>CM040406.1:130386058-131002058 GCA_022702515.1 Ilyophis sp. 1 JC-2022 | reverse complement strand
TGTGCGTTGTGCACTGAACCATCAAAAAAGAAGAGGTGCCGACTTGTAGGGATCCGCAGGTGGTTGGGAAAACGTGGACAATTCATCATCAAAAAGTGTAAATGGCTCCTTTTAGTCTCTGACAGCATGTCAATTTTGCTAAGATTATCCAGTTATTATCCAGGCTGCTTTTTTGATGGACACACCACTGTATAACTTCAGCCACAATGCAGCCCTCTAGGCTACCTGTAGCCTACTGTACATGGAGGCTAGCTGTGTCTGTGCGCACACGCAGTGAGCTAGCCTCACAACAATTTTCGGGGAAATCGGGTCGTGATATGCTCGCACAACATAAAAGCAGACCAAAATTTATGACATGTCAGAAATTCATATGATTGTCTTGTCAGCTCGTTGTGATGTCCTCGAGGTAGTTGATCAGGCATCTCTCCCCCTTTCAAACTGCACATCAAACGACGGCTGAAATTCAGCTCAATTTGCAATGTTTGTCGGCGACAGCAGAATCAGGTTAAAATCGGACTAAAATCTTACAGTGTATGCCCGGCTTTACAGTAGCCTATCTGGGTGAGATTATCCTTATCCACGGTGACTCCTAGTACTTTTTATTTGCTTACTACATTGTAACGAGACTTAACATCAGTGGTAGCATCACCATGTTGCAGCAATGTAGTAGCAAAGTCTCTTGGAAAATGTTTTATTGAGATTATCTTTGAATGTAGCTACAACGTTGTAGCGCAATATTGCAGCAATGTTGCACAGGGTTGTAGTAGAAAGGTTTCTTAATTTATGTTACACTTGTAACCTTTGACTGGTGCTTTTGTAAAATATTTCCAAAACTTTCCCTGTTGAAATTGGAACTATTGGCAGAAGCAAGACATTCTAGGCTGAGCGGTACTGGAGTGAACTTGCGGAGTGGTAACATTCTAATAGTGCTCATCTCTAATTAAATTACGTCCGATTCCCCTCCTCGCTCACTCCCATACTGCGCTCCACCCGCCTTTGAGAATCAGATGCAATGCGTCACCTCAGTATGCAGGCCAACCTGCATGCTCCAGACCACTATCCACCATGCCCTGTCAAATGTTCCTCAGTGGCTGCATACAGGCGTCCGGGCTGAGCTAGGCTTACCTAGTCTTATTTATTGATAATACATAGTGAGCACCATAATTAATTGGACAGTGACACCGTTTTTTGTTATTTTGGTTCTGCACTTTGAGCATTTTGAAAGGATACAATGACAATGAGGTTGAATTGCAGACTGTCAGCTTTAATTTGAGGGTATTTTCATCCATATCGGATGAACGTTTTAGAAATTATCGAACCTTTTGTACATAGTTCCCCCCCCCCCATTTTCGGGCATCAAAAATATTGGACAGTATCACATAATGTAGAATAAAGTAATCATTTTTAATATTTGGTGGCATATCCTTTGCATGCCGTGACTTTCTGATGACTGTGACCCAACAACATCAAAAGACTCTTGATATCTTATTTTCTGGTACTCTTACAAGTGATACTATAACGTCTCTGAATTTGAATGGATCTCTATGGGAATTGGGGGGTGGGACTAGATTTAGCTGTAAATTACACTGGAACAGTATAGAACACATGATTGGTGAAATGGCTCTACGTCATCAAGGGTTTGACGTATCAAACAAGCCTTAAACCATCACTCTGCTGCCTGAAATACAGTAGATATAGATGGATAACTTGAAGGGTTTCTTCTCCTGACTTATTTTTCCATAGAGTTCAATAGAAATTTGTCAGGAGAAACAAACCTTAAAGTGATCCATCCATATATACTGCATATCTGGCAGCAGAGTGATGGTTTGAGGTACTTCGAGGGGCCATAAGATATTCATAGTATAAGTTTACATTTTGCATAGCTTCATTAAATAGATTATAGTTAATGTACAAAAAAAATCTGGTGATTCTGAGGGCGTCAGGTGGGAAGCATTGATTGATTTTATATGGAATGACCCATATAAACTAAGTGTGAATAATGTGTGTGCACTGAAGGTTAGGCTCTGTGTCGTCCCCTATACAACACCATGTTTAACCTCCTACCCAGGCGTTATAGAATAAACAAAATTTCTGCTATACAGTCCAGTTTACCACTAGTGCCCTTTTTTGAGCATATGCCCACCAAAAAGTCTACACGGCTCTGCAGTTTACACGTTTAGAAAAATTAGCTTTTCTTACCAACCTGTAGCCTATACGTTTAAAAGTATGCAATTTTACTGGTGTAAAAATAGCTTCCTAATCCAGGAGATCAGCTTGACTGAGAATGCAGTGTGATCCATCATTCTAGAATTAGATGTGCATATGACATATCCAAGTCATATAATGTAGCTAAGCTATTGCACTGCGGCAGGTGGCTATAATGCCATAAAAAGGATTTATTATTACATTTTTGAGAAATAACTGCTTGTTATTTATGAAATACATTTGTAGGCAATCATATGCCATGCTAGCATTATTAACCCTCCACTTAGAGATTTAATGCCTTTACCATGTTTTGACAACTCTTCTTGGCTATAATAGTTAAAAAGGCATTTTAGAAATAGGCTGGGTGTTCTGGGAAATTTTTAAATAAAGTAAGCTGTGTTATGCAGAAATTTCTCACGTTAATAGCAAGCCAAATCTTATACAAAAATTTGTTGAGAATTAAGCCGAGTTATTGTAGATTTTATCAGGGGAAGTCTGCATCTGTCAATATAGGTCTGCACTACCAAAAAATGCTGATCTTGACCGCCTAATATGGTGAAATCTGAGCGGCATCCATGTTATTATATCTATAGACTGAGCAACCAATGATCATAGCTGACCCTGCCCCTTTCATGTTGACTGTCAGGCCGAGTCAATTTGAAATAAATACACCCTGAAGTAAATACAAGTGGAAATAAATACTCCATGAAATAGAGACATAAAATAGCCTAATAAATAGATATGTAGCCTATTTAATTGCTTATTTATTTATTCCATTATCTATTTAATTGCTTATTTATTTAATTATCTATTTCATTGCTTATTTATGTCATGGATCATGCCTTTCTTTCCTTATCTCTGCGTTTTGTATTCCTTTTGTCTTTTACCGATAATCTATCGGATTTTTCTGTGTTCCGCGACGGGTTTTGCTTTCGTCTCAGTAATTAGTAAGTTCACCTGTCCTGCATTTCCGCTCACTATTTATACCCCGCGTTCTCCGTTTCTCATCGCTTCCATGTTATTTCACGTAACATTTGAGCCGGTAAAAAGGTATAGGAAGTTGTACTGCTATCGACCGCTTTGCTTCTCAACGCGGGACTTTTTAGCAGTACAATTTAGAAAAAGCAAAGTTATCTTTTTCGCTCTTATCTCAGAGCTTAGTTTCTTTGTTTTACACTCATACCTACGAGTGCTCTCACCCAAGTCTTAGGGGTCTTGAGTTTACATTACATTACATTATAGACATTTAGCAGACGCTCTTATCCAGAGCGACGTACATAGTGCATTTTCAAACTAGGAACAAGAACGTTTAAAAACAACCCTAAAAAGGCAAATATGAATCTAAGTACTAGGCGCAGTCAGTATGATTGGGTTTTTTTATTTTTTTTATTTTTTTGGGGGGGGGGGAATTACACAACATTAATAACGATAGTCACAGGGAGGTAGGGAGGGGTGGAGAGAGGTGCAGCTTGAAGAGGTGAGTCTTCAATCTGCGCTTGAAGGCAGTCAGACTTTCTCTGCTGTTCTGACCTCCACGGGGAGCTCATTCCACCACCGTGGGGCCAGGACAGACAGACGTCGAGACCGGGTGCTAGCATGAAGAGGGGGGGTACCAGTCGTCCTGAGGAGGCGGAGCGCAGGGATCTGGCAGGTGTGTAGGGTCTGATTAGTTTTTGGAGGTATGGGGGGGCAGATCCTCGGACTGCCTGGAAGGCGAGCACCAATGTTTTGAATTTGATGCGAGCCATCACCGGTAGCCAGTGGAGGTCAATGAGCAGGGGGGTGACATGGGAGTGTCGGGGGAGGTTAAAGACCAGGCGCGCTGCTGCGTTCTGGATAAGCTGAAGGGGTCTAATGGCCGATGCTGGCAGGCCAGCCAGGAGAGAGTTGCAATAGTCCAGGCGAGACAGCACCATTGCTTGGACCAGGAGCTGGGTTGAGTCGGTGGTGAGGAAGGGGCGGATTCTCCTGATGTTGTACAGGAAGAACCTGCATGCCCGGGTTACTGCTGCGATGTTCTCGGAGAGGGACAGCCTGTTGTCCATCACGACTCCGAGGTTCCTGGCACAGGGCGTTGGGGTCAGTGGAGTGTCCCCTAGGGAAATAGAGAGATTGAGAGGAGGAGAGGTTAAAGCAGGAATGTAGATGAGCTCAGTCTTGCCAGGATTGAGCTTGAGATGGCGGTTGTCCATCCAGCTCTGGATGTCTCTCAGGCAAGCGGAGACGCGGGCTGATACCTGAGTGTCAGAGGGTGAGAAGGAGAGAAAGAGTTGAGTATCGTCAGCATAGCAGTGGTAAGAAAGACCATGAGCAGTGATAACAGGGCCAAGGGATTTGGTGTAGATGGAGAAAAGGAGGGGACCAAGGACTGAGCCCTGGGGGACTCCTGTGGTAAGGGGACGGGGTGCCGATACTTTACCAGCCCAGGCAACCTGGGAGGAGCGTTCCGAGAGGTAGGACTCAATCCAGGCCAGGGCCGAGCCGCGGATCCCCGCTGCAGACAGGGACGACAGGAGGATGGAGTGATCTACGGTGTCGAAGGCTGCAGAGAGGTCTAGAAGTATTAGCACAGAGGAGAGGGAGGCTGGCCGAGCTGCATGAAGCATCTCGCTGACGGAGAGGAGTGCGGTCTCCGTTGAGTGGCCGGGTTTGAAGCCGGACTGGAGGGGGTCTAGCAGGTTGTTCTGGGTGAGGAAAGACGACAGTTGGTTAGAAAAAGCACGTTCGATAGTTTTGGAAAGAAAAGAAAGAAGGGATACCGGTCTGTAGTTTTGGATGTTGGAGGGGTCCAGCGTAGGTTTTTTCAGGATCGGGGTGATGTGGGCTCTTTTGAAGGATGAGGGGAAACAGCCAGAGGTCAGGGAGGAGTTCACCAGGGAGGTCACAAACGGGAGGATGTCTGGGGTGATTGTCTGGAGGAGAGATGAAGGGATAGGGTCGAGGGCACAAGTAGTGGGGCGATGGGAGAGTAGGAGATGGGACACATCAGTCTGAGAAAGGGGAGAAAAGGTGGAGAAGCAGGGGGGGGACACAGAAGGGGTAGAGAGAGAAAGAGAGTGGGAAACAGTGTCTGTGAGGGGAGGGGGAGTGGGGCTGAAGGAGCTGCGGATGTCTGCGATCTTCTCATCGAAGGAATCTGCAAAGTCGTCTGCAGTGAACGAGGAGTGAGGAGCAGGAGGGGGTTTGCTGAGGAGGGAGGAGAAGATAGAGAACAGTTGACGGGGGTTAGAACTGTGTTTGCAAATTTTTGTGTGATAGTAGGATACCTTGGCGGCGGTGAGTGCCGTAGAGAACGCCGCTAGGAGAGTCTGGTAGGAAGAGAGGTCTGATGCGTCTCTGGATTTTCTCCACATCCTCTCAGCTGCGCGGAGACCGGCCCTTGAGGTGCGCAGGGCATCGGACATCCATGGGCAGGGAGGAGATGGGCGTGTGGGCCTAGAGACAAGAGGGCAGAGAGTGTTAAGTGATGTGGAGAGAGCTGTGAGCAGGGTGTCAGATTCAGAGTCGATAGAGAGTTGAGAGAAGGGTTTGAGAGGGGGGAGGGAAGAAGTGACACAGGGAGCAAGAGAGGAGGGCGAGAGGGAGCAGAGGTTACGGCGGACAGAGACAGTGGGGGTGTGGGGAGGAGAGGGACGGTGTGGAACAAGAGGAAGAGAGAAGGAAATGAAGTGGTGATCAGAGGTATGCAGAGGGGTAACAGTGAGATCAGAGCAGGGGCTGTTCCTCTGGAAGACCAGGTCTAGGAGGTTGCCAGCCTTGTGGGTGGGGGGGGAGGGTTGGAGGGTGAGGTCAAAGGAGCGGAGAAGTGGTAGGAAGGCTGCAGACTGGGAGGCGTCTAGATGGATGTTGAAGTCTCCCAGGAGGATCAGCGGGATGCCGTCCTTTGGGAAAAAACCGATCAGGGTGGCAAGCTCATCGAGGAAGCACCCCAGGGGACCTGGAGGGCGGTAAACAACTATAATGTACAGGTTAATAGGGTGGTTGATAAACACAGAGTGGTATTCAAAGCTTGTAATAGATAGATCAGAGAGGGGGAAAACAGAGAAAGACCATGAGGGGGAGAGTAGCAAACCAGTACCACCTCCGCGACCAGACGGCCGGGGGGTGTGAGAGAAGGAGAAGGAGGAGGAGAGGGCAGCGGGAGTTGCCGTGTTGTCTGGCGTGATCCAGGTTTCAGTGAGGGCGAGAAACTGGAGAGACAGGAAGGAGGCATAGCCGGAGATGAAGTCTGCTTTCCGTGTGGCAGACTGGCAGTTCCAGAGCCCCCCTGCGACGGTGAAGTTCTCGCAGGGAGTCAGTGAGGGGTAGCGGAGGTTGGAAGGGTTGCGTCGCCATGAAGAGCCACGTCGTTGGAAGCGGGTTCTGAATGGAAGAGAGCAGACGGGGATGGGGAGAACACACATGGAACACACACAAACTGGGACGGAGCGACACTTGTGTCGCTCAGACACAAGTCTTTTTGAAGTGCACACAGCTGATTGCAGTCGACTAACAGCTGAGTGAGACACTTCGCGAGCACGGATCAATTATTATTTCCTATCAAAAAGCACAATACTCCGAAACTATCAGTTTATCCGATCTAACAAGCTGAAAGAGCCAATCGCAGAACAAACACAACCTAGTAATGCAATTGCTTTGATCAGTGTTCAATGAGGTCAAGTTAAAACCACGCAAACAGCAAACAGCCTAGAACACTTAAAATCAGTGTTCAACGAGGTCTAATTAAAACCACGCAATCAGCAAACAGCGGCAAAAACACTTAAAATCGATACAACCTTACGCGGGACGGTTCAAAACGGGTCTTGCTCTACAGGAAGAAATATGCACTCTGAAAAGAGTCTCTTTTCTTTGCTCCACAAACAGGAGTTAGATAAGCGTGACAGCTTATTTCTTTTGTTT
Source organism: Ilyophis sp. 1 JC-2022 (assembly GCA_022702515.1). NCBI lineage: Eukaryota > Metazoa > Chordata > Actinopteri > Anguilliformes > Synaphobranchidae > Ilyophis > Ilyophis sp. 1 JC-2022. The sequence continues at coordinate 130,994,954 of CM040406.1, read as the reverse complement.
TGCTCGGATATCGAGTTCCTCGTTTTTATCGCGAGGTTAATTGTGTTCTCCTTATTTTCTCCCTTTCCACTACGGATTATTGTCCGTTTCAGTGGTGTTCATTAGAAAACTAAGATTCCTTATCTGTCGCACCTGGACCTCCAATATTTCCTCCGTGTCTCTGGCATAGAGAACCCTAACAATTTATTTAATTTTGTCACATTTGGTCGTCCATGTGTATAGCTATGCTTTAGGCTATATGAATTTACCCAAGATAATAATTCCCGAATGCAAGATATTTAGCCTAAATTGTATGTGTTTCAGATAGGCTATTATCACACACATTGTATCTGAAGCAAATGCAGTTACATTTTTTAAATCAACCTCAAAGTTCAACAGGCGTTGTGTGATGCTCTCCGTGACTGAGCTGTAGACTAGGCTAAGGTAAAGACTATCATATCAGATGTAATTTATTTTGCAGAAGAAATAAAATGCGAAACATAAGCGAATTGTCTTTGGCATCTGTTGACTCGTTTGTGACCACAGAGATGCTGTTAGATGAGTTTACCAACTGCTTCAGCTGCTTATAGCTATCTTTTTATTTATGCCAGTCTGAAATCTGCGGCACTTCAGCTGAAGTTGTCTGCAGGCAGAGGGAACAGCTCCGCCATTTCTTGTATACGTGCAAATTTAAAAATGCACATTGTGGTAAGGGGGGCGTGGTTTTAGGCGCAGCTAGCAAGAGAGAGAGTGAACGCGGGCGGGTTAGGGAGCCGGCACAGCTGTGAACAGTCAGACAATTGGGGACGATTGATTATATGATGGTTGTTGTCAATTAACCAATTGCCTTGATTGTTCAGCAGTGAGCCTGAGATCCGTGAAAAGGGGGCCTCGGGCAGCAGACGGGAGAATAGAGTGCACAGGAGTGCGTGTCCAAGGGTTTTTGTCTGTACGAGAATTGAGAAATAAACAAAGTTCTCATTCAGCTGGACTGTGGTGTGTTTAATTCCACGAGCACCTTCGCAACACACATAATTTAGAATTCTCAACTTATTCAAGCGGAAGGTTTGCACTCAAAATACGTCTACCACGTCTCGGATGACATCAATCTGCTGCACAGAGCATTCCCCATCGTTGCATTTTCTTTCAGACCGCGGTTAATGTTTTTGTCTGTAATTGCCATATTGTTGTTTTTTGTGTCTGGATGGATTCGTTGCACACTGTCTCTGTCTATATAGGCTAATCAATACTGATTTTAACAGACTATAAATGAACGTCCAAATACGATCACCTAAAACGGGGGGTCAAACACAGAAACTGCTGTTAATTTAAAATAGATTATGCGTAGCCTATACCTTCCTCTTTTAAGATCCACGGACAATATCAGTTTTAAGTCAAGTCCAGTGTTTTACAGGCCTTGTTACTAATTTTCTTACATCTCTCTGCAGAACAATAAGGAAGAACGATTAAAACGAAGATGGCCAGACTCCAACCAGCCACATCATGGTCTCGTAATAAAAACAGTGCGGCGAATTGTGACCAATTCGTGTTTTCTAATCATTTAATGTTAAACGTGATTTTTGCCATTTAGGTTTTTTTAGTTTTAGTTTTATTTAATTCCCACCAATTATCTTTATTATACATTACATTACATTACATTATAGGCATTTAGCAGACGCTCTTATCCAGAGCGACTTACACAGCATTTTTTTTTGCATTTATACATAGTATCCATTGATACAGCTGGATATATACTGAAGCAATGCAGGTGAAGTACCTTGCTCAAGGGTACAACGGCAGTGTCCGACCTGGGAATTGAACCGGCAACCTTTCGGTTACAAACCCAGTTCCTTAACCATTATACCACACTGTCGCACCTATATATTCTATATATACCTATATATACCTATGTATTCTAGAAAACAATTAGGCTACACTTTCTTTTTAGACGATGCAGAGAAACTAATGAGGGAACACACCTCATGCCGTAACTAATGCATGACTCATCATGATTTAATGCATGAATTAATGCATGATGTATCATGAACTCTGCGGCTAAATATTAATAAACGATCAAGTCATTATTAATTCATGTGATTACTGTACACTTAATGTATCATCAATGAATGAACATTAACTCACAGTTAAGTCATACATGAAGTAACATGTCATCAAAGTAGCTGCAAACCAGTTAGGTAGACAAAAGCTTCTCAGACCATCAGTGGTGGGTTTATCCATTTTGGGGCCGCCAAAACTCCTGACAGCGTGCTGACAAAGTTATTCGCTTAAAGGAAAGTTCTGCCAGTGTGGCTTCTAAGCCTGTCCCCCCTCCCCCTCCTCCTATCATTTACCTGTGGAAAGGCTCCTTCCCTGCAAATGGTGACAGTAATGTCAAATGTTTTATGTTATTTTAATTTATCTTGGACAGCCATTCATCTGTTTTAGAGAATGAGTACTTTGTAATTATTTTTCAATTATATATTTACCAATAGGGTCGGGGGGTTGAGTGTGATACCCCAAAGACATCCAGTAAGTGGCAGTTCTGAGAGCAGAAACAACCTTGTTAATGAGAGGTCAGAGGAGAATGGCCAGACACATTCAAGCTAACAGAAAGGCCAAAAAATAAACATGAACAACAGTGGTGAGCAAAGGGGCATCACTGAATGCACGTGTTGAACCCTGAAATGGATGGGCTGCAGCAACAGAAGATTAGATAATACTAGGTAGGTATTCCTAATACAGTAGATACTGAGTGTAAATTGTAAGGAGTTCACCATTTATCATTCAATTTCATAATTATTTCACACATGCGATCACCATTACTTCCTAAGTACTTGGCTGACTTGTGTCCCTCTAAGTAAAGTCATGGCATGATACTAATTTATAAATGATTACTTAATGTACATTGATAGGAGGCAAGCATTTGTTAACCATGAGTTAATCATTACTTAATTATGAGTTCAATTAATTGTGACCCTTCAAGTAAAGTCACACACAATTCTTCATATAGTAATGATTACCCCATCATCACATCACTATTACTTAATAGCTCAATGATATCTGCACCCTTGAAAACCTAATATTAAAATAAACCAGTCAAAAGTCATCCAAATAGAACATCAATGTTTTATTCATAATACATGAGGAACACAATTTATTAAGACATTCAAAAAGACCTCACTCCCATTTCCTCTCAGTCACCATATTTGATTTTTATAAATCCCTTTAGCCCTCTCTATATTTTGTGTATGTCCCCCACTGGATCAATAAAGCTCCTGCTGTGGTTAACAGTGAAATGTGTGTATCCAGCAGTGGCAACACCACTGATCACTTATTATTGTGGTCCCCAGACGACCGTGTCTTCTGATGAATGGGAGCAGTCTTCACCAGTCTCAGAACTGGCCGTTTCCTCTGATACCCCAAAATCCCAAAAACCCATTTTTGCCTCCTCCATGTCCTGCCATATCTCCCACGACCCTACTGTTAAAAGAAGATCATTTACAAATCAAAACTAGAATGGCACTCAGAGAGATAGACACCCAAAAAAAGTGGGCAATACACTGAACTCTATGATATTGAACGGACTTAACTGCTTGCTTCTATTGCTGAAGCTACAGCAACCAATATGGTTTCCAGTGCACTGCACATCTCAATTTCCGCTTGGGCTATAATTTAGAAACCCCTGCCTTTTTCTACCAAACTAAAGGGTTAACAGTCATATATTAAACCCAGTTATATCCACAATACATATAAGAATAATAATCAATGCGTGATTATACTTGACACGATACAAAGGTAGTTGTTCTTTTACTCATCGGAGATGACTGTGGTTGGTCTTCTTGAACATGTGATGATGACTAACTGACGGATAGCCTACAAAAATAAGTATAAAAAGGTTGAACTACATGTAGGTTTATTACAACATCACATAAAGTAGTTGAATCTAATCTATTCAGTTAAATTTTTTTTTTTGTCCCAGATGACAAAAGATCACATCTATCACCAGAGACCATTTTAACACACACACACACACACATATATTTCTGGTGGCAACTGAAGGATAACTAAGTTAGGCTACTGTACATGCTCCTCGCAAAATCAAATTATTTCAATAAATCCAGTCCTGAGCTGACAGGGTAACGTTAGATACATACAATTTTACTCCGAAAAGGAAATTTCTAAGGGAATTATGCAATTTAACATTTGCCTAACTATCTAATGTTATTGTTAGCAGCAATATGCAAATCATTGTGTGTTCTAATACTAATGCACTGAACTAGCCTAAATAAATAACATTATAACTATTGGACATTGGCAAGCCAGCAAGCAAAATTACAAGTGACAGTAGGCCTCATAGCAGCTAGCTTGCTAGCTATTTGTGTCTGAGATTGATTCGCTGCTAGGTCGATTTTTATTTTGCAAACATAGCCAACATTGAACGCATTTACAATGAGCTAACTAGCTACATAAGCTACTTACCGGAATTTAAGTAACATTCATATAGTTTGAGAGGGTTAAAAGCATTCAGTTTTGTCTAGGATCTCCTGCACGCATTCAAGTTTGCTAGCTGGATCCATACCATAGATAGCCTGTATAAAGTAGATCCATACCACAGAGTTCTGTCAAAGATTTTAGATATATGCCAAGATATGCAAATGGAACTTTTCCCCATTGGATGTTTTGTCTGCACAAAAGGAAGTGATCAGGCATGCGCAGTAGTGTTTTCAGTTAGCTTAGCAACTAAAGTTACATAACGTATTCTTACGAGTGACGCGCATCTGCCCGGCGCTAGCTGGATTTAAAGTTGGTTTTCGTTGGATAGTAGTAGTACTGGGTCCTGATAACCTAGGCATATATAATCTAAAAAGAAAAGGGAGACTTTTCATTTCATCTGTCTGACAATGACCTGTTTAGCGAACTGTTTTGTAAAAACTCCATTGACTTCCATTCATTCAATGAGTGTCTGTTGTCTGTCTAATAGATTCCAACTGTAGACATTCCAGTGCCGAAGTTAGACCTCTTGCTCTGCCTACCCTCTTTGGTCTTGTGATTCAGTTTTCATGAAAGTTCGAACTACCATATTTTAGGGTTGTGGTATTTGTATACAGAAACCTAAAGGCGACAAAAGTCACAAACGGGTTATCTGGATTGTAAAAAATAAAAATGATAAAATGTCCGAGTCACCAAGACTAATTAGCCTATCAGTGCCTCACCAAGCAGCCAGTACAGCGGTCCAGGTCTTCCGTGTGACCGGTCCTTCCAAAGATGTTCAACAGCAGGGCCCCACGATGTCTGTCGTCCTCTGCTGGTCAGGAACTGAGCTGCCTGTAATAGCACGACTAAACTAAATCTATTAGCTAGTCTAAAAAAAAGTTAGGTTGGTAAGTTGTGTTCTCAAAAACAGCGCAAAGTCGAGCGTGGCTTTCAGCAGCAGATGAAAAGACGTGTCTGGCGCGCTGACGGCGTCCAGCTGTTTTATAGGTCCGCATCTCCTCCGCGTGCGTTGCTCTGCAACGATCTCTGGCGTCCCCAGCAACGACCGCATCTGGTCCGGTCTCCAAGCGACCCAATGCATCCTCACCTCCACCTGTATAGGGGAACACAAACAAACGGCAATACCCAGCCAAAACCCAAAACAGTAACATCCCTCAATATTAAATGTGTTCTATAATACACTGGGATGTAACATAAGCGTAGGGTTCGCCCAACAGCTTATTAGTCTGAATTATTGAATATTGCAAATAGGCTAATATTGAAAAATAATGACAAATTATACATTTTATAAAAATAACATAAAACATGTGATGGGGGGGGGGGGGGGGGGGGGTTGTTATAAAAATGGGTGATTTATAAAAATCTGAATTTCACTTATCAGTAGTTTTAAAAGTGAACAGCTTTGTCAGCACACTGTCAGGAGGAGTTTTGGGGGCCCCAAAATGGATAAATCCACCACTGATGGTCTGAGAAGCTTTTGTCTACCTAAATGGTTTGCAGCTACTTTGATGACATGTTACTTCATGTATGAGTTAATGTTCATTAATTGATGATACATTGAGTGTAAAGTACTCGCATGAACTAATAATGCCTTGATCATTTATTAATATTGAGCCACACAGAGTTCATGATAGATCATGCATTATTTCATGCATTAAATCATGATGAGTCATGCATTCGTTAAGGCATGAGTTGTGTTCCCTTATTGTAAAGTGTTACCGAAACATTTGCAACTTTCTCATAAAAGATGAGTGTTTGTAGGTTTTACAAGAATTACAAAATTAATAACATTAAATTTATTTCCAGGCTGCGATAAAGCAATGCGCTCGTCTGGTACATGTTATCTCCTGCTAGGCCTTTACTTTCCCAGTTCATGACGCCGGTACAATATTAAACTACTTGTTTTCCTTGATTGAACATCTGCTAATAAAACTTTGATTTCAGTGTCAGGATAATAATTTGTTTGCATTTTCTGGGCCATTCTGACTAGATATGGACCTTTAAATGGAAGTGACAGTCTCCATATAAGGCAATTCACGGGCGTGGATTTATGCTAATCACAAAATAACGTGGACACGCATCGTAAGTGAATACGAAAAAATCTACCTTTTCCACACGGTTTGATGAATCTGGCATAAATTTTTCGTATCAACTCCCTTCGGACATACAGGTGCAGCTCAAAAAATTTGAATATCGTGAAAAAGTTCAATATTTTTTGTCACTCATTTCAGAAAGTGAAACTCATATATCATATAGATTCATTACACATAGAGTGAAATATTTCAAGCCTTTATTTCTTGTAATTTTGATGATTATGGCTTACAGCTAATGAAAACCCAAATTAAGTGTCTCAGAAAATTAGAATATTTTTGCTTTAACATATTTTTAAAGTATCATATTTAATATTTGGTCGCATATCCTTTGCATGCTGTTACTTCCTGAAGTCTGTGACCAATCAACATCAAAAGACTCTCGATATCTTATTTTCAGGTACTGTTACAAGCGATACTTTAACCTCTCTGCATTTGAACTGATCTCTATGAGAATTGGGGGGTAAGACTAGATTCAGCTGTAAATTACGCTGGTACAGTATGGAACACATGACTGGCGAAATGGCTGTACATCATCAAGGGTCTAAGGTATCAAACGAGCCCCAAACCATCACTCTGCGGCCAGATATGGAGTAGATGTGGATGGATCCCTTTAAGGGTTGTTTCTCCTGACTTTTTTCCCCATAGAGTTCTATAGGAAAATGAGTCAGGATAAATAACCCTTGCAGTGATCCATCCACATCTACTCCATATCTGGCAACAGAGTGATGTGATGGGCTCGTTCGATAGCTAGACCCCTTGATGACTTATTACAGCCAGCCAGCCCCAGTCATGTGTTCTGTACCAGCGTAATTAATTTACAATCTAGTAGTACCCCCCCCCATCTCTCATAGAGATCAGTTCAAATGCAGAGGTTAAAAGTATCGCTTGTAACAGTACCTGAAAATAAGATATCGAGAGTCTTTTGATGTTGATTGGTCACAGACTTCAGGAAGTAACAGCATGCAAAGGATATGCATGCAAATATGTTAAAGCAAAATATTCTAATTTTCTGAGACACTGAATTTTGGGTTTCATTAGCTGTAAGCCATAATCATCAAAATTACAAGAAATAAAGGCTTGAAATATTTCACTCTATGTGCAATGAATCTATATAATATATGAGTTTCACTTTCTGAAATGAGTGACAAAAAATATTGAACTTTTTTACGATATTCAAATTTTTTGATCTACTTCACATTAAATAAAGGTTTTTATTGGTGTGCCATCATAGTTGTGGGTGTGTTGTTAATTTAGAAACTGCCTGGCACATGAAAGTTCATTGTAAGCATGCTGACAAATGAAATATTGTTTTAGAATGATAAGGCTGATGTTCTGTCAATTATTATGTAAAAATCTAACTTATAGTCTTAAAATTAATCACTTTTGGCAAAGTATTACTATATAATTCAAATTTGTAGCTATATATATTTATGAAAATCTAATTTACAGTTCTGTCCCACTTACACTGATAGTGTTAGATAAAGTGGGACAGTGTGTTTCAGGTAAATTGGGAAACTACTTGTAAATTTAAAAAAAAAAGAGAAAACACTATAATATTAATAATATTCTATTATTAATTTGTTATTCAGGTGAATAAATACCTAAATATGTACATAAATACAGGCCAAATTGTAGCATCAGCTCCTATAATTAATTACAGAAAATATTGCACCCACATAGCAAGTTAAGGGAACGAGTAGCGAGGGAAGGAATGGGAATAAAAATAAAGAAAGGTGAGCAGCACACAGGTAGCAAGGGTGGAAGAATTAATCTGTGGAGGGATGAAGAAATGAGAGGAGCAATAGAAGAGTATCAAGAGCAAGTGGAGACAGGCCTGAGTCCTATTTTAGACTTAGATTTTTGCCAAGGGCTTCGAACATCCAAAAATCCACACTCCTTGATTGGGAGAAAGGGTGAGAGATACACATTTCAGAAACTGTTGCCTTCTTTCACTTTCTTACATTTAGCCTAGTAAAGTCACCCCCATCCTTTTTCTTATACATAACCACATTATGATTATTACTCTTCCATAGGAGAGTGACAGGGATGTTTCTCATGAATAGAGATACAATTTCCTGTGACATTTTCACTCCAAGCCTGACCACAGAGAGAAGGGTTTATATGAATAAACACTGGTTTTTATCACATGGTTTTAATGATAAAATAGGCAAGTGTCCCACTTTGTCTACAAAAGAGTTCCACTCAACCTGAACGTTAAACTTCAGTAAAGATTAGTGATGTGCGAGTTTGAACGAATCGTTCGGAACGAACGACTCTATTTACTAACAAGTCCTCTCCTCCTCTAACTCGTTCACTGACTCGCCCCTGCTACTTGCTATTGCGAACTGCGAAGACGAGGCTAGACAACGTGTTACTCACACTATTGTGCAACTCTTATATTAACTGTATTTGTGAAAATGTGTCAAGTAAGTCATTGTATTAATTAACCTAGCCCTGTGAGAAAGCAACCACTTTGGCGCTTGTTTCAACTCCGTACTCGCTCTCCCTGCCCTGAGCTGAAGGTCTGGCTGCACGAATCACTCACTCACTTGCTCTCCCAGCCCGCCCGGAGCTGTCTGACTCGGGTTGCACGAATTCAACACTCACTCACTCGGTCACCCAGTACTCGCTCTCCCAGCCCCGGAACCCGCCCCCTGCCCTGAGCTCGCTAACTCGTCAGTGAGAGTACTGAGCAAGCCCCCAGAACAGCGCCGGGCTTTGAAGCCAATTTTATTTAGTGGTCAAACCGTGTACTTCCAGGTCAAAAAAGCAGTTTTCTGGCACACAATCATTGGAAAAGGAGCGGCTGTGAAGCGGTGGATAGTTATTTTTGAGCGTCACAACCTCCGCAAAATAAATAGTTTCACTCTCAGAATTTGATCCATTCGTTCCGATAACATTCGGAAAGTCTCGAAGAGCCGCACTATTAAATTAATTTATCCCATTCAGGAGGGCTAAACCGGAAGTTACACTGACTTGATGACTCGAGTGACTCCAAAACCCGACTCTTTGGTGAGTGACTCATACAAACTCGAGTTAGTAAAAAGAGTCGAACCTTCCATCTCTAGTAAAGATGGGTGTCAGATGGTGTTTAGAGATATATAGCATTTATTTAGAAACAAATTATAACGTTATTTCACCATAAGAATATTGATAAGGCCTTATTTCAATCATTTGAGTCGGTATTGATTCACTTTGATAGTTTAAATAACGATTTCCCACTCGTCCAAGATTGAGCAGCTTTGACGGAGCTTAATTTAACCCAGACCTCTGGTGCATATATTTTGTTATGTCCTTGTTCTGCTATGAAAGTAATTGCTTGTTGAAGCAGATGTAAATGTCCTTCTCATAAAATAATCATTGGAATTAATTTCCAAGAATTGTATAATACAGATGCGCAGTAGCAACATGGCATCCAAAAAATAAGCGAGGTGGACTTTTAATTGCAAACTGTTTTGTTGTTGTTGTTTATTGCTAGAGACAACCTCAAAATAAAATGAACTGCGTTTCTTGAAAGCCGAATTCTTCCCCAACGGTAGACCTAGCCTACTAACAAACATTACGAGAATCCCATCTACTGGCGTAAAATGGCATTTTTCATTAACTGTTACAACAGGTCCAGAACAATAAAAATGCTTGGATTAATTTATTTTGCATTGTTTTTTATTCATGTAGCCTAAATAACAATGTAAGCTATGTTTTAAAAGAGACTTTGAACAGCAAACAGTCTCAGAAAAAACGTAGCCTCTGTTATATTACTTTAAATTGTATTTGACAGCACAAGCAGTCTAAAATAAATCTGGTCACGCCCACTGCCCGCCCCCTTAAGAAAATCTGCATATTATATATAGCTATAAGGGCCAGCTAGTTTGCCATAAGGATTAGGGATGTTAACAATTAATCGACTATCAATTAATTGCTAATAAGAATTTAATCGATAAGATTTCAAATTAAACGATTAACTGAGCAATCTGCGGTCTTGTTTCAACGGGAGTTTTTGTGTGAAATGTAATCGTGATTTAAGGTCTCCACGCGAGAGCGCCTGTGGTTTGCAATACATTGCAATACCTGTGGTGCTGTTTTGAAGTATAACTACTTTGTTAATGTAGCCTACCACCTGAAAAGTGTACATCCATCCGTGCTGCCAGGGCAAAGTGGATCGCGACCTACCATCACCTCAGTGTTGCAAAAGAGGGTGTGTGACGATAGACGAGCGGAGAGTAGGCTATTACTCAGAGGGTATGCAACATGGTTGAAAAGGACATGATGGCAATAAGCACCGTTGACGGTGAGGGATTTCGAGAGCTAATAAACAGGCTGCGCACACGACTCACTCCCGACCACGTAGATATGCTTAAATGTTCTTAAATAAAAATACGTAGGTCTATCTAGTATGCATATGAGGAGCCTATTCAAAACATAATAGCCTATGTTTTAAGTTGACTGTTCTAGGCTAGGTCTACTAGTTTAACTGTCGCCTTTCAATTTCAAGAGCGATTATGTTAATGCTGCAAGTGCCTAGCGGAGCAACGGTTTCGCTTGCAACAGATGAGACGGAGCGCAATTTCTTTTGTTAAAGTAGCCTATACACGCCTTCATATTCTATTTTTGTTATGCTACAATAATGCCTGTTTCTCAAATGTTACAATAAATCTTTGATTGAGGAATATAACATGCATTTTGTATTCTGTCTATCATAAGCTATATTTAGCTTTTATGTTATCAATTAATCGACGATTGTTTGTTAAGGTTAACAACTATCGATTAAGGAAATTCCTTAAAATTTGCATCCCTAATAAGGATCAACTAGTTTAGCTAGCTGCACGGTAAAATTGAGCTAGCTCAACTAGTGACTCGATAAAGTGTAGCTAGCTTTAACTAGCTGCACTTTTGACTGAGCTTGTTTAACTAGCTGCGTTTTTGTGGCAACTTGCTGCCAAAAGCGGCAACTAGCTGTGTCCTGGGGGCAGCTAGCTGGCTTTTTGATGCAGCTAGCAAGGTTTTATGGCCAGCTAGTTAGCACAAACGTCAGCTAGCTAGGAAATTGTGTTAGCTAGCTAAGTCATATGGTCAGCTATCTATGAAAATGGGCAGCTAGTTAGGACAAAAAGGTAACTAGCTATGAAATTTTAATAAATGATAAAACAGCTTGCCATACGTGGCACAAATGGCACCTAGTTAACTAGGTGGCTGACATTAAGGCTTACTAGTTAACTAGTTAAGTCGCAAGCCCTTTTTAAAACGCAGCTAGTTAACTAGGTGGCATTTATGCCATAGGTTTTCAAAGACTTGTGCCCTAAACTAGTAAGCTAGTTAGGTTGTAAAAGTGTTCTTACAACTGAACTAGCTAACTAGAATGCCTTAATAAGACATAGCTAGTTAACCAGCAAGCACCACTTTATGGTAGTGTTGAGCAGAGGAATTTCTCTCCTTATAGTCCAATACTTGCACACACAAGGTGGTCAAGCATGAACTGAAGAGATGAAGGGACTGAAGGTAGTTTCTGCCATATTTAATCAAAAGTATCTTTGCTAATACATAGATTATCCTACCTCTGATTGGTCCACAGTTAATACATAGGCATAGAGTGGAATATAACCACATACATAATTCCATTACTAATTGGTACATGGTTACACATGAGCATATAGTAAAATATACAAGTCAATGATTGGTTAGATCTTACCATATAGCATGCATAGCCCAACCCCCAGCCCGTAACGTCACACAAACAGTTTTCAATAACTATTTGGTCTTCCAGAGTCATCTTGTTTTCAGGATTCAAGATGAAGTGTCTCTTCTGGCTGTCTAGCGATAAGATGGGCCTTGCGTCTGTGATGTGGGTCAGAGGCCACAGGCCTGCAGTTTCATAGAGAGAAGATAGACAGAAGGGAGAAAGAGAGAGACAGAAAGATGCATGCACACACCCCTTACATACACAAATGTAAGCTATATATTACGTCTCTGGTTCACTTTGGCTGCCTGAGAGATAGACACAGAGACCTTACAGATAAGCAAGGCTGCAGACTGCTATTTCTCTGTCTCTGCAGACTGAAGAATTTAATATACGTTTTATAATGAATATATATGTATACAGATATCATTACTGTGATTATACTAGTGTGAAAATATCCTTCTGAAAACATCCTTTTCTTCAGTAGCTAGTTAACTAGCTGCGCTTTGTCCGTGCTGACTGTAATATAACCCGTTGGCTTATTGTAAAATGATCAATGTCCACTCACATCTCAGTTGTGCTACTGGAAACTTTACTGAACTCTCAACACACATGTGGCTCATGTTCTCCTCCTGCAGTTCTGCCTTACGGCCGTGATCTCCCTTCACGTGGCGTCGCAACACTGTCTTAACTACATTCTATGACACTTACGACCTAGCTAGTTAACTAGCTGCACTTTTGTGCCACTTAGCTGTGCTCTGAGGTCGTATGGCCAGCTAGTTGGCCCAAATGGCAGCTAACTAGGGCAATTGTGGTAGCTAGCTGGGACATATGGCCAGCTAGCTAGGACAAATGGCTAACTAGCTAGGACTAATACGGTAGCTAGCTACGGAATTCAAATAAATGTTAAAACGGCTTGCCATAGCTGAGTGACTGTTGCTATGCAAATGCTTACAGAGAAAGAATTTGCCCCCTCTGATTTCCATATCTTCCATTATCGTGCTAAATGGAAATTCTATCAAATTTTATTGGCATGTAATGGAAAAGTTCTTTAATTTCTTGAGTAAAAATGTGTGGGTACCTTGTATTAATTTGTGATTGCAATAAACTAAATTTTGTTACAAAACTATTTCTTCATTTTTCACGTGTGTAAATGTTTTCACATGCTTTCGTTATTGGACAGTTAACCTAAACTTCATATAATATATAATACATTTTACTTTAAAAATCTTTTGCAATATCATGAGTCTTAGACATAATTCTACTTCCTGCAATTCAATTCACATTCAAATTTTAATTCTAATTCTAATTCTGCTTCCTGTCCTGTCCTTCAATGAATTGAATTTCAGCAAATTCAGGAATGTTGAATTGATCCCTACCCTGGTATCTTCTGTTCTGATCCACTCCCAAAACCCATGTAAGCATGCAATGATTTTTTTTGTTAGTAAATTAGTAAAAACTTGCGAAAATAACAGGAAACAATTATTATGCCTCGGCGAGAGAATGTACATTCAAAGTTGCTTGCTATAAAACTGGAAATTATGTTACGCCCGGCTGTAATTTATTGTTCAAAGCATCCAATAAGACATTGCAAAGACTATAATGTCCTATATTGGATAAAATAATCATCAATGAAACCAGAATGAACTGGAATGAATGAAACAGATTTGCAGAGCATGGGGGGTATTGCGTATCGACGTTTCAGATAGTGTAATAGCGTTATAAAATATTGTCTATTTCTCACACATATTTTCCCAGGAAATAAATGACTACAGAATTTTGCGTAAAACCAGATCTGCACCGCATGCCTGCTCAAACCAGGTTTTTGCCGTAAATTGCATATTGTATTATATTACTTATTTGTACAACGTTTTAAACAACGTTTATTAGTTTTTATATTTGAACATGATTTTCTTAGCGTGTATAAACGATGCATTTTATGCATTTTACAGTATGTGTCTGTGTAGCACCCTCCTATTTAATTGCCCTGCTGTGCAGCTGGAGAGGCTGAGTTTCCGCAAGCAGCTACCATTTTAAACAATCCTGCGTCAAAATATTGTTATGTCCCAGACTCAGAGACCCAAATGCAAACCAGGATAAGGCAGAAACGTAGTTTATTTCCAGTCCAATGTCAAAAAACCAGGTAATCGAGAATTCCAAATCGAGATACAAAAAACAAAATCAGAAAAACAAGCAAAGGTCAAAACCGGAAAATCAAAGGGCTAAGGTACAAAAGGGCTAGGCTAATCAAAAGTCGGTAAACACAAAAGAAAGTCAAAACCAGAAAATCAAAGGCAAAGGTACAAGAAAGGGCTAGGCTAACTCGAAGTAAAAAAACAAAGGGGCATCTCAGGAATCTCAACAAATCTCTGGCTTTACAAAAACAGGCTCAGGAAAAGTGATCAACGTTCTGACGGAGATGAAACAGAATTGTGGGTCTTATATACACATAGGAAAGGGAGGGGTAACAAACGACATGAGGTTAATACATTAGCTAAACAATAATTAAATCACGAGAACATAACAAAAACATGGAAGGGACTCGGAAACACGCATAACAAACAACGGGGTCGAATAGGAGCGGAGTGTGCCCAGTAATCGGAGGAGGTGAGATCTCTAAGGACAACCATCTTGAACAAATTTAACAGGTAGCTCATATTCTGCACTGTAAATAATAACGCATAGGAAAATGGTGAAATGATGGCAGCAATGTTGCCAGTGAAAAACCAAACATAAATTAATAAAATAAACATATAATTATGTTATTTTAGGGAATGGCTATAAAAGTTATTGCCATTATTATACCTAGTCATGCATGAATAACAGCAATAACTCATTATTTAACTGTCATCCCATAGAATAACAGGATTTCTACAGTTAAATAACAGGATTTATACAGCTAAATAACATGATTCCTACAGTTTACCCCTCCATTAAATGTTTTTCTACTGGCAACGTTACTGCCATTTTTCAGGTTTTTTTTTTACAGTGTGCAGTTCCATCAATTTTGTCATACTGTTGTAGTGATCGATGGTGCTGAATACAGACATACACCTTTGGTGAATAGATACTATTATAGCATACTATATATAGGCATACTGAACTTTGCTAGAACATAATATTGCATAGCTACCTGGTGCCAATATGAGTCGTAATATTCAAGCTCATCTTCGTGACTTGCTCCAGTGACCAGCAACTGGCCAACTGACGTTTTTTCTCTCTCCATTCCCATTGCATGGCGAAACAGGTCTCAAAACAGGTTTTAGCACATAAACGAATGCAAACAACGCGGATTATGCCCATACATAAAATCATGACATCCAGTATCGAATGTTTGAAAAGATAAAAAGTTCCATTCATGATATTTTACACTTTTTCCAGACAAAAGTTTGAAAGAAGATCCGTGTTACGACCCCGGATATGGACTGGACTCAAACGCACGACTCAGACACAAGAATTCCAATAATCAGATATTTATTGCTTGACCAGGGAGAAATCCTGAAGCAGGGAAGAAGACAGGTAGTTATTGTTCCAGGCCGGAACTGGACTTTAGACCCAGGCAGCAACGGTTCCAAGCCGGAACTGGACTTTGACAGGCAGACGGAGTGGGAGCGCTAGGCATCCAATAAATTATGCTTCGACCATAACTCCTGAAGCATAAGGAGAACATACAAGACAGACAGTTCGGTTACAGGATTCAGCCGTATAGCTGCAGGAACAATGCAGCGGAATCCAGGCAGGACACAGGTGTGACAGCAGGGTAGCCGGCGTAGACAGCACCTCGGCAGCAACCGTGACACAGGCAGGAATAGCAACGACTGCAGGGAGGCATATTGAAGCAGACAAGGTTAGCACTGCGAGACAGGTAATGAACAGCTGGAAGTGCCATTCCTGAAACGAGCAGACTTCGAGTAAACGCCCGCACAGAACCAGACTTTAGATTCCATAACTTAAACTTAATACTAGGACATTAAGACACAACCAGAGGTTTCAGACAAAGAGCATTAACGAACTGGCACTGGACAGAGAACACTGGGTGACTAAGTACAAACATTAATCAGAAACAGAAGGAAAACCACGCCCCACCTGCAGCTAGGGAAAAACAGACCATGGAGAGACTTTTCACGATACAGGGGGAGAAGGAAAACACGGGAAACAACAGGACAGGAGTGAGATCATCACAGTACCCCCCCTTCCCTAAGAAACGCCTCCTGGCATTCATGCAGGTTTGATTTTCTGGGGATGCTGTTCATGGAATTGCCGAATGAGGGAGTGGTCTAGAATAAGGCTCTTGCGCAGCCAGGACCGTTCTTCGGGGCCGTACCCCTCCCAGTCCACGAGATATTGGAAGCCCCGGCCCCTACGGCGGATGTCAATAATGCGATTTACCGTGTAGGCTGGGGCGTCATCAATGATCCGGGATGGTGGTGGGAGATCCACAGGGCCGCTGAGAGGGCTGGAGGCGACAGGCTTGACCTGAATTGAATTTTGAGTGAGGCGGGGAGTGACAATTTGACAGTTAGATGATGATGCTAAGGATGGGGAAGGGACTGATGAATCGGGGCTGCAGCTTTTTGGAGGTGGACTGGAGCGGGATGGTGGAGGTGGACAGCCAGACCTGCTGCCCGGGCTTGTACTGCGGGGCTGCGGTCCTGTGAAGGTCCGCCAGGTGCTGGGTATAGGCGTTGGTGCGAAGGAGGGTGGTACGTGTCAGCTTCCACACACGCTTGCATCTGAGGAGGTGGGATCTAACATGGGACAGCTACCTCTTCCTCCTGGACTGGCAGTAGGGGAGGCTGGTACCCTAAGGAGCACTCAAAGGGGGACACCCCTCAGGGAGTTGTGGGCGTATTCAACCCACGGTAGGACCCGGCTCCAGGAGGAGGGGTTGCGTGCTGACACGCACCGCAGGGCAGCTCCCAGGTCCTGGTTGGCCCTCTCCGATTGCCCACAGTCCGAGATGATGTCAGAGGGGATCCCGTGCAACCTGACCACATGCAGCACCAGGAGCTCTGCTGTCTCAATAGCGGATGGGAGTTTGGGTAAGGGGATGAAGTGGACCGCCTTGGAGAACCGGTCCACGATGGTAAGGATGGCCATGTTGCCATCCGATGAAGGTAGACCAGTTACAAAGTCCACCCCTATGTTACTCCAAGGACGGCCCGGGATGGGGAGGGGGTGAAGGAGACCAGCGGGAGGCTGATGGGAGGCCTTGCTTCTGGCGCACACCGGACAGGCGAGGACGAAGGCACGGGTATCCCCCTTCAGGGTGGGCCACCAAAAGTCGGGAACAAACAGAGTGGAGTTAGGATTACTGCGGGGATCCAGGTGGGTGGCCTGGGCGGCCTTCACGGCTCCTTCGATCTCCCAAGAGACCACAGCCACGACACAGGAGGCCGGTAGAATGGTCTCCGGAACAGCAGGTCTGGCAAGGGGGGAGAACATTCGGGACAGAGCATCAGGCTTTACGTTGAGAGTGCCTGGACAGAAGGTGACGTTAAAATTTAACCGGTTAAAAAACAACGACCACCGCGCTTGGCGGGAGTTAAGTCTCATTGGCCGACTTAATGTACATATGGTTGTGATAGTCAGTCAGGACAATAAAGGGTTTACCTGCCCCCTCCAGCCAGTGCCTCCATTCCTCTAAGTTCACCCTAGCGCTTCTTCACCGCCCGGCGAAACACACATCCTGATGTCTACCCCATCAGAGGGGGAACTCATGCAGTTGGGCAAAACATCAATCGATGCTGAAGAACGCCGCAGGAGGATCCACACCAATTCCTGCATGTACTGTGGCAAACCCGATCATCACCTAGCTAAGTGTCCGACTCGCCCAAAAGACTGGGCATATTGGCGAGCCCTATCTCCACCGACCACTCAGCCCAGAACCGAGTTAAACTCAAAGCAACTCTTCTTTGGGAAAAGCAAGCTGCCTCGTCATTCGCTCTGGTGGATTCCGGAGTCGACACAAATTTCATTGACGTCTCCTTTATCAAAAGATTCGGAATTCCTGTTCTCATCTATCTCAGCACTCGCCTTGGATGGTAGAAGGTTGGGGCTAGTCACACAGTCCACGGCTCCACTCCAGCTGGTCCTGTCTGGTAATCATCATGAAACCATACAGTTCTATTTAATTCCCTCTACACAATCTTCCTTGGTTCTCGGCCAAAACTGGCTACGCCTCCACAACCCACACATCAACTGGCGTACAGCCCAGGTCCAGGACTGGAGTTCGCACTGTTTAGCTAACTGCCTGCAATCGGCCCTGCCCCATCCGGGGGTTAAGAGGTCCACTCCAGACCATCCAGAACCCTACCTAACCTGTGTTCCTAAGCACTACCACGATCTGTCTCAGTAAATCACAAGCTGTATCTTTGCCTCCTCACAGACCTTACGATTGCTGCATCGATCTTCTGGCTGGTGCTAAACTACCTGTTACATGTTCATGCCACGTTTCATGTTTAGTTTGTCACAGTTTATTTTCTGTTCATGTCATGCTTGTGTTCTGTTTATGTTACGATGCAGTTCATTGTTAGCATACACATTTCCGTGTTTTTCCGCAGCCTTGCATTCATGCTGTTTCTTTCTCTTGCTGTCGCTCACACTTCCCTAATTGTTTCATTCTCCCGTCTCTAATTACTAATCTACTAACATTAGATCAGGATTGGGTAATACTAACTCTCTAACCATGTGTTCATGTTTACCTTACGTTTCTCGTGCATGTCATTTACTAATTTACTAACGCTAGGTCAGGATAGGTTTATTACTAACGAGTACTAATTATCTTGTTACCTTGTCAGCCCTCCACACCTGATTTCCCTTCGCATGCTGCTCTCAAGCTAAGTGTCTGCACCTGTATTCACCTGCATATAAGATCAGTGTTCATCTCTGTTCTTTGCGAAATTGTTGCCTGTTAGTTATCTACTGTCACTTTTGAGTGTTAGCCATTATCTGACTACCGTTATAGATCAAGCCTGTTTACTGACCATTGTTACTGCCAGCCTATCGTTTCTACTGCCTGTTTTTGACCACGAGTTTTGCCTGCTGTCTGTTTTGTACCTCTGCCCCGCGGATAGGACTTCGGTCTGACTCCTGCTAAGCCCCACGACCAACAAACTCTGCTTTACCCCTGAATTGTACTTCTGCTCCGCTGACAGCTACTCTGGTTACTTGTGCATGGATACCGATTTCGAGACTGCCTTCTCCTTCGGTACTGTATTTTTGGTTATTGGCTGGATGCACTGGTTTTTGGACTTCGCTTGTGTGACTACGATTTTTGTGGATTTCCCTATAATAAAGCCTTTGCGGGCATTTATTATTACGTTTGTGTTCTGAGTCGTGCATTACGGTTCCAACCCGCACACATCCGTCTCACTACCCTCCCAGGACCGAATTTGGGAACCACTGCTCTGAGAATTATAGCCCACCATATGCAATCTAAAATACTGCAACCTCCTTTACAATTGCTCCATTTCAGTGGCGTAGCTTAGATCTATGCATCAGGATATTTTAGCTCCTGATAAATAACCTACTCATAATTCTTAATCGATTGTTATATTGCATTTTAAATACGTTGTGGAAGTGGGTGTTTTGCTCCACTCATCGGCTAACATTTCATTGTTAGTAAAACGCTCGTTTTTGTGGCACATAAAATAGCCTACGTTGCTTTTTTGGAAAGCAAACACAGTAGGCCTACTTTTCACCGTTTTTCAGTTCATAAAATGCTATTGTCCGTCCGTCCGTCCGTTGTCTTCCGCTTATCCGGGTCCGGGTCGCGGGGGCAGCAGCTTCAGCAAGGGAACCCAGGCCGCCCTCTCCCCAGCCACTTCCGCCAGCTCTTCCGGGGGAATCCCGAGGCGTTCCCAGGCCAGCCGAGAGATGTAATCCCTCCAGCGTGTCCTGGGTCGGCCCCGAGGTCTCCTCCCGGACGGACATGCCCGAAAAACCTCCCGAGGGAGGCGTCCAGGAGGCATCCTCACCAGATGCCCGAACCACCTCAGCTGGCTCCTCTCGACATGGAGGAGCAGCGGCTCTACTCTGAGTCCCTCCCGGATGTCCGAGCTCCTCACCCTATCTCTAAGGCTGAGCCCGGCCACCCTGCGGAGGAAACTCATTTCGGCCGCTTGTATTCGCGATCTCGTTCTTTCGGTCACTACCCATAGCTCGTGGCCATAGGTGAGGGTTGGAACGTAGATTGACCGGTAAATCGAGAGCTTCGCCTTTTGGCTTAGCTCTCTCTTCACCACGACGGACCGGTATAGCGCCCGCATCACTGCTGACGCCGCCCCGATCCGCCTGTCCATCTCCCGCTCCATCCTACCCTCACTCGTGAACAAGATCCCGAGATACTTAAACTCCTCCACCTGAGGCAGGACCTCCCCCCCGACCCGGAGAGGGCAGTCCACCCTTTTCCGGCTGAGGACCATGGCCTCAGACTTGGAGATGCTGATTCTCATCCCAGCCGCTTCACACTCGGCTGCGAACTGTCCCAGCAGGAGCTGAAGGTCGCTGTTTGATGGAGCTAAAAAGACCACGTCGTCCGCAAACAGCAGACACGCAATCCTTCCACCACCAAACTCGACACCCTCCGCCACCCGGCTGCGCCTAGAAATTCTGTCCATAAAAAATGCTATTGTATGTGCCACAAAAAGGAGCGTTTTACTAACAATCAAATGAGCTCCGCCAGTTGTTTTAATTGCAAACGGTTGCAATTGTTAGACCCAATCAATGATGATAAAGGACAGATCAGAAGTCAGCGAAACTGGTTAATGAACGTAGTGGAGCAAAACACCCACTTCCAGAACATATTTAAAATGCAATATAACAATCTATTAAGAATTATGAGTAGGCTATCAGTAGCTAAAATATTCTGATGCATAGATCTAAGCTACACCACTGAAATGGAGCAATTGTAAAGGAGGTTGCAGTACTTTAGATTGCATACGGTGGGCTATAATTCTCCTAGAGCAGTGGTTTGGTCCTGGGATAGCCTACCCCTGTGCATGCTGGTTTTCTTCCCAACCAAAATCGCAAGTTATATTGCAATTAGCCTGAAAAACACCTAACGGAGCTCATTCGATTGAAATAAAATGCTCGTTTTTATGGCACAAAAGCGGCGTAAAATACGTTGCTTTTTTGGAAGGCAAACGCGGTATTTTTCTGTTTTTATAAGCTCAAAAACGGAAAAATTGTAATTATTTTAGCAAAGTTTTTTACGTTGTCTCAATGTATTGCTGCGTTAAATAGGCTACAGAAAACTTGCCAGCGCCAGCCAGAAGTATCAGGTTGTGGAGTGAAGCAGTGTGCTTGGCTAAGCCAATCAGAACGCTAGATTTTAGCCATCTTCCGTTTCAACTGAAATATCTTTCGGTTTTCAACTAAGATGTCTCACACACTACTGAAAACCCACTCACATTCACACAAAACATTCACTATAAGTTCTCACACATACTACTGAAAACCCTCTCACATTCACTATAAGTTCTCACACATTCATATAAACAACACACACACACACATATGTGTATGTGTGTTGTTATGAATATGTGAGAATAAATAGTGAATGTGCGAATTCTTTGTATGTTTATGTGAGTGGTCTATTAGTTAATGCAAGAGGATTTTTTGAGCGTGTGAGAGTGTGTAAGAGAACATAGTGTGTGTAAGAGATTTCATGTGTCAGTGAGAGCTTCCCTTGTGAATATGTGAGCTCTTTGTGTGTATATGAGTAGATTTAGGGTGTGGGTGCAAGCATTTAGATGTTATGTACAAGCTTTTTCAGTGCGCATGAGAGCTTCACTAGTGAATGTGAGAGTCATTGTGCGTGTATGTGCGAGCTCTTTGTGTTTATATGAGAAGATTTAGCATGTGTGTGCAAGCGTTTAGATGTTATGTACAAGCTTTTTCAGTGCGCGTGAGAGCTTCACTAGTGAATGTGAGAGCTATTTGTATTTATATGAGAAGATTTAGGGTGTGTGTGCACGCACGGCAGTGTAGTATAATGGTTAAGGAACTGGACTTGTAACTGAAAGGTTGCAGGTTCGATTCCCAGGTAGGACACTGCCGTTGTACCCTTGAGCAAGGTACTTAACCTGCATTGCTTCAGTATATATCCAGCTGTATGAATGGATAAATGTAATAAGAAGTATGTAAGTCGCTCTGGATAAGAGCGGCTGCTAAATGCCTATAATGTAATGTAATGTAGATGTTAGGTGTGCAAGCTTTTTCAGTGCGCGTGAGAGCTTCACTCGTGAATGTGAGAGTCATTGTACGTGTATGTGCGAGCTCTTTGTGTTTATATGAGAAGATTTAGGGTGTGTGTGCAAGCATTTAGATGTTATGTACAAGCTTTTACAGTATGAGTGAGAGCTTCACTAGTGAATGTGAGAGTCATTATACGTGGATGTGCGAGCTCTTTGTGTTTATATGAGAAGATTTAGGGTGTGTGTGCAAGCATTTAGATGCTATGTACATGCTTTTTCAGTGCACGTGAGAGCTTCATTAGTGAATGTGAGAGCTCTTTGTGTTTATATGAGAAGATTTAGGGTGTGTGTGCAAGCATTTAGATGTTATGTGCAAGCTTTTCAGTGCGCGTGAGAGCTTCATTAGTGAATGTGCCTAAACGACCCCTCATAGTATATGGTGGATGTTTTATTGTAATATGGTAGTCTTATCACACAAATGCACACATTTTTTTATATAGCCTAACAGTTTAGTGACAACTTGTAGACTTTATTTATTTACGCAATCTGATGGCCATCACTGTACTTAAATATCCTATAAAAAACAATAGGACTAAAACATGAATGATTAAGTATAGGCCAACTTAGTTTGTCATTTTGGACATTCCCCTGTGAAACAAATGTATTATTACGTTGATAGTATACATTTTTTGCAAAATAGATATAACGTTGTCGTCTTCCACTGCAGTTGTAGCAGGAAATTGGCAGTTAGCATGGTCGCAATGTGCATAGCTCTTAAATGGACTGAAATAAGGTAATTTTATTGGCTATAGTTGAATCCAGCTGAAACACTGATAAATATTCAGCCTAACCCAACCCATTTTCAAGATACGCAGCCTGCTGTGAGCTGTGCGCTCCTCGCCTCCTCGCCTATGAAAATAGCAGAATTCAGTAGCCATGCCCAGTGCGGTATGTGCTGCATAATTGACTTCAACGTCTCGCCACACGCCATGTGCCAGCTGGAAAATGTAGTTGAAAGAGAGGGGGAAGGGACCCCTTTTTTCCTGGCCCATATACACTTGATGAATGCTCAGGGGGAGGCTTGGTCTGATTAGGTGATTGATTAGGTGATAGAAGAGGGGCTAGACAACGACTGGCTTATCTGATAGCTGACACATTGACTTATTCAACTGATCTTAGATTGTTGGAAGTCAAAGTAAGCACCATGGTAGTATTATCATCATTAAGATTCATGGTTTTAGCCACTTTTTTAATGAGACCGAAATGAGTATGTTGGGAGGTAATTCTGCTCAGCTATTGAATATCTACTCAAGAATGGACATTTACAGGGCCGCTGCGGTGGTACAGCGGTAAAAGGCCGAGGATCGGGGTTCGCGCCCCGGTCCTGCCATTTTCCGAGCATGGCCAGCGCCCTGTGGGAGCAGCAATTGGCGGCTGCTTCCGGGTGGGGGGAGGGCTCGGATGAGAATCGCTACGCAAAATAAGGCCCCGGGCGAGTTGGAATCACGGTCAGGAGCTTGGGGAGTCGCGCCCTGTAGAGGACGTGGCGGCCTCTTTCCTACTACCGGCTGACGGGGTTGTATAGCGGTGGTTCTCTAGCGGTTGCTACACGGGGGGAATTGAAGTAGAATAGGGGTTCAATTGGCTACTAAATTGGGAGAAAATGGGGGGGAAAATCAGAAACAAATTTTAGAAGAAAAAAAAGAATGGACATTTACTCCTGCTTTTAACAACAGAAGTGATTTTGTATGTGGACCATTATTGCCAAGTACAGCCAGTAGAATATTCACCTTTCAGGCAAAATATTACATCCATGTAATAAGGTCAGTCGTAACAAACTGACCTCCGCTTGAAACTGGAGCTGCCTTTCAAAAATGTAAATTCCAACCTGGCATTCAATCATTAACAACCATTACCTACATCAACATTAAGACGTTCAATTGATAATTTCAATTTAATGCAACAGAATGACATTCGACGTAAAGTAGAAAAAGAAGTGTGACTTTTAATTCCCTCGTTTGTGTCTGTGGAGTGGATAGGGAGAGATAAAGGAAGATCCTAGGTCAGGTCAACCAGAACAGTCCTCTTGGCAACAAAGTATTATTATGAGCAAGTTTGCCATATCAAATTATATCTCTCTCAAAGGCCGTAATCTAAAAGCTATATACCCGACAACATATATCAGTTTGCTACACTGGTTAGTATTAAGTCTTATTATTATCACTGTTGTTAACATGGGAATGGTGTTTATAGTCTTTTTGCTATGCAATAGATTAAAGGAGTTTGGTATTTGGCATATTAAGTCCTGTTAAAAGGTTATTTACGATCATATACAACGGTCCATATCAACATTTTGACAGACTTTGCAGTCTTGAGATATACTGTTTATTGATCATGTCACAGCTAACTTACACAATGGATCTGGACGTGCATAATCGAAAATCCTTTAAAAAACATGTTTTCAAAGACTGGAAATTCACAGAGTGATCACTGGTGTCCGTTGATGTTCTGGCACAAAAATCGTCGCAAAATATGCTTCATATCGGGTTTTATTTATTATTTTATTAAATCTATTGACACCAACGGAGGTTTAGATATACATCCGCAGCTGGAAACCGGAAATACTTCTTAATTGTTTTAGAAAGTTTCTAATTCAAACTCAGCCAAGACTTCCCAAAATTGCAAGCGGAAGTTTACAAATGTATGGCTGTACAGCAACTGAAAATAGTTCTATAAAACTTTAAACGGTAAATATATCTCAAGACTGCAAAGTTTGTCAAAATGTTGCTATGGACCATCGTAAATAACATTTTAACAGGACATAACATGCTAAATACCACCAAACTTCTCCTTTAAATACCTGAAATTACTATTTTAGCATAGTAAAACTCAGAGGTAATACAAATCAATATGCAAATTCAGAGTTCTGTAACTTAATATGTCATAGTTTTCAGGTTTTTAGACTCACCAATACAGGTTTGTCCTGATTTGAGGCTCCTGTAAAGCAGCCATTTTCTATTTGCAGGTTCTGTTCAGTAATAGAGATTTGATGGGAGGAACTACGACTCTACACTCATGTTTGTTGCAACTGATGTACTCTGTGGAGACTGATCTGATTTGAACACTGTTATATCATCCCAGTGTATGCTGTATTCTGCTGTTGTGCCAGGAAGTGTTCATAAGAGGAAAATGCATTGTACACTTCCTGCATTGCAGAAACATGTGAGGCATCTGACAGTGTTTGCCCCCAGTCTTGGCATATGTTTAGTTACACCCGATCATGGATTTTTGTTGTTGTTCCTCTCCCTGTGCTTTCACATTGGAATAACTTGTCTGCAGTCGATGAGCTCCTGGGCGAGATATTCATGAGAGAGATGTTTTTATATCATTGCTCCTGTTGGTTGCATATTATTAAACAGGCAATTAAACCCAAAACGACAGCCTGAAACACATTTCATGCAAGCCTTAGTTCCAGACATCTCTGCCAGTGTTTTTGAGTGCTTGCCAGTGTGCAGAGAGACAAGGCGTGCTCAGAGTTATCGAGGGACACAAGCAACTATATTTACTTTCCACCACCAGCCTTGATCCGGCAAACAAACAAGCAATAACAAGTTAACAAAAAGACTCCACTGGAGAAGGTGAAAATTTGCTGCTCCTACTGGCTTGTCACCTGCTATCAGTAGCACCAGATATCGCTGACCTTCTGGACTGATGTTTATATGTGACATATTCAGTACTCAGCATCCTGGTACAAGATCGTTCAAATACTCCACCTTCTTCGAATCTGCTAATGAACAATTAAGAATCAGGTGTAGTGGTGTTGTACTGCGCTAGAAGTATCAGTAATCTTTGTAGCTAACCCGCTATCTAACTATATATCACACCCTGTTCTTTGCCACATCCACACCCCCATAACAAGTTGCATTTCACCTACCCAATCACAGCCACCCTTGTTAGTGAAAGCCATGGTACAGCCTTACAGGGAGCCAAAAGACATTGATCCAAAATACGTAACCACTCACAGAGGGATGACATAAAATGTCTAACTGGAAAAGGGAGGATGGTTGCAACAAAAGGGAAGAGGGTAGAGGGAAGAGGCAGGGTTAGAGACAGAGGGGAAAGGGGTGGGGCTAGATAGAATATGTGGACCTGGAAGGAGAAGATGGGATTGGATGGGAGAGAGGGGGGAAGGGGTGGACTTGGGAAAAAAAGTGTGCTGAGACAGGGTGGACCTGGGGAGACGGGAGGAAAGTGGCATGGTTGGAGCGAGCAGGGATTGAGCTGGGGTTGAGGAACTAGGGACTGGGCTGAACACAGAAGTGGTCATCATTAGGAGAAAGCACTGCTGAACATAATGGACCGAAATACACTGGTGCCAGAGCTGCTGACTCTCCAGTAAGCCACTCCCCACCACATGTATGATCTATAAAATCTCCTCAGAGGCAGGAAGAAATATTCATAGTGAGGTTGCTAGACATTTCTGTAAGAATAAAGACATTTGTATCATTATCTTTTTTCCTGAGATATGCAGCATGTGCATAGTCTTCTGATGCTGAAACATTACTACTTGAAGGAAAGAAAAAGTTCAGGAGCTGGAGGCAAGCACATTTGGCTGTTCTTTCAGTGGCGTTAACTTAGCTGATTGTCAGTTAGTCATGCTATCTTTGTGGTCTAGACTGC
This sequence comes from Ilyophis sp. 1 JC-2022, assembly GCA_022702515.1. NCBI lineage: Eukaryota > Metazoa > Chordata > Actinopteri > Anguilliformes > Synaphobranchidae > Ilyophis > Ilyophis sp. 1 JC-2022. Next base: position 130,967,835 of record CM040406.1, on the reverse strand, counting down.
ATTTCTGAAGGTGACATCCTCTAGTGGTGTGTCCCTGAAGGCTAATAATCTCTGTCTCATTGCTGGCCTGCATGTATGGCTGAGTGATGCATCATGCCCCAACCATGGGAGATCAGACCACAGTGGAAGGTGAAATGGCCCATGCCAATGACACACTGTCAGTAGCGAAAAAACTTACTTGATACTCCAAAAACACACATTTGCCCCCCTTTTTCTTCCACAGTGAAAAAACAGAGCCCCTAGATCTCCTGTCAGCTAGATGTTTGAGCATCAGATTTTTTGTGCCCAACCCCCTCCACTCCCACCCATCCAGCAGCCCAGCCAATATACATGTAGCTGGCTAATTGCAAATCATCTGTGATGTACACGACTGCTTCACTAATTGCCGCTGGAAGCTGTGCTCATTAACTGCTCTCATCTGGCTCGGTACACACAAGCTAAACAACCTGCAAACGATCCAGCAATTACTGATTCTTTACCACTCCAGCGCCAGGCGCGCATCAAAATAGCTGCCGCAAATAACAAAAGCCGTTTGGCTGCTAATGTCTAAAAAAGCCTCAGTGCAGAGAGGCAGCTCATTAAAGAATATTTGTTTTTAAAAAAGGACCCACAGCAGGGCACTCCTGAAGAGCTTCCACAAGCTTTCTTAAGTACAGCAGCACGCCCACTCATCATTTATTGACCAAACTCAGTTTTCTTGTTTACCAATAAAATGGCGCAACATTGACAATGTGTGGGTAACATGCGACTCACAGCATCAGCCAGCATCTCAGCAACCAGCATACACATCTTCTCATCTGGGAGAGAGAGGCCTGGCTGTGTACTCACATCCACACAGGCACAAAACACATGTACATATACACACATGCAAGCATGCACTCATACGTAAGCGCACGCACACAAACGCACACATCCATGCACGCTTATACATTATACACATGCCCACATACTGTCATTTACACACACACATATATACACATACAGGCACACACAAATACATACACATCCATCTCTCTCTTTCTCTCTTGCTCTCTTTCTATAAACAAAGAGACACCGCTCATTTTAATGTTTGCTGAATGTGAAGCCATTCATTTCAGAGTCCTACCTCAGTGCCATTATCTTCCATTGTAAAGGATGAAAGGGAAGCAGAGATTTAGTGTGGGCGGACAACAGGCTTCTCTGCGAAAATCCTCTTTTAAAAGGGAACAGGAGAGAATGGGGAGGCTGAAATTAAACTGAAGAAAGGAACCGACTCTTGAGTATGGAAGCAGGGGCCATTAGCTAGGCAATGATTGACAGGTATAAGGACACCTCTTACACTCTGTACCACAGTCCAGGTTAATTATTCCAGGTGTTTCTGTGTGGATGTGCTTGTGTATGTATGTGTTTGCATATGTGTGCATCTGTGCCTGTGTGTGCTTTGGGCATGAGTATGTATGGTTGTGTATTTGTGAGAAGTTGAAGGTGCTTGTGGGAACTGGAATGGGCAGTGTAGCTCTGTATGTCAGGCGTGGCCATGGACGGATGTGGTAGGGGACTAAGCACATTGAGGTAGGCAGGTAACAGATATAGGTGGGTATGAAAGAAATGTCATTGATGGCATGATAAATGGACAGGTTTATATCAAAATATAGATATCTCATGAACAAACTTTGTTCCAAACATATCCCACTCTTACTCTTTGGAGTGGGATTTTAGGAGTGTGGCAGGACAATGTCCGTCTGGTCTCACAAGGCTTGTGCTGGACATACCCGGCTACAGTTCTCCACAAATGCTTATACACAGAAATGACATCGCTGCTGAGATTTGTGTTGTGATATTATACGTTGCACATTTTCCTGATTCAGTTATATCAGGACCAGGTTGATAAGGCCAAAGGGGACAGAACCTCCTTTTTTATTTTGTTGTGGGCACTTCACGAGCAGAGTAATCCGGCAGTCCAAGCCATTCAACAGGCTTGGTAAAAGGTGGTTCCGCAAGACTTTCACTCTCTCCTGTCTAACGACGTGATGTCTGGTGTTGTGAAGTGCTCATAGCAGACTGCAGAGCGGAGGGTGCATCAGCACTGATGTGTTGTGAAGGAGTTTAATGAACGGCTCCCAGGTGCAAGTTTGCGCTCGCCATCATCAGCTTCCCACCACCTTTCACCACAACTGTCTGGGGAATCAATTTGAACAAATAAAGTGCATATTGTAGCCGAGCTCATTGCGCCGTTAATTAATGTAGCAGACGCTAAGAAACTGTAGGCGAGCACAGCATCCCAATTATCCAGGGAACAGGCAGGCGCAGATTCACCATTTGTTATATTAAGTATTTGGAATTAGCATGGTCCAGGTGTAATTAAAAATTGTGCCACCTTCACCTGTAACATGTGTAAACTTAATAATTTGCAACTTTTTCCCTCTAGTCCCTGGTGAGTTAACAGATGGTGTGTGTAAGTTGTTAAAAACAAACTAAAAAACAACAACAACAAAAATACATTTGAAATTTACGTGCTTGCACTGGACAGTGGACTGGTTTTTGGTTGATTGGTTCTTTTGAGTGAAATGTCTTTTATTTTTTTAGCAGATGCCTACTCATGGGCAAGTGAACATGCACAGTTCTACATATGGTCTATGCCCATAGCTGGGAATCTCCTGCAGTGGGTCTGGTGACACTTCACTTTGCCTACGATTAAACTGCTGAGGATACAGCCTTCGGGGGTTCATTCCAAATGCTTACTTTATCCGTCCTCGTCTTCTCAGTACTCGTCTGATGTGAAAATCGATCGAGTTCCGCCATCTTTAAGCACATTCCAAACCATTAAATGCTCCTCGGAGGAGTGAGGATCAAGGAACAAGGAGGCTCCCGGAGAATGATTCAGTGAGGAAATACCAATTTAGCATTTGCAGACATTTTTTTCTCGGAACGTGTGATGTGTATATATGAACTACCTCTCCACATCTACCACATGGTGTGTACACCCCTACACAACTCCAATCTTACCATTTCTTTCCATTTATTATAAAGCGATTTAATCAATAATGACACTATTTCTTTTTGAGTAACAAAAGCCATGTTTATTCATGAAGAAAGAGGCTAAAATGCATTACCGTTAAGCACGTAAGCATAATATGACACTGACGCTTCACTGAGCAAGGACGTTCAAATTGGCAAATTCATGTTGCCTCGATTACTCCGTCCTCATATCTCGTCCTTACATCATTTCCTCACGTCCTCCATTGGGTGGAGCTAAGGAGCGAGGAAAGGACGCAAAGGAAAGTGAAAATAAGCGATTGGAATGAACCCCTGGGCTGTGTCCGAATCACAGCCCTATCTACTGCGCCCTGTCTCCTGCGTACATGTAATAGATTTATTGTGGCGGATGATCAAAGGTGGGGGGATCAGAACAAGTCACTCACGCAGTGAGGACCAATAAAGGGAGTAAAACAATAAATGCAAGAAAAGAAAAGACAGGAAACAAATTCCTTGTGGCTAAACAGCCAAACGAAACCCACTAAAATAGGGCAAACTCAAATAACGAGTGTTTCAAACTAAATCTCCCGAGCTCAATACTGGAGCCAAAACGGGAAACTTAGCAAAGAAAAGAACACCTTTGGCACAACAGTTCGGGCGGCCGGAAAGATGTTAAACCAAAACTAAACAAACAAACTGTCTCAAAGATAACAGCAAAGAATAAAATAAATAGCACAGAACGCTAACAGGAGGAATAATACCTATACCTGAAATAAAAGCTAATAGCAAGTCCCTTGTGAACATAAACAGCGTTTAATATCACAAGGTCGCTAGTACCTGGCTATACCTGGCTCAATGCAATGTTGAATGACAAAGAAGCACCAGGGAAGCAGAAGTGAGGAATTTAAATACCCCGCAGGTAGAAGCACAGGTGAAAACAATAATGAGTGAGGGAAAGCAAAACCCCGGAACGGAACGTGGAAATTTTTTTTTATGTGCACTGTTTAGCACGTGGCGTGCCGTACGCGAAAAATATCCACCATACTATTTTCCAACCATACTGTGGAAGTGTCGTAAGACATCCCATCCTTGTCATGTGTTGTTTTTGCTGTATTTGAAGGAAAACGTCAGCAAAGCTACGCCTCATTTTTAAAAACGAAGCTTTATGTCATATTTACGCAACCAACATTTTTGTGTACTTCTCGAAAAGTGTGCTCCCGACAGGCCCGGTGCTATGGGCGGGCATTTGGCCCGCCCTGGATGACCTTTGTGCCCCCCCCCGCCCGTTCCTCCCCTCCAGCTGCTGACAAACAATAATTACCCTATTAATTATTATTATTATAATAAGCCTACTAGTAGCCTAATAGTAGTAGGCATACACACCTAAGTAAATAGTATCTTTTTATCCAATTTAAAAAAACTGTTTTAGAATAGTGTAAAATAAAAAGTTAAATATGATTGGACGCTGACAGAGGTCAAGTGTAGGCTACGTGGTTGTGTGGCTGCCTATGACATTGATCATGCGTGCGACAGGCAGTGAGGCACGAAACCTCACTTACGGCAAAGCCCCACAGACAGCGGTGTGGAGCGGATTTCTCATGCGTTTACACAACATATCAGGCCAATTTGGCCTACATGTTATGCTATGACTGAAATCTTATCGAATACTACTCTGTATGTCAACAGTGTATGTTTTTTCATATATGTAGGTATACATAAGTGATTTTCATGGGTGGTGGTATAAGTCAAGGCCACATGTCCAGTATAGGCTACTCCTTGTATGAATGATTCCATTTCTAATCAACAAATAACGAGTAGAGTCTATGATGGTATAAGTCAAAATTAAATACCGCTGTATTTATGCACTCCAGCAGCAAGTGATATTTAGTTTTCAAGTGTGTGTGTACACAGTCTTCTGTGTAAAATAATCAGCATCACGTAGAGAAATATATATACTATTGTGCTGCCCTTAATGTACAAATGTGCATTATAGACCTATGTCTAAACCTACTATAGTGGGACCTCTATAGCCTAATACAGCAGTCGTAGGCTACTTACTATTTTGAAGAGCATGAATTAGACTCTTGAGAGAAGGTTTGAACCAATCTGCCCAGTGATGAGTACATGTTTGAAAAACAGTAGACCAACATAGCTACAGTACTGGAAATCCTTGATAGTGTAAAGAGCAGAAGTTTGGCTTAGTGGTGCTCATTTGAATTTCCTGTCTATTGTGGCTTTTGACCAAACTTCACACTTAAAACGTTGTTTTTTGTTATTAATTCCCAAGGTTTTTTCTCCGGAAGATGTCCATTTCTTAAAAAAACTGAATCCTCTTCACTATTGTTACACATCCACTTAAACGTTGAATAAACATAACTGAAGATTACACAATTACTAGAAAATGTATAGCTACATACCGCTAGAAAGTTCAATCAATGCGCCTTGGGAGCACCCTAATAGACCAGAATAAGACCAAATAACATTACAAATATCATAACATAGCCTATAACACAATAATAACATAACATTACAAATTTTATGTACAAAACTATATTCAGCGAAATATCTGGCTATTTTTAAAACAAACTAACGTTACATTGCTTTGCACATGGTTCTGTGTGGGACTTGTAGCTAATGTTATTAGTTAGCTAATGTTAGTTGATAGCTCACAGTGTGGCGCTTGTAGCTTCATTAACGTTACAGATAATATTGTGGACATGTCTAAAAGCAGTAATGTTATGCCTAGTCCATGCTGGACAAAATAGCGTAGCGGGGCGCATACGCAATGGAGGACAGCCAGCCACGCATGTAACTAGCCAGCGAGTTAACGTTATAATAATAATAATAATAATAATAATAATAATGCCTTGCATTTATATAGCGCCTTTCTCACCAACTGGTGACTCAAAGTGCTTAACAATGATGAGGATAAAAACTCGCCTCTACCCCCACTAATGTGTAGCACCCACCTGGGTGATGCAACGGCAGCCATTTTTGGCCAGAATGCTCAGCCGAGGTGGAGAGGGATAGAAATTATTTTAGCTAATTAAACTGGGGGATGATTAGGTGGCAGATTAAAAGACTCTTTACGATAAGTGTCACAGGATCTTTAATGACCACAATGAGTCAGGAACTCAGTTTTACGAAGATGGAGTGCATGGTATCAATCATACACGTGACACATTGTTGGTCAAAATTGATGTTAAAGGTAACGTTAACTAGCTAGCTATTATTTAATTACATGTGATTAAGCTAGCAACTTACGATTATTCGATACACGGCAAAAAGGCGCAAAAGTTGCCGGATGGTGGCGGACCTCAACGGAACGCAGAGGCAGGCAGTCAGATACGTTGCCGCATCGTCCCGTTGAAGTGAATCACTTCCGCCGGAACGCATCGCATTAGTGCGCACAAGGCTTAAGTAGGCTAGGCCTAGCTACGTTAACATAAATTAGTTTTTATCTCGCTAGTGAAGTTCGATTGTAACGTTAGCTGTATTCTTTCTAGATTTGTCACTCAGTAATGGTAGCTAGCTAGCTAAGTTAACGTTACAGTTGCTGCTGTTCGGTCAGAGTTGTGTGGAACTGCTGTGATCACTGACCTGGCAAAATATCTTTTAAGCAAAATAAACGTTATTCACCTTGTTCTCTTGAGTTGATTTGCCCATAACGTTACTTCTTGTGATTCAGAAAAATGTGAAGCGTAAAATTCAAAACTCTCTTTGGACTTTCAGGTTAACAATAGGTAACGTTAGCCGGCGGCTGGTTTCTGTGTAGTGGAAGATGAGAGCTTCAGAGACAGCGAGTAAGAAATATCGCATTGCACGAGACTGTTGTAACGGTAGTTCGAACTTTCAATTAGCATTCGGTTGCTAGCAAATTTATACCCCGATGTTAAGTCAATTGACAATTCATTTCCAGTATCGTAGAATTATAAATGTTTATTTAAAAACTGTACAATAAACAGAAATATCACCCGTCAAAAGCATTAGTCCATGTCACGCCCGACATATTGCTATGTCTACTTGTTGTAGAATTTGCAGCGATTAGAGTCGTAGAATTTGAACTATGTCGTTGGAAAGGTAGAATAATCATGTTAATCTAAATGCAAATGTTTTTATGTACTTAATTGTATAAGCTCTGGGCTGTGTTCGGAATGGCTCACTCATTCACTCCCTCCCTATATACTACTTAGGGAAATCTACATAGAGCACTACAGAGGGATTCACAGGTGAAAGAAGGAGACTGATTCTGAGAAGGTTACTTAGCAATGTGCGACGCTTGCGTGACAGCTCTCACCGGCTTGGTGAGCAAACATGCAAGAAAAGGTAAAAATCGTAATTTTTTTGTTTTGAACTAGGGGTACCCGACTCCCAAAATTTTGGAATCGACTCCGACTGGCTGAAATCTCTGGGGTCGTTGGAATCGACTCTTTTACTGGTCGCAAACTGCGATTGTCATGTCTGTTGTATATGCGCATGGACCATATTACACATTAGGCTAATAGGCCAGCCAGTGGTGTAGGCTACTTGAGAATGGTGAATATACGCTTCCTGATTAGCAATTCAATTTAAGCTTTAATTGGGCCCAAAATTAAGAAGAAATCTCCCTACATGATAGAATCAATCAGTGACTATTACGTGCATCATATGTGGCCACATAAGACCCAGATAGCCAAAAAGAGCCGGTTGTAAGCTGTGCCAGATCTGTTCGCCAGAGCCATGCAGCCGGCCCAGAGCTGGTTTCTACATTCGCAGAGCCGTACACGTTATGCAACACGGCCCAAACGACTAGCATGGCAACATGGCAAACGACTAGCAGACGCACGGTTTTTCATTGTTGTCATTGGCTAATTTTATTATTCTAGAATTATTAAGTTAATATTCTATTTCTTCTTTCATTAAAGCCTATAGCACATAACACTCCATAAGAAAACGCAACGTAATAAATAACCAACTAGGCCTAGCCATATGAAGATGGGTGATTGATGTAAATATCTTAAGCTACTAAGATTGAATGTTATTTAATTACTCATTTAAGTATAGGCTACGATTTCACACTGCGTGCAGGCATAAAAAAACGATGCTGCTGCTATCGTAAGTGTCTTATATTAAATTACAACAGGAAACACAAATAAATTCAAAATCAAATAAATTCATTGTTGTTAAACAACAATCAAGAGTCAAAAAATAATTTACTTGTTTTGTTCATAATAATAACAAAAACAACAATAATAATAATAGCCTAGTACTGTATTTATTTGAGCTCCTTGTGAATATTAATTTAGAGGCTTCTTCGCTGATGACAGCCTTGCGAACACACAGCTCCAATGCTGCTCCTCAGTAGCCTATTCTCTAACGTTAACCGAAACCTATGACTTGGTAGCAAGCAGACACAGCTGGGAAAACAGCTTAAATTAATGTGCTGATACATTTCCGATCGGACAACTGCAATAGCCATTCCACTTTTCATAGCTAAAGTTTTCTTGTCCCAGACAAGCGTTAATGTCAAGCACTGTCATTCCTTTTCACTTCAAAACTTTAGCCTATCTCTTGAGCTTTATTGCCAGTAGCCAGTGCTTTCCCCCCATCTCTCTTTTTCTCCCTGGATCTCTCTCCTCTCATTTTATTTAATCTGAAATATTTCCACACTGTTGAAGAAGTCGCCATATCGTAGCCTACACAAAGACCGATGAGGGCAGCAGAGGTGATTGCAGGTGATGTAGGCTATGTCTAATAGCCTACAGTGTAGCTACAGGTAGCCGCTACAGCAACATCCCCCGAGTTCTCCCGTTTAAATGCAATAGAGAATGACTTAAAGAATCAATTCTGATAGGCATGACTCTCAGAATCGACGACCCCAGAGTCGACCCCGACCCTATGGCTAGTCAGTCGAGAATCTACTTTTTTGGAGTCGACTCGCCATCCCTATTTTGAACAAGGGTTTTCTTGACTCGTTGTAGGTAGGTAAGTTAGCTAATTAAGTTGCATTTTCCATTAAACATAGCTAGCAATAATTGTTAAATTAAAAAATAGTTTTTATTAATATTTTGGTTATAAAGCCGATTAAACTGAATTAACATATAAAATTTAACTTGCATTTATATTTACATTTGTAGACCAGCGCACTTAGCCAGTGCAGGCTCAGCCGTCACCATCTTGACAAAAAAATGTCTCTGATGATGTAGTGTACATCGTTTGTACCCTACATTTTGTGGTGCATTGTTGGGGATATTGAGTGAACTATTTAGGGTGTCACGTTGGACATTTTGAATTTGGACACCCTACAAAATGGCCATAAATACTGCACTATAAAGTGTATAGGGAGCCATTCCGAACACAGTGCTGTTTACATTTTCACTTCCTTACCCACAATCCCTTACTGCTGTCAAACCTGTCACTTCAGGTTTTCCTGCTACTGCATTTGTTTATTGAGGGAAGTCATTTGGATTTGCAGTAATTTGGAGTTCCATATTAAATTATGATATGATTGCAGTACATGACATTACATTACAATTATTTGGCAGACGCTTTTATCCAAAGCGACGTACAAGTGCATATTGAAGGTCATTGACGCGACTACAAAGCAGGTCCGACAAAGACCAAAGCATACAACCTGTGACAGTGTAAATGTACAGAATTAATTACATGTATGTGTATGTCTCTCTGGACAAGTGCCTAAAATGTCTAAATGCTATTTAAATGTAAAGTCTGCATTCTGGCTACAAAAACGTTTCTCAAAAGGATTTACTGTCCTATACTGTTAGTACTGGCATTGCTCTAGCTTCTGCTTTTTACTACAGTAATGTTTTGGGTTGCCTGCTACTCAAAGAAGGGCTCTTTCTCTGTCCATCAGATTGACTGGAGAAGGAGACACTGTTCATTGACTGAGAAAGAAACAGTTGAGCCTGAACAGATAGTGTAGTGTTGTGTGGTGTGGGTCCATAAGTGAACAACGTGTCCAATGCAGTGATATCATTCCCACGAAGATAAAATGAGTGAATGTGTACCTGTGATGTCACGAACGGGGTCCTTTGACACCATAGCCTGAAAAACCTGATTGAAGAAAGTGTATCTGAGAAGCTGGAAAAGTGGCTGCTTTTGTAGCCCTGTGAAGGTCTGGCCATCATGAGATTGTCCGTGTAGGGTCTGAACATGAACCAGGACTATGATGCTACCTGCAGTAGAGGGAGGAAGGCCTCCATTCCATGTCCTGTGGGAGTGTTTATCTTGGCCACAGTTTAATTGTGCACAGTACTCCCAGTTTGTGGTGGTGGCAGTTTTTGGATCGACCAGTCTTATCACTACTGCCAGTACTGGAATTAAAGCAGTCAATCCTTTGCTGCACTTTAATCTGAAAACCACTCATTGGTCATATATGTATCGATTGCTCAACGCATCCTTATCAACTCAGTGGCACAGAGGATGGAAACCACATATTTTGTGTGTAACAGAACCCAGGTTCTACCTCCTTATCAAAGGACAGACACCTCATTTGGGTGCTTTACATGATCAGCACTGTTAACAGTTTTCAGGGCTGTGGTAGCACTTTCGTTAAGGCAGATCAGGCTGACCTAAACAGTCAGAAAAAATAAATAAGAAAGGGAAAACAAGAAAAAATAGATCTGAAAGTGCTTTACTTGCACAACACATCTTCAGCATATATTCTGAGGGGTAGGGGAGGGGACAGCAGAAGGAAAGACACCAAATGCTGGAGAGGCGTGTTTATGAGTGTACTTCCTGTAAACACAGAATCCACTCTGACACTCCAGGCAGCGACCTCACTCCAACAGCAGAGAGAGCCAAAGCGCTTTCCCCGTGTTGCTATGACAATGGATTTGCTGATGTTGTATGGAGAAAAAGCAGTCAAAGCATCATTATGTGGATGAGTCATATAAAGAACATTTTTTAAAATGTCATGTTATGTCTCCATTACTTCAGCCTTTTGTGTATTTCATTTTGTGTTGATATAATTACATTGGATTTGTGAAGCTCTATGCTTCTGTAGCTAGGTTATATGTGTTTGACCCCCCCCCCTCCACACACACACACATTCCCCAGGCTACAAAAAGCAGGAGTGAACATACTGATGAAGAAACCCTTCAGTCCAATGCGTTTTTGGTAAAAATGTTGATTTCTTTATTTCACATCAAATATGAATCGCAATTTCTGGAGGTACTACAAATGCATGGCACGAGCGCAAAGTAAGGTGCAAGGTTGAAAGGGGTGAACTTAGCCTCTTCATTAATTATAGGTGTGTCTTGGGTGTAACATGCAATAAACCAACCAGAGTGTCATCTCCCGTTCAATTTAAAATCCACCTGCATTTGCATCTTGGCCGATTGCTAATATGATGGCGGATAGTAAGACTGAAAACAGTGATTTATAGCTGGCAAAACAGACATGTTCATGTGCGTAGTTCAAGCGTGCAAGCAAGGAATAGGCTATATGGATCAATGTTATGATCAATATTATTCTGACTAACCATTATGACTTGTTTTGATATACACAATAATAATCTTTCACATTAGGGTTTAACACCGGCATGGGTTCCCGGTAATCGGTAATCTATTCCCGGAAATATAATAACGGGAAAACATAATTTTTTTCCCATTAGTTTACATTAGTGCTGTTATTTTACTAAATATATGTAGCTTAAGTTCATTATAACACCTGCAACAGCTGAGCATAAGCTACCAGAACATGGCTTACATCTCAGCTTAGAAAACGTCAAATTACCCTGCTTGTTTAACGAATTTTGTTTGATTATACAATGAAGCATTGTCAAACATCAATTCCATGAGGCTATTCTCACAGCAGACAGATCACAGGCAATTAATTTTGACTAGTGAAGTTCAAGCTTCATCCAAAGTTCATATTATGTGCATTCTAATATTGATTAATAACATAGTGTTATTTTGCCTTAATGATGACACTAAATACACTAAAGCTGTCAGCTTGGGAACCAATAGGTTTACGCATATTTTCTCTTGTTTTATATTGTCCTGCTTATGGAAATATGACTGTTTTTCTAGTAGCTTAATGCCTTAAAACAAGCCCACTTTCCCGCAATTCCGGGGACAAATTGTGTCTTTTCTCGGAGAGAACATGTTTTATTTTGGGAAAAAATATTAATCCCCTTTTCACAATGTAATCTTGATATTTTTATGCATGTTTGCACGCGCCCCTGTGTATAACAGACAGGAGGGTGTACACACGTTGTGCACACGCCTATGTAGGCGCATTTTACTATCGGAATTTAAATAACTGCAACAACTGCGACATGACTTAAGACCAGGTTTGTGGTGGTTTTAGCGTAAGTGCTTTCTGCTGCCTGAAGGTAACAATGCGCCAAAACTTATCCTGGCCACACCTCATCTGAAGACCAACCCGTTTAGACACTGCATTTTAAGTAGGTTTACACCTATCTCCCTTTATCCTTGTTCCATCTCTTGGCCTGTAGTGGTTCAGCACTCTGGTCATCATCTAAACATAATTGTGTTGTCTTAAGCATCTTCTTAACATGATCAGTGGTAGCCAATCGAGTGTAAGATGGCTTGTCAGTGGTGAGTTTCCTCTGCAGGTTCAAAAAATGACTGCAGTGTAAATTTTCACGACACTTACACAAGACCCCTGCCTGGATATATGCAACCTGTGTCGTGTTCCCATAAATACGGACTCATATTTTAACTGATTTACAATCATTATTGCATTCGCGTGTTAGATGTGTCATAACATTTTACTCTTAGGATTAACACATTCAACACATGATAATGCTACTAAAGGCATTACATACAAATGTAAAAATATATATATTTATATGAAAATTTTGATGAAAATATGGATGTATAATTGGATGTTTTTCTTTACAAGAAAGTGCAGGATGTTTGCAAAATACAAACTGCTGGTGATGAAGATCATAGTCAGGTTCTTTTGTTCAATATTTGTACTGCAGCGTCACCTACAGACAGAGGGAGGGTTTTCAAATGGGTTTATAAAAAGACCTATGTTGTAAAGGCACATCAGGAATTCCAGTTGAGACAATACAAAGTTAAAGTCTATTATGAAACTATGATTCCAACACGTACGTAATACCATATACATAAATATATGAATAAATCTCACTGTTCCATTTTTTTACGTGCAAAACCATAATAAACGGAGAGAAGCCTGTTTTAAGGGCATAACCCATGTAGTGCTATCGTTAGGAGGCGCCATCTACCACATTTAAACACACGATAAAACACAAATCCGAATCACATATCATGTTGTGTGGACATCGGTTATTGGGATCTCTGCGTGTATGGTGCATTCGAATTCGTAAACACAACTTTCCGTTGAAGCCTGTGGCTTATTACTTTACAGGAAAAGGACCGCGGTCAAGTGAGCAGCCAGTTGAGAGCCGCCTTGCGCTTGTGTGTGCGCGTATCTTATGAGACGTACGGTAATAAAACAAATCACGTGCTAGTCAAGGACATTTTACAGGCATTTTAACAGACGCTGTTATCGACGGTGAAAACCCAGACACTTTTATTGATCTCTGCTTATTTTAATATGTTGTTATTATCTTAGTCTTTGTATTGTTTCTGTGCATTGTATTGTTTTTTATTGTAAAGTATTATGCTGTGAAGTATGCTTTGTGAAACTGCTGGAATGGTGCTATACAAATAAAGGTGATATTATTATTATTATTATTATTATTATTATTACGCTGCAGGAAAAGTGCTATACAAATAAATACATATACAATAATAATAATAATTAATAATATTATATGCACAGACAGGAGTAGCCTATTTTGAACATCACAAGAAGTAAAAAATACGAAATGTTCCCTCATTAAATTACTTTTATTAAAATAAGCACACATCTGTCTATCACCCAGTGCAATATGGAACATTTTCACTGTGGAAATCAGAAGCAACAGGCTCTTTTTCTGATGATGCACAGAAAGCAGTACCAGCTGATGCTACACATCAGAAAAAAATGTAATTGTGACATGTTCCCTCATGAAATTAATTTTATTCAACTAATCCCACTTCTGACTATCACCTATAGCAATATGGAACATTTCCACTGTGAAAATCAGAAGCGTTCTGCTTGGTGCTGATGCACAGACAGCAATCTGCACATCTACTGCACTAGCCGATACTAAACTTCAGGAACAAAGAAATAGTGAGATGTTCCCTCATGAAAAAAATTGTATTCAAACAATCACACATCTGTCCACATTTTCACTGTGGAAATCAGAGGCAATATGCTGTTTGTTGGTGCTGACGCATAGACAGCAGTCTGCATATCTACTGTACTACCTGATACTAAACCTCAGAACAAATAATAATTGTGAGATGTTTCCTCATGAAATAGTTTTTATTCAAGCAATCACAGATCTGTCTATCACCCATACCAATATGGAACATTTTCACTGGAAATCAGAAGAAACAGGCTGTTTTTTGTGCTGATGCATAGCAATCTGCAAATCTCCTATACTACTAGGCCATACTAAAGACCAGAAACAATTTAAATTGTAAGATGTTCCCTCATGAAATCCATTTTATTCAATCAATCACACATCTATCTATCACCCATACCAATATGGAACATTTTCACTGTGGAAATCAGGCAACAGGCTGTTTTTGGTGCTGATGTATAGACAGAAATCTGCATATCTACTGTACTGGCCGATACAAAACCTCAGAAAAAAATTATAATTGTGAGATATTCCCTCATGAAATTATTTTTATTCAAACAATCACACATCTGTCTATCACCCATACTTCTGTCTATTATGTTATGTTCTGAGTTCTGACTGTTCTGTATTTTTATTTTTTCATTTTTATAATCATTGCATCCCCCTCTGTTCGTGGGTTGTCCGAGTCTCATCTGTCTGTCTTTGTTTCGTGTTCCCCGAGATCTCCCTGTCTTTGTCATTGCACTATTCGGGTGATTTTGGTACATTCGGGTTTCCTCTGTATTTCGTATCTCGTTTTCTTTCTTCCGACTTAATTAATATTTATATATTATACTAACATATTAATCGTACTAACTATTTGATTAGATTTAATACTAACTTACTTACAAACTAACATGTACATAATACTAAACAACTAACTTACTAACATTAGGGATTTAGAATTCTAACATTACTAATTACTCATTTATCTTGAGTTTCTACCTGCAGCTGTCATTCTCCCTCGTTATCCTATCCCTGTATCTATCTGTGATTTCGCATTCTCTGCACATGTGTCCACTTCCGCGTTTCTCCCCTTCGAGCTGTGCACGTGTTACCTGTTAACTCCGGGTGTATTGTTATCACTGTGTTTACGTGAGATCCAGTCTGTGTTTTACGTCTACCCTCGTTATTGTTTTATTGGTTCTTGTTACCCTCATTGTTCCCACCTGTGAGCTATCTCCCCTCCCCGCCTCTGCACACCTTATTCCCATTATCCCATTATCTCTGTCTCCCTCTGTGTATTTAACCCAGTCTTCCCAGTCATTCTTCACGAGTTCCTCACCATTTTTTTTTTTTTTTTGCGCGCCGCTGTCACTACGAGTCTTTTTCTGAGTACCTGTCCCCCTATCCCCCCCCCCCCTGAGTTGTCTGTTCCGAGTTTCTGTCAGTTTTGTATTTGTTTTCCTTGTCTTGTTCTCGTTGGTTATTTTTCTGTTTCCTTGAGCTTCCCTGGTATTTCCCCCGAGTTGTCTGTTCCGAGTTTCTGTCAGTTTTGTATTTGTTTTCCTTGTCTTGTTCTCGTTGTTTATTTTTCTGTTTGCTTGAGCTTCTCCGGTATTTGACTTCTGCCTGTGTTCTCGCGACCCTGATTTTGGACTCTGATTTTGTACTTCTACTGTGTCTTCCTGGTTCCGACCTCTGCCTGTCCTGTGACCACTCTTTGGACTCTGTTTTTGTACCGTTGCCCTGTCATTAAACTTCGGTTTTTTGTATTCCCTGCCTGCGACTGGGTCCTTATTCCCACCCATCCTAACATATTACCCATACCAATATGGAACATTTTCACTGTAGAAATAAGGGGCAACAGGTTGTTTTTCGTACTGATGCATAGACAGCAGTCTGCACATCTACTGTACTAATAGTCTACTCTAAAGACCAGGAAAAAGAAATTGCCAGTGGCTGCATAAGTGCCACAATATGCTTCTACTAATTGCACATACTGTACCACATACTCTTTCTCACCTAATGCAGTGTTTCTCCAACTCTTAGGGAGCCTCCGTGTATGCTGATTATTGTTCCAACCATAGTTGCAATCCCAGAATTTTAACAAGATGTTAATCTTTTCGTGTTTAGAGGGATTATTTACCATCTTACCCCACATTATGTTAGCAATAGCTATGCATACCATGAATAATAAAAGTCCAACATTAACATTGTGCTATATTACAAACAATTACTACAAGAAAAGTTAATGTTTTAATCAAATTAGGATGTGAGGTGAATCAATAGGACCCTCATTTTAAAAATTCAAAGACAAAGCAAATGATAATGAGCTAAACCTGTATTGTGTTAAGTTTAAGGAAACAATAAACCACATGGGCTCTATCTTGGCGATCTTGGTGCAAAGTCCATTTAGGGCGTGTCCAAGTCCAGTTTTTGCTAGTTTACCGGCGTGTATTTTGGTCGCTAAGCAAGGCGCAACGCGCAAATGGGCTGAACTTAGTCTCTTCATTACAGTTTTTCTTAATCGCTTGGATGCATTTCTTGAAACTCTAACCTCATTCCCAAAACTCTAAGTGCAATCCCCAAAACAGTAAAATCATTTCTCATAACACTATACCACCCGTGCAAAAGAAACTATAACAATCAAAATGATAGCCACATGCGTCAAAAGACACTAAGTCAATCGCGTCACCAAATGTATAGCACCTTCTGATCATTGCGTAAACCCTGACACTCAAAATGCAAAGTATTTGCATCAAAACTGGACAGATTGTGTACATAGTGTTGCTGTCAATGTAAAATAATTCCTGGACACACAAATACGAGAAAAAACATGTTTATTACGTATTGTTTTCATCTACATGATGGTTGTTTTACTTTTTTATTTAGTATTTTTTGTTTTTCATTGCTGCACAACCAATTGCCCCTCTGGGGACAAATACAGTCAAGTTCTTCTTGACTCTCATTGGGTATCCATTTTCTCCTCCATGTTTGGCCACAGCACTTCATCCACATCATACCTGATGTCTTGCTTTTGAAGGCACCAAGGAAAAAACCTTTAGGGACAACAGATGAAAATTAGCATTTGTGCTACAATCCGGCATGTTTACGTCTGTATACCTTTATACAGTAATGTTCATGAACATGCATTGTCCCTATCAAATACTCTAAACAAATAAAGACATAGATACAACCAACCTTCTGGCATGTCGCAGCCACCCTTGGCAGTCCTCCTCTGTGATGTCCCACAACCAGCATTCGTGGCATCCAGTAGAGATAACTGGTTATGTGACCGGTGATCATACACCTTCCAACTCCATGCTGAAAAGAATTCCTCAATTGGATTGAGGAAAGGTGAATCGGGAAGGAACTCCATCAGCATTCGTGGGCGTGCAGCAAACCATTCCCTGACAAAAAGGGAGCGGTGAAAACTGACATTATCCCAAATCACCACATAATTTGGCAAGTCAGGCCTCACCACTCCCCTCTCATTCTCAGGGATGAGCGCATTGTCAAGCCCCCCCAAGAAATCCAGAAGACGGCTGTGTTGTAAGGTCCAATGGTGGGAACATGGTGGATTACGCTATTGTTGGAGATGGCAGCACACATTGATATATTACCCCCACACTGGCCTGGCACATCAACTGTGACACGGTGACCGATCATGTTCCTGCCACGTCTTCTGATTTTGTTAAGGTTGAATCCTGCCTCGTCCACATACACAAATATGTGTGGGGCGTTACTTGCCTCCAGCTCATCCTCTACAAAATATAGAAAAATACAGCAGCAAAATACATCAATCCCAAATACAGGACACCATGGAATGTAAAACAAAACAATGCACTGTAATAGCACATGCACTGTGTAGCCCACATTCTGAAAGTATACTCATACATATTGAAAAGACACACATACATAGTCTAATTGCCATGACTGTCATGGTGTCATTGACACCAAACACTACTGTCTGGCCTTACCTGTACATATTGGTATCTTAGCTCCTTCACCCTCTCAGAATTCCTTTCAAATGGAACTCTGTAAAGTTGTTTCATTGACATCTCATTCTTGTTGAGGATCCTGTCAATGGTGGAGAGACTCACAGAGTTGATGATATGAAAGATGCCATTATCCTCTATGACAGCACTCTGGATCTCTTGCAGTCGGATGGCATTGTTTGCTCTCACCATGTCGACTATTGCCATCTCTTGTTTAGGCGTGAACGCTCGGCCTCTCCCACCAGCATGGGGCAGTGGTTGAATTCTATGGTAGATAGAAATGTTACAGCATGCTATGACCAAGTTTACAGGGATACAGTACTGTAATGTGCAGTAGTGTGTTACTAGCACTAGTAGAGGCTGCACTCGTCGACCTGCTTCAGCCATACTTAGGCCATGATTCACTACATGGTCAACGATGGTGGCCCGTATCTCATTTGGAACATTCCTACGCCTATTCCTTCCCCTGCCTACCCGTCCACTGTGTGCCCCTCTCCCTCCTGCCCCACCACCACACACTCGGACACCTCTTACATGGCTCCGATTGACACCTGCTTCTTGCTCCATTTTTACGCAGAAACAGTGCACTGGAACTTTTAGCATTTATATAGTATGTTTGTGAGTATTGTGTTCACAATTTGCACCTGTGGGATGGAATTGACAGCATGTGTTCTCCGTTACTCTTCAAATGTGTGAAGGGACGTTACTCACTCCAATCACCCATCATGCTGGCCTTATCTTTTGTACAAACACAATGCTCATTGTACATAGTATTTTGCATGCAATGATTTACCCAATGAACAACTGTGTCATGCGAATGGGAAATGTACATAGCCAATTGAGAAAAAAACAATTTGCTTTGACTGGAATGTCAAAGTGGAATGAGGATTGCATCTACACTATGACAACTGCATTTAGTGTTTTGCATTCTGTGTGAACACAATGAGAAGTGAAATAGTGTATTGACCAATTGCTTTAATGTTATGGGGTTTTGAGGCGCTGTTAAGAGAATGAGGGTAGAGTTTCCAGAAATGCATCCAAGCGATTGAGAAAAACTGTAATTATTGGTGTGTCTTGGGTGTGACATGCAATAAACCAATCAAAATGTCCTATGACTCCTATCGCATTCCCTTTAAAAGCCTGCTTTTTCACCTTGGCGGATTGCTTGATGGCGAAACAGACATGTTCGTGCACGTGTAGTGCGATCAAGGAATAGGCTAAATGGATCAATAGTCTGATCAATATTATTCGGACTAACCATTAGCCTATGAGTTCCCGGTAATTCCCGACATGGCTGTTATTTTACAAAATATATGCAGTTACATTTCGTTAAAAGGACCTGCAACAGCTGAAAATAAGCTATCAATGGCTTCAGTCTCACCTTAGAAAACGTCAATTTAGCCTGCTTGTTCAACGAATTTCGTTTGATTTTGCAATGAAAGTGTCAAACATCAATTCCATGAGGCTGTTCTCATGGAGCTCTGGAAATTCAAGCTTCATCCGAAGTTCATTAGGCTACCTGCATAATATTGATTAATAACATAAATACCGTTATTTTGCCTTCATGATTACACTAAATACAATAACGCTGTCAGGTTGGCAACCCATATGTTCACACATATTTCCCCTTGTTTTATAATGTCCTGCTTATGGAAATGTGACCAACCTGTTTTACTCGTAGCGTAATGCTTTAAAACACTCCACTTTAAGACCTTGAAAGGTGCGACTTACAGCAGGGGAAACATAGAACATGCAGCGCACATGCAGAGAATAGCATTCAAATTAATTGTGAATTAATTGTGTAACGTGCTGCAAATTTGTTTTCGTTTCTAATTGGACGCTTAGTTCTCTTCTCGTTTTGTTCAGTTATGGAATAACAGGTGAAATCAGTTGGGTTTTAATAAGCTGAAAGTATGGAAACTTTGTCACTGTAATTTTAAAAATATGAACGACGAAGAATACTAAGGTTCAAATTCAATTAACATGGTGACATTTATCTCCGTTGTTTAACCATAGGCTATGGAAAAAACCTCATGCACAGCGAATCTGCTGTAGCTTAGGCTATTTGAAAAACAATAAATGCAATATTCACTGGACAAGGTTTTGAACTATTTTCAGTCAAAACCATTCTATTTACTTCAGCCGCGTAGGCACGGGTGGGCGTGGATGGGCGGCTGCCACCCAAGGGAAACTCCCGCCCACCCAGACAGTTTGCAGATACGTGGCTCTTTATCGGCGATTTACTGTCAACTTAGGCACGCAAACGAACACTCGCGGTAAATACGCTAAATGAACAATTTAATAAACAGTATTTTATTCCCCCCCCGTCAACAATTTCAATCGAGGTCCGCGAAATCTTTTGATAGCGCACCCCCCCCCGTCAACAATTTCAAAAAAGGTCCGCAAAATATTTCGATGGCACCCCCCCCCCCCCCCCCCGTCAACAATTACAATCCAACAAGTAGCCCTCCGTACTACTCAGTACCCTTGAAGTAGCTCTCAGTTGCAAAAAGGTTGGTGACCCCTGCTATAAGCTGTGTTTCAATCTCCCGGCAAAAGTTTCTGCCCACCCCCTCTAAGGCAAGCCCACCCACCAGCTAATTTCTGGCTACGCTGCTGATTTACTTACAGGCTGTAGGCCTAGAGAGCTGTATTGTAATGACATCTGAAGCGCATTTTCAGAACTCAAATGTCCGTCTATTGCAGTGCGCGAGTTTTCCTTTGAATGGCAATTCACGCATTAGGTGTAAATGACAATTTGTGCATTAGGATTGATATTGTTACGATCCGCTCCGCTCCCCGTCCCTTCCTTGGTGTTTTCCTCTGTTTTCCCTGAACCTGATTGTGTCATGTCTGCGTTCATTTCCTTATTGTGTCCACATTGCACAATTACTACTCGCACCACATCTTAATTACACAATTCACACTTAATTGCTTTCACCGCATTCCTCATGCGTTTTCTAATTGTTCAATCAATTCGCTGATTTCGCACGCATTTCCCGCAAGCTGCAGTTTATCAGCTCTAATGACACTAGTTATATTAACCGTGCTGTTCCTGTGATTTGTTGTCAGAGTATTACGGTCCTTGTCGCGTTTGTACTTGTTTCCCGATTTTCTAGTTCACTAGACTCTGGCTAACCGAACCAGGTCTGGATGCCACACGCCCAGGCGTCCCTGTGTGGATCCTGACTCAGCCACCGCCTGATCCTTCGCGACGACCCAGGCGAAAGACCACTCCTGGCTACTTCGCCTCATCCTGCTCACCAGTTCACTGTGGGTTCCACAGTGGACATTGACCTTGTGCTTACGGAAAATAAAGACTCGTTATTTTCTAAATTCTGTCTCGTCGTGCATTTGGGTCCGTACCTGCCAGTACGTCACAGATATAGGTGTTATCAGCAAATGGAAAGCCATTTTTAATGGATAGCCATTGTCTCGTAACACAAGATTGTCCCCCCAGAAAATTACAGGAATTATTGGCAAATATAGGCTAAATCATAGCTTGATCTAGGATAATTGTGAATAGTCTATAGCCTATACATGTAACCTTACCCTTACATGTACCATCGCACATCGCCTGGATGTTGATGTAGTGGGCTGAAGGCAATTTAATTCGGCATTCCCCTTCGCTGAGGGACAGGTAGCTATGTGGTCTTTGACCTATGGACCCTTTTATTATTATGCATTTTTTTATATATAGCCTACATAATAATAATATTTCACATTGTAATCTTGATATTTTCAGTCATGCACGTTGTGCACCCGCCTATGTAGATGGACTTATATGCGCCGTTAAAATAACATGTAAACAACTGCGACATAACTTTAGACCAGGTTTGTGGTGGTTTAAGCGCAAGCGCTTTCTGCTGCCTCAAGATAGCAATACGCCAAAAATAATCCTGGCCACTGCCCATCTTAAGACCAACACACCCAGTTCACTTGTAACGGGCACAAGAATACATGGTATTTAAACGACGTGAACGCAAAGCGTTATAATGAACCATGCGCCGGGTGTAAGATAGCAAAGACACTTGCGTTTGGGTTAGCGCTGGGTGTAAGATAGGGCCCCATGTGTTCAACAACCCAATTAGGAGCCAATTTACTGACCTCAGTTTTTAATTTGATCAGTTAAAATTGTTAACTCTTTTGTAATTGTTTGCAATACAGCATAATAAGCACAAAGTGAACATGAGACATTTATTCTTTATGGCATGCATAGCTATTTCTGACAATGTTGCTTAAGAGGGTAAATAATCTCTCTAAACATGAAAAGCACCTAATTAAGAGAAATTAACAGCTTGTTAAAATTGTGGGATTGCAATTGTGGTTGGAATGAAAACCAGAACACACAGGCAGTCCCGAGGATCAAGTTTGAGAACCACTGAGCAAATGAAGAATTGTTTTTTGTTTTTTTGAACAATTTTTTATTGATTACATTTTGTCAAACAACACAGCAGCACACAAATTATAATAAACTAAAGCTAAGAAATCATCATAAATAGTACAATTGGGTTCACACGTTCTTCTTGGTTAGCACCCTAATAATAATAATACTAATACTAATAATAATAATAATAATAATAATAGAAAGGGTAAAACAGTAAATAAATAAAATTAAAACAACTGAATTACATTCAAAAATGTATTTACATATTTAACTACATAACAAGATTACATAACAAGAATATTAGATAACCATACTGGGCCCTATCCCACATAGCTGGCTAGCTGCGCCGAACACAGCAAAACAGTTGGTGTAAATCTAACACTGTTGGTGTAACTTTAAAACCATAGGGTGTACATTTAACACCCTAGAGTGTTTATATGAGACCACGGTCTCAAATGTACACCAATATTTTTGCAGTGTACCTGGATCTGGAATACAGAATGAAGAAAACAAAACAAAGTCCTAGGTTTTTCTCAGGACAGCTCTCCGGCTAACTGTTAGCCAGCTGTCAAAACAGTGGTGGGCTCTACCCATTCCTTCAGGATTGACTACTTTTTGTAGAACTCATGCAAACAAGGCATGTTGTGTCTGTTTAAGGATATATATGAGTCATCTCCAATGGAACATTTACTTGAGGGAGTGTTGACATTCATTTTCACAAAGACTTAACAAAAGTGGCAGACCCAATTGCAGGACTCCCGTTTTTTCTCCTGAAAGTCTTCAGATGACATTCCCAGGCAGTGAAGATGGAACCAGGAATCACAGGTGTCACACTGAATCTACAGCACATAGTGTTTGAGAGAAATGCATGATAATCGTAAAGGCAGTCCTGTCAGCCAAGCATGGATCACTGGGCCACATCACATCAGTTACTTGGGTCTTGTTTCAAGAAAAAAATAATGTTTCTACTTATTGGTCAGTTAAATGCATATGTTAATACGCATCAACATGGCCAGTGCATGTTTCGTAAAACATTGCTAATTTGCTTAATTCATAGACAGTATCTCAAACTAGAAACTCACCCATAGAGTTCTCTGTAGTTCGACCTTGTCACCACACATGATGCATACATCTTATAGGGGCACTGTTAAAAACAACACAGATTATTATAGGTTTAACAAATTGTAAGAATTATTTTTCACCATATGGTGTACTAACAGTTTAAAAATTTAGGTGCATACTCTGGAGGTGTAATTCAAGAAACTTAATCTAGATGCAGATCCTTATAACTAAATGTTGAAACAAATCTACATAGACAATTTATATAGACGATACATGTTTATTTAGTGTTCAAAATACCAGAGTAATGCAGAATTTCTTCTGCCATTCTTAGTCTCAGTCCATTTACGTCATTGATGTTAATGTGCAATGGGATTTATGGGAAATTTGA
This sequence comes from Ilyophis sp. 1 JC-2022, assembly GCA_022702515.1. NCBI lineage: Eukaryota > Metazoa > Chordata > Actinopteri > Anguilliformes > Synaphobranchidae > Ilyophis > Ilyophis sp. 1 JC-2022. The sequence continues at coordinate 130,943,875 of CM040406.1, read as the reverse complement.
CGGCAGCACAGCTGCCATCTGCCCAAAAAAGTTACAATATCACAACTTGAGCAGTCTATGGTAAACCCTGAGTATTCTTGGGATGACGTCTGTAATAAGAAGTCTCCATTTCAAAGCAAATGATCACATGTTAGGATATAAAAGTATCATTGCATCCCCCTCTGTTCGTGGGTTGTCCTAGTCTCATCTGTCTGTCTTTGTTTCGTGTTCCCCGAGATTCCACTCCCTGTCTTTGTCATTGCACAATAATGTTTTTCTTTATTGTCTATAAATATGAATTTCATACGATAGTTTACTGGATGATACTGTAAGTACAATCGTGTTTCGTAATGTATAATTTTGTTGCAAACATGAAACTATTTTTAAAATTTTACACATAATACATTTTTATGCTCCCCTTGTGATGATCTCACTCCCGTCCTCTTGTTTCCCGTGTTTTCCAATGATTTATTTAGGATGTTTTTTGTGTTATGGGTGCTCAACTCCATAACAAAAACTCCACAACTGCTGCTAGTGTGCGAAATTTTCCCAGGTTTTCCATTTTTATTTCGCCAATCTTCTCTACCAAGAGAGTTTCTCCTCATCTTGAAGTATTCTCTGAAATATATAAAGGTCAATCTATTATTCATTGTACTGTATATGTACCACTATATCGAACATTACATTATTTTGTAGTGCCTCTAAATTATTTGAATAGAAATATTTCTGAGGAAGAGCACACTGTATGTATTCGGCAAAAATTTAATATTCAGTTTTTACTTGAAACGCTGCACAGCCTCTTCAGACATCCGCTGCTCCTTTTTGCCAAAAGGGTCCATGAAATACACTGTCTCATGTGATGCATGAAGGTACTGGGTAGAAAATATTAATTATTTATTAATTATTTTTCTCAGGGACCTTTATTTTTGTAAATTACTTGGTGAAACTCACCACTAGGATCCAGTGTGCTTCTCGGTTAAAAAAAACAATTGCAGCATCATAATCCCGGAAGTTCACCTGTAAATAACATAAGTGTAGTTTTGAAAATCAAATCAAAAGATTTATTTTAATATCTAATTATATTTAATTATCACTGCATTCAAATGACATTTCACGTAAGAATGTGTTGCAGATATTATTACTCAGTGATTGAAATTGGTATTGCACAGACTCAAACCCAAGTCATCAGCCAATGAGACAGCTTTGAGCAATAATTGTACCAATGAGAACTTGAGATTTTCAACTTATTTTCTCTGATGTTAGTGTCTCAAAGATTATGCAAAACAAATGTTAACTCGGACATTACACTATAAATGTTATTGGATAATTCACCTCTTTTCTCTTGGTTGCTTTTGCTGTTTTGGTCTGATCCGGGCTTTGTTATCTACACAATATATTCCACAGAGTATGCATTTACCTGTGGTAGCCGCTGACGGGCCACTGCTTCTCTCTCCCCATTTAGTATGACACCAGCAGTGTAATGATTGAGTATGAATACTCTGTTTTCAGGGTCACTTCTATTTTTATGTGTTGCATTGCCTAAAAATATCATAATACACATATTTAGAATATTAACCAATTTGAAGCTTTCATTAGTATATTCATCATCATCATTCATCAACCCGCTTATTCCTGTTCAGGGTCACGGGGGGTGCTGGAGCCTATCCCAGCATGCATTGGGCGAGAGGCAGGAATACACCCTGGACAGGCCGCCAATCCATCGCAAAGCACTCACACCATTCACTCACTCATTCATACCTATGGGCAATTTAGAGTCTCCAATTAGCCTAACATGCATGTTTTTGGACTGTGGGAGGAAACCCACGCTGACACGAGGAGAACATGCAAACTCCACACAGAAAGGCCCTCGGCCGGGATTCGAACTCAGTACCTTCTTGCTGTGAGGCGACAGTGCTAACCACTGCACCACCGTGCCGCCTATTTCATTAGTATATTGGTTCACAAAATTGTTGCTGAGTCTGTAGCAAAAAAAATAGGCCTGAAGGTTTTTTAAAGTAAAATAAAAAATCTTCTGCAAAAATAAAAATCATGTTCATATGTTGAGGGCAAGCAGGGAGGAGGTGTGCTGTGCATTTCTGGGGTAACTAGCGATACAAATGCAACTCTCACTTGCTTTCAAAGTGACATAGTGTGGCCAGAGTGGTGAAATCCGGTTAGATATGAATTTGTAATTGAAACTGGAAGCTGTTTAAGCATTCTGCATTCTCCTCAGTGGGCCATCAATACCATTTTTAATACTTAATTTTACCAGGCATGTTCCCTCCCTTTGTAACCCTAATAGTAAACAATGTTATTTTCTTTATATGAATTAAACAGCTGTAACATAAAACTAATTTCACCTCTCCAATCAGCCAGGTGTTTGGCCTTAGACTTGCAAACTCGCTTTGCCTCAAAACCAACGTCCTGGTTGAGTGTGATATATTGAGAACTGCAACAACAGTCATTGGTTAGCATACCCCAAAGCTTGTGAACCTGGAAGATGAACAATAGTTTAGGTTTATATATACAGGTGCAGCTCAAAAAATTTTAATATCGTGAAAAAGTTCACTCATGTATATTTCACTCATGTCAGAAAGTGAAACTCATATATTATATAGATTCATTACACATAGAGTGAAATATTTCAAGCCTTTATTTCTTGTAATTTTGATGATTATGGCTTACAGCTAATGAAAACCCAAATTCAGTGTCTCAGAAAATTAGAATATTACATAAGATCAATAAAAAAGGATATTTTAAACAGAAATGTCAGCCTTCTGAAAAGTATGTTCATTTCTATGCACTCAATACTTGGTTGGGGCTCCTTTTGCATGAATTACTGCATCAATGCGGCGTTGCATGGAGGCGATCAGCCTGTGGCACTGCTGAGGTGTAATGGAAGCCCAGGTTGCTTTGATAGCGGCCTTCAGGTCGTCTGCATTGTTGGGTCTGGTGTCTCTCATCTTCCCCTTGACAATACCCCATAGATTGTCTATGGGGTTCAGGTCAGGCGAGTTTGCTAGCCAATCAAGCACAGTAATACCATGGTCATTGAACCAGCTTTTGGTACTTTTGGCAGTGTGGGCAGGTGCCAAGTCCTGCTGGAAAATGAAATCAGCATCTCCATAAAGCTTGTCAGCAGAAGGAAGCATGAAGTGCTCTAAAATGTCCTAGTAGATGGCTGCGTTGACTGTGGACTTCAGAAAACACAGTGGACATGGCACCCCAAATCATCACTGACTGTGGAAACTTCACACTGGACTTCAAGCAACGTGGATTCTGTTCTCCACTCTTCCTCCAGACTCTGGGACCTTGATTTCCAAATGAAATGCAAAATTTACTTTCATCTGAAAAGAGGACTTTGGACCACTGAGCAACAGTCCAGTCCTTTTTCTCCTTAGCCCAGGTAAGACGCTTCTGACGTTGTCGCTGGTTCAGGAGTGGCTTGACACAAGGAATGCGACATTTGTAGCCCATGTCCTGGATTTGTCTGTGCATGGTGGCTCTTGATGCACTGACTCCAGCCTCAGTCCACTCCTTGTGAAGTTCCCCCAAATTCTTGAATGGATTTTGCTTGACAATTCTCTCAAGGCTGCGGTTATCCCTGTTGCTTGTGCACCTTTTCCTACCACACTTTTTCCTTCCACTCAACTTTCTATGAATATGCTTGGATACAGCACTCTGTGAACAACCAGCTTCTTTAGCAATGACCTTTTGTGGCTTACCCTCCTTGTGGAGGGTGTTAATGACTGTCTTCTGGACATCTGTCAAGTCAGCAGTCTTCCCCATGATTGTGTAGCCTACTGAACCAGACTGAGAGACCATTTAAAGGCTCAGGAAACCATTGCAGGTGTTTTGAGTTAATTAGCTGATTAGAGTGTGACACCATGAGTTTCCAATATTTAACTTTTTCACAATATTCTAATTTTCTGAGACACTGAATTTGGGTTTTCATTAGCTGTAAGCCATAATCATCAAAATTACAAGAAATAAAGGCTTGAAATATTTCACTCTATGTGTAATGAATCTATATAATATATGAGTTTCACTTTCTGAAATGAGCGACAAAAAATATTTAACTTTTTCACGATATTCTAATTTTTTGAGCTGCAAAGGGCATGAATACTTATGTAAATGAAAGATTTCAGTTTCAAAAATGTCTAAAAACATGTTTTCACTTTGTCATTATGGGCTATTTTGTGTAGAATTTTGAGACAAAAAATTAACTCAATCTATTGTAGAATATGTCTGTAATGTAATAAAATGTGGAGAAGGTGAAAGGGGTGGGCAGACTTTTCGGCTTGACTGTACCTTGTGGTGTATTGATTCTCCTTTGTTTATTTTTTATTTCACCCTGTTTCTTCTTACTTTGGACTGCTGGAGAGTAGATTTTTAATGCACACACTCATAACATTTCTTGCATAATATACGAGATAAAACAAAAATACATCAGTATCTGCAGGTCCATGTTTATTAGCAGGAAAGACATTACTTTGAAATAAAGCTAGCTACATACCATGTCCACCTCCATGGTCTCTTCATTGTCAGAGGAAGGTTCTAAGGCCTCCACAGTCTGTGTACTCCCATTATCAGGATATAACTTATTGAAAAAATGTTAAATCAGGAATAACTGTCAATAAGGTATAATTACAGCTAAAATACACAATATTCATGTTGAACTGTTGAACTTCAGACAAACTGAATGATTCGAGCAATTAATACAATGTTATTGATCATATTATATAGGTGGTCTCTCTGAATTGAATGAAAAGTAACTTCAGCATGCTGGTAATGTATGGTACTTAAAACACTTGCTCATATTTGTTCTAATTTCCAACTTTCAAATATAAACATAGAAATACCTGGATTTTTGGCGTTTTGAAGGAAAATGCTTTCCTAAGAGGGTTAACGTACACGCCTCTTCTCCTCTGTTTCCTCTGCTTCCACTTCTCTGTTTCAATTTTATGTCTCTTGAGTTGAAAAATAATTTGAGTATTGGTGTCACAGTTTATTAGGATTACCTGTTTGATAAATGGTTATAGTGTTTATTATTTACTATGTAATTGGCAGCATAGGGGTAATTAGGCTTGTTTGAGAAATAACTACTGTGAGACTATACATTACTTACATGTTTTGTCTGATTGTGTGTTCATGAGCATCAAATCCCACCATCCCTCTTCATCTTTACTTACGGGGCAAGTGCCTTCACATTTATTAGCCAATAATGTATAATTGGGAAACACAGCTTGCCCTTTTTTGAGGTCCTCAGGGAGTCTTGAAACTCTCTCAGAAGAGCTGTGTGTTGCTCTTGGTAAATGATGACAAAGTCATCTAGCCTTGTCAATGGACGTCGTGAGAAACGCATGTTCTTGAGGTCCCACTGGCTTTTCTCCATTATGCCCTGGGTTTGGTTGTCTTTGGTGAAGTTCTGCAGAAAGAAGTGTTTGTAATGTTGTGTTTTATGAATAAAACTAGATTATTAACAATAGTAACAGTACAACCAATCAATAAAGAAACACAAAATGTAATAATATTTTTAAAGTAATATTAATAATTATGTTAAATTCATATGAATACATTTTCTTGCATACACATTTTTTGTGTTAAAATTATATAATTTCCTATTTACCTGAATTGCTTTTTGGGAGTATTTTCTGAATATCTGGCTGAACATTCTGTAAGAAAAACTTGTCCCATGCCTTCCCAAGTCCCCTACATAAAATATATGTAAATAATTAAAACATCCAAACATACTGTGATTCAGTTACATTATGGTTTCAGTAATGGTTATTACAGTTAAGATACACTACAGTATTTTGATAAACACACACACACACACACATACATAAGTGGAAATATACTTAGTGTCAAGAAATCTGAAAAAGTGAAAACTCACACGTGTACATATATACTGTATGTTCATGTATTTTCATATATCAGAAACATACATACTATATACCGCATACTGCACAACATACATACAAAATGACCACAGCACTGCCTGAGGGAATATATACGTAAGCAAAGCTGGGACAAACATTTGACTAAAGTAAGGATTTGATTGACGTCCTACCTCCTCAAGCTTGACCCTATCAATGACCTCCCTGAAATGTTCCTCAAACGGCGTTTGACCAACATCTTCCTAGAAGTTAATTATTAATATTTAGGTTTCCAAAAACATTACAAGACAGGATAATAAAGATACATTTTTAAATTTACTTTGTAAGTGCCTGAGTAAGCACTCATGTAAATGAAGGGAATGGAGAATGTACTATATACAGTATGTCCTATTATGAAGCAATTCTGTTAGCTTTACATGTGCCTAATTAAAAAGATACTATGGTGAATTTGGCTCATTTTCATAAAAACACCAGCATTAAATAAAAATGACCCTCCACATCATTACTTACCTTCAAGATGTCAGATCCACTGGGCTGATCGACAGGGACAAACTGTCCCAGGGATACAAGTTTGTCTTGGAGCTTTTGGAAGTGTTGCTCCACTTCTTCACCATTGCAGGGACTTGAAAACACCACAGCAACACTCTCCAGGGACTCATCAAGGTCTCTCAGTGTACAGGCACTGGTGAGGAGACCAAAAATGTGCATTCCAAGCCGGTAATGGGCGGCTAGACTGAAATAAAGTGACAAACATAATGAGGCATGCCCCATCTGAACATTTTTTATTTGTAATGTTGCTTACTGCAGGGTTCATACTTACTGTTTTTTGCAGAGTCTTTGCATTTTTCATCACATGACTGAGACATCGATGGATTACCGGCGTTTGAAGCTCAGCCATTGTCGCTTATTCAGTCACTATATGATCACATAAGATAAATCTGCATTGCAATATGTGTAAGCTAAATGCCCTAAGGAGCACCAGACATCACACATTACCATTTTTGGACAGGCAACGTTTTTGCTTCCATACAGTCTTGCCTCATCCAGTCGGAAAGCCCCCAGAAAGTATTATATGGAAGGACTAGTGTGGTCCGTTGTCAGGAAGGTGGCAACTGGGAGAGGAGACAAGCCTTTCTGTGGGTTTCACACCACCATCTCATACACATAGTACGGCTTATTTGTCCCCTTCTCTCTCTTCACCACACTCACTGTGGCATCCAAATATATAATATCCTCCTTGCACCTCATGTGAAATATCTGGAGGGAGTTCGGTTCTTGAATTATCTTCTGGAGGATCCTCTTGTCCTCATCTTGGGTTTCTTCAAATAAGCCTTGGAGACTTAAGATGTCATTGCAGTCTTTTCTCTTTTTTTCCCTCATCTCCCAAGAGATGTTCTTCAGTACACCTTTGCTTGGAGCTTGATCCCTGTTGCCTGACTGATACACCTGCTCCTCAAGGGCACTCATTTTCTCAAGATGTAATTTTCTTGAGAATTTGCACTCCAATTCTTTCCCAATGGTCTCTCTAAATGTTGAGCGCACAAATCTTTTCAGCTCTTTTTTGGAGTGTCTGGACATATTTCCAGAGAAGCTGACCTCTGCCTGCAGATTCTCCTCATTTGCCACTACAACCTTGCATTGAACAGGACACTCATTGAATGTGCAATATGCAGAAGCCAGAAACACTAGGCCTGTTTGGACAGCTGCTAACCTTTGCACCTTATGCCACTTAAAAGCCAAAGAGCAATACGGGTTCACAGTTCTGATCCCAGCTGGATGGTTGTCCAAATTAAATCGGTGAACTGATGGTTCTTCTGACCCCATCTCAGATTATTCCACTGCTCTCTCTGAATGTTAAAGAATGATGATATGACAGGTATCTTGTGGCTGTAGTACCTTTCTTTGTCAAACTGGATATTTTTTATTTGTTTAGATATTGAAAATATCAATAGTAATGAATTTTGTGAGGTAGTGTGAGTGACAATCGAAGCGATTTAAACAAATTTTAGCTTTCTGACCTCAGAGTCTGCATTATCCTCAGATACATCTTGCTCATGGTTCTGTGGTTGTGCCTGTACACATGACAGTAAAAATGTCATACATTATCCATTATATAAGTGTTAGCCAAATGTTTGTCATCAGAGACATGAAAACAGCTGTACATGAAAGGTGGTCACCTCAGAGTTAAAACGTTCTATGGGGATGACATGGTCCTCTGGTTGAGGGGTTAGGTCCTGTGAAAAGATACATGACAAAGTGATCTTCCAAATACATCTTTCACTGTGCTGGCCACAAGGTCATACAGTAATTAAATAGGAATAAAAGATCCACTGTAATTGTAATAAATATTTTAAAACATAATATGTCTCGTCCATTAATTAATTTAAAAAAAAATTGTATATGTGTGTATCATATGTGTGTGTGTGTGTGTGTGTGTGTGTGTGTGTGTGTGTGTGTGTGTGTGCGCACATGCCTTTTGCTGTCTGTCAAACAACCTTTTCAGTTTGAGACGATTAGCTTTAGTATCTGGTATATACAACTTTTGGCAAAGCAGTGACCAAAAACCATGGGGCATGATGCGACTCCGTCACTTTATATTGTTCTGAGGCTAATGAAGCAAGACTGGCAATGATTATCTGAACTGTCTCCAGTTTTAGGCTGACTGGATTTGCCTGTGAATGAAAGTGTACTTTCAGCACTACTTCTGTTGAATCATCTAATGACAAAATTGTATCACTGATCTAACTCTATAAATAGTGACATAATTATTCTAAAAGGGTGTCACTTACCTTCCCAAAGACTTTAAAATTGTTAACTCTGAAAATGGTGGGTGAAAAAACTTGATTTCAGTAACATAACAAATAACTTGTTAACATTTTTAATAAATTAATTATGTTACAGGTCAAATTGACCATCATAAGAGTCTAGTCTGTTTGGGTGAAATGGGACGGGTATGGTTAATAAAATAAACAAGGTTTTTTGTATTTTATAGTTCATACAGACCACAGTTACCTTATGATACACCACTCATTTTCATTACAAAACAAATACAGTGCCGTGTAAAAATATTCACCCCCCTTGGCATTTTTCCTATTTTGTTGCATTACAATAAAAACTGTAATTTAAATAGATTTTTATTTGGATTTTATGTAATGGACCTATACAAAATAGTCCAAATTGGTGAAGTGAAATGAGAAAAATGTTTTATAAAATTCTAAAAAATAAACTGAAAAGTGGTGAATACATGCATATGTATTCACCCCCTTTGCTTTAATGTATTTTTAAAGTATCATATTTAATATTTGGTCGCATATCCTTTGCATTCTGTTACTTCCTGAAGTCTGTGACCCATCAACATCAACTCTTGATATCTTATTTTCTGGTACTCTTACAAGTGATACTATAACATCTCTGCATTTGAATGGATCTCTATGGGAATTGGGGGGTGGGACTAGATTTAGCTGTAAATTACACTGGAACAGTATGGAACACATAGTTGGCTAAATGGCTCTAAGTCATCAAGGGTCTGACGTATCAAACAAGCCTCAAACCATCACTCTGCTGCCAGACATACAGTAGATATGGATGGATAACTTGAAGGGTTTCTTCTCCTGACTTATTTTTCCATAGAGTTCAATAGGAACATTTGTCAGAAGAAACAACCCTTAAAGTGATCCATCCATATCTACTGCATAGCTGGCAGCAGAGTGATGGTTTAAGGCACGTTTGATACCTCAGACCTTAAGGCACGTTTGATACCTTTAATTCTTCCCTCTTTTAATGTATTTTATATAGTTTTAATTGTAATGTCAAATAAGTCTTTCTTTTTTCATTGTTCTGTAAAGCACTTTGAATTGCATTCAGTTGTATGAATATGTGCTATACAAATAAACTTGACTTGACTTCAGACCCTTGATGACTTACAGCCATTTTACCAACCATGTGTTCCATACTGTGCCAGTCTAATTTACAGCTGAATCTAGTCTCACCCCCTAATTCCCATAGAGATCCATTCAAATGCAGAGAGGTTATAGTATCGCTTGTAACAGTACCTGAAAATAAGATGTCGAGAGTCTTTTGTTGATGGTTCACAGACTTCAGGAAGTAACAGCATACAAAGGATATCTGACCAAATATTAAATATGATACTTTAAAAATACATTAACGCAAAGGGGGTGAATACATATGCACACCACTTTTTAAAATATTTTTTTAATATATATTTTTTGGACTATTTTGTGTAGGTCCATTCCATAAAATCCAAATAAAAACCCATTTAAATTACAGGTTGTAATGCAACAAAATAGGAAAAACACCAAGTGGGGCGGCACTGTATATCCAGTAGGATTTTTTCTATTGACTCTGGAATTAAATGGTTCAAAGGCAGATTTTATGTATTTGACACATTGAGACCATGGAATTAAAAGGTCCAACATTTTCAAATTTTCTAAGTTAGAAACTACACATTTTTTCTCTATTTAGAAACAGTTAAAATAAGCATTCATGTAACATTATGTTTTAGAAATATAATTTGATCTCAGCGAAAAAAAGCTAATTGAATGCTTATCATATCCAATCTAACTACAGAAAACATTTCAGAACAATCTGAGATGGTGGGTGTCAAAATCAAAACAAATTTGTGTGAAATTACATGAAATTACCCAGATTTAACATATAACATGCAAACAACAGTTGAAATTGAAACAAATTGACTTTAAAGCATTAAAATATTGGATTGCATACTGTTTGTACTGCACACTCTGCCGCATTCTCAAACACTATTATTGTATGTAAATGGAGTACAGATTTTACAAACATCAAATTGGTCATATCCAAAATTTTGAGGATGTCATCCAATTTCATGCTGAGAAAGAACATTTAAATGCCATTTCAGTGATGTTAAACTCTGGTGAATTTTGACCCGAACATGACAAGAGGGTAACCAAAAACAATGATAACCTGCAAAAAGCTTTGATTTTAAAGGTAAAGAAGCATATAACGTATCTTTTAACACTCACCCTTTTATCCTTGTCTTTGTCTTTGTCTTCATGTCTTCAGTTAAACAATTTTTCAAGAGTTTGGAGCAAGCACAGTAGTTTGGTGGTGAAACTGCTCAACTGCCAACTGACAGTGCTGCCTTCTATATAAACAAAAACGTTTGTTTACAGTGTACGATGTATCAACAACCTTTTCAAATGTAACCGCTGTCTTGCAACCGGTCTAGAAGCAATAACACCCTTTTTTAAAGTTTGGTGTAACCTAGGGCCTGTTACCTCTAGTATAGCATAGTAGTACAGTCATAGACAGATGTGTGATTAGTTGAATAAAAATTATTTCATGATGGAACATACTGTATATCACTATTTTTATTTTTTCTGACCTCAAGTATGGCCAAGTAGATTGCCATACTGCTGTCTGTCCGTCAGCATCAAAAACAACCTGTTGTCTATTGGTAGGGGTGATTGACAGACGTGCGATTGATTGAATAAAATTTATTTCACAAGGGAACATCTCACAATTTTCATTTTTAAAAATCTTTAGTATGGCCTAGTAGTACAGAAGATGTGCAAACTGCTGTGCAAACTATGCGTCAGCGCCAAAAGCCTGTTGCTTCTGATTTCCACAGTGAAAATGTTCCATATTGGTATGAGTGATAGATAGATGTGTGATTGATTGAATAAAATAGATTTCATGAGGGAACATCTCACAATTTTTTATGTGCAGATTGCTGTCTATGCATCAGCACCAAAAACAATCTGTTGCTTCTGATTTCCACAGTGAAAATTATCCATATGGGTACAAGTGATAGATAGATGTGTGATTGATTGAATAAAAAAGATTTCATGAGGGAACATCTCACAATTTTTTTCTTCTGATTTTTAGTATGGCCTACTAGTATAGTAGATGTGCACATTGTTGTCTATGAGTCAGCACCAAAAACAGCCTATTGCTTCTGATTTCCACAGTGAAAATGTTCCATATTGGTAGAGGTGATTGACAGACGTGATTGCTTGATTAAATATTATTTCATGAGGGAACATCTCACGATTTTTTTTTCTCCAGATTTTTAGTATGGCCTACTAGTACAGGAGATGTGCAAACTGCTGTGCAAACTATGCGTCAGCACCAAAAACAGTCTGTTGCTTCTGATTTCCACAGTGAAAATCTTCCATATTGGTATGAGTGATAGACAGATGTGTGATTGATTGAATACAATTGATTTCATGAGAGAACACCTCACAATTATTTTTTCAGATTTTTAGTATGGCATCAGCACCAAAAACAGCCTGTTGCTTCTGATTTCCACAGTGAAAATGTTCCATATTGGTATGAGTGATAGACAGATGTGTGATTGATTGAATGAAATAGATTTCATGAGGGAACATTTCACAATTTCTTTTTTTAAAGATTTTTAGTATGGCCTACTAGTACAGTAGATGTGCAGACTGCTGTCTATGCGTCAGCACCAAAAACAGCCTGTTGCTTCTGATTTCCACAGTGAAAATGTTCCATATTGGTATGAGTGATAGACGGAAGTGTGATTGTTTGAATAAATGTGATTTCATGAGGGAATATCTCACTTTTTTTTTTTCTGACGTTAAGTATTGGCAGTAAATGTGCAGATTGCTGTCTGTCAGCACCAAAAACAGCCTGTTGCCTCTGATTTCCACAGTGAAAATGTTCCATCTTGGTAGAGGTGATAGACAGATGTATGCTTGATTGAATAAAAACGATTTCATGAGGAAACATATCAGTTTTTATTTTTTATGATTTTTAGTATGGCCTAGTAGTACAGTAGATGCCTGCTGTCTGTGCATCAGCTGCCAAAACAGCCTGTTGCCTCTGATTTTAAAGTAAAAATATTTCGTATTGGTATAGGTGATAGACAGAAGTGTGACCAATTGTATTAAAGTTATTTCCTGAGGGAACATCCCAGATAGCAAGGAAGTATTGAATCAACATTGATATTGTGTTATAAGCATCAGTATCGGTCATCAACCAATTTTCAATGGTCGAATCAACATTCACTTTCTGATGGTAATGGTCACCGATGTATTAGGTTGAAATGGAGACATTGTATCAATGTATCAATAACAACCAAAGTCATCATACTGATTAATAACATTGATTTTTGATCAGATTAGTCAGATTCAGGTGCGCTTTCATTTTCAAATAAAAAACCGAATTATTCATTGCCTGTTTCTGCGGTCGCTGCTGTACATGCTAGCACGCTCGTATATTTGTAGCCTATGTTACGTGGTAAATTAATTTATTTTTTCTTGGTTAAATTCAAAGTTCAAGTTGCTACGGGTGACGTAGGAAAATAAACAAAATGAGACTTAACAGCAGAGCGTGTTTGCGGTGGATGCTGCATTCGTTTATTCATTTCCAACTAGGAATCCAGATATCCGACGAAGGAAAATGTAATAAAACGCCCTTTCAACTAGGAGTTCCATGTCTGAAATCAGTGTTCGGGAAATCAACCCGACCTCCCGACTAGGAAGAACTTGACATCACATCATCATGGCAGCTCACACCGCGAACCACATTGTGAACAGTAAACAAACATTATTTTTAGACGAGTTTAGCTTTAAAAACACTCAGCATGAAACTATAACTATTGCATGTATTGTGTCCATTAAGCAGAGGTTTAAAATCAATAAAGAGGTTTGCATTTTTAAAATTGATGTCAATGTGTTATCTATTTTAGTAGCCTAACTCAAAAGTATTTCGATTTGTTTTTTGTAGATTTTGAGTACGTTGAGCAATAATTAGTTACTTTGAGCAATTTAAAACGTAGTTATAAAATTATATTATCATTAGCTATCAAAGATTACATTGATAATAAATTGATTTAACGTTAGTTACGTTGATTTCCATTGTTAACATCAACATTGTTTCAACAGTATTTCAATGCATTGATTCAACATAAACTCGATGAGAACCTGGACGCAGAATCAACATCAGAGATCAACATTGAATCCATGCTTCATCTTATGTTAATTCAACATTGATTCAATGTTTCCTTGCTATCTGGGATATCACAGTTTTTCTTTTTTTAATGATTTTTCGTATGGCCTAGTACAGTAGATGTACAGACAATGCACGAAAACAACAAAAGACTATAACAATACAAGATAATAACAATACAAGAAAATAACAACATATTAAAATAAGCAGAGATCAACACAAGTTTCGTAAGTCACTCTCGATAACAGCGTCTGTTCAATGCCAGTAAAATTTCCCATTAGCACGTGATTTGCTTTATTTACCGTACATCTCATAAGATACGCGCATTTACAAGCTCAAAACTTGTAAGACGCGGTGGATCAAGCGTCTTACAAGTTGATGGGTTTTTGGATTTCTTCACGGATCGAGCGTCTTAATTTTCCTCTCAAAGTGCACCAGATTGATGCATTTAACTGTTACAATTTACAAAAATGTATCAGTCAGTAATATACTTACGCGCATAACTATAATGTGTATTTTGCCTTTTTTCATGAATAAACTTGGCTAAAGAATGAGTGTTGTTATATAGGTTAAAGCGCTTTATAATAAATGAAATATGAGAGAAGTTACTGATAGAATGTAACAGGGACGTCTTTAGGATTTTTAGTTTAGGGGGGCTAAGCCCCAAAGAAGAGACATTTTTGGGTTTTACATTTTATACAGGCCAAATAGGCTACATTTGGCCCTATATAGGCCCCAAGGGCGTAACCACGGCTTCAGGATTGGTGGGGACATAATTTCATGCTCGCGCGCGAAGGGGCATTTATTTATTAATAAAAACGCATAATATGGTTTTTAACCATACAATCAGATCAGATTATGTTGATGACTGGTTTTCATTTACCACCTGAACTGGTGGTGAGTGAGCCTAGTCAAGGACCAAGTCAACCAAGTCTAATTATCCCCATAACCCTTTAGTAAAAGTCTAACTTTTCTGTAGTTTTGCTTGCAGTATACAGTATAACCAGGGAGAATTTCAAAGCTATAGGAAGAAATTTGACTAGCACAAATATGAACCTTTCTCAAATAAAATTGGATATACGAATATTCATTTCAAATTCCAGTCCCCCCTCCTCCTCATGGATACTATGTATAAATGCAAAAAAATAAAAAAAATAAATAAATAAAAATGCTGTGTAAGTCGCTCTGGATAAGAGCGTCTGCTAAATGCCTATAATGTAATGTAATGTAATCAGTTCCATATTCCTGTATTCCTGTATCCACTTATGTAGTCCAAAAGCATAACTTGCCGTTAAGTTATATTTATGTGCTTTTATTAAAACAATGTTACGATGACATTGCAGATGATATCGCAGCGAACCTTGAATTATTATCGAGTTTAAAAGTTGCCACCGCCTCTGGTAATCCGGTATGGTCTGGTTAGGGAATGACTGAGATAGAGTGGCAAATAGTCTAGCCGGAAAGTCTGCACACCCCTTTCACCTTCTCCACATTTTATTACGTTACAGACATATTCTACAATAGATTGAGTTCATTTTTTGACTCAAAATTCTACACAAAATAGCCCATAATGACAAAGTGAAAACAGGTTTTTAGACATTTGTGCTAATTTATTAAAAATCTAAATGTAAAATATCATATCATATCAAGTAGCTGTGAGCCTACTTTTTAATTCTTCTTCTTCTCCTTTCGCTGTGTATGGCATGGCGGAGAACCTCTTTCAGCCGCTGAGTCCGCCAGCCCACACAGGCGGAATCTGGGCTTGCCAAGGGTGCTGGTTGACTCGCGCTAGCCGTCGCTCCACTGGATGGTGAGCGCAGTCTTGAACTGGAATCTGCTGGGGGGGCGGAGGCAGCTCCTCTGTGTGCCGGGTGCTGGCGGACACGCAGGGCAGTCCAACTCCAAGTTAATTTTGTTTATGCTTGCAAGCTGTGTTACATTGGGATACAAAGAATGGAATGCATACCAGGCTCAGGTTTCATCACTACGGATTTATTCCCACCTGCCCCTTTTACCCAGTCGAGTTTCCATTTGAATCTATTATTACAATTTTTAATCTCATATAACTGCAGCCGCATTTTTAGGTTGTCAATCTGATTTGGGCTAAAAAATACGCTGGTGTGTTGTTGCCAGACCACATCTCATGCATTATTTTTATAGGTCCCGTAAATTCTGGGTCCTCTCCCATAGAACTTTTCGAGCCCATTTTCTTTACCCAACCACCAGACTGTACTTTATTATTCATTATTTTATTTTAATGCGCAAAAATCATTTTAAATTTTGACTTTAGGTGCACCAATTTTAGTAAAAATGCCTCTCCTGTACTGGTCCGTGTATATCATTCGCACTTACTGACAATACATGATACCACATTACCAAAAACGTTTAGAGCTCTATATTAAAAATATATACAGTCAAGCCGGGAAAGTCTGCACACCCCTTTCACCTTCTCCACGTTTTATTATGTTACAGACATATTCTACAAAATTGTGAATATTGAGTTCATTTTTTGACTCAAAATTATACACAAAATAGCCCATAATGACGAAGTGAAAACTGGTTTTTAGACATTTATGCTAATTTATTAAAAATCTAAATGTAAAATATCATATGTACACAAGTGTGCACACCCTTTGATATGACACCCAAAAGTGAGCTGAGGTGCATTTTGTTTCCACTGATACTGCTTGAGATGTTTCTACAACTTAATTGGAGTCCACCTGTGATAAATTCAATTGATTGGACATGATTGGGGATTGCCAACACCTGCCTATATAAGGTCCCACAGTTGACAGTGTATGTCAGAGCAAACTCCAAGCCATGGGGTCAAAGGAATTATCTGCAGACCTCAGAAACAGGATTGTGTCATGGAGAAGGGTACGGAAAAATCTCTGCAGCTTTACAGGTCCCAAAGAGCACAGTGGCCACCATCATTCGTAAATGTAAGAAGTTTGGAACCACCAAGAATCTTCCTAGACCTGGCCGCCCGGCTAAACTGAGCAATCGGGGAAGACGGGCCTTAGCCAGGGAGGTGAGCAGGAACCCGAGGGTCACTCTGACAGAGCTCCAGCGTATCCTTGTAGAGATGGGAAAACCTTTCAGAAAATCAACCATCCAGGCAGCACTCCACCAATCAGGCCTTTATAGTAGAGTGGCCAGACGGCAGCCCCTCCTTAGTAAAAAGCACATCACAGCCCGCTTGGAGTTTGCCAAAAGGCACCTAGAGGACTCTCAAACCATGAGAATCAAGATTCTCCGGTCTGATGAAACCAAAATTATACTTTTTGGACTGAATACCAAACGTCACGTCTGGAGGAAATCAGGCACCGCTCATCACCTGGCTAATACCATCCCTACAGTGAAGCATGGCAGTGGCAGCATCATGATGTGGGGATGTTTTTCAGCAGTGGGAACGGGGCGACTAGTCCTGATAGAGGGAAAGATGAATGCAGCTAAGTACACCGAGATCCTTGAAGAAAACCTGCTCCAGAGCGCTCTGGACCTGACTGGAGAACAAAGAGTGGCTTCGGAGAAAGTCTGTGCACGTCCTTGAGTGGCCCAGCCAGAGCCCAGACCTGAATCCAATTGAACATCTGTGGAAAGAGCTGAAAATGGCTGTATACCGACGCTCCTCATCCAACCTGATGGAGCTTGCAAGGATATGCCAACAGGAATGGGCAAAAATGTCCAGAAACAAGTGTGCCAAGCTCGTAGCTTCTTTCCCAAGAAGCCTTGAAGCTGTAATTGCTGCCAAAGGTGCAGCAACCTAGTATTAGGCTAAGGGTGTGTACACATATGTAACCCCTAAATAACATATTTTTGTCAGTAAAATAAAATTGCATATTTTCTAAAAACCTGTTTTTACGTCGTCATTATTGGCTATTGTGTGTAGACGTTTGAGGCAAAAAATTTACTCAATCTATTGTAGTATAAGTCTGTAACGTGAAGAAGGTGAAAGGGGTGTCTGCGGACTTTCCGGCTTGGCTGTATATAAATGTTCGTTTTTATTGTATTTAATATAAAAATGAATATGCACCTATTGCCTTAGGATGAAATTGGTTCCTCCATATATATTATGTAACTTATTTCCTATATATATTCAGTACCGCAAATTCGTTAACTCACCGCAAGCTAAGAGACAGGTGATGATTTCAGTGTAGCATACACCACACAATGAAAAACCGCTCGTCAAGCTACGAAAAGTGAGCTGCACACAATAATTAATTTTAAAAAAAGCTGTGCATCACCTACATAGGCTGCCATAAATGTGACCTACGTCACAATTTGGACAGACATGCCCACTCGTTTATGCCAACCACCATGTTGGAGGACCAAATGCCGGTGTTCCATAACCTTATGCAAACCAAATGTATAGGCTATCACATTTAATCAGGAGGTTGCTTAATTTTCCTTTATTGCTATCATCGGAATTTGCTGTGCACAATGCTTACAGGTAGCTCAGCAATATAAAAAATGTACACAAAATATACAGTGCACAACATCACAAAACAATAATAATAATAATAACCAACAAAAACAAATATTATAAGAAGTCTTGGGGGGTATGAAGCAGGATTAATTACTGAGTAAAACCCTGAACCCTCCCAAATCTGGAACATGCATGGACTGAAGTAAAAAGAGCTGTTCTGGGTTTTATTGAGTTATCCAGCTAGTACTAACTCAGTAATCCTGCTTCATAGTATACTACCTTGGTAAGTAAAGTGCTTGTTCAGAAATATGGGAGCAAAGTGATAGGTTACATGCAGTGGCGGACTTAGTCATTTTGGGGCCCAAGGCAAACACGGGCATGGGGCCCTCACACATCCCTTGCTCTCCCCCCTTTTCAATCCTTATTTATCTCAGAAAGATCAGTTGTGATGCATGTATCATCATCATCAACATTGCTGCTGGAGCAATCTAGGTTGGCACTGCCAGCAGTAGCAATGGGTAACGTTAGCTCCTCTTCGCTAGCATTAGCAATGCTAACAACACTAGTGCTAGTGCTAGCAGTCTCAGACTGACTGCTCTTCATTAGTGGCATCTGTACTACTACTAGCCGCCGTGAAAAATGTAGTTAGCTTTGGTAGTTTTGCCACAAACTTTTTACTTTCCTCCTGCTTCCTCCTTTTCTCAGCACCGCTTGGGTATCTTCGCTTCATTTTCACTTTTTAATAACCGCGCCGAGCTGAAACACGAATTGGCTACTGAATCATTTCCGCAGACGGCTCATCATGGAATAGTCCAATGTAGTGGGGACTGAGGAGGGGGGGCTGACTAAGACACTCATGAATTAGGCATTCTGATGCCATTTAGCGCATGAATTTTTAGAAAGACATAATTAATTACTGGGGGGGGACGTTTATGAGGAATTTAACGGGGCCCTTTGTAGTATGGGGTCAGCTTGGGGCCCCAGGCAATTGCCGACCTTTGCCTAATGGGTAAGACCGCCTCTGGTTACATGATAAAGTATTAACGGTAGGCTAAAGTAGCCTACTTCAGCAATAAAACATATTTTAGCTCGATGGATAGAATAGAATAGAATAACTTTTATTTTCCCGATGGGGAACTTCAGTTGTCGCTGTAAAAAATGTTTGTCTGTTGGTGCATGAGTCAAGGATCACACTGGCTTAGAACAATATAGTTGGATTTAATGATAATCCGTAGCTACTAACAGTAACGCTGCGTGAGGCTACTAGCATGACAGGACTAACCTTAGAAAAGGTACGGTGGCTCATGAGGAACAAACAGAACCGTCATTTAACCAAATGATCTACAGTCGCCACCATAAAAGGCAAATCAGTTCAACACATAAAGTACATTTACCGTTACTTTCATTATTACTTTCAAATACATTGTTATTTGGTGCTTAATATCGTTACGTTACATTTTCTTTTCGCCCTCTTCTGGATTCTCTCATATCGCTCGCACCCTGTCTGACCAGCACAGGTAATGTTTACAGTTTATCCAATCTATTTTTGAGACATTGTACAACGTAGCACCCCTAGCAATGTAATAATAGTTCAAATGAACACTGTTTTGATGTTCACAATATGCTTAACGTATCGCATTAGGCTAACATTAATGTTTCGCAGGCGTAGCAGTCGTTCACACAAATGATCTAGCTACTAACGTTAGCTAAACCTAGCGATGAATTCACTTTTAACTTCCTAACATTAATGTAGCTGCCATCAAAGTTAGTTATACAGTTAATAAATTATACATAATAAATACAGTTCATAATACATATTGATTTAATAGTTTACATTAAATAAAGGTATAATTCATATTTAGTTAAAATGATAACATGATTGATATAGAAGTATGATTGAGAGAACATTCGTTAAGAACTATATGTATATTTCATGTAGGAACCAACATTTCTTTGTGGTGGTGGTGGTGTTTTATTGTGTGATGCGCTCTAGTTGAGCCTCATGGGGGCAGAGCCAGCTCGTGGATAGCTGCCTTTTGAGCTCTGACATTCGTTGAAAGACGTTGCTTGTTGAATAGCCTATGCCTACTGTGTTTTGTGAAGACTGAGTAAAGCAAAGAAGACAACTTTACGTTACAGAAGTTTTTGTATTTTTCTTTTCCTTCTAAGTTACTCTCCTGTGTTAACGCGGCCAATGAGGTAAAATAATCTATGCTTTCGGTCGTAGGCTAATGTTGTGTCAATGCATGCTAACTAGCAACGTGATATTGATGTACAGTAGAAGAAAGTATTTAACAGGCGAATTTAATGTTATTTTTTATTGTTCTCTATGAGAATATTGTTAATATATTTTCTTGTTTATGTCTGTCCAGTTCTCACGGCTTTGCTTGGATTGAGATGAATAAAGGCCCGTGTATGAAGAACAGCTTGTGTGCGTGGTTAACCAGAGGGAGTTACAGTGAGAACTCAGCCAGCTCGACACGAGGTGACGAGACGATCATCTGCGCCTGTTGTCGACGGAGCTACAAGCAAGTTTGAGTTTCACCGACCTCAAGCAACAGACAGATAAGACTGCATATGTTGGGAATTCCATTAAATCCATTGGTCACCTGTGACAATATGTATTGATAATATTTGAATATGTATCTGTGAATGTATTAAGAGCAATATACAGAATGTATAAATGTATTAAGAACAGAGAAATGCATTCATAAGCACAGTAAAATATTATAAGAGCAGAGAGACATGTTCTCTGTCTCTCTGACTAGAGGGAGCTGAAGGCCAGTCAGAAGCTGCTGTTTTTCAGAGAGTCTGATAAGAAGATAAGATGTTCCTAAACAATGGGGATTTTAAAGCTGGGGTTTTCAGAGAGTCCAGAGAGTCTGATAAGATAAGAGAAGTTGGCGCTCCTGGCACCTGGACACCTGGTGTCTGACCGACCAAGGCTCAGTACAAAATAAGCAAAAGAACACATAGTAATATACTAATTAGCCATTGTTATTTTTGCACACAGTCAGCAGTTCAGAAATTTGAAGGAGAACTTGGATAGTATCCAAGAAACCAGAGTCTGATAAGAGGTGGTTTCCCAGGCCTAAAAAACAGGCAATGCCATGGGGCGGGGCTGGAGATGGGTGACGGAATCTACGAAAGAAAGTTCTGGAAGGTTCTCGACACGGGATGATGCTAATAAAAGAGGGCGGAGCCAGAGATTGATGTCTGGAAACAACCAATGAGACCTCAGAAGACAAGACACCTGTTACGTGGAGAAGATTGGAAAGTTCTCGAAGAAAGGCGGGGATAGAGATTGCCTGTGTTTGTATGGTCAAATAGGTCAGATGGACAAATAATGAGATGGACAATCTGATAAGAAACTGTATAAAGATGGACTGTAAACCAAGAATAATTGCGAGTGTCTCTGCGGAGGGGCACAGCCAGCCAGCGAGGGGGAGTGTCTCTGGGGAGAGGCACTGCCCTGGGAGTGTCTCTGGGGAGATGGCAAGACCTTGATCGTGCGGTGTATGGGATAAGGTCTGGCATTTTTGATAGTCTCTGCGGGGGCACTCCGCTGGACTTTTGTTGTATGTTTAATGAAATAAAGTCTAGCATTCTCTGAGAATTATTGCCTCGTCCTCTTTGATTAAACACTTAGAGAAATTTGAGAGGTAAAGTTGAAAAACTCTGAATTTCTGAAAACAACTCTGAGATATTTTCACTCGGAGATCCACAACAAATTTGGCATAATCAGACAGGTTTGGATCCAGTATCCACAACACATACACCTACAACCTGAAAGTGGCAATCAGAGTTAATGAGCATTGAGTGGCTAATCCAACAAGAAGTAACACATTTAAACAAGCTAAATGTATAAGGATGGAATAGTCTCATCAACTGTCTCTATAAAGGACTCTATAAGTGCTAAAGAGGTGCAATGTTATGGTGTTATGTATGTCGTAAGTTCTAGTCATTGCTTATTGGTATTTACTACTGTGTTGTTTGAGGTGTAAATTAGAAAGAAGATTAATAGCAAATGGAAACCAGTTAATTTGTATTGCGAAGGTGTTTATTGCACATTAAGTCAAGTCACATAGGCTAGCTGGTTAAACTAAAGTTAAAATGTATACAAGTTAGTACATTCAAGTTAAGCTACTACAGTCAAGTAAATTAAGGTTAGACTAATTGCAGGCTTTAGCATCATTGCATTTAAAAAACAGGCTATTTAAGAGCTCAAACAACAAGAGAAGTCAGTTCAAATTGCTATAATTTAACATTCTAGAGTATATAAATAAGTCATACATAAATAGAATCATAAATATTCTAGAGTATAGAGTTAATAAATAGGATTAAAAGGACAAACAAGGTCAATTCATTAAACATAGTAAAATGGAAGAGTTAGTGCATGGAGCTAAAAACCAGCACCTAGAAGTTAATGGTGATGCTGCAGACTTAGAGCAGCAGTGTGAACGCCTTGATAGTGAGGTAGGTGAAGACACTCAACTTACTACAGAAGGACTACGACAAGGTCAGAGAACCAGAAAGCTCACTGAGAAGGGACAAGAGCTCAAAGAGACCAAAGGGAAAAGGCTCCAACGTCGTTTCTTAGTTACCTATAACAAGTGGAAGGCTCTTGCTAAGGAGGCAAAGAAAGAGATAGAGGGACCCTTCTCTCGTGAGAACCTACAAAATATCATGACCAAGATACGCCGTGCTTCAAGTGATGTACAGCAGGCTTATGAAGACCTACGCCAGTGCGTACTCCCTGATGGAGAGACCCGCCGCCGAGCAGACACCTGTGATACCATCTCAAGGCAGATCTTAAACTATGCATGTAATTGTCTCGACGAACAATGTACAGATCTAGATACTAATAAGGAACAAATAGAGTGGGTTGAGACAGGCTCAGTGTTTTCATCAGCAGCATCCAAAGCATCCAGTGCAAGCTCAGGTTCAAGCCTATCCTCAACAAGGAAGCATGAAGCTGCAGCAGAGCTAGCTGCAACTGAGGCCACGTTGAAGGTCTTGGAACAAGTGGAACATGAAGAACAAGAGCTTAAAAAACTTGAAGCTGATTACAGACAAAGGCTTGCACAACAAGAAGAGGAGCGTGCTGCAAGAAAAGAAGCCTTAGAAGAAAAGCGCAGACAGATAGAGCGCTTAGAGACATTGAAAAAGATGAAAGCTGCAAAGGCACGACTGCAAGTCTATGATCAAGAAGACGACTCAGACTCAGAGATACTAGAGTTGTTCAAGGACCACAAGCCTAAGCAAGAGAAGGTTACACCCAACTCAAAATCTGCTAAGATGCCACAAACAGCCACATGGGGGCAACCTGCTATAAACATTCATGAACAGGATAGCAACACAGAACTTGCCATGGCAATAGCAGAGTCCATCAACGTAAGCCGTCTACCAGTACCAGAACCTTATGTTTTTAGTGGAGACCCACTAAGGTACAAGGACTGGAAAATGTCCTTTCAGACACTGATAGGCAGAAAGAATATTCCAGTGAATGAGAAGGTCTACTATCTTCGCAAGTATGTCGGCGGACCTGCAAAGAAAGCCATTGAGGGATACTTCCTTCTGGGCACAGATGCAGCCTATCAGTCAGCACTGGACATCCTGGAAGAAAGGTATGGAAGTCCTTTTGTGATTGCTAAGGCTTTCCGAGATAAGCTGGCCTCATGGCCAAAGATAGGACCCAAGGACAGCGTGGAACTAAGAGAGTTCTCAGACTTCCTCCGAGGCTGTCAAGCAGCAATGTTTCAGATCAAGAGTCTGGAAGTCCTAAACGATTGTGGTGAAAACCAACGAATGCTCTCCAGGCTTCCTGACTGGCTGACAGCTAGATGGAACAGAAAGCTAAGATAGCTTGCAATCCGATAACCTCTCTTCACGCTCTGAAGTCAGGTGATGGTGGAAAGGAGAAGACACTAAAAACACGAAGTGTTGGTGCAAAGGTACTGACAAGCAGCTCTCAAGAAAAAACAGAGGCTGAAGGGTGTGTCTTCTGTGAGAAGTCCAATCATGGCATCCATACATGTCAAAGGTTCTTGAAGAAGTCAACTGCAGAACGAGTCAGGTTTGTGCAAACAAACAGGTTGTGCTTTGGATGTTTGAAATCAGGACATCATTCAAAGAACTGTGAAAGGAGAAGTGTGTGTGATACATGTAAAGGGAGACACCCAACATGTTTACATGAAAATCGCTTCAAAAGGGATGAAAGGAAAGAACAAGGGGATGGCGAACGAAAGGAGAGTGGAAAACACTCAAAGGAAAAGGAAGGCTCGAAGGAAAGGACAGAGTCTAAATAGACAAGCAAGACGCCAGACGAGGCAACGTCTCACAGAGTGGTGCAAGATATGAGGAACACTTACACGTCCACAGTTGTTCCAGTATGGCTGTCCACGATCACTAACCCAGAGCATGAAGTTCTCGTATATGCTCTTCTGGACAACCAAAGTGACACCACCTTCATCCTGCAAGAAAAGGTAGAAACATTAGACACCAGGAAAGAGCCTGTGCAACTGAAACTCTCCACACTGTCATCCAGAAGTACAGTCATTCAAAGTCAGAGGTTAACTGGACTGCAGGTCAGAGGCTTCTATGAATCAAAGAGAATCTCTCTCCCAGTAACCTATACAAGAGAGTTTATTCCTGCCAATCTAGGTCATGTTCCAACACCCAAGACAGCAAGGTCATGGCCTCACCTGGAGCACCTTGCTGAAGAGATTGCTCCTTCAATCGACTGTGACATTGGGTTGCTCATAGGCTACAACTGCTCTCAGGCCCTGCTACCTAGAGAAGTTGTGTCCGGTAAGGACGACGAGCCGTTTGCTCAAAGGACTGACCTCGGCTGGAGTATAGTTGGCTGTGCCGATCCCTGTGTCGACTATGGCGATGCAATTGGAAGTAGCCACAGAATCGTTGTGAAACAAGTGACGCCTCACATTCAGTCACCTGCTGATCATTCAAGTGAAGTTCGATACATATGCCGAACACAAGTCAAGGAAGTAGTCACTCCTCCAGATGTCCTAAGAGCACTCGAATCAGACTTCAATGAAAGGACAGTAGAGGATGCTCACATATCTCAAGAAGATCTACGCTTCCTATCAATAATGGAGGAAGGAATCAAACTCAAGCCAGATGGTCGTTGCGAAATGCCTCTGCCATTTAAAGAAGACAGGCCAAGTCTGCCAGAGAATAGGATATGTGCAGATCACCGTCTCAAGTGTTTGAGAAAGAGATTTGAGAAGGATAAACAATATCAGAAGGACTATGTAACATTCATGAGTGAAATGATAGCACGCGAAGATGCAGAGAAAGTCCCAGAAGAACAACTTGATAAAAGCCCTGCCTGGTACATCCCTCATCATGGGGTGTATCACCCTCATAAGCCAGGAAAGATACGGGTCGTGTTCGACTGCTCGGCCAAGTTTCAAGGCATGTCACTGAATGACCACCTGCTTACCGGACCGGAACTGACGAACACTCTAGTAGGTGTTCTCTGTCGCTTTCGCAAGGGTCCAGTAGCAGTCATGTGTGACGTTGAACGCATGTTCCATCAATTTCATGTAAGAGCAGAAGACCAAGACTATCTGAGGTTTCTGTGGTGGGAAGACGGAGACTTTCAGTCACAACCATCAGTTTACCGTATGAAGGTACATCTGTTCGGGGCAGCCTCTTCACCCGGCTGCGCAAACTACGGCCTCAAACACATTGCCGGTCAAGGACAAGGTCGCTTCAATGAAGCATCCATTCGATTCATAGAAAGAAATTTCTATGTGGATGATGGACTGACAAGTGTGTCAACTAAAGAAGAAGCAATACAGTTAGTCAGTGAAGCAAGACGGCTCTGCAGTGAAGGCAAGCTGCGAATCCACAAGTTCATCTCCAACCGCCAGGAAGTGCTTGCATCGATTCCCAATGAAGAGTGTGCTGAAACAGTAAGAAATCAAGACTTAGCGAAGGGTGAGCCGCAGATTGAAAGAGCCTTAGGTGTCGAGTGGTGTGTAGCCTCAGATCAGTTCCAATTTAGAGTAGTTGTTAAGGAACGTCCGCTCTCTAGAAGAGGAGTCTTGTCGACGGTAGCCTCCATCTTTGACCCACTAGGCTTTGTAGCACCTTTCATTCTAGTTGGGAAACAAATCCTTCAGCAGATGTGCCGGGACAAGATCGGATGGGATGAACCACTGTCTGATGATCTTCGGTCACAATGGGAGTCCTGGCTCTTGGACCTACAGAACCTCGCTGACATCAAGATTCAGCGCTCTTACCTTCCAGAGAGTTTTAAAGACGTCCTAAGATATGAGCTTCATCACTTCTCTGATGCAAGTGTCATGGGATATGGGGAATGCACTTACTTGAGAGCAATCGGTGCATCAGGACAAATCCACTGCTCTTTAGTCATGGCCAAAGCAAGGGTGGCTCCCACGAAAGTAACCACGGTGCCAAGACTTGAGCTCTCTGCAGCTGTTGTTGCTGTCCGTACAAGCGACATGCTCAGAAAGGAGTTGGAAATGGAAGAAGCTCAGGAAATCTTCTGGACAGACTCAAAGGTCGTACTTGGATACGTCAGCAACGACGCCAGAAGGTTCCATGTATTCGTGGCAAACCGCATTCAGCGTATCAAGAATAGCACTAAGCCAAGTCAATGGAGATATGTGGCTTCAGAAGAAAATCCCGCTGACCACGCATCAAGGGGCCTCAGGGCGAAAGAGATCATTGCGTCCAACTGGTTTACTGGCCCTGAATTTCTCTGGCGTGACGAACTTCCCAGCAGAGACATCAAGGTGGGAGAGATGGCGGTAGAAGACTCAGAAGTTTGTAAGGCCTTCGTATGCAGGACTGTGACAACCGAAGATTCCCTGCTCAATCGCTTCCAGAAGTTCTCCAGTTGGATGATGTTAGTCAAAGCCATCGCCAGACTGAAACGATGTGTCAAAGAGCTTAAGGGTTTGACAGCAAGAACCACTGATGCCACAAGTCTCGAAGAGAGAAAGGAAGCAGAACTGATGATCATAGGCATTGTTCAAAGGGCAACCTTCTCCAAGGAAATCCAAAGTCTTGAACGCAAGATCAAGATGACGACCAAGGATAAGGTCAGCAGAATGTACAGGCTAAATCCTTTCTTGGACAAGCAAGGTATCCTCAGGGTGGGAGGTCGACTGGAGCATGCTGCATTACATCCAGACATCAAGCATCCAGCAATCTTACCAAAGACCAGCCACATATCAAGGCTACTGATCCAGCAGTATCATCAAAGGGTGCAGCATCAAGAGCGTGGCATAACAATGAATGAGCTACGATCAAACGGCATCTGGATACTTGGATGCAGTCAGGCTGTGTCATCCTACATATACAAGTGTGTCAAGTGTAGAAAGTTCAGAAGGTGCACTGAGGAACAAAGAATGGCAGACTTACCTCGTGAACGCATGGAGACGACTCCTCCCTTTACGTACTGTGGGATGGACTGTTTTGGTCCTTTCCATGTCAAGGAAGGAAGAAAGGAGGTGAAGCGCTATGGTCTGCTATTCACCTGTCTGTGCTCTCGTGCCGTGCACATAGAACTGCTTGACGACATGACTACTGATGCCTTTATCAGCGCGCTTCGTGCATTCATCGCTCTACGTGGAAACGTTCGACAACTTCGATCAGACCAAGGCACTAACTTTGTTGGTGCAAGACGTGAGTTCCTTGAAGCTGTAAAAGAGATGGACCAAGAAAGCCTAAAGCAACTAGGCTGTGAGTTTGTTATGAACCCTCCTTCTGCAAGCCACATGGGTGGCGCCTGGGAAAGGCAGATCAGGACTATTAGGAGTGTGTTGACATCCATCCTGGATCAGTCGTCTCGAAGACTGGATAGTTCATCTTTGAGGACTTACCTTTATGAAGTCATGGCAATCATCAACAGCAGACCTTTAACTACTCACCTGCTCAACGATCCTGCCGGTCCACAGCCTCTAACGCCCAATCACATCCTGACGATGAAATCCTCGATAGTCCCGTCTCCTCCTGGAGAGTTTGTGAAGGAAGACCTGTATCTAAGGAAAAGATGGCGTAGAGTGCAATACTTAACTGAAGAATTCTGGTCCAGATGGAAGAAAGAGTACCTGTTGAACCTACAACAGAGACAAAAATGGCATAAGACACACAGAAATGCAAAAATCAATGACATAGTGATCATAAAGGATGAGAATACACCACGAAATTAATGGAAGCTGGCCAAGGTCACTGAAGTGTACCCTAGTGAAGATGGTCATGTGAGAAAGTTACAGTTGTTGATCAGTGATCCGGCATTAGATGACTGCGGAAAACGAGTCACCAAGCCAACTTACCTGGAGAGACCTATCCATAAGACTGTGACCTTGCTAGAAGCGGAGTGATGTAGCTTGTTGAGTCTCCACCTCTCCTAGTGCCATCTAGTTTAATAATATAAGTTTCATAATATATTCTTAATTATTCTTACCTTTATTCTCTCAAGTTAATTTAAAGAAATCACAAGTGATTTGGTGGGAGTGTAGCTGCCATCAAAGTTAGTTATACAGTTAATAAATTATACATAATAAATACAGTTCATAATACATATTGATTTAATAGTTTACATTAAATAAAGGTATAATTCATATTTAGTTAAAATGATAACATGATTGATATAGAAGTATGATTGAGAGAACATTCGTTAAGAACTATATGTATATTTCATGTAGGAACCAACATTTCTTTGTGGTGGTGGTGGTGTTTTATTGTGTGATGCGCTCTAGTTGAGCCTCATGGGGGCAGAGCCAGCTCGTGGATAGCTGCCTTTTGAGCTCTGACATTCGTTGAAAGACGTTGCTTGTTGAATAGCCTATGCCTACTGTGTTTTGTGAAGACTGAGTAAAGCAAAGAAGACAACTTTACGTTACAGAAGTTTTTGTATTTTTCTTTTCCTTCTAAGTTACTCTCCTGTGTTAACGCGGCCAATGAGGTAAAATAATCTATGCTTTCGGTTGTAGGCTAATGTTGTGTCAATGCATGCTAACTAGCAACGTGATATTGATGTACAGTAGAAGAAAGTATTTAACAGGCGAATTTAATGTTATTTTTTATTGTTCTCTATGAGAATATTGTTAATATATTTTCTTGTTTATGTCTGTCCAGTTCTCACGGCTTTGCTTGGATTGAGATGAATAAAGGCCCGTGTATGAAGAACAGCTTGTGTGCGTGGTTAACCAGAGGGAGTTACAATTAAGATAATGCACATAAACGTACATTAGGCCAGCTAGTTATGTATATATTAACTGGCTAACTTTATAATTTGTTCATAAAACATAATTTACCATTAATGATCCGAGCCTATGCTGTGGTTGCTGTCTAAATTCAGCTCACTCCTCAGTGCTTTCAACCACCAGTCTCTTCTTTCGGTCGTAAAATTTAGTTTGTTCACTCAGATTATCATGTAAAAGGACATTTTCCCCTTTTCCCAGCTTTATTCACACATCAATACACAGTGCAAAAGTTTGGCATTGTAGGACAGCAATCATAGTAGCGTTAGCTACTTGACTCGTTTCATGGAGTAGCAAACACTACTAGTAACGTTAAGCGTTTCTGTTAGAAAAACATGGCGGCGCGTCCCTGTAACCATTGGTAACTACAGTGCAGGTTCTATGTGACAGCCCTCTATTGGGGATTCTCATTTGACCACTTGTGATTTGTCTAACGTTGGCGTACCGGAGCCTATTATCGAAATTTTTGTGTTCAACATACGATACTGATATTATTCGGGCACATACCATTGGACATATTATATTTTTTAGGTTCACAAAACGATAAGCTAACTTTTAAGCCAATAAACATGTAGATGTGACCGGTAGTTTTTTTGTTTGAACGTCTTTTAGATGAGAAAGTGCTGCAAAAAAAGCGGCGCCCTTTATTGGGCAGCTGTTCTAATCCATAAAGAAGCTCACGATTTTTGTTGTTTTAAAAATCAATTAATCATTTATAATCATCAAGAAAGATACCGTTTGAATAACCAATATGTTGGCAAAATAGCTGGCTAACTGGATTGTTTACCTGGCAGTCCAGAAGTTGTCAATCTCATTGGATTTATTTTTTTCACAAAACGATAAACTAACTTTTAAACCAATAAACATGTAGAAGTGACCGGTAGTTTTTTTATTTTAACGTCTTTTAGATGGGACAGTACTGTCCAAAAAGGGGCACCCATTATCATTTATTGGCTCAATCTTATTGGACTTGTTTCTTCACAAAAACGATAAATTAACTTTTAAACCAATAAACATGTAACGTTAGACATGACCGGTAGTTTTTTTGTTTTAACGTCTTTTAGAAGAGAAAGTGCTGCAAAAAAAGCAGCGCCCTTTATCGGGCGGCTGTTGTAATCCATAAAGAAGGTCACGATTTTTGTTGTTTTAAAAACCAATTAATATTTTATAATCATCAAGAAAGATAGCTACTGTTTGAATAACCAATATGTTGGCAAAATAGCTGGCTAACTGGATTGTTTACCTGGCAGTCCTAAAATTCAATCTCATTGGATTTATTTGTTCACCTACCGCGCCCTCAAGTGGACATATAAAAAAATGGCACTTATTGATGTTGGCGCTTGCTAGTTCAGGCTAGTTGAGTTGATTACACACATTTTGCTAACATTGTAAATGTGCTATACACATATCAGTCATATCAATATATATTTTTACTTTATTATGAATATACCTGTATTGTAAACAAGAATCTTATTATCAAACATACTGTATATATGAAAGCACAAACACAGAGCACTTGAATTCTATAAAAAAAGTTTTCTTTTTATTGTTTTTTTAAAAATTCAAGCTGCAGTAGCTGCAGAAATAGTCCTCGTCTTCCCTCAGGTTGTCTAACACCCACTGTGTGGAACCACTGCCCACAGTGGCTGCACTGCACCCAGGACACCACCTCCCCCGATGTTTCTGGGTTTCTTAGGCCGCAGACGCCACACACCACATTTTCCTCCTCCACTGCATGCCAATTCCTTTTTCTTTTTCTTTTTGTAATGGCAGCATTGGTGGAGGTTGAGGTGATGACTGTGGTGGAAGCAGTCTGGGTTCCTGTGGAAAAAAAACAAGGTAGAAAACATGAGGCATGCATTGTACACATTATGTGTGTCAACAGTATTCAGGGCAAACTAAATTGTTATTTTGCATAACCCGTTTCATTCTGCATGTCACTGTCATATAACCTACCTGAAGGTGGTGTCCTGGAGGTGGAGGCAGTGGTGGAGACAGAGCCTGAGGTGAAGACGAGGACAGAGGTCGAGGTTGATGCGGAGGTAGAAGAGGAAGCAGCAGGGGTAGAGGACACCGTGGAGTACGCTTTACCGGCCTCATCCTCTGGTGACAGCATTGTTGGTCCCCCACTACGGCTCCTGTGGACAACCCGGCCACTGACCCTGTCCTGCAGGGTCTGCCTCGGCACCTGATGGATCTGAATATTATAGTAAATAAAACAACATTTTCATTAACGTTTATGCTTGTTATTTGCTTAACGTTTTACAAAGGTGTTTGTAGAATATTGACTCTGGTTGTCATTGTTTTTGCTGTTGGTGATGGTTTACTGACGTGTATTCATTCACAAACTAACCCCAGCAGCCTTACGGACAGGCATCCCCCTCTCACAGTCCTCCATGGCCACCGTCATGTCCTCTACCTTCCACTGCTTCCTCTTCTCAAGGTAAAACATATAACTGATTTAGATACTGCATTGTCTTTATTGATAAAGATTATTGATATATAGTGGGGGCACTCACGTTCATAGTGGGCATGATGTGATTTTCTTAGAAAATAGGAATGTATCATTATTGTGCATGCAAGCTCAGTCATACTATTAAGGTGTGTATACACTATACAGCAAAATCATTTGTAGCTTAAGGTTTAACAGAGTTAATGGGGGAATTAACAGACATATCGCTCAACGCAGCAGGTGCTTGTAAACATTATTCGAGATGGGTGAAATATCCGATAGGAAACATGAACAACATCGGTTCATATTCGTTGTACAGATTGTCTATACTAATCTTCGTATCTTCATATCAGGGTAATATGACATTTTCTCAACTCTCGGAAACATCGCTAGCTATCTAGCTAAAGTTTTGGCGACATTTTATTTAATGAAATCCTCCGAAGTAAACATGACTATGCGAAGTAGTACACCAGCGCGGAAGTAGAATCAGATTTCTGACATTTTTTTCACATAGGGGGCGTGATAAAAATGCTCATAAAATGTGTAATTATCGTTAAATATTCATGAAAATGAGCGGATACATACCTTATTTGGTTTGAAGTTGTTGGAAAATACTGGGTTTTTTCTTTCCGTTGGCAAATCAGCTCTCGAGGAAGTTCAAATATGGTCGAACTCGGCCGTGCCCGATAAAGGGCGCCCTGTAGCTAGTTAGTTAGGGATTCACATTTGGCTGCCAATGTCGCGGGCAGCCGGCGCGGTTGTTACAAAGTCAAACTATGGTATTCATGTGTGTTGGAAAGATCTTGACCCCAGCAAACTATTTTTGGTTCTGGGAACGTTCCGGGAAGCTTTTTTTCAAGGTTAGGGGTACGTTCCCATATGGTTTAAATTAACGTTCTCTTACGGTTTTCCAGGAAAGTTTTCTTAACGTATCTGGAACGTTCCCATCTGGTATTATAGGTGGTTCCCAGAACGTTCCTTTAACGTTACTAGAACATTGCATAGTTATGGGAACATTCTCCTAACCTAATAAGAACGTTCCGGGAGAGTTTCCAGCAGACAATTTTTGGTTTTGAGAA
This sequence comes from Ilyophis sp. 1 JC-2022, assembly GCA_022702515.1. NCBI lineage: Eukaryota > Metazoa > Chordata > Actinopteri > Anguilliformes > Synaphobranchidae > Ilyophis > Ilyophis sp. 1 JC-2022. The sequence goes on along the minus strand of CM040406.1, from coordinate 130,910,804 downwards.
CGTTTTTTTGAGGTTGGTTACGTTCCTATACAGTTGCAAATTAATGTTCCCTTGCGGTTTTCCAGGAAAAATCTTTTTAGCGTATCTGGAACGTTCGCATCTGGTATTATATGTGGTTCCCAGAAGGAATTCCTTTAACGTTAACAGAACATTGCATAGTTGTGGGATAACAATATTACCAATAATTCACATTAACATGAAATAAATATTTAAATGTCTTAGGTTTCTCAAATATATTCAAATGTGACATTAGCCTACGTTTTCCTCACGAATGTAATACAAATAATGAACCTTACTTGAGCATAGACTTGAGTTACTTGAGTTCTTAGATCTACCGTTAAAATACAGTGGAAAAGGCAGGCAGGTCTGCATTCAAATATAATACGCCTTAATAATAGTCATCATTGAAGGAAAGTTAACACATTATAAATACGTTTCATGTTTCATTTTAAAGATCACTACATGTAAAAGCCATATGAACATATCAGCCAAATGAGCACAAGTGAGAAATAAACATGAACATTTTAAACATATTTATTTCAACCTGCATAACGAACAACAGTAAATATGCCAGTGCTTCTTCCTATCTTTTGTGCTGTATATTTATGTATTGTGCTGTATAGTTTGCAGTGTGATGAGTCTCGCAGTCTTTTAGAAAAATTGAAATCAAACTTGAAATCAAAGCATTTCTATTCATATTCTGAAGTTATTTTTTCATATCAAACTATATACAGTATATAACAACAAAATATGCAAAAACAACCAAACAAGTGTCAAAATCTCAAAAAATATTCACTGCACATACATAGTTTAAAGTACATAAAATAGATACACTCAGATTATCATGTAAAAGGACATTTTCCCCTTTTCCCAGCTTTATTCACACATCAATACACAGTGCAAAAGTTTGGCATTGTAGGACAGCAATCATAGTAGCGTTAGCTACTTGACTCGTTTCATGGAGTAGCAAACACTACTAGTAACGTTAAGCGTTTCTGTTAGAAAAACATGGCGGCGCGTCCCTGTAACCATTGGTAACTACAGTGCAGGTTCTATGTGACAGCCCTCTATTGGGGATTCTCATTTGACCACTTGTGATTTGTCTAACGTTGGCGTACCGGAGCCTATTATCGAAATTTTTGTGTTCAACATACGATACTGATATTATTCGGGCACATACCATTGGACATATTATATTTTTTAGGTTCACAAAACGATAAGCTAACTTTTAAGCCAATAAACATGTAGATGTGACCGGTAGTTTTTTTGTTTGAACGTCTTTTAGATGAGAAAGTGCTGCAAAAAAAGCGGCGCCCTTTATTGGGCAGCTGTTCTAATCCATAAAGAAGCTCACGATTTTTGTTGTTTTAAAAATCAATTAATCATTTATAATCATCAAGAAAGATACCGTTTGAATAACCAATATGTTGGCAAAATAGCTGGCTAACTGGATTGTTTACCTGGCAGTCCAGAAGTTGTCAATCTCATTGGATTTATTTTTTTCACAAAACGATAAACTAACTTTTAAACCAATAAACATGTAGAAGTGACCGGTAGTTTTTTTATTTTAACGTCTTTTAGATGGGACAGTACTGTCCAAAAAGGGGCACCCATTATCATTTATTGGCTCAATCTTATTGGACTTGTTTCTTCACAAAAACGATAAATTAACTTTTAAACCAATAAACATGTAACGTTAGACATGACCGGTAGTTTTTTTGTTTTAACGTCTTTTAGAAGAGAAAGTGCTGCAAAAAAAGCAGCGCCCTTTATCGGGCGGCTGTTGTAATCCATAAAGAAGGTCACGATTTTTGTTGTTTTAAAAACCAATTAATATTTTATAATCATCAAGAAAGATAGCTACTGTTTGAATAACCAATATGTTGGCAAAATAGCTGGCTAACTGGATTGTTTACCTGGCAGTCCTAAAATTCAATCTCATTGGATTTATTTGTTCACCTACCGCGCCCTCAAGTGGACATATAAAAAAATGGCACTTATTGATGTTGGCGCTTGCTAGTTCAGGCTAGTTGAGTTGATTACACACATTTTGCTAACATTGTAAATGTGCTATACACATATCAGTCATATCAATATATATTTTTACTTTATTATGAATATACCTGTATTGTAAACAAGAATCTTATTATCAAACATACTGTATATATGAAAGCACAAACACAGAGCACTTGAATTCTATAAAAAAAGTTTTCTTTTTATTGTTTTTTTAAAAATTCAAGCTGCAGTAGCTGCAGAAATAGTCCTCGTCTTCCCTCAGGTTGTCTAACACCCACTGTGTGGAACCACTGCCCACAGTGGCTGCACTGCACCCAGGACACCACCTCCCCCGATGTTTCTGGGTTTCTTAGGCCGCAGACGCCACACACCACATTTTCCTCCTCCACTGCATGCCAATTCCTTTTTCTTTTTCTTTTTGTAATGGCAGCATTGGTGGAGGTTGAGGTGATGACTGTGGTGGAAGCAGTCTGGGTTCCTGTGGAAAAAAAACAAGGTAGAAAACATGAGGCATGCATTGTACACATTATGTGTGTCAACAGTATTCAGGGCAAACTAAATTGTTATTTTGCATAACCCGTTTCATTCTGCATGTCACTGTCATATAACCTACCTGAAGGTGGTGTCCTGGAGGTGGAGGCAGTGGTGGAGACAGAGCCTGAGGTGAAGACGAGGACAGAGGTCGAGGTTGATGCGGAGGTAGAAGAGGAAGCAGCAGGGGTAGAGGACACCGTGGAGTACGCTTTACCGGCCTCATCCTCTGGTGACAGCATTGTTGGTCCCCCACTACGGCTCCTGTGGACAACCCGGCCACTGACCCTGTCCTGCAGGGTCTGCCTCGGCACCTGATGGATCTGAATATTATAGTAAATAAAACAACATTTTCATTAACGTTTATGCTTGTTATTTGCTTAACGTTTTACAAAGGTGTTTGTAGAATATTGACTCTGGTTGTCATTGTTTTTGCTGTTGGTGATGGTTTACTGACGTGTATTCATTCACAAACTAACCCCAGCAGCCTTACGGACAGGCATCCCCCTCTCACAGTCCTCCATGGCCACCGTCATGTCCTCTACCTTCCACTGCTTCCTCTTCTCAAGGTAAAACATATAACTGATTTAGATACTGCATTGTCTTTATTGATAAAGATTATTGATATATAGTGGGGGCACTCACGTTCATAGTGGGCATGATGTGATTTTCTTAGAAAATAGGAATGTATCATTATTGTGCATGCAAGCTCAGTCATACTATTAAGGTGTGTATACACTATACAGCAAAATCATTTGTAGCTTAAGGTTTAACAGAGTTAATGGGGGAATTAACAGACATATCGCTCAACGCAGCAGGTGCTTGTAAACATTATTCGAGATGGGTGAAATATCCGATAGGAAACATGAACAACATCGGTTCATATTCGTTGTACAGATTGTCTATACTAATCTTCGTATCTTCATATCAGGGTAATATGACATTTTCTCAACTCTCGGAAACATCGCTAGCTATCTAGCTAAAGTTTTGGCGACATTTTATTTAATGAAATCCTCCGAAGTAAACATGACTATGCGAAGTAGTACACCAGCGCGGAAGTAGAATCAGATTTCTGACATTTTTTTCACATAGGGGGCGTGATAAAAATGCTCATAAAATGTGTAATTATCGTTAAATATTCATGAAAATGAGCGGATACATACCTTATTTGGTTTGAAGTTGTTGGAAAATACTGGGTTTTTTCTTTCCGTTGGCAAATCAGCTCTCGAGGAAGTTCAAATATGGTCGAACTCGGCCGTGCCCGATAAAGGGCGCCCTGTAGCTAGTTAGTTAGGGATTCACATTTGGCTGCCAATGTCGCGGGCAGCCGGCGCGGTTGTTACAAAGTCAAACTATGGTATTCATGTGTGTTGGAAAGATCTTGACCCCAGCAAACTATTTTTGGTTCTGGGAACGTTCCGGGAAGCTTTTTTTCAAGGTTAGGGGTACGTTCCCATATGGTTTAAATTAACGTTCTCTTACGGTTTTCCAGGAAAGTTTTCTTAACGTATCTGGAACGTTCCCATCTGGTATTATAGGTGGTTCCCAGAACGTTCCTTTAACGTTACTAGAACATTGCATAGTTATGGGAACATTCTCCTAACCTAATAAGAACGTTCCGGGAGAGTTTCCAGCAGACAATTTTTGGTTTTGAGAACGTTTTTTTGAGGTTGGTTACGTTCCTATACAGTTGCAAATTAATGTTCCCTTGCGGTTTTCCAGGAAAAATCTTTTTAGCGTATCTGGAACGTTCGCATCTGGTATTATATGTGGTTCCCAGAAGGAATTCCTTTAACGTTAACAGAACATTGCATAGTTGTGGGATAACAATATTACCAATAATTCACATTAACATGAAATAAATATTTAAATGTCTTAGGTTTCTCAAATATATTCAAATGTGACATTAGCCTACGTTTTCCTCACGAATGTAATACAAATAATGAACCTTACTTGAGCATAGACTTGAGTTACTTGAGTTCTTAGATCTACCGTTAAAATACAGTGGAAAAGGCAGGCAGGTCTGCATTCAAATATAATACGCCTTAATAATAGTCATCATTGAAGGAAAGTTAACACATTATAAATACGTTTCATGTTTCATTTTAAAGATCACTACATGTAAAAGCCATATGAACATATCAGCCAAATGAGCACAAGTGAGAAATAAACATGAACATTTTAAACATATTTATTTCAACCTGCATAACGAACAACAGTAAATATGCCAGTGCTTCTTCCTATCTTTTGTGCTGTATATTTATGTATTGTGCTGTATAGTTTGCAGTGTGATGAGTCTCGCAGTCTTTTAGAAAAATTGAAATCAAACTTGAAATCAAAGCATTTCTATTCATATTCTGAAGTTATTTTTTCATATCAAACTATATACAGTATATAACAACAAAATATGCAAAAACAACCAAACAAGTGTCAAAATCTCAAAAAATATTCACTGCACATACATAGTTTAAAGTACATAAAATAGATACACTCAGATTATCATGTAAAAGGACATTTTCCCCTTTTCCCAGCTTTATTCACACATCAATACACAGTGCAAAAGTTTGGCATTGTAGGACAGCAATCATAGTAGCGTTAGCTACTTGACTCGTTTCATGGAGTAGCAAACACTACTAGTAACGTTAAGCGTTTCTGTTAGAAAAACATGGCGGCGCGTCCCTGTAACCATTGGTAACTACAGTGCAGGTTCTATGTGACAGCCCTCTATTGGGGATTCTCATTTGACCACTTGTGATTTGTCTAACGTTGGCGTACCGGAGCCTATTATCGAAATTTTTGTGTTCAACATACGATACTGATATTATTCGGGCACATACCATTGGACATATTATATTTTTTAGGTTCACAAAACGATAAGCTAACTTTTAAGCCAATAAACATGTAGATGTGACCGGTAGTTTTTTTGTTTGAACGTCTTTTAGATGAGAAAGTGCTGCAAAAAAAGCGGCGCCCTTTATTGGGCAGCTGTTCTAATCCATAAAGAAGCTCACGATTTTTGTTGTTTTAAAAATCAATTAATCATTTATAATCATCAAGAAAGATACCGTTTGAATAACCAATATGTTGGCAAAATAGCTGGCTAACTGGATTGTTTACCTGGCAGTCCAGAAGTTGTCAATCTCATTGGATTTATTTTTTTCACAAAACGATAAACTAACTTTTAAACCAATAAACATGTAGAAGTGACCGGTAGTTTTTTTATTTTAACGTCTTTTAGATGGGACAGTACTGTCCAAAAAGGGGCACCCATTATCATTTATTGGCTCAATCTTATTGGACTTGTTTCTTCACAAAAACGATAAATTAACTTTTAAACCAATAAACATGTAACGTTAGACATGACCGGTAGTTTTTTTGTTTTAACGTCTTTTAGAAGAGAAAGTGCTGCAAAAAAAGCAGCGCCCTTTATCGGGCGGCTGTTGTAATCCATAAAGAAGGTCACGATTTTTGTTGTTTTAAAAACCAATTAATATTTTATAATCATCAAGAAAGATAGCTACTGTTTGAATAACCAATATGTTGGCAAAATAGCTGGCTAACTGGATTGTTTACCTGGCAGTCCTAAAATTCAATCTCATTGGATTTATTTGTTCACCTACCGCGCCCTCAAGTGGACATATAAAAAAATGGCACTTATTGATGTTGGCGCTTGCTAGTTCAGGCTAGTTGAGTTGATTACACACATTTTGCTAACATTGTAAATGTGCTATACACATATCAGTCATATCAATATATATTTTTACTTTATTATGAATATACCTGTATTGTAAACAAGAATCTTATTATCAAACATACTGTATATATGAAAGCACAAACACAGAGCACTTGAATTCTATAAAAAAAGTTTTCTTTTTATTGTTTTTTTAAAAATTCAAGCTGCAGTAGCTGCAGAAATAGTCCTCGTCTTCCCTCAGGTTGTCTAACACCCACTGTGTGGAACCACTGCCCACAGTGGCTGCACTGCACCCAGGACACCACCTCCCCCGATGTTTCTGGGTTTCTTAGGCCGCAGACGCCACACACCACATTTTCCTCCTCCACTGCATGCCAATTCCTTTTTCTTTTTCTTTTTGTAATGGCAGCATTGGTGGAGGTTGAGGTGATGACTGTGGTGGAAGCAGTCTGGGTTCCTGTGGAAAAAAAACAAGGTAGAAAACATGAGGCATGCATTGTACACATTATGTGTGTCAACAGTATTCAGGGCAAACTAAATTGTTATTTTGCATAACCCGTTTCATTCTGCATGTCACTGTCATATAACCTACCTGAAGGTGGTGTCCTGGAGGTGGAGGCAGTGGTGGAGACAGAGCCTGAGGTGAAGACGAGGACAGAGGTCGAGGTTGATGCGGAGGTAGAAGAGGAAGCAGCAGGGGTAGAGGACACCGTGGAGTACGCTTTACCGGCCTCATCCTCTGGTGACAGCATTGTTGGTCCCCCACTACGGCTCCTGTGGACAACCCGGCCACTGACCCTGTCCTGCAGGGTCTGCCTCGGCACCTGATGGATCTGAATATTATAGTAAATAAAACAACATTTTCATTAACGTTTATGCTTGTTATTTGCTTAACGTTTTACAAAGGTGTTTGTAGAATATTGACTCTGGTTGTCATTGTTTTTGCTGTTGGTGATGGTTTACTGACGTGTATTCATTCACAAACTAACCCCAGCAGCCTTACGGACAGGCATCCCCCTCTCACAGTCCTCCATGGCCACCGTCATGTCCTCTACCTTCCACTGCTTCCTCTTCTCAAGGTAAAACATATAACTGATTTAGATACTGCATTGTCTTTATTGATAAAGATTATTGATATATAGTGGGGGCACTCACGTTCATAGTGGGCATGATGTGATTTTCTTAGAAAATAGGAATGTATCATTATTGCGCATGCAAGCTCAGTCATACTATTAAGGTGTGTATACACTATACAGCAAAATCATTTGTAGCTTAAGGTTTAACAGAGTTAATGGGGGAATTAACAGACATATCGCTCAACGCAGCAGGTGCTTGTAAACATTATTCGAGATGGGTGAAATATCCGATAGGAAACATGAACAACATCGGTTCATATTCGTTGTACAGATTGTCTATACTAATCTTCGTATCTTCATATCAGGGTAATATGACATTTTCTCAACTCTCGGAAACATCGCTAGCTATCTAGCTAAAGTTTTGGCGACATTTTATTTAATGAAATCCTCCGAAGTAAACATGACTATGCGAAGTAGTACACCAGCGCGGAAGTAGAATCAGATTTCTGACATTTTTTTCACATAGGGGGCGTGATAAAAATGCTCATAAAATGTGTAATTATCGTTAAATATTCATGAAAATGAGCGGATACATACCTTATTTGGTTTGAAGTTGTTGGAAAATACTGGGTTTTTTCTTTCCGTTGGCAAATCAGCTCTCGAGGAAGTTCAAATATGGTCGAACTCGGCCGTGCCCGATAAAGGGCGCCCTGTAGCTAGTTAGTTAGGGATTCACATTTGGCTGCCAATGTCGCGGGCAGCCGGCGCGGTTGTTACAAAGTCAAACTATGGTATTCATGTGTGTTGGAAAGATCTTGACCCCAGCAAACTATTTTTGGTTCTGGGAACGTTCCGGGAAGCTTTTTTTCAAGGTTAGGGGTACGTTCCCATATGGTTTAAATTAACGTTCTCTTACGGTTTTCCAGGAAAGTTTTCTTAACGTATCTGGAACGTTCCCATCTGGTATTATAGGTGGTTCCCAGAACGTTCCTTTAACGTTACTAGAACATTGCATAGTTATGGGAACATTCTCCTAACCTAATAAGAACGTTCCGGGAGAGTTTCCAGCAGACAATTTTTGGTTTTGAGAACGTTTTTTTGAGGTTGGTTACGTTCCTATACAGTTGCAAATTAATGTTCCCTTGCGGTTTTCCAGGAAAAATCTTTTTAGCGTATCTGGAACGTTCGCATCTGGTATTATATGTGGTTCCCAGAAGGAATTCCTTTAACGTTAACAGAACATTGCATAGTTGTGGGATAACAATATTACCAATAATTCACATTAACATGAAATAAATATTTAAATGTCTTAGGTTTCTCAAATATATTCAAATGTGACATTAGCCTACGTTTTCCTCACGAATGTAATACAAATAATGAACCTTACTTGAGCATAGACTTGAGTTACTTGAGTTCTTAGATCTACCGTTAAAATACAGTGGAAAAGGCAGGCAGGTCTGCATTCAAATATAATACGCCTTAATAATAGTCATCATTGAAGGAAAGTTAACACATTATAAATACGTTTCATGTTTCATTTTAAAGATCACTACATGTAAAAGCCATATGAACATATCAGCCAAATGAGCACAAGTGAGAAATAAACATGAACATTTTAAACATATTTATTTCAACCTGCATAACGAACAACAGTAAATATGCCAGTGCTTCTTCCTATCTTTTGTGCTGTATATTTATGTATTGTGCTGTATAGTTTGCAGTGTGATGAGTCTCGCAGTCTTTTAGAAAAATTGAAATCAAACTTGAAATCAAAGCATTTCTATTCATATTCTGAAGTTATTTTTTCATATCAAACTATATACAGTATATAACAACAAAATATGCAAAAACAACCAAACAAGTGTCAAAATCTCAAAAAATATTCACTGCACATACATAGTTTAAAGTACATAAAATAGATACACCAGTTTTTTAATAATGTTTTTATATCGTTTTTATATACGTACAAAAAATGTGCGTCTTTACATAACAGCAACGTATTACAGCCGCACGTGCGATAGGTATTCGCTGTGGAAATGTGATGGGCATTGGCAAAATGGAATAAGAAACTACAACCTTTGAATTTCAGAGAAATATGAATATTGCAAATGAATTGCAGTATTCTTATTTCTCTGAAATTCAAAAGTTGTAGAGGACGTCGACAACTACCACTAGGGGGTCATGTATAGGGTTAAATCATCCCTTTACATTTCTGTTCATATTCCAAAGTTATTTTTTCACGTCAAACTATGTAGCTACAGTACACTATTCAAACAAAATGTGTATAAACAACCAAACATAATTTTCAATCTAAATTATTCCAAAAACTAAAGCCATCAATTCAATTCCTTTTGAAATGCCTGTGTGGGGCAAATTCTCAGGGCCACTGCGATGAGTTCCTCCACATCATTTGCCTTCAGTTTTTCATGATTGCTCCTAGAAATAGAACATATGTTTCGTTGTTTTTATTTTATTTATGATTTGAACACCACATTAAATACATGCATTTTTGTATTGGACTAATAATTGGACTATAATATTCCTCATAAAAATGCAGGTATATGTAGTAGAAAATAATGATGCACAGTTTTGAAGGGCAGCCTTACACATCTCTTGGTTTGCGCTGGCTATCTCATGTTTTTTGCAAAACTTAAAACACAGATAAATTAGAGGTTGTCTTTATCAAAACAAAATGATGCCAGCGCACCCTTTAATATTGTAGAAAAAAATACATAGCTACTGTGGTGCTGAGGGTAAATGCCGTTAGTAAGCTTGATTAACAGACCTAATGTTAATAGAATAGGCTTATCCAAAATTATCTCTCTGTCGATTGGTTGCTAGGCACGTTAAAGTTTTATACTTTTCTTTTTCAATTTCTCACCATAGCCTACTTGTTGTGGTCAATTTAAACTAACGATACCACTCGCTAGCTAGCTAGTTTCATGTTTCTGTTTGGCCTGGGTTCACACTGTGCTGATTCTAGCTAGTTAGCCTATAACGGTATCTTCTTATTTCTATCAATTTCTATTTGTTTATTCTAGCTGCTAGGGCTTAATTATTCTATTCACGAAACTTAGTATTTAACTTAGTTAAATTACCTACCTGTAGCCATACGTCCAAAGCAGCTGGAGTAGGCTAACGGGCAGCGCTCAAATCAAGAAAAGAGCCGTTAGATATGAAATTAAATATCCACATGCACGGCTTCCAAATATATCACCAGCGGGATAAAAAAAAGTCTTGAATAGGTATCCAGGCAGACAGACAGACAGATAGAAAACGCACATTATATTAGGTAGGCTATACAACAGGGCTATATATAAATTAATTTGCATAATTAATAGGCTAACATATTATAGGCTATACCCTTATGAAAATATTCTTATGATAATACAAGTAGTAGGCAGTAAGTAGGCTACTGACTTATTTTTAATTTATCATTATAATGGATGTGTCTCAAATGGCAAAAATACTGCTTTCGAAGGCAGCATTTGAAGGCATGAAGGCATCGAGGCTCATTCAAAAGTTAGCATAAAACTATGACTTCTAAGGTGCCTTAGAAGGGAAATTCTGAAGACAGCATTGGATGTACAGTGGGTTGCAAAAACATGGGCACCCCTGGTCAAAATGTCTGATACAATTAATATCTAAGGGCCAGATTCAGAGTTGAGATAAGCACGCGCAAATGGGACTTACTCCCAAAATTCCGCATAGCTTAAGCTATTTGTGATTCAGACATTTGACTTATCTGCTGTTTTAAGCATCTCTACAGTAGATATGCTGCATTACGCACGCGGGGTGGAGATTTGATGAAAATGAGGCGTCTGCAAGTTGTTCAAGATTCGCATATTCAGAGTTTTCACTTAATCAATTTTTTTCCGCGTAACATTGTTTGGGGAAAAAAAGGTTGTTTATGTCTCGCACCGCCAATAGATTATTATGAAAAATACAGCATCTTTCGTATAAATGGATATTAGAATGAGTGCATGTTATTTGAACATAATATTTGTCATATTTTCTTTTGCATAGCTAACTTGCAATTATCAGAAAGCTGTCATAAAAATTTTTATATGTAAAAGTAGGCTATGATTGACTGTCTGGTATATCATACCAGACACATATTAGATGGATTAATTGATAGACAGTGTGTGGATTTGTGTCAGCACAGCTTCTCCAAAATGATTAAGTTGAAGATGTTGCATATGTAGGAATTCTGTCCTTTGTAAAGTAAAACTCGGAGTTCCAAAGTTTAGGTCAATAGCAATTTAATTATAATGCAAAATAGTCTTCATTACAGTATACAAAATACCGGGTAATAGTAAGGCAGTTCAATCACAAAATAGTGTTGTGTGGGGTACAAGCTTTATATCCCAAACCTGAAATAAAATGCTGACATAGAATGCAGGTTCCTGTCCCTGATTGGGTGACAGGCAAACAAATGGACATTGTATGTGGTGTGGGAGGGAACCAAATGGTTATTGTCACTTAGGTGAGCTGGCTAACTCCCGTCTCACACCCTAGCGGTGCCGTCGTCACCAAGCTTTGTTTTTAACCCCCCCTTGATCATTGAGTAAGGCTGATTGTGTTATGGTGACCATCCAAGAACATTGAAGCAGGAAATGTATTTTTCCCTACACATATAGGCTATTGTGTTCAACCACCGTAGGCTACATTACTTTATTAGGTAAATCGTTAAAAAAAGATTAATTTTTCAATCTTCTTTTTCAGTAAATCCAATGATTTATTTGTTTACCTAATAATATTGCATGCAATCACTGTCCAGCGATGATTTATTTTGATTGTGTGACAGGTATATCCCAATCATCAATAAAAGCTATCATTTTATCAATGCGATGTATTAATACGTTCACTGCATGGTTATACCCCGCCACGCAAGAGCAACTACGATGCGCAAAAGGCAGGATTTTCCTAAAGAGAAATGCGGTTATTAAAGGCACTGTCACTGACACGTTGAAAACACATAACCCCACAAACGTTTTTTTTAGTAGATACTTGGCAACCGAAAACGGTTAAAGCAGGTAAACGAAACAGGTAATTAGAATATCATGCCCTGTACCACCCACATTTTGAGATAAGCACCTGCGCAACACAAGTTAGAAGACGGCGTAAGTCAGCTCACGTTAAATCCGCGCAGGAGAGGCACTTAAAGCACAACTGAAGTTTGGTAGAACTTTGGGATGTGTAGTTACCTGGCCATGATGTAAATGGTGGCAAAATGTTTGTTACTTGCTCTGTGCTCCCGGGGGTGATAATCCAGAATAGGGTATTTGTTGCTCTCCATTCACTTCTATGGGGAAGCTAAAACGGTCTCAAAATGACACTGCGGGTGGTGCATCTGGGTTGCATCAAGTCGATAGAATAAACCAAAGGATTGGAGCAGCCTGAAAACTCTGGACGAGGGACATGACTGGAGCAGTCTGCAAAGTCAGGGCGAGGAGGGCACGGGCCAGAGTAATCTGCAGCTCAGGGTGAGAGAGGGAAAAAAGAGGGTTAGCCCCCCCCCCCCCCCCCCCCGACATTCTTAACTTAACTATAGGATTGACTAAAGAGGTACGTTTTTAGCCAACACTTAAAGACAGAAAGTGTGTCTGAAGCCCGAACATACATGGGAAGATTATTCCATAAGAGAGGAGCTCTGTAAGAGAAGGCTTTGCCACCCATTGTAATTTTAGATATAATAGAAATTTTCAAATAGCCAGCACTTTGAGAGCGAAGTAATCTAGGAGGACAGTAAGGAATGAGTAGGTCACTAAGATATTCTGGCGCCAAACCATTTAAAGCTTTAAACGCCAGCAGTAAAATCTGATAGTCAATTTTGAATTTGACAAGCAGCCAATGAAGAGTTTTTAGCACCGGGTTGATATGCTCCCATTTCTTGGTTCTAGTAAGAACCCTAGCAGCTGCATTCTGTACAAGTTGGAGACGATTCAGGGCTGAGCCAGTGCAACCAGACAATAAGGCATTACAGTAATCTAGTCGAGATACAAAGGCATGAACCATTTTTTCCAGCATCCTCCAGGGACAACATCTTCCTTAATTTAGATATATTCCTCAAATTAAAGAAGGCCGTTCTTGTTATATTGTTAATATGGGGCTGAAAGGAGAGGTCTGAATCAATTGTTACACCAAGGTTTTTAACGACCTTGTTGGCGGAGACAGAGAAGCAATCTAAATTTAAGGAAAACTCTAAGAATTTATCTCAAAGGGATTTGGGACCTAATACTAATATCTCAGTCTTATCCGAGTTCAATAAGAGAAAACTTTGGGTCATCCAGGCCTTTACATCTTTAAGACAGGTCTCTAGTTTAGGCAACTGGACAACTTCATCTGGCTTAACTGATATACAGTCAAGCCGGAAAGTCTGCACACCCCTTTCACCTTCTCCACGTTTTATTATGTTACAGACATATTCTACAATAGATTGAGTTAATTTTTTGTCTCAAAAACATGATTGGGTATTGCCAACACCTGCATATATAAGGTCCCACAGCTGACAGTGCATGTCAGAGCAAACTCCAAGCCATGGGGTCAAAGGAATTATCTGCAGACAGGATTGTGTCAAGGCATAGATCTGGAGAAGGGTATGGAAAAATCTCTGCAGCTTTACAGGTCCCAAAGAGCACAGTGGTCACCATCATTCGTAAATGGAAGAAGTTTGGAACCACTAAGAATCTTTCTAGACCTAGCCGCCCAGCCAAACTGAGCAATCGGGGAAGATGGGCCTTAGCCAGGGAGGTGAGCAGGAACCCGAGGGTCACTCTGACAGAGCTCCAGCGTATCCTTGTGGAGATGGGAGAACCTTTCAGAAGATCAACCATCCAGGCAGCACTCCACCAATCAGGCCTTTATGGTAGAGTGGCCAGACGGAAGCCCCTCCTTAGTAAAAGGCACATTACAGCCCGAGGACACCTAGAGGACTCTCAAACCATGAGAATCAAGATTCTCTGGTCTGATAAAACTAAAAGTTAACTTTTTGGCCTGAATACCAAGCGTCACGTCTGGAGGAAACCAGGCACCGCTCATCACCTGGCTAATACCATCCCTACAGTGAAGCATGGCAGTGGCAGCATCATGATGTGAGGATGTTTTTCAGCAGCGGGAACGGGGCGACTAGTCCTGATAGAGGGAAAGATGAATGCAGCTAAGTACACCGAGATCCTTGAAGAAAACCTGCTCCAGAGCGCTCTGGACCTCAGAATGGGGCGAAGGTTTACCTTCCAACATAACAATGACCCGAAGCACACAGCCAAGAGAACAAAGGAGTGGCTTCGGAGAAAGTCTATGTATGTCCTTGAGTGGCCCAGCCAGAGCCCAGACCTGAATCCAATTGAACATCTGTGGAAAGAGCTGAAAATGGCTGTGTACTGACGCTCCCCATCGAACCTGACGGAGCCCAAGAGCAAGGGCAAAAAAAAAAAAAAAAAAAAGTGCCAAGCCTCGTAGCTTATTTCCCACCACGAAGCCTTGAAGAATCGCCGCCAAGCAGCCAGCAAGCAACTAATTAGGCTAGTGTAAGGTGTGTATACGTACCCCCTAAATAAACCTTTTTTTTTTATAAAAAAAAAAAAAAATTTTTTTTTTTTTTTTTTCACTTCGTCATCATTATTTCATTTGTGTGTGTGTGTGTAGATGCAAAAAAAAAAAAAAATCTAATTTATATATAGTAATAGTCTGTAATAAAATAAAACATGGGGAAGGTGAAAGGGTGGTGTGCAGCTTTTCCGTACTGATATTTTATATATTATTATATATTATATATGCCATGTGGGGGGAGTAGCATACCACCACCAGTTTGAATCACTCAACAGAGTGACGAACCCGTCGGTCCCTAGTCAAACTTTTAAGTTGAGCGCCATACAGACCTCATTCCAAGTTTTGCCGTGGCCTCACCTGTGGTTCTTTTTCTAGGATTGCGTATTGATCACCCCAGACAGACACCGTACTCTTTCAGGTCCGGTTGCCGCCTTCCTTCCTCTCGGTGACTGATTACAGTTACCTCTCTCTGAGATGGTGGGTTGCGGTCTCGGGGTCCCTGGCTCCCGGCAGTGCGGGAGTCTGGGACCCCGAGACCGCAACCCACCATCTCAGAGAGAGGTAACTGTAATCAGTCACCGAGAGGAAGGAAGGCGACTGTCTTATGCCGTTCCCGACTTTGAAAAGAATCTGTGCTGGAGAAAATCAAGTTAGCAATACCATCCTTGTCGCCAATTATTGTCGTGGAAATTTTCCCTTTTACACACAGTGAGCAAGTCTGGCCAAACAGAACCACAACAAAACTTTATATTGAATAGAATAAGACTGGTCTCACCAGATCTCTCTCTCGAACAGGAAGCACAGAAGACATTTATAACTTTCTTTCTGATTTGCCACAAGGGGTGGACTCTATGTATAATATCACAGTACAGAGAAAGACATTTAGCTGACAACCTAAGTTTAATAATATTGAGTCTCCACATAACTTCTGACCTTTCCATAAGATCAGAATGTTCAAGCAGACTCACTAACTATAACATAGCTGTTTATCTTCTAGGCTGCCTGTTTTCCTCGAAGAGAGACAGACACAGAAAGATATTTGGTTTATATGAATGCAAGCACATTTATACTGCATTTAGGTAATAAGGATTATATATGAAAGTTATGTTTAATGGATTGATTGTCTCCATGTTAACACACACACATTGTAAAACAGAAAATTCCTTCACAGGCTACACACTAAAAAATGCTGGGTTACATACGTAACCCAATTGTTGAGTTCGTCATTAAAAAATAATGATCTTTGCATCTATTGGGCACTCCAGGTAGCTCGAGACAAAAGATAGTGACAGAAATGTAAAATCTGAGGGAACATTAATTTGCCTTTTTCTATCTGACAAGGGGCAGAGATATTAAACAAAACATCCCAGGTAATGTAGGCTAACTGTTGTTATCACCAAAAATACTTAAAATGATATTACGTTAACGTTACTGACATTACACCTGACATATTCTAAATAATTAACCAGCTAGCTATCAAAATTACTGGATTTTCGCAACGTTGTGAAAAGAATGTCTAGCTTGGCTAGCTAACGTTACATTCATTGACGGCAGTTGGCTAACTTTGATAACGTTAGTTAACGTTAAATAGCCTCGAAAACAACCATTAGCCAACTCTTAAGGACGTCAATGTTTTGTACAAGTCAGTAAAGTTAGCTAAACTGTTAATTAGTTATGTAGATAACATTAATTTAACTTGCTAGCACCGCTGCATTTAATCAAATTAGTTAATTTCAGTGATAGTAACATATAGGCCTAACATTACATAGAAGATTAGCTATACCACTAAGTTACATTGTTTGGACTAGCTAACTTAGCCTACTGGTATTCAAGTAAAAATGCATCATCCTTTCCTCAACTAACATTACCAGAGATGTTTACACTCTTTTGTGCGCGTCCCAATCACAGAACCCAATCACACCCTACCACTGTCAATACGTGAGTGTCCGTCATTCCCATCCTTTAAATTCAATCTAAAAAAATGGCTACTTGACAGCCAAATTTGTGACCATGTATAATCAAATAGCACAGTGCATTCTAACAGCGTATCCTGTATACTTGCATCATGTATTACCATGTATAATCAAATAACACAGTGCACTTTAACAGCGTATCCTGTATACTTGAATCATGTATTACCATGTATAATCAAATAGCACAGTGCACTTTAACAGCGTATCCTGTATACTTGAATCATGTATTATCTGAAAGCAATACTGCACTTTATGCACAAGTCACTTTAGATACAAATCTGCATTGCCTTCAAAAACGCTGCTAAATTTTAGAGAGGTTCACACCTGTATATGTGTATTGTTGTTATGTATGTTTCATGCTTGTTTCCTTGTTTGATGTTTTGTGTGGGGACTGCGGATGGAAATTAGCATATTTGCTAAATCCGGTGTATTTACACTGCTTTATGTAGTGTTCATTAATATGCATTGTCCCGTCTAAATAAACAAATAAATGAAAAAAAAACTGTGGTCCCGATATTCTTCACTGCTCACCTCCTTTCCTCCACTCGTCTCATACCCGGACGTATGCAAAATAGAGTTTCAAGTACAAGTAGTTGCGTACAGTATAACATTACAATGTACCTGACATTGCGGTTCGCGTCAAGAGATTAATATGTAACTATTAATATTAATATGTAATGACACAAAGATTGGTTTCCGGGGTACGGAGGGGAGGAGGTGGTAGTGGAGAAAAAGAGGATGCATGTTTCGAGTATTGGGACGCACCCTTTGCCACTACCACCTCCTCTCCTCCGTGCCCCAGAAATCGATCTTTGTGTCCTAATCTAATGTTGCTAATTAAATTTTACTGGGTACATATTAATTTATGTCTTGACGTGAACAGCAATGTCAGGTACATTATATAGCTACTATACATGTAACTAATTGTACTTGAAACTTGCAGGGCTGTTTTGCATACTTCCGGGCAGGAGATGAGTGGAGGAGAGGAGTAGAGGAAAAGAGGTGAGGAGTGAAGAATATTGGGACACACACTACATTTAGTAAGCTGATATGGGTTTCTCCCGTCTATAATCTCGCTGTGACGAATGTGATAGGCTACATGCGAGTCATTCCATGTCAGATGAGCCAAGAATTTCCCTTGAAATGAGTGAGATACATGCTAAGGAATTTTGAGCAAATTAGCGATACCTCACAAATTAAAACACCCATATCTCAGAAAGTAAAGCACAAAAAAAAAACATCTCCGAAAATGAACCAGAAAAAATTATCACAGATTATAAAGTTAAAAGATAAAAAAATGTTTTATTTTTCATGCTTCCCTGTAAATTTGGTGATGGGCACTCTAACAGTTTCTGAGCAATAAGCAATTATGCATTGCAAGTTTTTTAGAAACTTTTCAAGGCAAAATTTTAAGAAATAATAGCATCACAAACTGGCAAAACCACAGCCTTGATTTTCTTTTTCAATGCAGAATGGGCAGCCATCGTTTCATTCTTTGAGATCGTATATGTTCTTCCTGTCACTGTGGTTGGTTGAGGGTCATTCCGTGTTACTTGAACCCGACCCTCACAGATTGAAATGGTATTTGGTGTGATGACTTGCCTATATGAGAAACCCCCAGAACTGTAATTTAGCTCATTAGATTTTGCGGTACAGGTAAACAAACTTTTGTATCTCCAAAAGTATAGCACCTAAAAAGCCAAGTTTATCTTAAAGCTCTTTGAATGGCCTCCATTTCATAAAGTAAAACGGCAATTGTAGCATGAAATGCAGAGAAAATGCATAATGAAATGACCTTTGACCTTGAAGATGGCAGAACATTTTCCTAAATGTGGTCATTTAGAACGACACCTTTTAAAACATCACAATGACCTCACATTCCAATACACTGAGTCATTCCCATCAGCACCTACTGTCACACATCCAAAAAACATCGCACAACCAACAAAAGAGTTCAATAGGAAAATGAGTCAGGAGAAACAACCCTTAAAGTGATCCATCCACATCTACTTCATATCTGACAGTGAGTGAAGGTTTGAGGCTTGTTTGATACCTCAGACCCTTGATGCCATACAGCCATTTAGCCAACCATGGGATCCATACTATACAGTGTCGTTTACATCATAATATAGTCCCACCCCTCAATTCCCATAGAAATCCATTGAAATAACAGATGTAGTATCAGAGAAGATAATAGCATTCGGCTTCTGTCAAAATTTGATTGATGGGCATATTTGTATAATTTTATGAATATTCATGAGGTGATGAAAAATATATATAATTAAGCATTCAAAAAATAATAATTTTTATTATTATTATGTATTATTCGGGGTGGGTTGTGGTGGGGTTGTTTCAAGGGGGTGATGATGTAATTTTATTGGTGGTTGTTGTAAATGGTTCTGTGAGGGTTGTAAATTTTGTCTTGTGTTGGCATTTTCTTTTTTAAATGTACTTTTTATTAGGACAACATTGTAAAAAAGCAATGGTATATAAATGTATAGGTTAGTAGTAGTAGCAATAGTTTAAAGTTTTTAAAAAACAGTTTGTGTTAGCAGATACCTATCCCGAAGCAGCCCATATCATTGCTGGTGATTTTAACCATGCTGATTTAAAGGCAGTTCTCCCGAAATTTGAACAACACATCAAATGTGTTACTAGGGGAAAAAACACATTAGACAAGGTTTATTCAAATATTAAGAAAGGTTTTAGGTCAACACCACTACCACACTTAGGCCAGTCAGATCACTTATCCATACTTTTAACACCAGCATATACCCCCCTCAGAAGAAAAGCTCAATCCACCACAAAGACTGTTAAGACATGGCCCGAAGGAGCTTCCTTGCAGCTACAGGATTGCTTTGAAAGGACAAACTGGGACATTTTTGAAGACCAGGATTTAGAGGAGTACACATCAACTGTACTCTGCTACATACAGAACTGTGTCGACAATGTCACCGTCGACAAACACATCAGGGTGTACTCCAACCAGAAGCCCTGGATGACAAAGGAGGTCCAAACTCTCCTCAAGGACCGCAACACCGCCTTCAGGTCCGGTGACAGAGCCCTATACAGCGCCGCTAGAGCCAACCTGAAGAGAGGCATCAGGGATGCTAAAGCGGCTTACAAGAGGAAGATTGAGGACCACTTCACTAACAAGGACCCACGGCGGGTGTGGCAGGGCATACAGCACATCACCAACTACAAGGGCAGCAACCGCACGACTGTAGACGGCGACGCCTCGCTGGCAGAGGAACTTAATTGTTTCTTTGCTCGCTTTGAGGTGAAAGCAGTGGAAACAGACACAACACCTCCACCAGCCTCTAACAGACACACACTCACTGTGCAAGAGCATGATGTGAGGCGTGTGCTCAGAGCGGTGAACCCGAGGAAAGCTGCCGGCCCTGATGGTGTGACGGGAAGGGTGCTGAAGGAATGTGCAGACCAGCTCGCAGGGGTCTTCACAAAGATCTTCAACCTATCCCTGTCTGAATCCATCATCCCACCTTGCCTGAAGTCTGCTACAATCATTCCACTGCCGAAAAAGACTGTCATCAGCGGCCTCAACGACTACCGTCCGGTCGCACTCACACCGGTCATCATGAAGTGCTTCGAGAGACTGGTCCTGCAGCACATCAAAGCCAGCCTCCCACCCACCTTCGACCCATACCAGTTTGCCTACAGAGCGAATAGGTCTACAGAGGATGCCATCGCCACTGCTCTCCACACTGCACTGACCCACCTTGAACACCAGGGGAGCTACGTGAGGATGCTTTTCATAGACTTTAGCTCTGCCTTCAACACCATCATCCCGGGCAGACTGGTCACCAAACTTACCGACTTAGGACTTTCCCAATCCATCTGCCACTGGATCAAGGACTTTTTGACCAACCGCCCCCAGACTGTGAGACTAGGCCCCCACCTCTCCCCCACCCTTACACTCAGCACCGGCTCCCCACAGGGCTGTGTGTTGAGCCCCCTGCTCTACGCCCTCTACACTCATGACTGTGCCTCCGCCCATTCCACCAACACCATTATCAAGTTCGCGGACGACACGACTGTGGTGGGACTAATCTCGGGAGGAGACGAGACAGCCTACAGGGATGAAGTCCAAAGACTGGCAGTGTGGTGTTCAGAGAACAATCTTGTCCTAAACTCCTCAAAAACAAAAGAACTCATAATAGACTTCCGGAAGAACAGTGCAAACCCAGATCCACTATACATCAACGGGGACCGTGTGGAAAGGGTCCCTGATTTCAGGTTCCTGGGCACGCACATCGCTGAGGATCTCTCCTGGACTACCAACACCACTGTGGTTGTCAAGAAGGCACAGCAGCGACTCTATTTCCTGAGGATTCTCAGGAAAAACAACCTGCAGGAGAAGCTGCTGGTGTCCTTCTACCGCTGCTCCATCGAGAGTGTGCTGACATTCTGTATCTCTGCGTGGTATGCCAGCTGCTCAGCAGCGGACAAGAGAGCCCTCCAGAGGGTCATCAATACCGCCCAGAAGATCATCGGCTGCTCACTGCCCTCTTTGGAGGACATTTTCAGCATTCGCTGCCTCAGTAGAGCAGCTACCATATTGAAAGACCCATCCCACCCTGGTCATCATCTGTTTGACCTGCTGCCCTCTGGTAGACGCTTCAGGTCCATCAAATCACGGACAAATAGACTAAAGAACAGTTTCTACCCCAGAGCTATACGAGAACTGAACACTGCCAAACACTGACTGTTACAGTTACTTTATTTATATAACACTGCACTGATGTTACATGTTACATCCACCTGCACTTTTTTAATGTATATATTCCTAACTACTTGTATATAGGGCCACCGCAATTCAGAGATGTGCAATATCCCGAAGTGCAATATTTCATTTCAGTTAACTGTCTTTATATCTGTCTTTATATCTTATTGTTTATAGGCCACATATCTATTTCTTTTTAATTTAGCATTATTCTAGTTTTAACTGTATTTTTAATTGCTGTTTGTATGTGTGGATGCACCGTTTAGGATTGCTGCTCAATTTCGTTGTACCCAGTACAATGACAATAAAGGAATTCTGATTCTGATTCTGATTCTGATACGTGTTAAAATAATAAAATAATTCAAGCAGGTTATTAAAACGTGAAAAAATAGCCAAGGCTATATCAAAAAAAAAAAAAAAAAGTTGTCTGAAAGAAAGAAACCAAGCATTCATGTGAATGACTACGTAGAGACACTTAGAAAAATGCAGTGAAATCGTAATACTGTGTAAAATAGCCAAGCGGGTATATCTAAAAAGAAAGGTAGTGATCTTAAAATAACGCCTAGGAGGAGGACTCAAAATAAATACTATAAAGGAATAATTGAAATAAAAAAATATGTAATGTTTTACAGAATTAAAACGCAAAACCTAAAAAAAAAATTTTGGATTCCGGAGTCCCCAGCAGATAGCCAATAGTCTGCAGAGATGTTTCCAGCGTGGCCGCGAGAGCTGAAGTGGGACCATTTCCATAAAAGAGGTATACGCCCAACCATTTCCTGGACCTTGGAAATTGACAGACGTTTACACGGTCCAATGAGAGAGCTTATACCGCTTGTGACAAACCGGGTTCTTAAAGCATGTGATGTTTTTGAAAGAGGTGTGAAGAGAATTCATGAGACATTTGAATGATGTGAACAAATGGCATACTGGCGGGGGGTTCACAACATTTTGAATGAATGAAAAGCATGTCTGATAGCAAAACCTATAGAAAATAAACCAACAGTATGCAAAAGCCCCTAAAAATATTGAAAAGCAATTGAAAACCCGTCAAAGACGCAATCCAAGGCGTGTTTCCAAAGCAATGTATAAGTTCATACCCGATGCTATATCTTTTCACTGATCAGCATCAAACAAAACTTTCAGTATTTGCACAAGGTTCTACTTAAAGTCAATATGACTGTTTAGTATCGAATGGAATGTAAAAAGATGGGTCATTCAATTTAACCAAGGTTGCGCTATTATATGTAGCCTATACTGTATAACCGTATTTACTTTAAAAAGTGTATTTAATTTTGGAGAAGGCTGTTAGCCTATAAACAGGGGATTACAACATGCAAAGAATAAACATTTCTAAATACATTCTGGAGAAGATAGGCCTACAAGCGAGACAAGACATTTAGGGCATGTCCAAGTCCATTTTTGCTAGTTTACCGGCGTGTTTTTTGGGCGCTGAACACGGCGCAACGCGCAAATGGGCTGAACCTTCATTAATTATAGGTATGTCTTGGGCATGACATGCAATAGGCTTGGTGCATTTTGTGGCGCTGCGGAACTTCGGGTGTATCTGTTTGCATAAGAAGTTCCGGTATAACCGGATGTTTACATCCTACTGAGTCATAAGTTAGCTTGCTAGCTAACTTATGCGTCCGAAATCTTAATTTCAATTAATCAAACAAGGCAAAAATTGGCGTTCAAGTATCAACGCCGTGAATCAGGCTCCACTGAACACTGTTGTGTGCCACACTGTGCGAATTCGGCGCGCTATAATAGTCATTTAAGTTTCCATTCGTTCCCTAGTAACTACGAGGAAAGAGCTAAGTGGCTAGCGAAGATTCGGAGGGATGCATTTACCGTCACCAAGAGTACTAAAGTGTGTAGTCGGCATTTTGAACCGGGTGATATCGCTGTGCCAGCTGAAGGTGTGTTAAGGAGGCTCAAGAAAGGAGCTGTCCCCACACTCTTTGCGTGGAATGAGTACTCCAAACCAAGAGTGGATCACCACTGCATTTTCAATGATTTGCAGGCAGCAGCCCATTTGAGGGAACTGAAATGCACGGAATGCTGAGATGAGTATATAAATGGTCCATTTACCACTTACCATGAGAGTAGAACAATGGAAATGTTTATTATATTAACAACCAAACAACTTAACTCAAATAATTCATAACCAATTAAATTTATTCAACAAATAATTCAATTCATTCAATTTTTCAGGAATCTTGGCATGTAAAAGTAAAAAAAGAAATGGTCTGCCCTTTCTCTGATGGTGTTTGCAATGTCTTTATAGATCCGTTGGATTAACATGTCCTCTTCAGCAAACACCAAAAAGTCACACCATTCCAGTCCTGTGACAAGCAGCTGTCCTTGTACTTGCCAGAAGTAGGCGTGTTCATGGGCGTAGGTTTGGTTTGAAATGTGCTGGGGACGCATTCGGAAGTGCATTTTCAGAAGTGCTGGGTACAATGACGCGCATTCATTTTCCCCCCCTTTCGCGCAGGTCATGTTAATTCATAAAAATGTATACAAAAATGTGATGACATCCGACACGTTTTATGAAGAAGAAAGCCAAGCCTAAGTTTTCAAAAAGCATTACACATTTGACCCACTGTCTTCTGAAAATAGCCCTACCTAGGCTACGTGTTGAAGTTCAGAGTAAATCAAATGTGTGGCTATGCCTTTTGCTAATATTTTGATGTTATAGTTTAAATTCCCAGTACAATTGACCATACACAGACACACACACACAGAACACAACTTCTACACTACACATTTCGCCAAGATTGAAAAAGCAAAAATATGTGTGGCAAGACTCGCACAGACGAACAAATCACACCACGAGCTGACTGCTCTCAATCCACAACAATATGCATCCATCCAATCTACATCAGGCATTCCTGACCAAAACTTCAAAGCATAGCCTATGCCGATATGCAATCCCCATCATCATCACAACTATTCCAGAATTCAGCAATAGATTCAAACAATAATTAAACAAGATACCGACTACTCCATGAGTGACCATCTCCAACACCAATGCTTGCTGTACGATTGCAAACCATAACTAAGTTGGTGGCTAAGGCTAACATTAATTGCAACAAGAGTTGAGAAGAGTTAAAACAGCCCACCATCATTTGTGTGCAAAATGCACAAGACAAAACCTAGCCACAACAACACCAGCAAATAAGTAATAAACATATCGCGTCTTACCTTTGTGTCAGTGGTCGTCTGCATATCCATGCTGTGTACAACATACATTTGTTCTTCTACAGGTTATCACTTTGATATAGTCCATGGGCCATGGCACTAGCAACGTGGTATGTTGCTGTATAGGCTAAAATCAATGTCTTGCTCGCCTGACACCTCGGCTCATTGCATCAGAAGTAAAGACTACGTAGCCTATAGATATGATCATACGATGCCTTGTTTCCTGTCCATGCTAAGCGGTCAGCTCATTTAATAAATAAATAAACAAACAAACTAACGTGCCGCAGAGGGGACATCTACACTCACGACATTCTTTTAAAAAAAAGGAGCGCGATTGTTTAACAACTGAGAGAAAGACCTCATCATCATGTCCAAAAGAGGTAGTGGACTGGACATCAGAGCTTTTTTTAAAGCCAAGCAGCCATGTAGGCCTACAGTAAGTGTGCCGGTATATTGTTATCGGCTAAATGAATAACCTAATCTGTCATTCTTCTTGACAGACACGGTTAGCTGCTACTAGCTAGGTAGCTGTTACTAGCGGCACAGTGTTGGCTATGGCTAGTAGCATGCTTAAAAATAGCTTTCTTATTTTAATAAATATATGAATTTGGATAACCGGGAAATGTACAAGAGTATGGATTGATTAATGGAGGGCGGCTGAGCAAATTTAATCTATTTCTTGCAACTACAAACACTTTAAACTGAACCTTTTTTTTTTACTAAATTGAGCTCGAGTTTTTTTAAAAAAAAGTGGTAGGTACAAAATGACTCATGACGAAAACTGGTGGGTACGTGTACCCACCGTCCCCCCCGTATTCTACGCGCCTGGGCGTGTTGTTGCTTCAGCTTCAGGTTGCCTCCCTCGAGCTTCAGGTAGGAGCAGTCAACATAGCCTTTTGTGTGGGGACACTTTACTTCAAGCAGGCCAAATGGTGGGCTTTCTGTGGGGTCGTAAATTGATTGATTGATTTGTTTATTTGGAAGGGACAATGCACATTAATGAACATACATACAATATGTAAACATGCCGGATTATAGCAGGGATGCTAATTTCCATCCGTAGTCCCTTAACAAAAAACAATGTAATACAATAACAAAACAAAAATCCAAATTGCAAATTAAGCTAAAACATTAAGAAGTTAAAATAAATTAAGAAATAATAAAATATGACTAAACATAAGTCTGGTTAAAAATGATCACATATTTGATTGTCCTTAAGCCATTGTTTGAGACTATTTTTAAACGTTGCAAAGGTAGGACATTCCCTTATTGAGGTTGGAAGGTTGTTCCAACTCATACTTCCTTTAATTGACAGCACATTTTGACCAAAAGTCGTACGTCTATATTGTACCTCACAGTCCCCTCTGGAGGCCGATCGAGTACCTGTTTTACTGTCAGTCCTTTTTTTTATGAATTCCCCTAGGGGAGGCGGGCATAGTCCATGTAAGGACTTATAAATAAAACACACATGTTTAAAAATCTTGAGATTGTCAAAACTTAAAAAACTATATTTTACCAAGATGTTGCAGTGATGATGTGAATGTGGCTTTCTGTCAAGTACCTTTATAGCTCTCTTAAAGAGCTGTTCTATAGGTTTGAGTATTGTGATACCTGCAAATGACCAGTTTGTGAAACAGTATTCAATGTGAGATAAAATCATGCAATGCAAGTACGTTTTGGCAGCATCAAATGTCAAAAATGGCCTGATTTGTTTAAAATTTTGTAGATTAAATTTAATCGTATTGGACACCTTTTTGACATGTTTTTTGAATATGAGTGATGAGTCCAATATGACCCCAAGGTACTTGAACTGTTTTACCAGTTCAAGTTCCTCCCTCCCTAGGAACACACCAGACTGTTTCACTTTTACTGGTCTTTTGGAAAAGGTCATGCAAACAGTTTTTTTTGTGTTTAACATAAGACATGCGTTACTAAGCCAGTCTTGAACTTTAGTCAAAGCAGATGTGAGGACAGATGAGGTCTCCTCAGTATTCTTGCCATGTATAAAAAGAACAGCATCATCAGCATACATTTGGACATTGATATTTGGACACACATCTGGTAAGTCATTAATATACAAATCAATCCAAATCAATCCGTCCGGAGAAGACCCCAGCCAGGGTGCATCAGGGTGGATAACGAACCCACATGGTGAGTAGTTCACAAGCTTGGTCTGACAGTACTCTCGGACAGCACCTGCCTCCATTTCCAGACCCCTCTTCATAGCTGCTGTCTGAGGGGTCCCTCGCAGGATCCTGTCAGCGAGGTGTTCAGCTGAAGTCGGTCCTCTAACATGGCACACCTCCCTGAAGTGGGAGGAGGTGAGGCGCGGTCTTCTCAGCTGATGCCATTCTGAGACCATACTCTGGTCTTTGGTTGCAGCTTCAATTTTGTGAGCCATATCCCACGTGGTCTCCAACGATGTTATAAACAGCCGTTCCTTTTCACTGCACACGAACATGCAGTTTGAAGGGTACAGTCTGTAATTGAAATACATTTGTTTAGATATTGATGTCATGTGTGCTTATGTCGGCTTTTTTTTAAAGATATACATCACATGTATATCAGTATACATCACATGTACATATTGAGAAAAATATAACAATGATACCTAATCCAATGAATAATACATAAAGGTAACTAAGGAGAAACAACACCTTAAGTATGTATCCCAAATTAAAACATACCAATAAATAATTAACACGGACACACTGGGAAAATAATTAAATAATAATAATAGCAATTAAAAAATATACATATACATAATAAAAATAAATAATTGGTGGAGAAGCATGTGATAGTATACTGATACTTCATGCCCCCTTCATAAGGCCTTCATAGGTTTACTGATTTTGAATGTAGATGTAACAACATTAGCTGGCTAGCATAGTTATAACTTAATGATGCCGTTACTCACCCTCATAGTTGTTGATGTAGCTCGAAATATACATCTTAAACCCCTTTTCTTTTTTGCTCATCTGGGCTACCGAGGGAGCCCTCACGATGCGATGTACATCGTTGACCGTGATTTTAGGGAGGTCCTGCAAACAGCGAGTGTAAAAAGCCATCTCTTCTCTGAATCTTTCCGTAACAACAAACCAGACCGGAAGTTCTTGTGCAAGTACTCGTACGTCGGAAGTCGAACGACGCCATCTTGCGCACCTACGCAATTAACCAATCAAGATGTCATATCCCATTCCCTTTAAAAGCCTGCTTTGTCACTTTGGCGGATTGCTTGATGACGGAACAGAAATGCTTGTGCGTGTTTAGTGCGATCAAGGAATAGGCTAAATGGATCAATAGTCAATATTATTCGGACTAACCATTAGTCTATGAGTTCCCGGTAATTCCCGACAGGGCTGTTATTTTACAAAATATATGCGGTTACATTTTGTTTAAAGGACCTGCAACAGCTGAGACCTGCAACAGCTGCAACACCCGCAACTTGCGACTTACAGCAGGGGAAACAGAGAACATGCAGCGTGCATGCAGAGAATGGCATTCAAATTTATTGTGAATTAATTGTGTAACGTGCTGCAAATTTGTTTTCGTTTCTAATTAGATGCTTAGTTCTCTTTAAACTAATTTTGTTCAGTTATGGAATAACAGGTGAAATCAGCTGGGTTTTAGTAAACTGAGAGTATGGAAACCTTGTCACTGTAATTCAAATTCTTGACATTTATCTTAATTGTTTAACCGTAGGCTATGGAAAAAACCTTATGCACAGTGAATCCGCTGTAGCTTAGGCTATTTGAAAAACAATAAATGCAATATTCACTGGACAAGGTTTTGAACTTTTTTTGGTCAAAACCATTCTATTTACTTACAGGCTGTATGCCTAGAGAGCTGTATTGTAATGACATCTGAAGCGCATTTTCTATTTATTCTATTCAGTGCGTGAGTTTTCAATTGAATGACAATTAACGCATTAGGCTTGATATAGGCGTTATCAGCAAATGGAAAGCCATTTTTAATGGATAGCCATTGTCCCGTAACAGAAGATTGTCCCCCCAGAATATTACAGGAATTATTGGCAAATATAGGCTAAGTCATAGCTTTATACAGGATAATTGTGAATAGTCTATAGCCTACATGTAACCTTACACGTACCATCGCACATCGCCTGGATGTTGATGGAGTGGGCTGAAAGCAGCAACCACACAGTTTCTAAAATATTCAGAGTGGTTTACAACAAAAGGGTCCTGCTCCCTGATTTCAAAACCTTGCCACATGGATTCTAGACAAGTGTTTGGGTTTTGACAACCGACTTCAACATCCTTTTTCATGCATAATCTCAGGTCCATCAAACAGTGGTGAAACAGTTTTGTGAAAACACTGCTCAAAAATGCAGAACATTGTATGGATTTTTTTGTGCTGGCAGCCCATGTATGATTAAGTGCTTTGTAAAATAAAGAGTGTACATTTTGTAGGTCTTCCTGAATCTTTGACCGATTAAGTTTTTCTACCTTTGCACAAAACCAATATGGTCATTGTTGATGACCTTGTGCAGGCTGCCAGTGAGAGCTCTGAAATTGAGAGAGATTTTACCAAGTATACACACCATAGAAACCTAAGCATCATATATCTTGCTCAGAATCTTTTCTTCCAGGGTCGAAACAGCAGCACAATAAATCTTAATGCAAACTACACTAATCAAAGAAATTAAGGGAACACTTAATCAACAGTATCAATCAGTATAACACCAAGTCAATTAAACTTCTGGGATATCGATCTGTCCAGTTAGGAAGTGTAAACAATTGTGAATCAATTTCACCTGCTTTGGTGCAAATGAAAGTGACAACAGATGGACAGGAGAGGCAACAGCAAGACAACCCCCAAAAAGTAAATGGTTTTGCAGGTGGTAGCCACAGACTATTTCTCTTTCCTTATCCTTCCTGGCTGATTTTTCTCTAGTTTTGCATTTTGCTAGTACCCTTGTCACTACTGGTAGCATGAGGCGGTACCTGCAGCCCATTCAGGTTGCACAGGTAGTCCAGCTCCTGTGTCTCCCAGCACAGTCTCAAGAGCGTGGTGGAGATACCGGGAGATGGGCCATTACACGAGGAGAGCCGGACAGGGCCGTAGAAGGGCAACAACCCAGCGGCAGGACCAGTATCTGCTCTTTTGTGCAAGGAGGACCACTGCCAGAGCTCTACAAAATGACCTCCAGCGGGATACTCGTGTGCATGTTTCTGACCAAACTGTCAGAAACAGACTCCATGAGGGTGGCATGAGGGCCCGGTGTCCTGTAGTGGGACCTGTGCTCACAGCCCAGCACCATGCAGCTTGATTGGCATTTGCCAGTGTAAATCTCCACGCAGCTAGACCAATGAGGGAATAGCTCGGAGCGAAGGTTTAAGCGTGATGTATTCCGCTATTGCTGTGGGAAAAGGGAAAATAATGCATTGTCATTATCAGTTACTCATAACAAACACAGTACAAAAATAAATTATATTTCAACAAAAAACGTTTTCAACGTACAACAACAGTTACTCACGCATACAAAGCACTGTCTATAATAAAACTAGCAAAATCTAGGCTTGCCATTAAAATTATTGATATCAAAATTAGGCCAAGCTACAACACACAATATTGGCTATCTTACCTTGCAGAAATTAAATAAGCTCTATTCCAAAGCAATGCTACCCAATGTTGTGCATCACATCAAAGTGTCAACTAACAAAAACTTCATGGAAGAAGACATAATTTAAATGAATGTTGTAAGCAGCTGAGAAAAGACATACTCCAGAAAGGATATGTTTATACTTGGTTGTCAAGTACAAAATGTACAAAATGTTTTAACATTGCAACTAGATAGATAGTTAGATAGATAGATAGATAGACAGGCTACTTTATTATACCCATGGAGATATTTTTCTAGCAGCATATAACATTCACATTTACAAACAGACATTTATACCAAGAAACATTCATCTACATTAGAGAAGGGGGGGGGGGGGGGGGGGGGTGAATAAATAAATACAGATAAAATGTACTATGTGTATGTGCATGTTTGTGGGTCAGATAAAGTTTAGTCAAATAAGTAGTAAAATAGTATCATTTATTTGTTAAAATGTAAAACAATAAAAAAATCTTATTTGTGAACACAATTTTACAATTGTGTAAAATTTTAACAAAAGTAATATAATACATTTTACTCATGATGTGGTTTTTACTCATGATGTGATACACCCAAAGCACCGGATGCAGAAAATTATTAAAGATATAATGGAGTCATTTGTATATCTTTTAAGTGTAACAGCTGAATTTATGTCATTTATACTATAAATCATTAACATTTGACACTTTCACATGACACAAAGTTTGAATGACCACATTCACTTCGGATGGTAAGATGAAAAAACACAGGGCCAAGTTTCATTAAATTATTTACAAAACATTGGGTAGCATTGCTTTGGAATAGAGCTTGTTTAATTTTGGTGAGCTTAGATAGCCTGTATTGTTTGTTGTAACTTGGCCTCATTTTGATATCAATAGGCCTACTTTTATTGGCAGGTCTCGGTTTTGCTAGTTTTATTATAGACAGTGCTTTGTATGCGTAACTTGGCATTTTTTTTACATTGATAACGTTTTATGTTGAGTTTTATATTATAGGCTACTTCCAGCCCCACACAACAATAAGCACTAATCAATCTTTAATCTCCCTGTCAACCCATGTATTATGATGAAGTTACATAAAAAATTAAATAAATTTTACCTATGTATATAATTGAAATGCATGTGTCCAAGTGTTAGTTTTAGACTTGTACAAAAGTGTGTCAACCTTTTAAAACACATTCAGAACACTAGACATTAACACAATATACAAAGTCAAATTATGTAAGCTTTCAAACAACAATTGCACAGTGGTTTGTCCATTAAAACTATGAAAGTGAATGCTTTCCCATTGATGGACTTGGCTGAAACAGCTATAAATTGTAGTACCAGCATGCACTTTTATTATAAATTACCTGTTTGGTTTAGATGCAGCTTTCTTTATGCTCAGATCACCAACATAACTTAATGCAATATTACGGTGCTTGCTAAAAATGACACGTCGTAGGTTCAGCTATTACCAGACGATAATCAGACCATAACTTTAAAGAAAGGGTATACAGCAGCCAACGTGTCATTCCACACAGTCATGGTGGCGCAGCGGTACTGCTAGTGTTAATACACTAATAGCCTATAGCCTATCAAAGTTAAAATCTCGGCAAGCCCTTCAATAAAAAACAAAATTATGAAAATAAATAAAATAAAGTAGGCTACTCCAAGATTTGTGTTGGCTACCCTTGAGCCTGTCACAAACAATGTCATGACAAGTACATTTTTTATTACCTTTTAACAAGCACTGTTGGCTTTAAGTTGTATTATTAACGGTGAAACAACATGTGACTGGTAACGTGGGTCAAGAAACGATGTATTGACGTTGTCTATGTAACATTGTGATTAGGGTGTTGTTTCTCACGTAGCCGCAACCATGTTATTATAACGTTTAGGAAACTTTCATTTCCAACCATAATGGAACGCAAAATCAATGTTAGAGTTTGTCCGTCAAATTTCAATATTATTATGACATTTGATTTTGTATGGTGCCACAACACTAATCTTAACGTTGAATAAACTTTCATTTTCAACCATCATTCAACCTCCGGAGCTGCAGGCCGCGGCGTCTGCGCCCCCCTCGGGCAAGGAACCCTGTGTTCAACACCCTGAGATCTACCAAGGGGACCTGGGAAAATGTCCTCCTTCAGTGCGACATCATCTTCCGCATCCAACCGACCTCCTTCGCCACGGACGCCAGCAAGATTGCGTTCGTCATGAGCAGTTTGAGAGGTGGGTGCCCGGGAGTGGGTGACCTCGCTGTGGGAGAGCCAGTTGCCCGCCTAATTCCACTTCACCTCAGAGATGCGGCGAGTCTTTGACCACCCGGTCTGCGGGCGGGACGCTACCCAACGCCTTCTCCAGATGCGTCAGGGCAGCCGCAGTGTTGCCGAGATGGCGGTCCAGTTCCGTACCTTGGCAGCTGAGGCGGGATGGAATGACACCGCCCTCCATGGGGTCTTCCTGCAAGCTCTTAATGAGGAACTTAAGGACCAACTAGCAGCCCGCGAAGAATCCAGTTCCCTGAACAGCCTCATCAGTCTCGCTATATCAGTGGACAACCGCCTCCGGGCCAGGGCTCAGGAGAAGATGAGCCAGCCATGCGCTCCATTCCCCACAGTCCACTCCAGCGGTTCCTCACCGCCCGGCAATGCACACACCCTGATGCCTACCCCATCAGAGGGTGAACCCATGCAGTTGGGCAAGGTATCAATTGTTGCTGAAGAACACCGCCAGAGGATCCGCACCAATTCCTGCATGTACTGCGGCAAACCCGATCACCACGTAGCCAATTGTCCGATTCGCCCAAAAGGCACGGCTGGCCGGTAAGACTGGGCATACTGGCGAGCCCTGTCTCCACCGACCACTCAGCCCAGAACCGAGTTCAACTCAAGGCAACCCTCCTTTGGAAAAGTCAAGCTGCCTCCTCTCAATAGAAGAGAAATGAAGAGAACCGCAGCAGAAAAGTAAACAATAACCCATGAACCATGACAGGCGGTGGCTAACTGCTGATCAGATGGTGGGGACAGCGGCTCTTTTTCCTCCCGATCTTCCTCGCAAATGTGAATGTGCTCAATATGCTGGCTGTCGTTGTCCTACTGTTAAGACTTCTGTGACCCTGGTGTTTCTGAGGTCCCTGGTCGTTTGGGGAAGATATATTTCTCCATTTTCAGCTCAAGTTAACGTTAGATAGATGCCCTCAAAATCAACTAGCTAAGTTCAAGACGTCCCCTGACTCATTCTCGCAAGTCCCGAGATCAAGGAGTAGAACGAATTATCGGGCGACTTCATTTAAGAAAATGTTGTCTATATTTATTCATCAACTCTGGCGTTTATAGGGGGTCAAATATGCGTGGCGGTTCTAGTGTTAAACACTTGTATCTCGGCCAATATTGTTTTTGCTATTTTTCTACAGGGTACATAAAACATAAACTGGGGGATGCAGAAAATTCAACTGAGGGGGCAAAGCCTCCTCTAGCCCCCTCGTGGCTGCCGGGCCTGCCGTGTTGTAAACAATGCGTTTACAGTTCTTTTGCAGAAAAATATTGATGTTGTCTGGGAAATAAATGTAGTCAGGAGGATTGCCGTAGGAGTCGAAAAATTCCAGTTTTATCCGCACACACATACAACGCTAACCAGTGTTCTCCAGGCTTATTTCGAGGGTGTGTATTCACAATGCGGGTAAATTATTTAGTTTATTATCCGGTAGCTCATAAGTAGGCCACAACCCCATAAAAATTATTTCCTGTGTAAGGATTGTTACTCAAAATATCGGTTATTTCTTTGGTGTTCATGATTAATAATAATCATACAGCACATTCCTTCTCTGGTTCGCTTCAATGATATTGTCTAAGCACGCATAAACAATTAAATGAACAGTTCTGGGTAGCGGGTTTCTGAATTTCATCTCCAGATGTATATTGCCTGTCTTGATCAGGGATAGATACTGGCTGCAACCTTCATCGGGAATCAGGCTGTAAGCATAAAGGGTGTAACCATTTATGTATTCTTCACGATTTACAGGTGCAGCTCAAAAAATTAGAATATCGTGAAAAAGTTCAATATTTTTTGTCACTCAATTCTCTATGTAAGACTAGATTCAGCTGTAAATTACGCTGGTACAGTATGGAACACATGACTGGCGAAATGGCTGTACATCATCAAGGGTCTAAGGTATCAAACGAGCCCCAAACCATCACTCTGCGGCCAGATATGGAGTAGATGTGGATGGATCCCTTTAAGGGTTGTTTCTCCTGACTTTTTTCCCCATAGAGTTCTATAGGAAAATGAGTCAGGAGAAATAACCCTTGCAGTGATCCATCCACATCTACTCCATATCTGGCAACAGAGTGATGGTTTGGGGCTCGTTCGATAGCTCAGACCCTTGATGACTTACAGCCATTTAGCCAGCCATGTGTTCCATACTGTACCTGTGTAATTTACAGCTGAATCTAGCCTCACCCCCCAATTCCCATAGAGATCAGTTCAATATATAGTATAATATATGAGTTTCACTTTCTGAAATGAGTGACAAAAAATATTGAACTTTTTCACGATATTCTATTTTTTTGAGCTGCACCTGTATACACAATGGTATATTTTTCTGATGTCTTCCAGTTGCAAGCGTTAAACCATAAAATTCATGAACCGCAGAACCGGCACCGTAATTTGGAATGTAGGCCTTACTCGGAATCTGGCCCTTCATACTTAACATATTCCGCGTGATAATGTTGGAAATTTTGTAAAGGCGTTGTTACCTACAAAACCTATAATGACAGATTTCGGTAAAAAACGAAATTTCTTGATTGCAAACTCTAAGACCAGCTGCTAAACTTAGTTTTAAGACGAAGACGATCAATCGGATATTTAACATTCAATGTTAGTAGAGCCTGTGCATGGCCGAGCTTAACGGGTGTTTTTTTTTTTTTACAAACTGTTGCAGAGACCATTTTAAGACGGTACTGTGATTGGGCATCCTCGCTCATTAGGCAGAAATCATCCTTACACCGCACCATCTTAATTTTAATATCGACTCCGTTTATAAGTGGTTTCTCCTGAAAAAACATGTCTGTGTGGATGGGGCAGAGCAATTCAAAAGTGTTGCTCGCTGCTGTATATAGAGCTCTATCTTTCAAGCCCTTGTTGGCCCCTGCAGGGTCTGTTTCATCCATATGTCCACTGGTGTCCTTATAGAATAAGCCACCCGTACATTGATTAGACATTGTGGCTTCAGAATAATTAAGTAGACATTCCATAATTGCTCTCTAGGGGTACGTGTTGCTAGACTGGCTCACCAGCCTGTCACCCAGTGAAACATCCACCTGTGGAAAAAATGGTCACTATGGGAAAATTAATAATCCCAACCTTGTCAGCTTCTGTAATATTGGATCCATCTGTACGGGTTATCTGACATCGTAGATATAAAAGAGTATTGTTTAAGTCAAGATAATCTTTGCCATTACTGGCTATATAGAACTCTAGAGGACCCGTATCCGAAATGACTGACAGGGGTGACACTTCTACGTAGATGCTCTTGTCGCTGTTTGTGTGTACGGTACTGCAAAAAGTTCCAGTTCCGACTTCATATATTCCTCTGAAATGTTGTGTATGAAGGCCATTTTTAAAAAATACATCTACTTTTTCTCTTAACCTTTTTGGTCTGCTTTTTCCTCTTGTGTTTCACAACTGTGGACCGAATGTTTGTCGTTCGCCGCTTTTTAGTCTTAGACCTGCTTGAGACACGCCCCCCTGGAGTTCTTTTCTGTGCACATCTTGTCATGACCATAAGTCCCGAGCCTTCCTGGTAAAACGACTCATCACAGCTTTGTTGACCACATTTTTGGCAATGTTCTTAGCCACGACTGTCAAATGCGGTCTTTCTATGTTGAAACCTTTCTTTAGTAGGGGCAATACAATTCGGAATAAACCTCAAAAAAGTCCTCCCAGCCCGCTACCATACATCGCCCCCTTATATCCCGGCAGACCATTACAGGCTTGTTCTGTATAATAATCTATGTACCTATGGGGATCTACGTATAGGGGTGACCTTGCCATTTTTAATCGTGATAGTGATATTTCGCAGGCCTAAAGTGCAGTTTTATGATGGCTTTGCCGTAAGTGAAGCCTATGTTCTCGTTCTGATCTGTTTTCAGTTCAATGGTTATATCGTCAATGTGTTTTTTGCTGACATAGTGTGTGTACGTAGTGTGGCTTCTCGTAAGAGATTGTGATTACGTCATTGCTAGACCCTGTTATATGTACACATCGTAGCAATGCTACAAAACTATCTCCGACTCTGGTAGTCAATAATGTCGGTGTAGACGTACATTGTGTAGAAGCCCGCTCGAATATCGGCGGGGTGTTGCGCCACAGGCTTTGCGGCCGTTAAGGGTACATCAGAATCCAAACCCAGCATTCTAATGAGTTTTCCGCTAGCCGCCAGCGATAGATTTTCGTTTGTACTAATATAAATTAGTTTTTTAATTGCGGCTTGGGACACCTCAATAGCCAATTTTCTTGATTTTAAAGTTGTATTAATCTCATCCACAAGCATTCTCAGGTTCTTGTAATAACCCCAGCTTATTACAACAACGTAGCTCTGTTCCTTTTTCTTATCATCACTTACGATAAAAGCGTTTTCATGAGATGATAGCAAGCTCCAAGTGCATGGGTACTGAATCTCTGCTAAAGCAACCTCCCATTGTCCTCGAAATTCGAGGGGCCTAGCAAACTTTGTTGTGTAGCTTGAAATTTTATTTCCAGGGTAAATATCTAGACAGGCATTACTCGGGAGTGACAAAAACCTGCTTCCTCCATGGTGACCTAATGTTTTTGCAGGTTCCTGTAAGCCAGTGGCGGGCGGCAGTGTAGTACAGTGGTTAAGGAACTGGGTTTGTAACCGAAAGGTCGCAGGTTCGAGTCCCACGTAGGACACTGCCGTTGTACCCCTGAGCAAGGTACTTCACCTGAATTGCTTCAGTATATATCCAGCTGTAAATGGATACTATGTATAAATGCAAAAATGCTGTGTAAGTCGCTCTGGATAAGAGCGTCTGCTAAATGCCTATAATGTAATGTAATGTAGCCAGAAATTATTTTTGGGGTAGGCCGGTGAAAAAGTGGTTAGGCCGACTAGGTAGGTTTTTTTTCGAAATAATGTTGCATTTTCCCACACGCTCTATGCCCCGCTCCAGTGCTCCTTGGAGCCATCCTATGACATGACTGTATTTCTAACGGCAACGACAAATTACGTGAATACATTTTTCACCATTTTTAAAATCAATATTAGCTACAGCAAGACTAAGTACACAACATAGGAGAACACAGGCTTAACATAAACCCAAACCATGGGCAAATGGGTGGAATTAATTTGTGCTTGGGGAACTGGGGGAATGGGAGAAGTAACTGTGAGAGACATGGAATGGAGACTCTTGTCAGTTCTTTTAGACAATCTCCCTGCAAATGTAACTGTTCACACAGCCGGGCCTGTTGAGTGAACATATCATGTTGCCTGGCCTGAAGACCAAATATGCCCTCCTCATGCAAGGACCAGGCAGAACACTGAGCGGTCAGAGTTCGTTTAACCCCTAACTGATCTCCCTGGGAGAACGTTGCTGAATCATCCATGATGGCTTGATTGTTCTGTAATGGGTTTATTGGTGGTTCGGAAATTCAAACGCAAAGGTGGGGAGATCAGAGCAAGTCAGCTCACAACCGTGAGGACCAATAATTAAGGGGAGAAAAATAATTAATAATTCCTAATTCCTTGAGGCTAACAGCCAAAATGAAAATAAACCCACTAAAATGGGCGAACTACTAAAACTAGTAGAATACCAACTAAATCTCCTGAGCTCACGTAATGAGCTAAAAACGGGAAACTTAGGAAAACAAAAGAACACTCTCGGCTGCCGTAGCTCAAAGCCGGTAGAGTGGGAAAAAAGTACAAAGAAAAACTGTCTCCGAGAGAACAGCAAAATACAAAAGAGATAGCACCAAACGCTACCATGCGGACAACAATCCTATACCCGATTAAGTAGCTATAGCAAGTCCCCCCTGAACATAAACAGAGTT
The DNA here is from genome assembly GCA_022702515.1 of Ilyophis sp. 1 JC-2022. Lineage (NCBI taxonomy): Eukaryota > Metazoa > Chordata > Actinopteri > Anguilliformes > Synaphobranchidae > Ilyophis > Ilyophis sp. 1 JC-2022. Next base: position 130,872,341 of record CM040406.1, on the reverse strand, counting down.
TAATATCAGGAGGTCGCTAGTTCCTGGCTATACCTGGCTCGAAAGCAATGTCGTGAGACAATCAAGAAGCGGAAGTGAGAAACAAGTTAAAGGAAGTTAAATAACCCGCACGTAGAAGCCCAGGTGAAACCAATAACGAGACTGGCAAACCACGAAACGGAACGTGGAAAAAATCTGATTGATTAACAATCGTGAAAGCAGGACGAGAGCTGCAAAAGAAAAGCAAACAAACAGCCACAAACCACTACACTGCAGGGCTGTGACCCCAATCACAAAACGATCCTCGGCACAACTTAGAAATTTACTGCTACATTGGGCGTCGTCGACAACCTTTGTATCAGCTTTTGAAATTAAGCCAGTCCTTATACTCAAACACCACAGCCTCTGTATAGTCCTTGTACACCTCCCCTTCGCACAGGTTGAAAAGTGTAATTTTTGGAACCTCACCATCTGTATGGGTATTATAACCACAACGGCGATAGTCAGAGTCTGTACAGGCCCACTCCTTGTAAAGCGTGCAAGTATGGTCTTGACATCACGGCAAATGGTTTTTTCGGTCAACGCATCACAGTCCTGTTATTCACCATAAGTTCAGGAGAGTTGGGTGTTGAGATTTCCGAGGTAGACATACGTATAATACATACAGTCAAGCCGGAAAGTCTGCCCACCCCTTTCACCTTCTCCACGTTTTATTACATTACAGACATATTCAAACGAGCCCCAAACCATCACTCTGCGGCCAGATATGGAGTAGATGTGGATGGATCCCTTTAAGGGTTGTTTCTCCTGACTTTGTTCCCCATAGAGTTCTATAGGAAAATGAGTCAGGAGAAATAACCCTTGCAGTGATCCATCCACATCTACTCCATATCTGGCAACAGAGTGATGGTTTGGGGCTCATTCGATAGCTCAGACCCTTGATGACTTACAGCCATTTAGCCAGCCATGTGTTCCATACTGTACCAGTGTAATTTACAGCTGAATCTAGTCTCACCCCCCAATTCTCATAGAGATCGATTCAAATGCAGAGAGCTTATAGTATCGCTTGTAACAGTACCTGGAAATAAGATATCAAGAGTCTTTTGATAGCGATGGGTCACAGACTTCAAGAAGTAACAGCATGCAAAGGATATGCGACCAAATATTAAATATGATACTTTAAAAATATGTTAAAGCAAAGGGTATGAATACTTATGTAAATGAGAGATTTCAATTGTCAATTTTTAATACATTTGCAAAAATGTCTAAAAACATGTTTTCACTTTGTCATTATGGGCTATTTTGTGTAGAATTTTGAGACAAAAAATTAACTCAATCTATTGTAGAATATGTCTGTAATGTAATAAAACGTGGAGAAGGTGAAAGGGCTGTTCAGACTTTCCGGCTTGACTGTATAACAGCGCAACCCTGGTTAAATTGAATAACCCATCTTTTTACATTCCATTCGATACTAAACAAGCCTATTAGACCTATAGAACCTTGTCCAAATACTGAAAGTTTTGTTTGAAGTTGATCAGTGAAAAAATATAGTATAGGGTATGGACTTATACATTGCTTTGGAAACGCTCCTTGGATTGCTTGGAAACGCGTCTTGGTTTCAACATTTTTAGGGGCCTTTTGCATCCTGTTGGTTTATTTTCTATTGGTTTTGCTATCAGACATGCTTTTCGTTCATTCAAAATGTTGTGAACCCCCGCCAGTATGCCATTTGTTCACATCACTCAAACGTCACACCCCCTCTCGTGAATTCTACGAAACCCCCTCTCCACACCTGTTTCAAAAACATCACATGCTTTAAGAACCCAGTTTGTCACAAGCGGTATAAGCTCTCTCATTGGACCGTGTAAATGTCCGTCAATTTCCCAGGTCCAGGAAGCGGTTATGGTTGGGCGTATACCTGTTTTCTGTATACTCCGACTTGACTCTGCCATTCACACTAATTGCGATGTGTCATTTTGAGACCATTTCAGCTGCCCTATAGAAGTGAATGGAGAGCGACAAATACCCTATCCTGGATTATCACCCCAGGGGAGCAGAGCGCAACTAACAAACATATTTCGCCACCATTTGGACTCATATCACGGCCAGGTAACTAGTACACAGTACACAGCACACAGCCCAAAGTTCAGTTGTGCTTTAAGGGTCGTTTCACCTGACTTATTTTTACATAAAGTTCAATGGGAAAATGAGTCAGGAGAAACAACACTTTTTGATTTTGTTCTAAAATTTCACCTAAAATTTTATTGGTTTCACCTGATATTCTTGGTATAGCGTTGCAGCGAGGGACGCTATAGCAGGCAACAACAGTAAACAACTTTTTTGTTTGATCTGTGCTTTCCTCTGGTTTGTCTTTAACAAATGTCATGACAAAAAAAAAATCTGTTTGCGTAGCTCAAAGCGTCCACATTCGCGTATCTGCATGAGGTATGTTTCGGCCCTTAGAATGAAATAGAACTCTATAGGCTACACATGATCACATAGCTATGCAAAACACAGATTTAAACTAAGGTTTGCACTTGCAATTGTCCACATAACACTCCTTCAGACTACAAAATAAATAAATCCATGCAGAATAAAAATAGGCTGGGTCCAGAGTTTATCACGAGTCAAGAGTGCATATTCGACATCTCATGTTGATTAAATCTTATAGTAGCTTTTTAAAAATATTAAACGATTCAGTATTGCACATTAATTTCCCCAAACTTCCACAAACATACAATTTTAAACTAAAAACAACTGAGAAACGATACAATACTGCCAACAGGTCCTGCAGTACTCAATCAACCCAACAGGCAATGCTGTAGCAGCACACTTCCGCGTCTATGATGGTCATATCCCGAATATTACAGTAGTGTGCATGTAAACACACTCGTCGATATATGATACATGCACATTGAATACATTTATCAAATGTACTTACTTTTGACAGTCATGCAAGGCTTTATTTCACCAATGAAATGTCCAGCAACAAGAGAAAACCTTTGAGGGAAGAATTACCATTCATCTATTTTTTATTTTCACACTATTTTTTGCCACACCAGAACTTTTTGATAAATTTATTTTGTTTTCCAATAAATAATTTTTATTTATTTAACATTCATATCAGCCTTGTTGCTTTGCTTGTGATGCTGAAAACTTCATAATCCTGTATAATGGGATGTGTGTTTGTACTAGGGATGCAAGAAATCAACTTTTTTCTAATCGAATACATTCCAATTCACTATGACTGGTGCACAGCCAGCTCTCTATAATGTCAAGTTGACAAACAGCAGATGAGCACTGTCTACAAAAGGGTTTTCAATTATAATATCTTTGTTATCATATTACTTTCATGCAGAATACTGAAGCTTGAAGCTTGATAATGGCCAGACCCATACCTTGTGATTCTCCTTTCCCTTATAGTCACTGTTTCACACCCCTGCCCCTCATAGCACTTATTCAGCTATCAGATCATCATATGTAAATTATGTAAAACGTTTAGCCTACTAACAATCTTACAATATTATATGTTTCGCCTACATAACCTTATAACTTCTGGTATTGTGGTGTCCATCCATTTGGTTTCTTGATCTCTTTTTCTTATTTGTAGTTTTCCATTGCTAACATGAGATCAACATATCCCAATAGTCCCTCGTTAACATTAGTGGACTGGTTTAATTGTTTGCGTAATTAAAATTATAATTAAAGTAGCTTTTATTTATAAGTATATTTATAGTACGTTTATAGTGGATCCGAGACAGACATGCACTGACTGAGACCTGAAACACCTGGGGCCTCTTCCAGAAAGCAGGATTACTGAGTTAGTAAAAGTAAAATCCAGAACAACACTTTTATCTCAATTTGGGAGGGTTTCGGGTTTTACTCCATACAGTTATTCAGCCAACGCAATAATACTGCTTTCTGGAACAGGCCCCAGGATAATCTTGCTGCAGGTAAGTTTGCATTTTAAAGAGAACTTTGCTCTGATGGCAGTGACAAGAGGGAGACCTAATGCTGTGTTCAAATGATCTCGGAAGTCAGAATGTTTCCGATTTACGAGAAGACAAAACTATTTGCATGCTACTTGTTTTTCCCATGGCCTCACAAAGCGAGAGAATAGCTGAGAGGGAGAAAGAAAATGTGATTGCTGCGATTAAATTAATTATAGGTTTAGGTTTATTTATTTAAGAAAGGGACAATGCACATTAATACACGTAAATGTGCCAGATTTTGCCATTGGGGCTAATTTTCATCTGTAGTCCCTGGCAGGTTGAAGGAGAAACGTTTGAAAAATAAAAAATAAACGTATTAGACTAGATTTCCCGGAGCATAACCTTATACGCCCGTTTGCCTTCGAAAAATTTGAAAAACCGTCTATCATACGGGCAAACTGTATGGGTTGACGCCTATGCCACCCTCTCTCTATCAATAGCCTGTCGCTCACACAAATGCTCCTCTCCACAACTTTCTGGATTTGGAACAAAAAAACTAAACGTATTTATAGTGTAAGGTGGAAGGTCGTAGCCAGATGCACCAGTCGGTGCGACATCAGATGTACTGCACGTCACATATACTGTACAACAGCCAATAGTAAATTACAACAGCAATAGCCTACGTTTCACCACCAAAATGCTAGTTAGCCAAAATACACTACTCTTCCTATAAAATGCTAAACATTGCGATTAAATGTCGCGATTTGCAAGAGGACCAATCTCTAGCACATGGATATGTCCAAATATATCAGTAATCAGCTAAAAAAAAGTGGTTTTAGGATGTACTTACTTAATGTAACAAATAACTGACATTCTCACGACGTTGCTACTACGTCCTCACAACGTAAACGAAGACGTCGCTACGACGTATAGAAATCTTTCACTTGTCACGTTGTGGCGATGTTATTATTTGACCTCGCTGGAATGAAAACGCAACCGTCCATCGACATTGTGAAATGAGACGCTAGCATGTTTGTTAAGCTCATTAGCCTACAATTATGTCCTCTCTCTTAAAACGAGAAAGGTGTAGATATCAACGTTGTCATACAAGTCCGGAGAATGCAGTGTTTATCGCGAAATTGTTGGTGATGATGAGGTTCATAGTTTTAAAGCAATTCGTCAATGTTATTCAAATTGGTCTGTCATTGAAACATATTAATTACGCCGTTATTCTCGGTCAATGGTTTGCGCAAATATTTAGTTAATACGTAATGTTACGTTCTAACTATTTTCTGTGGTGCAACGTATTCTATTTTAGTAGTGCGCAAGTTGTAACTTAGTGGAGACTTAAGTTACAACTAACCTACGTTTGAACGTATAGCTGGTGCAACCGCGCCCAGGGCTTAAGTTCCTAGGCTTTTGGCCCACAGTGGAAAAACGACCAACGATTCTAACGTTATCTGTGAGGTTGTTTTCTTTTAAAATGTGTTTTTAAAGGTACAAGTTCTGAAAAAGTGGCGCGGCTATGCTAAACACAGTCAATGACTCCAAGAGACAGGCAAGCATATAGTCATAGGTGGCCATCACATCAACAAATGAACTGCCTAACTGTGAACTGCGTCGCACAGCCCTATTTCGTCTTACGGTTTAATTATTAGGAATATAATAAATAAAGTGTTTTTATTAATAGGAGCGTTCAAGTTCGTAATCAATATCAATGGCATACACAGCAATGGCCATACACAGGAAATCCACAATCAAAGCACAGGTTACGAATCGAGAAGGCAGTCTCATAAACGGTGTCACAGGCAATGGTCGAAATCCAGGGAAAGCTGTCAGCGAAGACAAAGGTACAGACAAACGGCAGACAGGCTCGTAGTCAATGTCCGGGCGTGGGTCAGAACGAAGTTCTACCGCGGAGCAGAAGTACCATAGACAGTAGGCGATATTATTATTTTTATATTATTATTATATTTTCTATCTATCTTTTACCAATGTGTAATGCTTAGACATGGCTTTTTGCATTGTCTGGTCAGGTTTAACACTTTGATTTATAGCCTGTTGTTCTTTGCACTTTGTTCAAATCTGCTCACCGGTTTGGCGGCATTGGCTACAATTCAGTAGTTGGAATCCATAAGCTAAAGAAGCTGATGCTGGTTTTAATATCTCCCTGATGCTGATGCTGGTTTAACACCTCCCTAACCTGTGGCCATGTTCCTGCTGTTTTTAAGACTGCCCATGTAACCTCACTCTTAAAAAAACCTAGCTTGGACCCCTCTGATGTCAGGAACTACCGTCCTGTATCTCTCTTGCCCTTCCTGTCCAAAACCCTTGAACGAGCTGTCCATAACCAACTGTCTGTTTTTCTCCACCAGAATAACCTGCTTGACCCCCATCAGTCCGGCTTCAGAACCGGACATTCCACGGAAACTGCTCTCCTGGCCGTGACCGAGGCACTCTCCAATGCTAGAGCCTCATCCCTCTCCTCTGTCCTGATTCTACTTGACCTGTCTGCAGCATTCGACACGGTCAACCACAAACTCCTGATCTCTACACTTTCTGAGATGGGCATTTCTGGGACTGCCCTCTCCTGGTTTGTATCGTACCTCACTGATAGATCCTACCAAGTCTCTTGGAAGGGTTCTGTTTCTGCACCCCATCCCCTGTCTACAGGAGTCCCGCAGGGATCTGTACTTGGTCCTCTGCTGTTCTCCATTTATACAGTCTCTTGGTTCAGTAATCAATTCACATGGCTTCTCATACCATAGTTATGCTGACGATACTCAACTCTTTCTTTCTTTCCCTCCCTCTACCCAACAGGTGAAGGAGAGGATATCTGCTTGTCTGGCCGACATCTCTGAGTGGATGACTACCCATCACCTGAAGCTCAACCTCGACAAGACAGAGCTCCTCTTCATGCCATACAAAACCTCCCCACTACTTGACCTCTCCATCACCGTTGACGGGACCGTGGTGGCTGCCTCCTGCTCTGCAAAGAACCTGGGGGTGGTCCTAGACGACCAGCTGGACTTCAAAGACCACATCAGGGTGACGGCACGGTCCTGCAGGTTCCTCCTGTACAACATCAGGAGGATTCGACCGTACCTGACCACCTACTCCACCCAGCTTCTGGTCCAGACTATGGTCACCTCACGCCTGGAGTACTGCAACTCCCTGCTCGCAAGCTTACCAGCCTGCGCCATACTGCCTCTTCAACTGATCCAGAGCGCAGCTGCCCGGCTTGTGTTTAACCTCCCGAAATTTTCACGTCACCCCCCTGTTGAGGTCACTCCACTGGCTGCCAGTTGCAGCTAGGATCAGGTTCAAAGTTCTGACCCTGGCCCACACTGCAGCTAATAGGACAGGCCCCGTCTACCTGCAGGACCTGATCCAGACCTATGTTCCTGCTCGACCACTTCGCTCATCTACAGCAGGGCGTCTCGCACTTCCCCCCCTCCGTGTCAATGGCACTCGCTCCTCCCGACTGCGGAGCTTTTCCACCCTAGCTCCCCAGTGGTGGAACGAACTTCCCATTCCCCTACGCTCAATACCAACCCTGCCTGCTTTCCGTCGTGGCCTGAAAACACACCTTTTCAGGCTCCACCTGGACTAATACTTATCTAGGACCTCATGGTATGTCTTCTTGTTGAACTGTGTATTCAAGTTTATACTATTTAGCATATAATTGTAGTAGAGCTGATTTACCCAGTTCACTGTGAACTGCATTGTGTTCGTTACTAGGGATAGCTGCTACTGTATGGGAAGAATGTGCTTTCTTATTTGTTCTGTAGTTACTTCGATGACCTTTCTATATGCACTTACTGTATGTCGCTTTGGATAAAAGCGTCTGCTAAATGACTGCAATGTAATATACATTTTTGTTATTCTTTTGTGGCGAGAAATGTTGCACAAGCACTCAAAAAATTTGCTAAAATGCAGAAATGTCATAAAAATTTATTTTCATATTTTATCAACAGTTTAACTAGCATCAGCATGTGCAGCACCATATTGCTCAACTAAGAGGGCGATCTGGAGCACGGCAGCTGGGATCACCTTCCATGTGTCAGTACAGTAACATGTACTGTAATGTTACACTAGATAGATATATAACGTTATATACATATATAGCTGTAAACGTTACTGCAATCTATAAATTCAAGTTGTCAACCAACTGTTAACGTTAGCATAAGGTTAGCACTACTCATACTAAGCTAGGGTTAGAATGCAACTGGACAATCACAGTTCAAGTTATCAACTAACGTTACTAATTAACTTCGGCTACTAGCAGCAGCAACAACAACACTAACATTAGAAAACGCACCATACAGATTAAAGTTAGCTAGGTTTTTGGTTAACCAAATTTTCAACCAACTAGTTTAAGTGACATCAGTAACTGGTTAGCCAAAGAACACACATACAAAACAAACACATTCAACCAACAAGCCACGAAAGTGAATGCATAACGTGCCATCTCTGCCCCATGTGTCATGTCGGAGTCATCAATACCCAAATGTGCTAGCTAACATTATCTAGCAGGCCTACTACAAGCTAAAGAAGATAACATTACCGCCACAGCGCTAACAGAGCCTAGCCTACCTTGCTTTACTTTCTTTGTAGCCGTGCATCCAAGAAAATAATATACATTACATTACAATTATTTGGCAGACGCTTTTATCCAAAGCGACGTACAATAAGTGCATATTGAAGGTCATTGACACAATTACAAAGCAAATCCGACAAAGCACAACTTTCTCACAACGTAGGAGCTATCTCTATTAATGAACATAGAATACAGTCAGCTATACATTCTTAACTATAAAAGAGCAAAAACAAAAATAGAAGCAAAAAAAAAACAGGAAGTGCGTACTATAGAATTGGTCCTATATAGGTAGTTTAGTCAAGGTGGAGTCTGAAAAAGTGCGTTTTCAGACCACGACGGAAAACAGACAGTGTTTCAGCTGAGCACAGCGGAGTGGGGAGTTCGTTCCACCACTGGGGAGCTAGGGACGCAGTCGGGACGAGCGAGAGCCATTAACATGAACGGAGTGAAGTACAAGTCACCCTGCAGCAGCAGAGCGAAGTGGTCGAGCAGGAGCATAGTGCTGGATCAAGTCCTGTAGTTAGGAGGGGCCTGACCTTTTGGCTGCAGTGTAGGCCAGGGTCAGAACTTTGAACCTGATCCTGGCCATGACTGGCAGCCAGTGGAGTGACCTCAGCAGGGGGGTGACGTGTGAGAACTGCGGGAGGTTGAACACAAGCAGAGCAGCCACGTTCTGGACCAGTTGTAAGGGCAGAATGGTGCAGGCTGGTAGGCTTGCGAGAAGGGAGTTGCAGTAGTCCAGACGTGAGGTGACCATGACCTGGACAAGAAGCTGGGCAGAGTAGGTGGTCAGGTACGGCTGAATCTTCCTGATGTTGTACAGGAGGAACCTGAAGGACCTTGCCGTTGCCCTGATATGTTCTTTAAAGTCCAGCTGGTCGTCCAGGACCACCCCCAGGTTCCTTGCAGAGTGGGAGATAGTCACTATGGTTCCGTCGACGGTGATGGACAGGTCTAGAAGCGGGGAGATCTTGTATGGCGTGAAGAGCAGCTCAGTCTTGTCGAGGTTGAGCTTCAGGTGATGGCTAGACATCCACTCAGAGATGTCAGCTAGGCAAGCAGATATCCTCTCCTTAACCTGTGGGGTAGAGGGAGGGAAAGAGAGGAAGAGTTGAGTGTCATCAGCATAACTATGGCAAGAGAAGCCATGTGAATTAATAACCAAACTAAGAGAGTGTAAATGGAGAACAGCAGAGGACCCAGTACAGATCCCTGCGGGACTCCTGCAAAAAGTGGATGAGGTGCAGAGACAGAGCCCTTCCAGAAGACCTGGTAGGATCTATCTGTGAGATAGGATGTAAAGTTTGTGGTTGACCGTGTCAAAGGCTGCAGACAGGTCAGTCAGATGCAGAGTTCTCAACGGGCCCGGGTGATAAAAAAGATATTAAATCCGCCGACCCGGGGGAAAAAAAGGCCCAACGGTAAATTTACGGGGATCGGAAAATGTGGCCTTATAGCCCACAGTGGAGCGGACAGACGGTTGGGTTGATGTGGAGAGAGGCACGCACTGCAAGGAATAGCCAAGTAGTCACAAAAAAGATGTTAACCGCACAGTGGCCCACCTAGTGGTAACATTAGTCGTATCTGTCCCAATTACTGCTCATGTCTGAAATTATCATCTTGACCTTCTCATATGTAGCCTACTATGATTTATAATCTGTTTTGATAGGGTGTTCCAAGCAAACACAGAACATTCCCCTAACGTTCACATATGGTTCCCCTATGGTTATTTTTGGGAAACCATTTCACAACGTTCTGGGAACGTTCAATTTATGTTAAAAAAAATTTGTAACCTTCCCGAAACGTTCTAGAAACTAAAAAACTTAATGTTCTTTCATGGTTCCGTGATATGTTACACAGAACGCATAAGGTTGTTTTTAGGTTTTTAGGTTTAATTCTTCCATAACTGGAATTATTTTTTTGACTTTGTAAAATAAAGTTCCCAGAACGATACACAGAAGTTTTTCTGTTAAACTTTTGAAATGCAGTGTAATTTTCCAGTATTATATAAATATATATATGTAATAGGCTACTAGCCCACAATATGTTATTAATTATATGCTAGCCTAATTATATATAGCCTAGGCTAATTTATAGCTAGCCCTATTATATTTGTGAATTTCCATTCAAGTAACTCTTTGCGGTGAGCATAGACTCCACGCTACGTTCATGACTGTGCGTGCGCTTGATTGAATGTAGCCTATGTTCATATCTTTGTCACTCCCCTTATGGAAAAGTCCCATGGGATTCCTATTAGAAATATCCCATTGGATTCCCATTGTGAATTGGCCCCCCATGAAACATGGGATTTTACTGGGAATCCAATGGGTTTCCTATTGGATATAGTTAATGGTGTTTATATCCTGACCTCATTGGATTTTAATGGGGTTTTCATTGGAATATCATGGGTTTGCATTGGATATTTTGTAATTATAACCCATTGGGTTTACATTGTATATTATGTGTGTGTGTGTACCATACAGAGATTCTATTTATTTTTTGTACATTTTCAGCAATGTATTTGACATACATGTAACATAATATGAGAATTGGCCATTTCGTACATTTTGAGAAATGTATTTCAAATATATTTGCAATGTATTTACAATACATGTTAAAAATGTATTGCGAATGTATTTCAATGTATGCAAGATGTATTTTGAAATGCATTCCACAATACATTTTAAATACATATAAATGTATTTTACTAAATAAATAAAATGGCCAATTCTCACGTATTTAAAATGTATTGTGAAAATATACAAATGTATTTCTGAAATGTATTTGATATACATGAAATATATTTTCAGGCTGTCAGAAATGTGAGTAAAACAAAAATAATAATTGATTTATTTTATTTAAACAAATTTATTCAACAACAGCAAATTATGTAAAATAGTTTTTTTTCCACTTTAGAAACAGCAATACATCTTAAAAACTGTCTCCCTTCATTTGGATTAAAAAAATAATTATTTGGAATAACTCACATCAGTTTCAGTTACATTATCTTTGGTATGAAGTTACCCAGTGACCATTGCAAGATGATAGGTATACTTAAAATGTGGAACTGATATCCAAAACAATAGTTGTAGAGTTTGCACAGAAAAACGACTGGCTTGGTTTTCAGATATGCAAAAACAACTTTTATTCGAGTAGATCGCTCTGGATAACCTGCATACAGACTGCCACGTCAGGAAGCTCTACTCTCTCCCACTAAACCCCCCGGCTTATCTCTACCCCCCGGCTGACACGTCACCTGTCAGGTGAGTCTGAGAATGTGGGCGTGTTGCCGCAGGGAATTCTGCCTCTCTCTCCCCAGTGCTCACTACACAAGCCCCCCCAGAATTTACTGTGGCAGCAAAACCGCCTAGGGGTCTGGATGACACGGCCAAACCTCCCCAGTTTCTTGCCCGCAGCCCCGGACAGATCAGGACCCATACTAGAGTCAGTTTTAGGGCTGTCACCAGGGTCAGGGTTTAAGTCAGGGGCAGGATTTCTCGGCTTGAGAGCCGGAGGGCGCCCTCTGCGCGGAGGACAAGCGACCTCTACCGGCGAATCTAAATCGACGTGCGCCGGTTTTAAGCGGTCTATGGTAATGCGCTCAGATCTACCACCGATATCCAAACAAAAAATTTCTCCCCGGACTTTAATACACGAAACGGTCCCTCGTAAGGAGGCTGCAAAGGGCCACGATGTTTATCTTGGCGCACAAACACAAAGCGCGCCTCACCCAAACCTGGATGATCGTGGGAGCGTGGCAAACCGTGATGCGTCGTAGGCACTGGGGCGAACGATTTCAGACCGTCCCGCAGAACCGGGAGCTGGCGCGTAGCTGACCAAGGTACCGAACAGCTAGGTAAAAACTCCCCTGGTACGTGCAACGGTTGCCCATAAACTAGCTCCGCAGATGATGCTCCTAAATCAGCCTTAGGGGCCGTCCTAAGACCCAGTAAAACCCACGGGAGCGTATCAAACCAAGCGTCCCCCTGCAGTGCAGCGCGGAGGGACACCTTTAACGAACGATGAAAACGCTCGCACATCCCGTTAGCCTGAGGGTGATACGCCGTAGTCCAATGCAGCGTCACCCCCAACTGCCGAGCTATCGCTGCCCACAACTCTGACGTGAACTGAGCCCCACGGTCGGAGGATAAATCGGCCGGAACCCCGAAACGCGAGACCCATGCATTAATAAACGCCCGAGCCACTTCAGCAGTGGTGGTGGACGTCAGCGGTATCACCTCTGGCCAACGCGTGGTCCTATCTACGATTGTTAAAAGGTGTGTGTAACCCCGCGACGGAGGCAACGGCCCCACCAGATCCACATTAACATGATCAAACCGCCTTTCAGGGACGGCGAACGGCGCTAAAGGAGCCTTGGTGTGCTTGTGAACTTTAGCCCGTTGACACGCTAAGCAAGCATTCACCCAGTCACGGACATCCTTTTTCAGGCCATGCCACACAAACCTTCCAGACAATAGTTTTTGCGACGCCTTGCGGCCCGGATGGGATAGGTTATGTAAAACCTCAAAAATACGCCGCTGCCAAACCACGGGCACCACTGGTCTGGCGACCCCGGTGGACACATCACAAAGGAGTGGGGTGCATGAAGGACCAAAACTTACCTCCTGCAGCTGCAGACCTGTAGTCGCTGTGCGTAACGCCTGCACTTCGGGATCAGACGCCTGGTCAGCAGCCATCTGCCCGTAGTCTACCCCTAAATTGACCGCGTCCACTATGGACCGCGAAAGACAGTCAGCCACCACGTTGTCCTTACCTGCGACATGCTGGATATCCGTGGTGAACTCGGAGATGAATGCCAACTGCCTTTGCTGACGGGCGGACCACGGCTCCGAAACTTTAGCCATAGCTAAAGCTAAAGGCTTGTGGTCTACAAAAGCCGTGAACGTGCGGCCCTCGAGCAGGAACCGGAAATGACGCACAGCTAAATAAAGAGCAAGGAGCTCGCGATCGAACGTGCTGTAATTGCGCTCAGCAGGACGGAGTTGGCGGCTAAAAAAAGCAAGCGGCTGCCAAACCCCATTTAGTAGCTGTTCATGCACCCCGCCAACCGCAAAATCTGATGCATCCGTCGTTACAGAAACAGGCGCGTCCGGCCAAGGGTGCGTAAGGAGAGTAGCATTCGCTAATGCCTCTTTCGTTTTTAAAAAAGCATGCGACATTTCGGCCGACCAACTTACCAGTTGCTTCGCTGTGGCCCCTTTAAGGGCAGCGTACAGGGGCAGCATTAGCTGAGCGGCTCTGGGAATGAAGCGATGGTAAAAATTTACCATGCCCAAAAATTCCTGCAAAGCCCGAACTGTAACCGGTCGCGGAAAATTTTGGATAGCCTCGACCTTGGACGGGAGGGGCACCGCACCTTCCCTGGTGACGTGGTGGCCGAGGAAATCCACCACGGAAACCCCAAATTGACATTTAGCAAGGTTAATAATTAACCCGTGTTCGCTGAGGCGCGCAAAAAGGGCCCGGAGATGAGCCTGGTGCTCATCACTGGAGGCACTAGCCACCAGGATGTCGTCTAAATATACGTAAAGAAAAGGCATATCCCGCAAAACACTATCCATTAAGCGCTGAAAAGTTTGGGCCGCGTTTTTTAAACCAAAAGGCATCCTTAAAAACTCAAATAGCCCAAACGGGGTTATTACCACGGTTTTAGGGATATCTTGCGGCTGAACCGGAACCTGGTGATAACCCCTGACTAAATCAATTTTCGAAAAAAAAACCTTCCCAGCTAATCGAGCCGAGAAATCCTGTATGTACGGTATAGGGTAGCGGTCAGGGGTCGTGGCGTCATTCAGTCGTCGATAGTCCCCGCAAGGTCGCCACCCCCCCCCTGTTTTCGGAACCAAGTGGAGGGGTGAGGCCCAAGGACTGCTGGACCTACGCACAATCCCCAGGCGTTCCATGGAGTCAAACTCCGCTTTAGCCACAGCCAGCTTCTGTGGGTCCAACCGCCTTGCCCGGGCGTGGACCGGTGGACCCGTAGTGGCGATATAATGTTCCACCCCATGCTTGACGGCTGCCGAAGAAAACGTGGGCGTGGTGAGGTCCGGGAATTCCACCAGGAGGCGCTGAAACACATCCGCAGATGACAGGGCGCTAGACAGCTTGGACGTCCCGGTGCTGCTGGGAGAACCCGGAAGCGTTGCGAACGTCTCCGCATTCACCAGTCGTCTGTTCCTGACATCGACCAGCAGGCTGTTAGCACATAGAAAATCTGCGCCCAACAACGGAGTAGACACAGACGCTAGCACAAACACCCACTGGAAATGTTGTCCGTTGAAACACAGGTCCACTGCTCGTTTTCCAAAAGTGGGGATGGTGCTGCAGTTGGCTGCCTCCAGAGGTGGTCCACGACCCCCAGTCTGTACGTCCAAAGCAGACGCAGGGAGGACGCTAACCTGCGCGCCTGTGTCACATAAAAAATGTCGATCAGAAACGGAGTCCGTAACAAAAAGCAAACTGCTAGCCTTGCCGACACTCAACGCAGCTAATGGGCGTCGGCTCTGCCGTTTCCCGACACGAAAGAGCAAGGTGGACGGCACTTCTTAGCGCGTGAGCCAAACCTGGCATGGTAGTAGCAGAGGCCCGCTGTAAGTCGTTGCTGCTGGGCAGCGGCGATGACATCCTCCCGGATAGCCAGCACATCAGCAGCGCCAACCACCCTTACTGCAGGACCGGGCAGCCGGCTGGAATTTAAAACTTTATCGGCTTCCCTGGCCAGAGCCCTGAGGTCTTTCAACGGGGAACCTGCCAGAGCTGCACGCACTTGACTGGGCATCTGCTGCATAAATAATTCCCGGAATATGAAGCAAGGTTGGTGGTTACCCAAAAGTGTCAGCATATGGTCCATTAATTCCGAAGGTTTAGAATCACCCAAACCAGGCAGTGTAAGGAGCTTGCGAGCACGCTCAGGTTCTGACAGCTCGAAAGTCTCCAAAAGGAGCTGTTTGAGAGACGAGTACTTATCCTCTTCCGGAGGGTCCTGGAGTAGGCTTAATACCCGCGATGCTGTCGAACTATTCAAAGCAGCAACCACGTAGTAGTATTGCGTGTCCTCCTGCGTTATGCCTCTCAACGCGAACTGAGCCTCCGCTTGAGCGAACCAAACGGCGGCATGTTCCTGCCAGAACTCCGGGAGCTTGAGAGCGACGGCGTGCATCTTTCACAGAGAAAAGAACCACTTCGGAATCGTCCGAAGAAACGTCGAGGTCACCAATGTAGAGTTTGCACAGAAAAACGACTGGCTTGGTTTTCAGATATGCAAAAACAACTTTTATTCGAGTAGATCGCTCTGGATAACCTGCATACAGACTGCCACGTCAGGAAGCTCTACTCTCTCCCACTAAACCCCCCGGCTTATCTCTACCCCCCGACTGACACGTCACCTGTCAGGTGAGTCTGAGATTGTGGGCGTGTTGCCGCAGGGAATTCTGCCTCTCTCTCCCCAGTGCTCACTACATAGTGTCCATATACATCAAGTAAAATACATTCTGGAATGGCAATGTGATGAGAAAGTAAACAAACTGTTCTGGGTGGAGAAGTCCATACTTGACTGAAGACGGGGTACACAATGTAGGCAAAAAAATGTCCTTCGAATGAGGCAGAGTACAGGCGTGTACACTGGCACAATCCATCTAGAACACCTAGGGAGTTTCACAGTGGTGTAGTGACCATTTCTGCTTGAGGTCAGAAGTTTTCCATCAGAAGTTCCTGTGGATTGGAATAATCATCCCTGGAGACAGGAAAGCATGAAGCATCTATTAGAAGTTATGTTGAATATATTTACACATTGCTTGGACAGGATTTAGAAAGGTAAGAATACTAAGTCATCAACTTGTCGATGACTAAAGATAGACCATATGGTTATTGATCATTTTCAGATGAGTGAGAGTATGTGTGTGTGTGTGTGATATATAGTGTCTAATATTGGCCTTGATCAAGGGCGTCGGAACCGGGGGGGAACGGAGGTGACATATCCCCATAAATTTTGGGGGGAGGTGAAAAGTCCCCTTCAATAAACAAGAACATCCCCTACTAATTATATGCATAAACAGTCAAGCCGGAAAGTCTGAACACCTCTTCCACGTTCTCCTTGTTTTATTACGTTACAGACATATTCTACAATAGATTGACATTTTTTTGTCTCAAAATTCTACACAAAATAGCCCATAATAACAAAGTGAAAACATGTTTTTAGAGATTTTTGCAAATGTATTAAAAATTGAAAACTGAAATCTCCTGTCATAGGTTGTGGCTTTCTTCCCTCGTTTGCTGCGGTTTTCTTCCTCTATGTGTCGGTTAGCAATCAATCAGATTTTATCCGCATTCCATCTTGGGGCTTTGCTCCTTCCCACTAATTATTCATTTAACCTGTTTCCCTACCTGGTATTTAAGCCTCTCGCTTCCGCTTCCGGATGCTTCGTTATCATTTTGTGCCTTTACAAAGTCAGGGTTAGTCATTTCTGGTCTCTCTGCAGTTTAAAAAAATATATTATTTTCTTTGTTTTTTGTTTTTCTGAGGGTGTGAGTTTTATTTTTATTTAATTTATTTTACCTATTATCGGGCTTTATAGTCATGTCCCGAAGGCGTCTTAGTTTTCCTTTTCTCCTCTCGCTACTTAGTGGTATTTAGTGGTGGCTATTCTGAGTCTCTTCTCTGCCCGTGTTTACGAGGCTAGCCCATTTTATAGGGGTGTGTTATTGTTTGGCTACGGCCAGGAATTTTTATTTTTGTCGCGTTTGGCTCATCATTATTATGCACAAACCCTCACAAGAGCATCCTGTTCGTCACCCATATATAGGATCGGGCACTGGATGGTGACCTCCCTCCTCTTTTTCACCATGGTTCTGTCCTGTAAAGTGGCAAGAAAGGAGGAGCACTTGATGAGTGGCATATGAGATGTTGTGTAGATTGATAAAAACTTTCACAAATGAGTAGACATTATAATTTAATCTATCCTTGCTCAGTTTCCACTCAGTCTAAAAAGTTGGACCCATTCCGAAACGGACCCGTGGATGTCTTACCCGGCGTGCATAAATTAATTTTTGAAAATACAGAGACCAGGTCCGAATTGGAACCAAAGAAAACCACACCCGGTCGGAATCGGACCCGAGGGAAATCAGACTCGTTTCCGAGTCGGACCATAACGGGTGTAGAGATCCGACCGAACCCGACGAGAGAGGGAGATATTATATTTTTAGCTGTTAGGCCTCAATTAGGAGATTGTTAGGAAACAATCCTCATCCCACCATTCAATTGCCAGACCCTGCTGTGTGCCGAGTCGACCAACAGATGGCTTCTCACTTGCAATTCAATACAATTTGACAGTATGCCTTGTAACTACAAGTCTGGTCATTAACGAGTCCACACTTCATACTGATGTTCGTGTGCATTTATTCTTCCACAAAAGCATCATGGAACATCTCATTGAACACCGTGAAAACTAAAAGACAAAATTAAATTGTTTCAATGCACAGCTCAATAATATTACAAAAACATATTCAGTGTCTCTCAGTTTTGGAACTTAGAAATGCGTTACTGTTACACAATTACATTCTTCCAAAGTAGCCCCAATTCAAAGGCAATTTCAGTACTCTTATTCACAGAGTTTTCTGCACCAGTATATTAAGACAAGCATCTTAAGGCAAGTAGAAACGAACGTGCACCAGTAGGCTATAGTTAACACATGCATTTTAAAGCAAGTAGAAACGAACGTTCACATACAGTATAAACGTTTTACATTACACATCATTTCGTTTCATTTCATTTCTCTAACAGGGATGGTGTATATAACGTACAACAAAATATAATTTGTTATTTACCGTGTGCGCCCTTTAGACCAGCTGTAGAATAATAAATGGGAACTTTAGGTCTCTCATATGCCTGCACATTGCGCTTGACCCGCTTCTTTTACTATGAATTATAACATCCTATATATAACTCTGTACCTATCTATGGCTGACGTGAGGAGAGCTTTTAAAAGAGTAAACCCTCGGAAGTCACCAGGGCCAGATGGCATTCCAGGCCGTGTCCTCAGAGCGTGCGCTGACCAGCTAGCGGAGGTATTTACCTCTATATTCAACCTCTCCCTGAAACAGTCTGCAGTTCCCACCTGCTTCAAACAGACAACCATTGTCCCCGTACCAAAGAAACCTTCCATCACCTGCCTGAATGACTACCGCCCTGTAGCACTGACCTCCATCATCATGAAGTGCTTCAAGCGGTTAGTCAGAACCCACATTTGCTCCTCCCTTCCTGACACCTTGGACCCCCTTCAATTTGCATACCGTCCCAACAGATCTACGGACGACGCCATCACCCTGACAGTGCACACCGCCCTCTCCCACCTGGATAAGGGTAACACATACGTGAGGATGCTGTTTATAGACTACAGCTCAGCATTCAACACAATTGTGCCCGCTAAGCTCATTCCCAAGCTCAGGATCCTGGGTCTTAACACCTCCCTTTGCAACTGGATCCTGGACTTCCTGACGGGCAGACCCCAGGTGGTGAGAATGGGTAACCGCTTCTCCTCTGCACTGACCCTGAGCACCGGAGCCCCTCAGGGCTGCGTACTCAGTCCCCTCCTGTACGCCCTGTTCACACACGACTGTGTGGCCACGCGCAGCTCCAACGCCATCCTTAAGTTTGCAGACGACACCACCATCCTGGGTCTCATCTCCAACAACGATGAGACCGCCTACAGAGAGGAGGTCAGCATCTTAGCAACATGGTGCCAGGAACGTCTTATATAACGTCTGCAAGACTAAGGAGATGATCGTGGACTTCAGGAAGCGACAGGGGGGGGGTCACGCCCCCATTCACATCGATGGAGCTGAAGTGGAGAGAGTCTCCTGCTTCAAGTTCCTCGGTGTGTTCATCAGTGATGACCTATCCTGGTCCAGGCAATCGGTCGCGGCAGTAAAAACTGCCCAAAAGCGCCTATACTTCCTGAGGAGACTCAAGAAGTTTGGCATGTCTGCCAAAACTCTCACCAACTTTTACAGGTGCACCATTGAGAGCATTCTCACTGGTTGCATTACTACCTGGTATGGCAGCTGCTCCGCTGCTGATCGCAAGGCCCTCCAGAGGGTGGTGAAGACAGCGGAGCGCATCATTGGCTGCCACCTCCCCTCTGTGCAAGGCATCTACCACACACGATGCCTTAAGAAAGCACAGAAAATCATAAAAGACTACAGCCACCCAGGCTATGGACTGTTCTCGCTGCTGCCGTCTGGTAGACGTTACCGGAGCATTCGGGCACGGACTACCAGACTCACAAACAGTTTTTTCCCCCAGGCCATCAGGCTTCTCAACCAGCAGCATTAATCTCATTCATCGCACCTCATTGTATGCTCTAGGCACTTCTTATGTACATTCAATGTACATCACCTTAATTTAATTTATTGTACATGTCTATCGGCACCTCCACACTTTATATTTAATACTCCTACTCCTACTGTCCATATGTGGAACTGCTGCTAGTGTTTTACTGCTATGTATATTTATATTTATGTTATTCTTGCCCTTATTTGACTTTTTTTTAACAATTTAATATATATTTTTTTTTGTTTTTGTTTTTGTTTGTTTTTAATGCCTACTACATAGTTGTTGCTTGCCATGTCCTAAGAATTTCATTGTTCAGAATGACCTTGTGTTATACTGTGCACTTGATAAATAAAAACACTTTGACTTTGATCCAGGTTATACCTCAAGCGCTGATCATATGACTTACAAATGCATTTTGTAATCAACATAAAACAGTAAAGGCAAAATAATAAATGAGTCTCACTCACAAATTACCTAAAATTACGGAGTAAATCTAATTCAGTTTTACTTTCATTTTAAAGGCACAAAATCATCATGCACTTTATTGACATGACGTCCTCATAGCAACGCATATACATTTCGCTTTCCAGCATCAGTTACACTCCCACCAAATTACCCTTTGATTTATGACTAAATGTACAAATATTGAATATACCACACATCTTGCAACAATAAATCAATGGTAATTTACAAATACCCTTGAAGTCACTTAGAGCATCTAATTTGAGAGGCAGGCCTTTTAGCTGCTTTCTACTATAATGACAAATTTCTGGATGGGACGTTCAACAACGAATGGTTTGCTGAGGCGTTAATCTTCTTTCGCTAACTTTCGTTCTCCTATCTGTATGGTAGCTTTTCGTACAAGTCCGTCATCCTCCTTACATACGTCAAGAACCCTGGCAAGTTTCCATTCATTGCGAGGAACATCTTCTTTGACGATGACAATATCACCGACTCGTCTTGGGGCATGCCATCTCTGCCTAAGAGTAATGCTGGCAGGATATTCCTTTCGCCATCTGCTCCAAAATTGTTCCGACAAATATTGCACTCGCCTCCACCTTTTGTGGCATACAAGTCCTCCTTAACAAATTTACCACCTTTCCACCAGAAATGCTGCCACTCTCTTTGTCCAGTTCCTTCAGGGCTCTTTCTAGTTCATTTCTGGCTCCAACAAAATTGGATCCCTGATCTGATCTAATTTGTCTCACTGCTCCTCGGATGGCTATGAAACACCATAAGGCATTGATCGCTCGTGAAGTCCTCCAACATTTCTATGTGAATTGCTCTGGAACAAAGGCAGGTAAGAGACCATACTGTTTGTGTTCCTTGCGACCCTGCTTAGTGTGAAAAGGATCAAAGCAATCCATACCACAGTAGGAGAACTGTGGTGCGATCAGTTGGTAGATCCCCATCCATTGTTTTTCTGTAGGTCTACGAGCTTTCCTACAGGTGACACACTGCCTTACGTATTTACGATACTCCCTGGGCTCAGAATCTGTGTCTCCACTTTCCCACCACAGGAACCGTAAATAATCTCGGTCTTCCTTGCTGACATGGAACCTGTGGAACATTTTCTCAATGTTGCACATTACAGCAATTGGGTGTTTACGAAATCGGCAGAGCACTCCAGTCAGCTCATTTGTAAGATCAGGTCCTGTTAGTAGATGGTCATTCAAAGCAGTGCCTTCATACTTCACAGAGCAATCGAAAACTACCCTGATCTTATTTGGCTTTCTGGGGTGATAGACCCCCTGGTGTGGTATATGACACACATTTCCTGACTCTGGTTTGTTGTCAGCTCTCTCCGCATCACCATCTTTGAAGACACCTTCCATGAATTTCACCTAGTTGTTCTTAAAGTTAGAATCTCTGTCTAGTTTCCTTTTGAGGTGCTTCAGTCAGATTAAGGCGATCTTCTTATTATCTGGGAGGTGTGGACGTGCTTTGAAGGGTAGGGGCATCTCAAGGTGGTCACGCTTATTCTGGATCCTTCCTTTTAAGACCTGCAGAAATTGAATATCGTCCTGAGATATGCTCTTTTCTCCTGGGCTGGTGTCAGCAAAATCAGACTCAAGTGCTCTAATAACAGCAGCTGGTGTCACAGGTGGCAGCTCCATGACAGATATGTGATGGCACAGACCTGACACATCCTTAGAGCTCACACACTGGGGCGTGCTTCCAACAATACTCCAACCCAGGTCTGTCTTGATAGCATAAGGCTCATAGTCACCTCCTTTAATGACTTGTCGCGGTGATAATGCTCTGGAGCAGTCATAGCCGATCAGAAGTCCCACCCCACAATCCATTAGCGGGGGTGTAGAACCCACAATTACTAGACCAATGAGGGAATAGCTCGGAGCGGAAGGTTTAAGCGTGATGTATTCCGCTATTGCTGTGGGAAAAGGTAAAAGTTATTTTGAAATATTATTATTTTATTTACTCGTGTATCTGACTCCATTTAAAATTAGAATTTGGGTTAAACATGCGTGGAGCTCGGAGTGGTTACACTCGACTCGTCCTTAGGTACCACCATTACTCAACATATGCTTGCCGGAATCAGCATTATTGCTGAAGCTCAGTTCGTTGGAGAACGCAGAGGTTGGGGGTCTAGCCAACGCAATACATGCATTATATTTATCATAGATAGTTGCGAGCCCAGGTCAGAGTGAATTTAAAGGGCTCCTTAAGGCGAATTTGACAAGAACCGGCATAGAACGCCCATGGGTTCTCTTCACATCAAATCACCAGAACCATACACTACCAACCCTGTTTTGCGGGCAGAACTTGACTGCCTTTCCCAACTTGAGAACGCCACTTGCTGTACCAGGCCGCTGATCAGTTGGTCCTTGGTCAGAATTGTCCCCCTGAGTCTTCAGTCGTAATTTAGGCTGAAAATGTCAGGGCGTTGTAGTGGTACAACGATGAGCCAAACGCGATAAAAGAAAAGAAAAAATGAAAGAACCTCCCAACCCTAGCCAAAACCAAAAACACCCTTGAAAAACGGGATAGCCACGTAAAAACGGGCGATACTAATACTGATAGAATAACAGCAAAAACAAAGGCACCCTCGGAACATAACTATAACGCCCGATAATTGGTGAAAGAAATGAAAATAAAATAACGCTCACGCCCTCCAACAACAAAGAGAGCGGGAGTAGAAAGGAGAAGTAAAAGAGGGAAACCTAAACTATATTCCCTGAGCTTCTAAGTAGTTATCTGGGTAAGCTCTACTACGCGAATAAAGAACAAATCTTTTTTTACCTGCGAGCAGAGGAAACAAACAACGACCGAAACATTCGTGCAGGCACAAAATGATAAAGAAGGGTCAGGAAGCGGAACTCAGGGATTTAAATACCTCCTGACGCGGACGACAGGTGAACCAGATAATCACCTGGGCGAAAGGAAAATCCCGCAAGGGAATGCGGAGAAAAAATCTGATAGACCGAAAAAAGGCGAGGCGTGGAATTTAGAGGAAAGGAAGGGAAAACCATGACAGAAAAGGGTATAAGATGGATGAGAGTCATGGAGACCACGCAAGTTAAATATAAAAATAATTGAATAACAGGCAGGGAGGTCATTAGCTTAGAATTAGCCCTGAGTGAGACGCAGGAGTTCTGACTCAAGCATACATACCACTGTGCTTGAGTCTCAAGTCCCTTTGTTTGTCCAAATAAGGTCTGGCAGGAAGAGATGTTTCACCACCCAGGGACCCCCCTCCAGGGAGAGAAACAGAGTCTACCCCTCCCAATCTAGTGATAGTAATAAGACTCTTTGAACGACGGCGAGTGATCTTATGATCGTCCCTATCATTTATCTAGATATCAGGTGAGGTCCCGGTGATGGCCACTCTAGGTTCCAGATACTTATATGGACAAGCACATCCCTGATAACCTATACAATCCTCCTTTATACTTTCACATACCACACACTTCAATTAGTATTATCCAGGTTGACCACATTTATCATATTATCCACAATTACTTTATACTTCCACAATTACAATTACTAATTTACATGCACATACATATGATGCAAGATACATATACAGCTTTGTTTAATATGTTCCAAGAGCCATTCAGTCCAGAACCTAGGCCGTAAAAGACCTGTGAGCAGGCCTGAGTTCCCGGCGTCATTAGGAATGCCGTTTCCTTCTGATGTCCAGTTGTAGGGTCAATTCCAGCTGTCGTTTACGACCTTGTGATTGGTGGTTTGGAACAGTCAGTAGAGGTTAGAGAAAGGAAAAAGGGTTCTCAGGCCACCTGGTAAATTGTTTTATTGCACCCTCAAAGAAGTCGCCACCAGCTCCAAGGGTTTAGGACTGATAATCAATTTTTCAGCCTTACAGGGGCATTTCATGAGCTATGGTTGCAAGGTAATTCCACTCATTAGCCGTTGCACAGGTGGGAATGTGTGCACGTTCAAGTGGAATGAAATCTCTGGTGTAGACAAGGGTAAGTCTATAAGGGTAGCTGAGGAAAACCCTCTGACTCTAAGTCCACTGACTCTCTGACTTTCCACAATTGAGTCCCTTCCCATCATGGTTGAAGAATTGCTTCGTATTTCTCAATTACACTTTTGTTCGTTGCCGGTACTTGCAATTACGTTCAAGGAATAAGAGGGTCTTGAAACAGTTCCGTGATGAAAGACAGTAGCTGGTTTATTCGTAGTTACAGTTCAATGGAGTTTGTCAGCGTTCCAGTCTAACATGCAACATCTACCAGTCTACCATTCTAACATGTAACCTTCTACCAGTCTGACCGTCTAACATCCCAAACCAGGCCAGCATTTATACAGATATCTCAGGAAGTATCCTATAGGTGGGGCCAGACAGGGAAGTCTCGTGGATGTGTATCCCCGGGAAACTCAGTGGGACATTGATGCCGGTGGCAAGTACTTTAAGAGTACTTGCATATGAAAGGGCGCTTCACACCCAGACAGAGACGGGGTGGCTGTTAGGCACCCCCACCCCCCCCAGACAGAACCTGCATAGTGTATTAGAGCATACAGGTTTGACTTTAACTAAAACATGTTGCTAAATTATCTTTGAAATTACTAAAATCTAACATGGTGGAGAGCTTGAGTTTTACTGGCTCCCCTGCTGCTTGCAACTTATCACACACCTCCTGATCAACAAATGTTTTACTACTCTGAGTATCCAGTAAAGTGTAAGCTAGAGTCTCTGATCCAGTGGTGTTAGGTAATGAGATTCATACTGAAACAATCATTGACATGCTCCCATGTTCACCTCCATTCACACAGCATGATAGTGAAGATGCATTTCCTTCAACGTGCAGGGCACCTTGTGAAGATTTGTCCACAGAGGGATGGTTTGAGTGTAATGGACTGGGATGGTTCCTTTTGCATATGGTGCACATGGCTTTGTTCCTACAGTCTCTGGAGTTGTGTCCTTTCCTCAGGCATACAAAACACAGCTTATTGTCGTAAATTAACTTTCTTTTTTCCTCCACAGACCTTGCCATTCGTTTTTGGCATTTATGTATGGAATGATCTTCTCCACAGAACATACATTTGATTTGGCTTGAGTTACAGTCAAGCCGGAAAGTCTGAACACCCCTTTCACCTTCTCGTTTTATTACATTACAGACATATTCTACAATAGATTGAGTTCATTTTTTGTCACAAAATAGCCCATAATGACAAAGTGAAAACATTCTTTTAAATTTTTTTCAAATGTATTAAAAATTGAAAATTGAAATTTTTCATTTACATAAGTATTCATACCCTTTGCTTTAACATATTTTTAAAGTATCATATTTAATATTTGGTCACATATCCTTTGCATGCTGTTACTTGCTGAAGTCTGTGACCCATCAACATCAAAAGACTCTCGATATCTTATTTCCAGGTACTGTTACAAGCGATACTATAAGCTCTCTGCATTTGAATGGATCTCTATGGGAATTGGGGGGTGAGACTAGATTCAGCTGTAAATTACACTGGTACAGTATGGAACACGTGGCTGGCTAAATGCCTGTAAGTCATCAAGGGTCTGAGCTATCGAACGAGCCCCAAACCATCACTCTGTTGCCAGATATGGAGTAGATGTGGATGGATCACTGCAAGGGTTATTTCTCCTGACTCATTTTCCTATAGAACTCTATGGGGGGAAAAAGTCAGGAGAAACAACCCTTAAAGGGATCCATCCACACATAAAACATGCCAAAGGTGCAAAAAGTGCAAGTGCAAACGTTTCGATCTCAGGTGATCATCTTCAGTGCATGATTCACCGTGCCAAACAAAGGAACTATATACATATGTCACATGATCTAGTCACATTACGCAATCACATGGGTGTGGTCACATCATAATATCAATGAGTACTTTGACTATTCTGATAGGAGACAAGAGGGACATCGTAATAAAACACGAGAGATAGCAACTGCATAGAGTAGTAAGATAATATTAGCATAAATACTCATGGAAAAAGTTTGACATATTAAAGAATGAGAGATAATTTATCCTCCAAGTGACTTAAGTGTCCTTCAGTCTATAGGAAGCAGGCTAGTGGGAGTTCCTCATTTAAACCTTTTGGGATGGACACAGCCTATGTAATAGATCCATCTTGATTCACATTGTAACAGCTTTCTTTCAATATCGCCTCCACGGCATGCCCGTGTAATTTTTTGTATTCCACAGAACTTTATGTCAGACAGTTTATGGTTGGCCTCTTTAAAGTGTCTGGCCACTGGGGAATGTGGATCAGCTCTTCTCATTACGATTTTGTGCTCGTTGATGCGCACTTTCAGCTGTCTGCTGGTTTTACCCACATACTGGAGTCCACACGGACTACATGTGAGCAAGTAGATTACATGTGTAGATGCACAGGTAATGAATGGCCTCTCTGATCTTGTATTCCCTATATGTCATGTGTAGATATTACATGTAAGAATAGACATTGAATGGTTAGGCTATATGTGCATAGGCTATAGCTATTTTATGCAAATATAAATCTTATTTTTTTATCAGATCCTAGAATCCAGTAGCCTACTGAAAAGGTGGTGGGTGGATGGCTGTGTAGGAAAGATAGCCAGCCAAATCCGACAAACAAGCCAGATCTTGATGTGTGTGTGTGTGTACAGGAGCCCGTTTCGTTTATTAGTTTTAAATAGTAGATTTGGTAGATTTATTTGGACACTATAAAGTAGCTATGTTTATTTGAACCATTAGGCTAATGTTATTTATTTAGCCTATTTTATTATACAAAATTGTATTTATCTGTTCACTATTGTGTTGGTCACGAGTTGTAAAATAAAAATGCCACCACTTTAAATAAGAAGTAGCTTATTTAGATCATAGTTTTCTTTTATATCAGACACAAGTTATGTTTTCCTACCTGACATGTTTCGACGGCAATACTTGATATACGGCAGTATTGCCGTCGAAACATGTCAGGTAGGAAAACATAACTTGTGTCTGATATAAAAGAAAACTATGATCTAAGTAAATATAGACACTATGAACTTATTTGAACTAAGTAGCTTATTTGCTGAACACAATCGCATATTAATGGTTTTATACTGCAATTCGGTTGCAAACAGCCACTTGTAATAATTTCGTAATAAAAAGTAGGCATCTCAGACTATCATTAGCTATAACAGAATACTTTTGTCAATGTTTCTGGTTGATCCGGCGCTGAGTAGGCTAAATCCGATTATTAATCGTGTAGGCTGCAGTATTTGCTCTCTGTTAAAACGCGAAAGGACTTTGGTTTGTGTCAGGGCTCTGGGGCCGTGGGATATTGCCGCGCTTCACGGCTCTGAGTCATGTTGATTTGGTGCTGATCAGAGTCAGGTAGGAGGCGACTGCAGGTACATCTTTTAACCATTAGCAGTAGTAATAATCACTTTGGAACGAGCTGGGGCGATTATCTAATTATAAAACAGATTAACGTGACCTATTTTGTTGGGCACATCACTACTGCTGCTCAACTTAGGTTACAACTAGTGACATGGCTCCCGGCTGTAGTAGAAAGCAGGCAGAGTCAGAGCCAGAGCTAAGAGCCAGAGCCGTGGGTAAGCACGATTCCCTCGAATTGTCGCGTCGACTCAGACGACTCAGCATAAAGAGTCATTCAAAAATACCGATTCGTTCGTGAACTGCACATCACTATTCTTCATCGTTTCTGTAGAAGCTACCTTCCAGAACTGACTTTGCCTCTCCACCAATGTTCTTTTGCAGGTAGAACAGCTTATCTGCAGGATTTGAACAGCGTCGATCTATAAGAGCTTTGAAGCGTGTGCTCCACTGTATTAACTTTAATGGGTCACCGGAGAATACAGCAGGTTCTGGAACCGGAAGTCGAGTAAGGACGATTGATTCATTTAGAGCTTGTACTAAAGATGCTTTATTTTTTGAAGCCTCCTGACATCCTGTGCAGGAGCCAATGGGACGAGGTTCTATCACATCGATGCATGCAGGGCTACATCAATGACTATTTTCCTTTGACTGTTCCTCAGTGCAGTGTTTTTCAACCTTTTTTGAGCCAAGGCACATTTTTTACATAAAAAAAAATCCTGAGTCACACCACCAACCAAAAGTGTTACTAATTAAATGAAGTTGGATCATTTCCCACGGCACACCTGACGATCTCTCACGGCACACTAGTGTGCCGCGGCACAGTGGTTGAAAATCACTGCCTCAGTGTACACTTTAAGCTTGGCTTCTATAACCTCAAGGTCTCTTTGATTTTCAAGTCTTTTCAGCTGTAGACACTGTGCTTCGATAATGGCTTCCCTTTCAATTTCAGCCTTCTTCGCAGCTAATTGAGCAGCCGTCTCAGTTCTCTTGGCTGATATACTTGGTATCTCTGAGGAAGGTTTGGAACCGTGGCTGGGTACAGTAGATCTGGAAGCTGTGGATCCATATACGGATTTAGCATATTCCCTGTCAAGCAGCAAACATAGCCTTGGCTTTTTGGCCTCAGCATCAAATTTTTCTCCTACTTCAGTTAGGCGTACTCTCATTAGTTCTAATAAATCTGCTGTTACAGCTGAGCATGCATCAATTCTTGTCCGAATTTCCTGAGAGGGTGATGATTGGTCTCGTAGATTATCATATTCTGCTTTAGCTTCTGAATCAAGCTTCTCAACAGCGCCCATCATCTCACACAAGTCACTGTCAGAGCATTCATGCTTTAGTCTTTTACGGATATTCTTAAAGTGGGTTTTCCATTTCTCAATGGAACTCCCTTTCTCTTTGAGCTGATTGTTGTTGTTTCAACTCCAGCATCTTTGGTGTCAAGTGTCTCTCATGAGAAGACTTTCTTCTTTCATCTACTTTCGCTGCAGCTGAATTATGCTTATGCTAAGCTTGTGCCCAGTGTCAAATTCCTCTAATACCTCTTGCAGGGAATCAGTTTAACTAGCTCAACACCCTTCGTTGACGAGTTACTATGAACTGACATTATTATTATAATATTTTTTTTTGGCTTTTAAGGGTTAGGCTAAACACTTTAGGTAAGAAATGAGATTACAAGCACAAGCATTGCAATATGTGACAGCATAACATTTTGCTTAAATCTGTGTGATGACCCTTTAACCTTTTAAGATAATACCTCTACTTTCAATTTATTTATTTTTAATTTGTCGTGGGACTATCCATCAATTGCCTGTGGAAGCATTTTAAGATTGCATAGTCTGACCTCAAGATAGCAGAGCTGCACGCTGAAACCTGTCGTCAATCACAGAAAATGAAGCAGAGCTGCACACTGGAACCTGTAGTCAATCACAGAAAATGAAGCACAACTGCATGCAAATGCTGCATGCATGCTGCATGCCGTTAATGACCAGACTACACGTCTGGTCATTAACGAGTCCACGCTTCATACTGATGTTCGTATGCATTTATTCTTCCACCAAAGCGTCATGGAACATCTCATTGAACACCGTGAAAACTTAATGTTCTCTTTTAGTTGTTTCAATGCACAGCTCAATAATATTACAAAAACATATTCAGTGTCTCTCAGTCTTGGAACTTAGAAATGCGTTACTGTTACACAATTACACTCTTCTAAAGTAGCCCCAATTCAAAGGAAATTGCAGTACTCTTATTCACAGAGTTTTCTGCACCAGTATATTACGACAAGCATCTTACGGCAAGTAGAAACGAACGTTCACATACAGTATAAACGTTTTACATTACACATCATTTCGTTTCGTTTCTCTAACAGGGATGGTGTATATAACGTACAACAAAATATAATTTGTTATTTACCGTGTGCGCCCTTTAGACCAGCTGTAGAATAATAAACGGGAACTGTAGGTCTCTCGTATGCCCGCACATCGCGCTTGACCCGCTTCTTTTACTGTGAATTATAACATCCAGGTTATACCTCAAGCGCTGATCATATGACTTACAACTGCATTTTTAAATCAAAATAAAACAGTAAAGGCAAAATAATAAATGAGTCTCACTCACAAATTACCTAAAATTACAGAGTAAATCTAATTCAGTTTTACTTTCATCTTAAAGGCACAAAATCATGCACTTTATTGACATGACGTCCTCATAGCAACGCATATACATTTCGCTTACCAGCGTCAGTTACATGTCTATAGCCCATTTACAAGTCCAAAATGAGAAGAAATCGTAATAGGGAAATATAGTGATGTTTTCACAACGAAACATAACTTGCGTACATAAACATATACAAATATATAGCTTTTCATACCCGAGAAAGAACGTAATAAATCCGTTAGGCTATAAATATAGCCCAAAATAGACTAATGTACTGCAATATTATATTACAGACAAAAAGGCCTAAAAACTACATCTGTAGCAACATTAAGATACTTATATAGAGGTAATAACTTTAATGAAAAGCAACAAGTAAGTACAACTTTAGCTAGCCAACAATGGATCAACAGTTCACGTGCAACATAACACTTACATTATTCAAGGCTTTGGATAAATAAATAAATGGGAAATAATAGTAGTAATATAATCATGATAATAATAATAATAATGAAAAAATGGGCTACAGACCGTAAATTAGCCTACACACGGCAAATTGTAGCTAGCCTACAATCGAAAACCAATAGGCTAAAAACGAAGAAGATTAAACTAAAACCATGAGCCTTTATTTGCGATAGTATACGAAAAAATAGTTTTTCCATAGTTCGAATAAAAATAAACTAAGAGAATAAACTCTCTGGCCTGGTGGGATCTGTTCAGAACAGCCTCCTTCAGTAGCCTATAAGAAACAACATGAAAGACAATAAGCACGCACAGTGCTCAGCGCTTGTTACATGTCATCAAAGATGCGAGAGCAGACGGTATGTTTTTTTTGTTGTTGGAATATTACAGTATTACATAATATAATATGGAATATTTTTACATAATATAATATGACAGAATTTAAGATGACAAGAAAAGGTGATCGCGTCCTCATGTATGGAGGTAGATTTCTATCAAAAATAAACAAGCACGGTTGGATGGGTGGAGCATCGAGCATGTAACACGTATCTCCCCGTCGCTCCGTGAGTTTGTGATAATGTTAAATTATTAACACAGTTTTTTATACTCTTTTGGACGGTGCTTGATTCTACGTTGTGTTTGGACTGCTTCGGGGTACTTTTTTGCTTTTGTTCGAAACTTTTCGAGCGACAATGTCGTCCTCGCGTGCAAGAATGGACTCGGTACGTGCAGGCCGCACGAAAGCCTTGCACTCGGCTGAGTCGCCGCCGAGCGAGGATGCTGATGACAGTGCTCCAAACCGGGGACAATTACAGACGATGCTAAACTCGTTGAAAGGGGATATCTGCAGCAAAATCGACTCGTTGTCCTCTGACCTGCGGGCTGAAATTTATTCAGTAAGAGAGGAGGTAAAACGCACCATCGAACCCTTGCAACAACAACTTGGCTCCCATGACCAAGCCATTACTGATTTGGAGCGCACGTCCACGGACCATAGTGACCAGCTAACTGCTTTGGACTCTACGGTTTCCACGCTTAAAGCTGAGCTACAGCTGCTGACGGACAAATGCGAGGACTTGGAGGGGAGATCGAGGAGGAACAACATAAGGTTGATCGGGGTGCCGGAGGGGTCTGAGGGCGCGCGCCCGACCAAATTTGTTGCCCAGCTGTTGAAGGACGCCCTCGGCCTGGACGAGGTACCCCTGCTCGACCGTGCGCATCGCACTCTTCGGCCCAAACCCAGGGAGGGTCAACCGCCCCGACCTTTTATTATAAGAGTGCATTTTTTTCATGTGAAAAATGACATTATGCGTGTTTCTCTTTTTTTCTTTTGTGTGCCTTTTGTGTTTGGTTTGGTATATCGGTTAGTCACCCATATTTTTAGTTGTACTCTTGCAAATGCTACTCATTCCGCCCTGCACTATATTTGTCCATACATTTATTTATTTATTTTTGTTTATTTGAAACATGTCCCAGTCTAGAATATCACAGCAATTAGTGAGTGGACTCAAATTTGTTAGCTGGAACTGTAATGGCTTAAATCAACCTATTAAACGTAGTAAGGTACTTCACCACCTCCAGCAATTAGGAGCCCACATAGTCTTTCTTCAGGAGACTCATTTGGAACCATCCAGTCATATTACACTGCGGAGGAGGTGGGTTAGCCAGGTATTTCATTCTACATTCCAAGGTAAATCTAGAGGGGTAGCAGTTCTGATTCACAAATCTGTTTCCTTTGTATGCTCAAATGTCATCACTGATCCTAGTGGGAGATATGTTTTTGTAACAGGACTGCTTTATAATACTCCAGTTATTCTTGCTAACGTATATGGTCCTAACTGGGATAATGACAGTTTTTTCCGATTAATGTTCTCCAAGTTACCTAACATCTCCACACACTTTCTTAT
This sequence comes from Ilyophis sp. 1 JC-2022, assembly GCA_022702515.1. Classification (NCBI taxonomy): domain Eukaryota; kingdom Metazoa; phylum Chordata; class Actinopteri; order Anguilliformes; family Synaphobranchidae; genus Ilyophis; species Ilyophis sp. 1 JC-2022. Next base: position 130,839,638 of record CM040406.1, on the reverse strand, counting down.
TATGGGAGGGGATTTCAACTGTTGGCTTAACCCTGTGTTGGACCGCTCATCCACTAAAACTGGTATGCCTTCGGGGTCTTCCAGGACTATTTTATCCTTTATGGATGAGTTTTCTGTTTCAGACCTCTGGCGTTTCCTCAACCCATCAGGGAGAGTGTATTCCTTCTTTTCCCATGTTCATCACACTTTCACCCGTATTGATTACTTTCTGATAGATGGTTAAGGAACTGGGTTTGTAACCGAAAGGTTGCAGGTTCGATTCCCGGGTCGGACACTGCCGTTGTACCCTTGAGCAAGGTACTTCACCTGCATTGCTTCAGTATATATCCAGCTGTATTAACCCCTTAGTGCAGATGGCATATTTGGTAAATCATGGGGGTACTCTGTTTACGGCTTTATAACTCCAGGTGTGAGCATCACATAAACTTGGTAAATGGCTTAAATGAAACAAAACCGGTGTACCATTTTTTGTATAAACTTAGATTTGTTTATTTTCATAATTTAAGTCAAAATAAAGTGCCGGAAATGCAAGCAAAACTTATATAAAAAATATATATTTCTTCAAAATACTGAGAGCTACATAAGTGAAACAGGTAAAACTACACATTTCCTGGATCATAAACTCCTTGTCCACAAGCATTCAATAATCGCAGGGTGATATACAGAACTACTAAAGATCTATGACACGAAATGTAAGCAGTGTAGCCTGATGTACCCAGGGTCTCCAAACCTATCCAAATTGGCTAAAATGTGAATAGCTGTAAATCTTAAACTAATCATACATTTCAGTGCAAATCAACCGTTTTGACTCATTTAACTCACCTTTTTATCATTTTCATGTGGGAATTATTTTGGATCAGTACAGGGGGGTGGATATCTAGGTGTCCAATAACCTACCCAAAACCTCTCCGAGAAATTATTAAAAAGCCTTTTGTCCTTTATAAAGCATATACATTTTACCTTACGATCACTTAATGGATGAAAACATTGATATTGCACAGTTTCAGTTCAGTGTTTGATGCCAAGTGTGCCATTTTTTCACCATTATCCTTCATATACTGCTTCATCCTGTGCGGTGCCTTCGTGGCCAACATGCACTCATCAATGGCACGGTCTTCAGTATGCTGTAAGGATCTGGTCCTGCAGTGGCTTCACTCTGAACAGTAGAGGGCACTGCTGGAGTGGCAGAGGTGGAGGGTCAAGCATGTTATAGGAACAAATTACATAATGCAGAAGCATTATAACACTGTGGTACACACAGCTAAATATGAAATCATTCACTCTTGTACTTCAGTAAACACTTTCTTCTGTATGCTACATTATGTTATCTTTTGTTGCGTGCTCTAGGATGGCATTACTCTGTAGTGTGTTTCACAACTGTTGCTTATTTATTTTATTTATTTATTTTACATTCATCTTGCACACATCTGGACACAGTACATTTGAATACATATTTTCCATTCCCTAAGTGAAAAGCATCACCCATGGATATACTAATACCCCATAGAGTACATTATGCACAAAGAAATTACAATACAATAAAATAATATCGGAAAACACTACCAATGTTCTAGCTTTACGGCAAATCGAGGCATAAAATAAACTCCTCAAAAAAAGTTTGGAAACGTTTTTTCGGTCGATTATTCCTCCCCTTTAATAATACCAATTGGTATTGTATTTTATATCGTTGGAAAGCCTGATTAGTCACCTTTACAACGAGGTACAACTTGTAAGGATCATGCATTCGTGGAATGAGCAACACAGCTAACCGTGTGGGTAGCGGCCCAAAAAAATGTGCCGAAATCCCCTGCAATATTCTTCTGTTGGTATTCACTCTCGTTTTGAGCTTCAAGTGCTGGCAGATGTATGCCAGTGGGATGGAATGGGATGCCATCCCACAGCAGTGTGTGACCAGGCTGGTGACCAGCATGAGGAGGAGGTGCCAAGCTGTTGTGGCTGCGTATGGATCTTCCACACACTACTGAGGTCCCTGACAGTGTAAAATGAATAAAGTGTAAAAATGGCCAATATGTGTTGTTTTTTCCTTATTACTGTGGGAGAGTGCAATCATCCAGTCCACCAAGCAACTCAAAACGAGAGTGAATACCAACAGAAGAATATTGCAGGGGATTGTGGCACATTTCTTTGGGCCGCTACCCACACGGTTAGCTGTGTTGCTCATTCCACAAATGCACGATCCTTACAAGTTGTACCTCGTTGTAAAGGTGACTAATCAGGCTTTCCAACGATATAAAATACAATACCAATTGGTATTATTAAAGGGGAGGAATAATCGACCGAAATAACGTTTCCGAACTTTTTTTGAGGAGTTTATAACGTACGACTGAGCAACCAAACAGAACAGCGCTAAAATACTCAATTTCATTGTGAATGCTATGAATTCTAACAAAGCAGGCCACCACGAGCCACTACGGGAACGGCACGAACACAATAGTATCAATACATTACAGTTATTTGGCAGACGCGTTTATCCAAAGCGACGTACAGTAAGTGCATATTGAAGGTCATAGACACAATCTACGAAGCTAAGTCACGAAAGCGCTACTTTCTCACAACGTAGAAGCTATCGCTAGTCATCAACCGAATACAGTCCGCTATACATTCTAAGCTATGAGATAGCTAAACCAAATAGAAAATAAAAAATAAACGGAAAGAACGTACTATATAATTTGCCTTATACATGTAGTTATTCAAGGTGGAGTCTGAAAAAGTGTGTTTTCAAATATGTTCAGCATTATTAGCAGGCTAACAGTGGTCTATTACGACCGATGCAAATACAAAAATAACGAAAATATAGCACGCAGTGGAAAAACGAATGTATATAATCAAAATATTACAAGCAGTAATACTTACATGTCGAGGAGGATATCGTCCCCATATTGATAGGCACCTCTTCCACAGAATCTATGCTACAGGGATTAGAAGAATCTCTGTTGTTGTCCTCTTCTGACCGACTTCGGGGGAAAACTACTAAAAAGTCACTTCAAAGTTGCGCGCAGTTTTATTGCGTAAGACCAAATGCGTCATACCAAACGCGTCAAACCAAATGCGTCATCTGCGCATGCCTGCGTAAAATTGTCGTGATATAACAAGTATTGCAGTTACGCTCGCCCTTAAATAGTTAATCCAAGCTTTCAATTACACATGTAAATTACTTTTGGGAAGCTTGTCGTGCCTTCTATTGGATAAAACAATAGTCGATCAAACCAGAATAAAATTGAAAGCGTCACAGCAGTGCAATCAGGAAGGGGGGGTTATGCAGAGCTAGTTTCGTTTGTCTAATAGTGTTCCAATGCACTGTGTATTTTTCAAACGGATTGTCCAAGACAATAAATGACCACGGAATCTTGAAAGGGACATATCTACGCTTAAATCCACGGGAGGATTGCACACGAATTCCATATTTAATAGCAGATATTGATAGTAGAATGGCATTGTATGATTTCACTTGTTTATGTCGGTATTGATTGAGCAGCGATTTGCACCGCTGTATTTGCATACGGTCGGGCTATTGGTGGGTTTATCTGGTTGCTGGACGGAATTCTGATATTATATGATGAATACATATATTTATGAACTCCCAACATAGACGCTATTGCCCACTATGTCACGCATGGGTAGGTATAGGCTGGGTGGGGAGTGCTTGTTAAATGGACTTGCTACGGAAAGATAGTGACACTTAGAAACTACGCATTGGCCAGAAATCGTCGCGAATCGTCTACCAATAAAGTTAAAATACCGCGTTTGGGTTTTCCACTAATAGTTTGGCTGCAGGAGCAACGCGTGTCTCAGTTGCGTAAAACTGTCTCGCATGTGAGACAAAATAGACTATCTGCACTAAGGGGTTAATGGATACTATGTATAAATGCAAAAGAAATGCTGTGTAAGTCGCTCTGGATAAGAGCGTCTGCTAAATGCCTATAATGTAATGTAATGTAATAATGCTATTTTAATTTCCGATCATGCTCCAATTATATTGGAGATGCACATAAAGGGGCGTGATAACACACGCCCTCCCTGGCGTCTTAATACACGTTTATTGTCAAACGATGATTTTGTTAGATATGTGTCCAACCAAATTGACTTTTTCTTCACTGTCAACAGAACTCCAGGGATCTCGGCTTCTCTTCTCTGGGAGACTTTGAAGGCATATATAATAGGTGAAATTGTTTCATACAGTGATTATGAGGATAAAATGAGGGGAAAAAAATTACAGGAACTAAGTCAACGTATTATCCAGCTTGATAATATATATGCCTCCTCCCCATCCCCGAATATATACAAGGAGCGCCTTTCTCTTCAGGCGGAGTTTGATGTCCTCTCTACTAATCAAGTTGAGGACCTTTTATTTAAATCTAAGTATTCTTATCATGAACAGGGTGATAAAGCGAGTAAACTTTTGGCCCATCAATTGCGGCAGGCTTCCGCCTCTCATCAAATTCCACAAATTCAAACTCCCTCTGGTGTAACATCATCATCATCATCATCATCCATCAACCCGTTTATTCCTATTCAGGGTCACGGGGTGTGCTGGAGCCTATCCCAGCATGCATTGGGCGAGAGGCAGGAATACACCCTGGACAGGCCGCCAATCCATCACAGAGCAATCACACCATTCACTCACTCATTCATACCTATGGGCAATTTAGAGTCTCCAATTAGCCTAACCTGCATGTTTTTTGGACTGTGGGAGGAAACCGGAGTACCCGGAGGAAACCCATGCTGACACGGGGAGAACATGCAAACTCCACACAGAAAGGCCCTCGGCCGGGATTTGAACTTGGTACCTTCTTGCTGTAAGGCAGCAGTGCTAACCACTGCACCACCGTGCCGCCTATTCTGGTGTAACAACAGATCCTAAAAAAATGTATGATCAATTTAAACAGTTTTACTCCTCTCTATACACTTCTGAGCTTCATACGGATTCACTTGCTTTTGACAGTTTCTTTGACTCATTGGACATAGCCAAAGTGGACCCGGACTCTGTCAGGAGGCTGGAGGATCCGCTCACTGTAGACGAGCTTAGGGGGGCGGCCTTCTCCATGCAATCGGGGAAGTGTCCGGGACCCGATGGTTTTCCAATCGAGTTCTATAAAACCTTTTTCGACAAGTTAGCACCGGTTCTGATTGAGATGTTTAATGAGTCATTTAACTCTCTTAAATTACCTCCAACCCTTAATCAGGCTTCAATAGCACTGATTTAAAAAAAGAATAAGGACCCTTTATCTTGTTAAAGTTATCGCCCTATAAGTCTACTTTCCGTGGATGTAAAGCTTCTATCTAAGCTATTAGCCATACGTCTGGAGACTGTTCTGCCCTCTATTATTTCACCTAATCAAACTGGGTTTATCCAGAACAGATACACTTTTTTTAACCTCAGACGACTCTTCAATGTGGTATATAATCCCTCCACCTCGACTGCACCAGAAGCTCTGATCTCGCTAGATGCAGAGAAGGCTTTTGATCAGGTAGAGTGGAAGTATCTTTTCCCCACATTGGAAAAATTTGGTTTTGGCCAGAGGTTCATTGCTTGGGTAAAACTGCTCTATTCATCCCCTATGGCTTCAGTCAGAACTAATAACACCAACTCAGCACACTTTCCCTTGTATCGCTCCACCCGGCAAGGTTGTCCTCTTAGTCCTCTCTTATTTGCCATTGCTATTGAACCACTCGCCATTGCGCTCTGGTCAAACCCCCGTATAACTGGTATAACCAGAAATGGTTCTGAGCAGAAGACCTCCCTTTATGCGGATGATTTGCTTTTATACATCTCTAATCTTTCCGTATCGGTTCCGGTTGCTCTTGACATCCTTACCTCATTTGGGCACATTTCAGGGTATAAACTTAATTTGGACAAAAGTGAGTTGTTTCCTTTAAACGTTGCAGCAAGTAATTATTCTTTGCAAGATTTCCCATTCAAAATTGCCCCACATGGTTTCACACACCTTGGTATTAAGATTGGGGATAGATTGGAGGATCTGTTTAAATTCAATTTTGCCCCTTTGATGGCTCAGATACAGGAAGATTTCCGGAGGTGGTCATTGTTGCCTTTATCCCTTGCAGCCCGGGTTAACTCTGTTAAGATGAACATCCTCCCCAAACTGTCCTACCTTTTTCAATGCATACCCATTTTTCTCCCCCAGACTTTCTTTTGTAAATTAGATAGTTTAGTTACTGAGTTTATTTGGAATAAGAAAGTCCCTCGACTTCGTAGGGAGCTGTTGCAGAGGCCAAGGTCTGGCTTTGCCTAATTTTAGGTTTTATTATTGGGCTGCCAATCTTAGAGTAGTTCAGCTTTGGATCCGTCTAGAGAGGTTACCTGCTCCCCCCTCGTGGCTGCATATGGAGGCGCTCTCCACTAAACCTGCCTCGCTGACAGCCCTTATTCATTCCCCTATTAACTTTTCTTCCTCCCCTTACTCTAAGAATGTCTTAGTTAAGTCTACTTTGAGGATCTGGAAGCAATTCAGACGCCATTGTGGTCTACAGACCTTTTCTTTCTTAGCTCCAATATCAGCTAATCCGCTTTTTCATCCTTCTCTGATTGATGGAGCATTCTCTTTGTGGTCCAACTCTGGCATTAAGACATTTGGCGACCTATACATTGACAATACATTTGCATCCTTTCAGCAACTCTCTGAGAAGTTCTCTTTACCTAGACATAATTTTTTTAGGTACCTACAGATCCGCAGTTTTGTTCGTAATTTTAGCTGTCACTTTCCCAATCTCCCGGAGGCCTCACCTATTGACTCTTTCTTAACCCCATTTCCTCTTAAAGGGTTTGATCTCACATCTATATAATCTTATCCACACATTGCGTCTAGCCTCTTTACATACCATAAAAACTCAGTGGGTGGAGGATTTGGGTGAGGAGATTCCAGAGGGGTTGTGGGATGTAATTCTGCGTTGGGTTCACTCCTCATCTATTTGCGCTAGACACGGTCTGATCCAATCCAAAATTCTTCACCGGGTACATTTCACTAAAGTCAGGCTCTCAAGAATTTATAATGATGTTGACCCGACATGTGATAGATGTCGCCAAGCCCCTGCTACCCACATCCATATGTTTTGGTCATGCCCTTCCTTACATACCTATTGGCTGGAAATTCTTAACTCAATTTCAGATTGTATTAAGACTAAATTTGAACCAACAGCAATCACAGCATTGTTTGGAGTTCTGCCTCCCACTCTGCTGCTTCCAAAATATAAGGCAGACTTTGTAGCGTTTGCCAGACGTCTGATTCTATTGAGGTGGAAGTCACCTGCTCCCCCATGGATCAAGGACATTCTCATTCCTCATTCCTCATGGATCAAGGACATTCTTTACTTTGTTAAAATGGAAAAAATTAGGTGTACTATGAATGGTTCTCTTGCAAAATTTACTAAAACATGGGGACCGTTCTTTGCACATGTTGAGGGGTTGGTGTTTGCGGCGTAACAGCTTTAATTGTATGTGTCTAGCCACTTTAATGTACCGTTAGTGGGTTTGGAATGTTATTTTTATCTTATTTTTCTCTATTATGTGAGTTTTGTATTTGTATTACATACTATTATATGGTGACCAACGTGTACGTTGTGTCTTATTTTTTGTTTTCTTTTGATGTCTTTTTCTATAACATTGTTCGAGTATTTGTACTGCACCTTTTAAGACAACACTGTTTTTCTTAATGTTTTTTTATTTAACATAATATTGATACGTGAAAAGTATATATTTTTTTGATAATGTGTTGTTGAAAATCCAATAAACAATTTTGAGAAAAAAATAAATAAACAAGCACAAAAGTATAATCCACAATTGTATTTACAATCCACACACACACACACCTCTTAATTTGTGTTCGTAGATATCATCCACAATTGTATTTACCATGACTCACGCACATCTCAACAACAGCAGCGGTAGCTCCCGTCTCGCCAACACAGTCCGATGAGAAATGTGCTAGCTTCCCCGGTCGACCTGATCACGGATTTCTATCTGTTATTACTGGGAAGAGAAAGTGCAAACCTAGGCTAAATGCCGGTCGCATTCCAAGTAATTTGGTTACTATTTTAGCTAAACCCTTGATCCAAACAAAGTCGGACATTAATCTTAATATGGCGCTTTTAAATGTAAGATCCCTTACAAACAAAAGTTTTTTAATCAATGATTTTATCTCAGAAAAAAAATTACATTTTTTATTTTTAGTTGAAACATGGCTCAAGAACGATGGTATTGCAACTCTCGTCGAAGCCTGTCCCCCGAATTATAAGTTCTTTCAATCAGTAAGACAGGACAAAAGAGGTGGTGGTATAGCTACAATTTTCTCCGATCAATTTTGCTGTTCTGAAATTGATCTAGGTAGATTCTCAGCTTTTGAATACCTCGCTACTGTGTTAAAAGCTGAATCAAATGTGATTATTTTAACAATATATAGACCACCCAAGCCATCATCAGTATTTCTTTCAGAATTTTCCGAGCTTATCTCCATTATTTCTATTAGCTATGATCGAATAATCCTGACTGGAGATATGAACATCCACATAAATAATACAACTGACTCTAAGGCTATGGAATTTATAAATCTCCTGGACAGCCTAGGATTAACACAACATGTTACAGAAGCTACTCATCAGTTAGGTAATATACTAGATCTTGTAATATCTCAAGGGATAACCATTAATAAGGTTATAGTGTCTGACATTACTATCTCTGATCACTACTGTGTGTTCTTCGATGCTATGCTAGATATACCTAGTAACAAAAGAGAATGTATTACTCGAAAAAGGTATTTAGATACCACAGCGGAAATAAAATTCTCCGAACTTGCAAACTCTTTTGATCCATGTAAAGTACACTACTCGATAAACGAAATGGTTGATGTCTTTAATAGTGACTTGAGTAGCGCACTGAACATCGTTGCGCCAGTTAAGACTAAAAAGAGGTCACGTAATAAAACATCGCCATGGATAAATAACACTATCCGTGACCTTAAGAGAGTATGCAGGGCAGCAGAAAGAACATGGAGAAAAACGAAATTAGAGATTCACCGAAGCATTTTTAAAGAGCACACTACTATATATAACAAGGCTATTCGCTCTGAGAGAATAACTCACTTCTCAAAGATCATTACAGAGAATGGCGGCAACTCCAGGGTATTATTCTCAACTATTGATCGTCTATTGAATCCCGCACCAACCTCTGACACTCTCAGCTTAGTTTCGGTATCAAAATGTGAGGAATTTGCACATTTTTTTAACAATAAAATAACAATTATAAGAGCTGGTATTGTTAGACACACCAGTAATACACACGATCTGCCTTGCAACAGACCAGCAACCTTGAGGAATTTTAATAAAATCTCTGAAATAGAACTTTATAAAATAGTATCACAGAGTAAATCATCAACTTGTAATCTTGACCCTGTCCCCACAAAATTTCAGTCTCTCTGAACCAGTTCGTAAAATAATTAATAAATCTCTTGAGACTGGAATTTTTCCCAACGCATACAAAACTGCTGTTGTTAAACCGCGACTGAAAAAATCAAATTTAGATGATAAAATTCTAAGTAATTATAGGCCTATTTCCAACCTATCTTTCATGAGCAAGATACTTGAAAAAGTAGTTTTTAATCAACTTAATAACTTTTTAAATGAAAATGGTACCTTGGAGAAATTCCAGTCTGGTTTTAAATCGAACCACAGCACAGAGACGGCTTTAATTAAAGTAACTAATGATCTTAGACTTAGTGCTGCTGCAGGCAGGGTCTCAATTCTTATCCTCTTGGACTTGAGCGCAGCATTTGATACACTTGATCATAGCATACTAATCAATCGATTGGAAAACTGGGTTGGACTATCTGAATGTGCACTGAACTGGTTTCGAACATATCTTATAGATAGAAAATTTTATGTTAGTTTGGGAGATTTTATATCTGAGAAACATGATATGACCTGTGGCGTTGCACAGGGAAGCTGTCTTGGTCCTCTTCTTTTTTCATTATATATGCTACCTTTAGGTGAGATTATCAGAAAACACAATGTCGACTTTCATAGCTATGCTGACGACACACAGTTGTATATTTCTGTTGAGCCTAATGATTCAAGTGCATTATGCTCCTTGACTACCTGTCTGTCTGCAATCGATCAATGGATGAGCAATAATTTCTTAAAACTTAACGAAGATAAGACAGAAATACTTTTAGTCGGCCCCAAAGCCAAAAGGGAAGCACTTTTTAATAGGTTAGGAAACTTAGCTCACAAGATTAAATCGGAAGTAACTAGTTTAGGAGTAATTTTAGATTCTGATTTAAGTTTTAAAAACCCATATAAATAAGGTGACCAAAACAGCTTTCCTACATTTGAGAAATATTGCCAAAGTCCGGTCGTTTTTAAACCCAACAGGATTCAGAGAAGTTGACTCATGCTTTTATTTAAAGTAGATTGGACTATTTCAATGCACTTTTTACTGGTCTTCCTAAAAAGTCAATAGATAAACTGCAGCTAATTCAGAACTCTGCTGCCAGACTTTTAACAAAAACAAGGAAGAGAGAACACATTACTCCAGTTCTAGCTGCATTGCATTGGCTCCCCGTTTCTTTTAGAATTGATTTTAAAGTCCTTCTACTCGTTTTTAAAGCTCTTAACAATTTAGCACCCTTTTATATTGCTGATTTCCTGTCTTTTTATGTCCCCCCACGAGCCCTAAGGTCCTCCACAGCTGGGCTTTTAATTGTTCCTGAGGTCCCCAAAGGGAAAATTGGGGCATCTGCTTTTAACTTTTATGCACCTCAGCTGTGGAACTCAATCCCAAAAAGTATTAGAGAAGCCGGCTCAGTGGACATTTTTAAACGACAGTTGAAAACATACCTTTTTAATATTGCTTTTAACTAACTCCTTTTAATTTTTAAATTTTAATTATTTTAACTATTCACCTTATTTTTATTATACTTGTGATTTTTGCATTGTGTGGAACTAATTTTATGTTTTTACTTGTGTTACTACTCATTGTATAATGTAAAGCACTTTGGGCTGCATTCTGTATGAAGTGCTATATAAATAAAGTTATTATTATTATTATTATTACCATCCACACACACAACCTCTCAATTTGTGTTTCGTAAAAATAATCCACAAGTATGTGTTTTCCATCCACACACAAACACGTCTCAACTTGTGTTTCGTAAATCATCATTTGGATGAATGCAAAAATTATATTCACAAATGCAAATAACATTTACAGATATGTTTCCAATGTTCACATGTACAAATCAAAAGCTTGGCTTGCGAACTGGCAAATCTACATTTGCCGATCGAAGGACACGCTTGATCTGCTTGGATTTATGGACAGAATTTTGAGACAAATATTCCGCTGCTTTTCACCGTGTCGATTCACGCTCTCTTAACTTGCCATTCGTAAACTAAACTTCTTCTTCTTTGGTGCTACATAACACGGCGGTTTGTGTGTTCGGCTCATCAGCGCCACTTTTAGAACCAACCAAGTGGCCAAAATTGCACATTATCTTTAAGAAGTGGATTCATGGTACATTTAATTAAAACAACCGAGTTTTGAGTTTATTTAGGTTGTAAAGTTAACCCCACGCTAATCTTGCGATAGCAAGTTTTTAAAAAAGTCATTGCACAAAACTCCTATCAGATTGCATGTAGCTAGCTAGCTAGATTACATTACACAGGGGTAGGTAATGCTCTTCATCTTTTAGCCTGCTGTGCCTCCCTTTATGTTGCAAAATTCCAATAGTCTTGGGGTGTACTTTTCCAAAACACTCAGGAACTTTGGCTTGAGGTTGATTGTTATAATTCTCATGAATTCCTGCCTGGCCTATAAAACAACAGAAATAATAATTCACCAAGTACAAGTTAAACGCCAATCACATTTGTCAAAATAAGCACATATAAATTAACTGTTGAATGATCATGGATTGCACTGCCAAGAAAGTGGTTAAATACATGAACTCACCTGAGATATGGTGAAGAGGGAAGTTTATTCCATCTCATGACAACCTCCAATTAAAATGGTACAATTTGTTAGTTGCTTTAAAATTACACTAATGAGCATGACCAGATATAATCAGCAGAGTAACATTGCATTTTAAATAGTGGTAGCTGCAGCTATTAAATTTAACTTGATGACAAGTGCCTTTTATTAACAAATCAGGGTCTGTTGAAAGTTTAAAAATGCAATTATTACTAGAGATATTTCAGATAGAGATATTTTACATAGGTGCTCTCAGATAAATATTAGGCCTAGTTATAGATTTTAAGCTAAATTCATAACTCCAACATTAATATTTAAGTGCAGATAAGTGAAATATCTCTAGTATGCATAAACATGTCAAAACATAAGAATCTTAAACTGTACCATAAGAAAAACTAGTGTAAGCACGAAATTCATACTTATTTTTATTTTCAATAGAGCAGTCTATTTTAGCGGTGGTCAAGATAACTCAAACTTCCTCCGTTTCCGTCAGAGGCCAGTGTTTTTTTCAACCTGCTCCTCCGTAGCCTGGGATCAGAGTGAATTTTGGTTTTACCTCATGTTAAATCACAACGTTGGCCATCTTAATTCAAGCTTGCATAGTGTGTTGAATGAGTTAACATGACTGATAACGTTAGGTAGACAGATTTGTAACTCAAATTTGAATTATAGGTGACGTAACGCTTAAATTGTATGGAACACATGACTGGTGAAATGGCTGTACGTCATCAATGGTCTAATGTATCAAACAAGCCCCAAACCATCACTCTGCGGCCAGATATGGAGTTGATGTGGATGGATCCCTTTTATGGGTTGTTTCTCTTGACTTTTTTCCCCATAGAGTTCTATAGGAAAATTAGTCAGGAGAAATAACCCTTGCAGTGATCCATCCACATCTACTCCATATCTGGCAACAGAGTGGTGGTTTGGGGCTCGTTCGATAGCTAAGACCCTTGATGACTTACAGGCATTTAGCCAGCCATGTGTTCCATACTGTACCAGTGTAATTTACAGCTGAATCTAGTCTCACCCCCCAATTCCCATAGAGATCGATTCAAATGCAGAGAGCTTATAGTATCGCTTGTAACAGTACCTGGAAATAAGATATCAAGAGTCTTTTGATGGTGATGGGTCACAGACTTCAGGAAGTAACAGCATGCAAAGGATATGCGACCAAATATTAAATATGATACTTTAAAAATATGTTAAAGCAAAGGGTATGAATACTTATGTAAATGAAAGATTTCAGTTTTGGATTTTTAATACATTTGCAAAAATTTCTAAAAACATGTTTTCACTTTGTCATTATGGGCTTTATGTCATTATTGAGACAAAAAGTAACCCAATCTATTGTAGAATATGTCTGTAATGTAATAAAACGTGGAGAAGGTGAAAGGGGTATTCAGACTTTCCGGCTTGACTGTATAACATAACTGTAAGGGATCTCTAAGTCCCGCGTTGATAAGCAAAGCGGTCGATAGCAGCACAACTTCCTATAGGCAAACTCTACAGAAAGTGGGCACATAATGTATGCTACAAACAAATCAAAGGTTTTTTTAAAAATCCTGGCATTTTCTAAAAACATATTGTTCTGTTTGATAGAAATTATAATAAAGTAACTGCATAAGCAATGACATTGTTGTCAGATTTTTTCTTTTTAAGTTAGAAGGATTTTATTTCAGAAAATACATCGGAAGTGGACAGAAAAATATCCCACACATTCAAAACAATGCTTAATTCCAGTTGCAAACGTTACTGTTCATTCTGTCCATCACAGTAACGTTAGCTATACCCCTCTCTGTACATGATTCGGTGGATTTAGTAACTATTAAAATGCACAGGAAGTAACTCAATTAAACCCTTTGTTGTTATGATCGGGAAGAATTTTGCTAATCCAATTGTATAGGTTTATAGAAACCCGATTGTAAGGCTAACGTTATTTCTGTCCGTGACCAATCAGTAACGTTCGCGAGGATTACATTGCGAGATCCACTTTTATTTAACGCGGAAGTGATTCCCATCGTATTTGTGTGCCTGCGCTAAGATCGTAGATTCACGAATTTTGGAGCGGCGGGTGAGAGAAATTTCATTTTATTTCTCGAAATTAATGAATAAATATTCTGTCCACTAAAGTAACGATAGCGTCATGTAACGCACACCTCATTCAAGAAACGAAATTATGAAAACTACACATTATTTGAGGTGAAATGTGTGTTGAAATGACGAAAAGTTGGGATGCCCGTTGAATGCGTGTGTAAATGCATGTAAACATTGTGTACATTCAGCGAACCCGGAGATTCCCTGTGCTAACGTTAGACACTGTCCATGTAACATTAGCAAAAGCCCGTGTTTTCTGTGAAACCCAATCTATATGTTGATGAAGCACAAAAAAACTCATAAATATGCTGAAATGGTCATGTAATCATTTGCTGTATGTCTGTACATTCCATTATTTTAACATACAGTCAAGGATTTTTAACTGTTTTGTTAAGTTCAGTAAATTCTGTCCACGTAACATTAGCAACATATCCGAAAATTTAAACCCCTTTATTAATCAAAATATGAGTGGGCCAGGTCTAAAAGTTGGTGGGAATCCTTTTTATAATAAAGCAAGACCAAATAAAACAGAAATGTTAGATTGCCTTGAGATTTTATCAGAAAAATTTATGGGATCAAATGTGCCCACTTTCTGTAGAATTTGCCTATACCCTTTTTACCGGCTCGGGGTATAAATAGTGAGAGGAAATAAATGACAGGTGAACTCACTAATGACGAAGCGAAAGCAAAACCTGTAGCGTAACACAGGAAAATCCGAATAAAGAGACGCGGAGATAAGGGAAGAAAGGCAAGATCCATGACAATAACAAATCAAAATCCACAAACATTTATGAGCAAATGGAGTAAACCGATCAATTTTCAGACAGTGACATTAACAAACCTAGCTAACCTAACATAACCAAAAATATTCGCTATTCAAGCAAGCTTCAATGCTACCTAATGTTAGCAACTAGCTAACATTATAGCAGGGCATTAACGTTAGTGTTAACTAGCCAAAATTAATCATTCACAATCGGTACCAGCACATTATGGATACCATGAATGTATAATAATAGTATAAATAACAATAAAACTATATCAGATCTCATGATAATGTATGTTAAGAAGCACAGTAAGGTTAACTTACCAGCAGTCCAGACTGTTGCGGTGTAACTGGCGATCGTTGAAAATTCTATACGGTGCAATTTGAATTTGAGCGGCAAGCTTCTTCTTCTTTGGCTTAATAGCGGCTCCAAACGTTAACGGTGCATACCGTAAGGGGACTGTGTAGTATCATTCCAATTACATTATTGATTTATATGTTTATTAATCCTGTATTTTGTAAATATTTAAAGAATGCCCTGTATAAATCCCATTGCTTATACATTATCTCCAACAATCCTTTGATGTTCCATTCTCTTCAAATTTCACCCATCTTTGCACTTAAAATTATTTATATTCTGCTATGTAGCCTATATCCTACTGATAATTGGTGAGAAATTCCTTTGCATTATATTTATATAAAATTCTGGTATAGGCTATATGTACACACAAACTCCCACGTGTCCAGAGAGTGCAGACATTGTTCCACATTGGAGACAGACCTGCCTTTTTATCTATATTTATTTCTTGTGCAATTTATATTCATTTTAAAAAGCTGATCTTCCTTCCGCTGTGGAAAGGTAGCTTTTATGTAGTTATGTTACGTCATTTTTTATTTTACCAAGTAAAATTATATGTTTATTTTATTATTTATTTAATTTTTTTGGTTCAGCACTAGTATTTTACTACAATTGTATTCAAATGCAGATACACCACATTTAAAATTTTCTATTCTAAAATTTTCTATGCTCTACTGTGCATTTGTCTTAATGGTAAGAGTCCATTTAGATTCAATCTACACAATCAAAAACTTCACTGCAGTGTTTGTTAAACATCAAACCCTCAAAAGCACAGAGTAGAGGGTTATAACAGACATTATTTCACATAACATTCGAGCCGGTAAAAAGGGTATAGGAAGTTGTATTGCTATCGACCGCTTTGATTATCAACGCAGGACTTGTTAGCAGTACAACCTTAGAAAGAAAGCAGTTCTCTTTAAAACGCTCTTATTTCAGAGCAGAGGTTTTCGTTTTCTTTTGTTTTCTACTCTAACCTACGAGTGTCTCACCCAAAAATTTTTGGTGTCTTTTCAGTTCTCTTTTTCTTTTGTTTCACTCCACAAACGGGAGTTAGATAAGCGTTATTGCTTATTTCTTTGTTTTGCTCGGTTATCGAGCTCCTCGTTTTTATTGCGAGGTTTGTTTGTTCTTTTATTTAATTTTTTTCTCCACTACGGATCATTGTCCGTTCCAGTGGTGTTCTTAGGAACACTTTAAGATTTCCCAGCTATCGCATCTGGACCTCCAATATTCCCTCCGAGTCTCTGACAGAGATCCTTTACAGTAAGAAGATAATTAGTAATATGATTTCTGAATCATCAGAGTCCTCACGCCAGACACCAATAAATGTAGGGAATACATACAAATCTGATAGCAGTGAACAAGATGATTAGTAATATGATTTCTGAATCATCAGAGTCCTCACACGGGGCAGGTTATAATGTAGGGAATATGCCTCTATATTCTTACAATATTACTCATGCAAGCCGTTTACATATACATTTAGCAATAGTAGTGATATAAAACATGTACATCTTACCAGTCCTCACCCGGGCACCAACTAATGTAGAGAACACGTATGAATCTGGTAGCAGTGAGCAAGATGATTCGTAATATTATTTCTGAATCATTAGAGTCCTCATGTGGCACTAATTATGTAGGGAATATCCTCGGACGGGGCGCCAATAAATGTAAGGAATATGCCTCTATATATAAACTCTTACATGTGATGCCAGAAATATAGGCAATAACTATGGAATAATGTGGTTTACCCTTATTATTCTTAAATTAGGTTAAAATTAAATCAGATTATTATTATATATTATTATTATGGATTATAATTACTACTTCAATTTACCATAAAAGCACTAATAACTAATAACTCATAAGGGTTGAAGGTAGTACGTTCTAATGATTAGGTAGCCCTCGTGTTCATATGATATCAAAACAGACACCAGGTTTAATAAAAATTTATTTATTAAACAAGGAAAAACAGGAATATCACATTCTACTAAATAGACATATCGTGTTGTGTGCGTATTGGAGTATTTGTGTGGGTATGCACATGTGTGTGCGTGCGTGTGCCACGTGTGCTCAGAGAACAAAGGAGTGTGGAGTAAACTGGCTGTGTCGCAGCACGATGGTGGTTATTGATCTCAAATCTAACGTTACTATAAATAAGTTCACACACTTCGTCAGGAAATACTGTTAACCATCTACAGTAAGCTAAAATGAAATCATATCACACAAATGTTAGTAAATGTTAAAGAAGAGGAGCATACCATGAGGCCTGCTTTGGTTAGTTAACAGTACTAGCACATTAGCTATAAAACGATAGGCCAGCCGGCAAGCTTGCTAACCAGCGTAACAAGTTTATACAGCTATTGTTATCGCACAAAGTCGAGATACAATCAAATTATCAATAAACAATTCAGACTAAAATCCTAGACTATGCCTGGGATGTTTGATGAGTCTTACTGAAGTCTGCGGTGAGTTGATTACAGCTGGCTTTGTCCGTGAGGTGGGTGGCCAGGGTGTCTCCTTTGGCCTTTCTTATCCTGGTAGGGAGTTCTGCTGGTCGGCCAGATCCGATGTCTTTGTTAGTGCCTGGTTTGCGTCTTTGTGCATGGCTGGAACAGTCAGAGTTGCGTTAATTCAGTCCTAGGGTTAGATGCCGTAGGCAAGCTAACTCGTTCCTTGCGTGCAGCGGTGTTGCTCGTGCAATGGAGATCCACCTTTGTAGCTGTGTAGCTAGTAAAAGGGGAAGTGCTGCCTCCATAGAGGAAGAAGGAAAACAGTGAGTGCCTTCAGTTTTATCTGGTTTAGTTTTATGACCCTTAGTGTCTCGTATTTCCAAGTGACACGATGGGATCACTAAAACGGACGTTACGCTGTGGCTGGGTTGTAAATGTCCTTTGGGTTTCCGGTGGAATGAAGGGAAATGTAGTCTGTTGTCCCTACATATTCATGATTCACAAGAGTTGGGGGTCCCATAGTTTTAATGTCTTATGGGTTTTTCATGGGAGTGCTCCTCATGATGATGATGATGATTTATTTGATACATATAATCCTGCACTAGAGCAGCCATCACATACATTTAAAATGCACAAATAAGATTAAATTGAGTAACTCAAATGCAAAACCACCGTTCTGATTATTTTGTGTATGTAGGGTCAGACAGGCTTAAACAGTCTTCCCATAGCCTAGCTAAAGGCACATTGCGGGGTAACTAAAACGGTAAAGCTATGTATGCCAATCTACTGTACATGCTATTAGCCTTAATGTGTTTGAATTTTTGCAAAAAACATGTTTTTCTTTCCACCACAAACCAAGATACATACCAAGCTGCCCCTAAAAACTGTAAGTGGGCATCATTATTTTCTACTACCTATCCCTGCACTTATGAGGAATATTGCCTATTTTAAATAAATATACACTTTTTATATAATCACATATAGTAGCCTACTGTGGGAGATATTTCCATGTCCTATATGTAAATCCTCCAAATACCGCATACGTATAGGCCTGCAGGATGTGGGTCCCCCTCCAGGTCACACACTGAATTGTTGCTTCGCGGCTTTATAAATGTGGACAGATGACGTGTATGTGGCTGGAGTTTGTGTACCAAATCTGTAAACTCTTGGCAAGATACAGATTAGACACAATGCTTTGAAGCCGCAGGACCACAGGAAGTGGCCCTGAGGAAAAACCTGTGAATAAGAGCCCGATGCTTAGCATACAATGGTGAGAACATGTGCAGGATGTGATTATGGAGTGGTCCGTCCTGATGAACTATGCAAAATGCATGTATAATCTGAATTATATCTTGCTGACATTGCTAAGCTTAAATACACATATGGCATATATATTTTGAAACTGCCAACTAGTAAAATTGTTAAACGACTTACACATATGGCATATATATATATTTTAAACAGAATTTACAGGTTCTGCGTCACAATGGTCTAAACCGATCAAAAGGGGTGAGATCATTGTGTCGCACAGGGACAAGCAAAAGATCAAACAAACATCACCCACGGTCAGAGCGGTCTTGAGTACGCCCCCACACGCAAACCATTGTGGCCATGTGATCAGGTATAATCAGGAAAGATACCAAGAAATGCCCCTAACATCAACTAAGGGTAGGAAAAACCCCAATTACGCCCCACATGTCTGTGATTGGTAAACAAGTGTCCCGGGGCGGGGGAACGGATATGTTGACAGTGTATAAAACCTGTGACAAACTGAATATCAGGGCTTCTCTCTGCGGAGAGAACTCGGCTTTGTACAAGCTTGTTTGCTGAATAAAGTCTGAACCTTCTGAAAAGCCTGCCTGGAACTATTCCCTAAAAACTCTAACTCTGGACCTTACTTATTGAAAACTTTAATTTTGGATCGAAAACTCTGATTTTGGAGTAAATACTTTAACTTTGACTGAAAACTTTAAACATGAAATTGGAAACAACGAACAAGTTGGCGGACTTGGAGAAAACTGAGATTCTCAAGCCACTACACTACATTAAGGACTTTTCACACTTATTATTTCAACAGCACATACTTCATCCCCAGAGCCATCATCAGCAAGCACATTGTCTCATCTTCAAGGTATCTTAACAACATTTTATAGCATTCTTTTAAGTAAAGTTAATCTCAACAATAAACGTTTTCAATGTACAAAAATGCCAAATATTGATATCAAAATGAGGCCAAGTTACAACAAACAATATTGCCTATTGTAGCTCAAACTAATTACACAAGCTCTATTCCAAAGCAATGCTACCGAATCTTTCTTAAATTATTGAATGTAACTTGGCCTCATATTTTTTCATCTTACCATCTGAAGAGAATGTGGTAATTCAAACTTCATGTGCCATGTCAAAAGTGTCAAATGCCAATCATTTATAGTGGAAATAATCTGCAATTCAGATGTGTTACACTTAGAAATGTAAAATATTACCAGACTATATGTTCAAACAATTGTCTGCTTCCAGTGCTTTGGGTCTATGAGAAGCACATCATGAGTAAAATGCATTATTATTTTTACAATACTTTATTGTATTACAATACAATATTATTTATTTGGAATATATGTATTTGAATAAATATAAACCTGTGTGTTCCTACAGACCCTAAACATTATTTTGTTCACAAAATTGTGTTCACAAATAACATTGTTATCATTTTACATTTTAAAATAAATTGTGCTATTTTACTTATTTGGCTTCATCTGACCCACAAACATACATTAGGCTACATGAATGTGGCAAACATGTCTGGATCTGTTTTTAAAATTCAGTAATTAGGCTATTTACTAGGTTTGAATATCTATAATTTTTACCTCTATTTGTTTATTCATCTTCCCTTTCAATGAACTTGACAACCAAGTATAAATATATCCTTTCTGTAGTGTAATATTACATCAGTTATTGAAAACATTCATTGAAATGATGTGTTCTTCTATGAGGCAGCATTTCACATTTAAAGCACAACTGAACTTTGGTAGAACTTTGGGTTGTGTAGTTACCTGGCCATGATATGAGTCCAAATGGTGGCGAAATAAGTTCATTAGTTGCTCTGTGCTCCCCTGGGGTGATCATCCAGAATAGGGTATTTGTCGCTCTCCATTCACAGCTAAAACGGTCTCAAAATGACACTTCTAGCACGTATACGAATGTGAACAAAGTGGATTCTGTCAATTCAAACAATAACCAGAGTTCAATAGGAACATTTGCCAGGAGAAACAACTCTCTGTGATATATAATATTGATGCCCAAAAATGGGGGGGCTATGTACAAAAGGTTCTATAATTTATAAATGGTTCATCCGATATGGATGAAAATACCCTCAAATTAAAGCTGACAGTCTGCACTTCAACCTCGTTGTCATTGTATCTTTTCAAACTCAAAGTGCTAGAGGACAGAACCAAAATAACAAAAAATGTGTCACTGTGTAATGAATTATGGTGCTCACTGTATTTCGCCACCATTTGAACTCATATCATGACCAAGTAATTTCACAACCCAAAGTTCTATCAAAGTTCAGTTGTGCTTTAATGTTTGAATGCCACATTCTCTTCCGATAGTAAGATGAAAAAACACAAGGCCAAACTTTCTGTGCTGTATAAGTATGGAGCATGCCCCAATAAGCCGTAACTTATAGTACACTGCTCAAAGAAATTAAGGGAACACTTAATCAACACAGTATAACACCAAGTCAATTAAACTTCTGGGATATCGATCTGTCCAGTTAGGAAGTGTAAACAATTGTGAATCAATTTCACCTGCTTTGGTGCAAATGAAAGTGACAACAGATGGACAGGAGAGGCAACAGCAAGACAACCCCCAAAAAGTAAATGGTTTTGCAGCTAGTGGCCACAGACCATTTCTCTTTCCTTATCCTTCCTGACTGATTTTTCTCTAGTTTTGCATTTTGCTAGTGCCCTTGTCGCGACTGGTAGCATGAGGCGGTACCTGCAGCCCAGGTTGCACAGGTAGTCCAGCTCCTCCAGGATGGCACATCCATGCGTGCCGACGCAAGAAGGTTTGCTGTGTCCCCCAGCACAGTCTCAAGAGCGTGGAGGAGATACTGGGAGACGGGCCATTACAAGAAGAGAGATGGACAGGGCCGTAGAAGGGCAACAACCCAGCGGCAGGACCGGTATCTGCTCCTTTGTGCGAGGAGGAACAGGAGGAGCACTGCCAAAGCCATACAAAATGACCTCCAGCGGGCTACTCATGTGCATGTTTCTGACCAAACTGTCAGAAACAGACTCCATGAGGGTGGCATGAGGACCCAACGTCCTGTAGTGGGACTTGTGCTCACAGCCCAGCACCATGCAGCTCGATTGGCATTTTCGAGAGAACACCAGAATTGGCAGGTTCCCAGATGAGAGCAGGTTCACACTGGGCACATGTGACAGATGTGAAAGAGTCTGGAGACGCCGTGGCGAATGTTATGCTGCCTGCAACATCATCCAGCATGACCAGTTTGGTTTAATTGACTTGGTGTTATACTGTGATGATTAAGTGTTCCTTTCATTTTTTTGAGCAGTGTATATACAAATAATGTAATAGTTTGGCGCTTAAGTATATTTTTGTTTCATGACACAGCTGTCATAACTTCTGCCTGAAGAGCCCCAGGCCTTGTCAGAAGTAGCAAAACATTTTTTAGACTACACACATGCACACAAACACCTACACTCAATGATCGAAGCCCACAACATTTAATCTTTCTTTAATAGATATTTTCCCAAAGGTCTTGCAAAAACGTGCAAGAATTTGCAGAAACCCAGCAAGAAATCCTTGCAATGCAAAGGAGAATACTGGCCGCTAGGGGAGAGGTGTAAGATTCTAAATTTACATGATCCACTCAAACACTGACAAATCAACCACACTGCCAGCCGAATCAACCAACTTATCATAAATACAATGAAAGGTTAAAATGTAAGTGCAAGCAGTGACTCTTCGCCACTGATAGGCATAGTCTTCAATTATAGAATAGCAGCTGGGAGTGAGTGATCAAGGCCTATTCCAACCAAGGAAATTAGATTAGCAATACAATAGACTGGTTCCTGGTTAGACCACGGGAAGTTGCACCTTCAGACCCCCTACTGAGGAACAGACTGATTGATTTAAGGGAGCCAGACAATGGCTTCCTTAAATCAATCACATCATTTTTTAATATACATTTCTGTTTCCTGCCTGCAGAAAACAAAGCCCGAAAATGGTATTTAAAGTGATACAATTCACAGAACAGGAGTCAGATTAACTCCGCTGAATCCAGAGTGCATTGCTGTATCTCTGTCAACTGCTGTTACGAAGAATAAACTTTGTCATTTTCAACAAACATCAGAGACGCACTTCCTTTTTCTTACAGAGGCAAAGGAGGACATTATGGAAAATGGTCCATGTCAGAATGTGAAGGAGCTCCAACAGCTGGACAAGGAGGACCGAGATGGAAAATACACATGGTAATACACATAGAAGAAGCTGTGAAAATAACATTTTAAACTAAGATACACACTCAGTTATGACATCATTATGCCATAATCAATTTAAGTTTAAACTGCAGTATCTACAGAACTTTATGCCTACTGTAATTTTTTACTGATAAATTAAATTAATTTATCTTGTAGTAGGCTACACAGAATCATGAACTACCTTCGTTCTCTTGGAAGAGCTAACCCAGGGGCAGCTGTGCAGAAAATGTTGTGCGAAGTGGCATCTAATCAAGTGTTGACGACCTACACACTGAGGGGAAAAAAACCCAAACTGGCCTTCCAAGACCTCAGGAATTGGCATGTGATAATATGCAAGATTCATTTACACTGGTGACTTTATTTGATCTTTCTTGAAAGGGTCATAAAATTGAGTGTTGCACATTTATTCATTTCCTTTTGCCTAAAATATGATACCAACACTATGTCGTAAAACTGATGAATTTTTACTTAATTATATGTATATGAGGTATATTATATATGTATATTATATTAACCTATTGTATACAGGTTTTCTAAATTAGCCTATGGTTTCATCTGAATTATTATGCAAAAGCACCTCAGGTTACTGTCAATTTAAATGAGTGAAATATACAGTCAAGCTGGAAAGTCTGCCCACCCCTTTCACCTTCTCCACGTTTTATTACATTACAGACATATTCTACAATAGATTGAGTTCATTTTTTTGTCGACACAATTCGACACAAAATAGCCCATAATTGCAAAGTGAAAACATGTTTTTAGAAATTTTTGCAAATGTATTAAAAATTGAAAACTGAAATCTCTCATTTACATAAGTATTCATACCCTTTGCTTTAACATATTTTTAAAGTATCATATTTAATCTTTGGTCGCATATCCTTTGCATGCTGTTACTTCCTGAAGTCTGTGACCAATCAACATCAAAAGACTCAATATCTTATTTTCAGGTACTGTTACAAGCGATACTATAACCTCTCTGCATTTGAACGGATCTCTATGAGAATTGGGGGGTGAGACTAGATTCAGCTGTAAATTACGCTGGTACAGTATGGAACACATGACTGGCGAAATGGCTGTACGTCATCAAGGGTCTAAGGTATCAAACGAGCCCCAAACCATCACTCTGCGGCCAGATATGGAGTAGATGTAGTTTGCTGATGTATGGCTTTTACATGTAGTGATCTGTAACTATGATATGTTCTGGTAACATTAAAGGAACGTTCTGGGAACCACACATAATACCAGATGGGAACGTTCCAGATATGTTAAGAAAACTTTCCTGGAAAACCGCAAGGGAACGTTAATTGGCAACCGTATAGAAACGTACCCCTAACCTCAAAAAAACGTTCTCAGAACCAAAGATTGCCTGCTGGATACTCTCCCGAACGTTCTTATTAGGGCAGGAGAACATTCCCATAACTATGCAATGTTCTAGTAACGTTAAAGGAACCTTCTGGGAACCACATATAATACCAGATGGGAACATTCCAGATATGTTAAGAAAACCTTCCTGGAAAACAGTAAGGGAACATTCATTTAAACCATATGGGAACGTACCCCTAACCTTGAAAAAACCTTTCCGGAACGTTCCCAAAACCAAAAATAGTTTGCTGGGTTATTTCTTATTCATTGGACTTGTAACTTTGTAAATAAACTTGTGTTATAATGAACAGTTGTGTAGTTTGGAGTTTGATGGGGTTATTGGTTATAATGGAATAATAGAACGTGATGGTAGCGATCTAGGCCTATATTTCACAAGAGATTTCCAGAATATCCAGTGGCTAGGAAAAGGTGGACATTGGCAATAAGGAGGCAGGAAAGATGGTCTCCAAAAGACTTGCAAATGCTGTGCAGTAAACAAACAACAACAAAATCGAAATACATTTTGTACTATTTCAGACTGCCAGAGCATCCATGCAAACACTGCAATACATAAAATCTATTCAGTCATGTAGCTTTCATCTTTTTTTAAATAATATGTTTATTGGTTGTCAGTTTATAGGCTGTTTATAATAAAAAATAAAAATAATTAAAATCAAAGAGGAGGCGAGGCAGTATTGTAGCACAGCAATATAGGTGATACGTGCCATATACATAATAATAGGCTACATCTTCCAAAAAGTGCTGAATTCGCTTAACTGAAAATATTGTATAGGCTACAGGGATAGGTAACAAGGGAGAAGGGATGGAATAACAAAAACACACAGACACTATGAAAACAAAAACAGAAAAGCAAACACCAATAATAACTCCCAAAACAAGCATGTCTATATGTCTAAAATGGCAATATTAGTAGCCTATTAAAATTCACTACCATTGTGTGAGGGAAATTGTGCTGATGCCAGTGACCTGTCAAAACAGCAACAATAACATCATAAGTGTTTAGCCCAAATTCATACAGTAGCCTAGAAGTAATTGGATGAATCAAACCTATATCTTAAACATTATCCAATGACACAATGTGTAGTAAGCTACTGACTGGTACATTCCCAGCAATGTTGAATAGTAGCTTGGCATTGTAGATACCTGTCCAAAAGTGAAACAGTTCTGCCCCATGTGGGATTTAGATAGAGATCGCTGGATTTGTATCTAGGAACTTTACCACTGGACTACCTAGAAAGATAGCTAGGCTATAGTCTGGAATAGTTTAATGCTCGATTGGTTTTGCTCAATCATTCAAGTCTTTAAACAGATTTTTAACTTGGAATGAGTGGACTGTAATTAGAACCTAGGGTTTTTAGTTTTAATGGGATAAAATTACACGTAGCCTATATTTTTTATTTAACCAGCTGGTTATGAATCTCTTATCCACAGTGCCCCCCTAGTTGTAGTCGTCAAAGTCCCAATTAGGCTACAGTCATGTTCTCTGAAATTATAAATGACAGCTTTAAGAAACCCCCCGCAATTCATCTTGCCACAGTCACAGACAATAAAATGAACCGTTTCTACACGCTAAAAAAACATGTTCCGATATAGGAACAATAATAGCTAGCCTATATTATTAAAAATAATCTGCTTAACCCTTGTTGATAGCCTACTGCAGACTCAAAATGCAAATGATGCAACATGTGTTGTGGATACTTGATCCAAACTTGCCTGATTACGTCAATTTCAAGAATTCCGAGTGAAAATATCTTGCCAAAATTCAGAGTTTTCAACATTAGCTCTCAAATCTCAATGTGTTTAAATAAAGAGAATGAGGCAGTAATTCTCAGAGAATGCTAGACTTTATTTCATTAAACATACAACAAAAGTCCAGCGTAGTGCCCCCGCAGAGACTATCAAAAATGCCAGACCTTATCCCATACACCGCACGATCAAAGTCATGACATCTCCGCAGAGACACTCCAAGCGTAGTGCCTCTCCACAGAGACACTCAAAAATGCCAGACCTTATCCCATACACCGCACGATCAAAGTCATGACATCTCCGCAGAGACACTCCAAGGGTAGTGCCTCTCCGCAGAGACACTCCCATTATTCTTGGTTTACAGTCCATCTTTATACAGTTTCTTATCAGATTGTCCATCCCATTTCTTGCCCATCTGACCCCTTTGACCATACAGACACAGGCCATCTCCATCTCCGCCTTTCTTCGAGAACTTTCCAATCTTCTCCTTCGTAGGGCCTCTCCTATTGGATTGTAACTAGGTCACACCTGGGTTCTCAACCACCCGGCTCCGCCCCGTGTGCCCCCTCCCATGCCCGGAGATTCAACTTTTTATCCAACAACTTTTGATAGCTGTTGCCTAGGTACGCCTTAGAAGGCGCCCAACACAATCCTTGTTTTAGGAACATCTTATCTTCTTATCAGACTCTCTACAACACTTCCACTTTGATCCTTCGAGCCTCCCTCTCTCTGGGGCGCAGCTCCAGGCTAGATCCCTTTCCGCTGAATTCCTTTCCCCAGACTCCTCTGAGTGAAAGGACATTTCAGCCTTTCTGTTTCCCAATGCTTTCTTTTCAAAAACACTGATCACAGAAAGCACTACTCGCTTACTAACTCATTCGGTTTCAGCTTATAGTGGCTTGACTGTACATTGAGCCGGATGCGGCGGCCATCTCTCATGGTCTTATTACCCTCTGCGATCCGACCGGCCGGTGACCCAGTCGATAGCGATCTCCAGTCCTGCATCTAATCAGGACCCCGTAGTAGCTGTTAACCACCCGTTTAGGAACTGACGGTCTGATCCCTATCCCACTTTGCTATGGGTATAGAAACTTTGACCGTTTTCACCAGCCTTGCCTGTTCACAGAGGTCGTCTCTTACGCCCCTCTGCTAGGTGTGGACTGTCATCCACGTACCACGTACTGCCTGCACACTTACATGCGACAGCTACGCCGACTAGACGGTACCACGGCAGTATGTCCATTCATACTTCATCAGACACGGGGGCCTTCAGTGTTCTCCCCAGCACTATAGAATGTTTTTAACGTGCCCTCGGAACTTTGCAATTCCGCCGCCGCCTGTTATTGACTAGGTTCGGGGTGCCTAATCCCCTGCCTAATCAATTTATTCTCTAAATTATTTCACATTCGCATTTATTTAAATGCAGTATTCTATATTCCCTTTTTAAACATTGAACAAAAAGTTCGGAAACCCGTGCCTGGCAGACCACCCCTCCGCCGCAACAACGGCTCCCGGTAACAAACCCCACACCGCCGGAAAGCCCTCCCACCCCCCCCCCAAATAGCACTCCCACCCGCAAGGAACATGCACCCGCGGGACGAGCAGCACAGCCGAGCACGCGGGCTACGCCCACGCAAAACCCGCCAAATCCTCTCCTCCCACAAACTCATACCCCCCACAAATGGAGCACCACCCAAAAGGGAAACAAACAGGCCCCCAACGGTACAAAATTCACCGCCAAGAAGCACTGCCACAACAGAGAAACAATATACCAAACACAAACCCCCCCCTTTTATATCTTATTTTTTATTTCAACTTATTTTCCAAATTATCCGAGTTCTTTTTTAACATACTTTAACACTTAAAATACTTTTCTTATTCAGACACTATATGTTTGTTCAGATAACGGATACATTTTCATATTATGCCATTAATTCTTATTCCCTTATTTTTTCTTTATTGTTCTTTATTACTTTCTGTTATTTCAAATTTCTGAACAAACCTTCCTTGTAATATCACTTTAATTTTCTCTGCGTGCTAGTCACGCTGTGTATTTTCTCAAATACAAGTTCTAATTTTTTCCCGTTTATTAGCTTATCACTTTTTTAGTATGCACCTTATTTCCCCAATTTTATCCACAGATTAAGTTATTAATTTGTTCTACTATTTTCTTTGTCTTTATTAATTTTTATAATTCTTTATTACTTCAAATCTTTGCATACACCGTCCGTGTAGCATTTGCCGTTAATTTTTCTTCATGTCACTCGCTTCGCGTAATTTCAAGTGCAAGTTCTGTTTTTTCACTAATTTTTCTCTCTATCATATATTTAATTTGTTCTCTGGATGTACAACCCTCTCCGTGTATACACCTATCAGTTACGCCACCTCCTTCATGTAACTTTTTAATATACTATAATGCATATTGCATCTCAACACTTTTTTATATCACAGTTATTTATATCAATATATCAACAAAGAAAAAGAAAAAAGAAAAAATAATAATAATAATTGTAAAAAAAATAATAATAATAATAATTTAAAAAAAAAAAAAAATAATAATAATTTTCACTCAGTGCGCACTTCTTTTATTAACTTCTGCCTTTCTCAACACCAAATGGTTACACTTTGATCCTTCGAGCCTCCCTCTCTCTGGGGCGCAGCTCCAGGCTAGATCCCTTTCCGCTGAATTCCTTTCCCCAGATTCCTCTGAGTGAAAGGACATTTCAGCCTTTTCTGCTTCCCAATGCCTTCTTTTCAAAAACACTGATCACAGAAAGCACTACTCGCTTACTAACTCATTCGGTTTCAGCTTATAGTGGCCTGACTGTACATTGAGCCGGATGCGGCGGCCATCTCTCATGGTCTTATTGCCCTCTGCGATCCAACCGGCCGGTGACCCAGTCGATAGCGATCCCTAGTCCTGCATCTAATCAGGACCCCGTAGTAGCTGTTAACCACCCGGTTAGGAACCGACGGTCTGATCCCTATCCCACCTTGCTATGGGTATAGAAACTTTGACCGTTTTCACCAGCCTTGCCTGTTCACAGAGGCCGTCTCTTACGCCCTTCTGCTAGGTGTGGACTGTCATCCACGTACCACGTACTGCCTGCACACTTACATGCGACAGCCACGCCGACTAGACGGTACCACGGCAGTATGTCCATTCATACTTCATCAGACACGGGGGCCTTCAGTCTTCTCCCCTGCACTATACACAGTCTTTAACGTGCCCTCGGAACTTTGCAATTCCGCCACCGCCTGTTAAGGCCTAGGTTCGGGGGTGCCTAATCCCCTGCTTAAGCCTTCAGCTTCTTCTAGTCAGAGAGACAGAGAACATGTCTCTCTGCTCTTATAATATTTTACTGTGCTTATGAATGCGTTTCTCTGTTCTTAATACATTTATACATTCTGTATATTGCTCTTAATACATTCACAGATACATATTCAAATATTATCAATACATATTGTCACAGGTGACCAATGGATTTAATGGAATTCCCAACACATGCAAAAGAGAAGCTATTTCAGACATAGTAAAAAAATATATAAATATCGCCAATCCAGTGGGTAGCCTAGTTGCGCTAGGCATGTGAGTAACCAGCCTAGGAAGGCTAGTGACCAGCCAAGTCAGTCGCAAATCCAGTGGGTAGCTGCACTAGGCACGTGAGTTACGAGGTTACCAGCCTCTGCAAATCAGTAGCCGGCTTATCAGTCGCTATATCATTTGACTACTGCCAATCAGTAGTCTCCTCCAGCCTCCCAGTAGTCTTATTTAGCATATATCCCGCGCCATAGAACTGGAGTTCTCAGTGACCCGGATGTGTGTCACAGTAAACTGCAAAAACTGAATTTGAATTACGAGAACTGAATTTGAATTGTGAGAACTGAACGTGGAAGTATATAGAGAGTTGAATTTTCAGTGAGGATCAAATATATTTTCAGAGCAAATTAATTCAATTTCATAATAATGGAATTCAGTTCCAAACTAATACATTCAATTTCAAATTGTGCTATTCAGATTCAGTTTTTCAATGCAATTATTCAAGTTAAACAATACAAATTAAATATGTGATGCAAATTCAGTTTTTTAATGCAATTATTCAAGTAGAGCAATTCAAATTCAAATATAAATCATTCAAATTCAGTTTCTAGTGGCACATATTTCTACCCATAAGTTACAAATGAACACATTTCCAAAACGCTCGTGTGAAATGGGAAGCTAACGTTATGTGAATATCTGGTTCGTTCGCTATAAGGTAGATAAGCGTTTCTCTATTCGTTGTCACAACCCTTATTCTATTGTTCCTAAAGGTCAATATGCTAATATCTGGGCTATTTACAACTAAAACAATCTAGCTATTAATTATAATAATAATAATAATAATAACTTTATTTGTATAGCACCTTTCTAATGCAAGGATACAAGGTGCTTTGACAGGCAAAGGAAAAATGACAAAATATATAACAAACAGAAGAACAAGAACAATAAGTATACAGAAATACAAGATAATAAAAAAGAGAGAAGAATAAATTAATAAATAAATAAAATAATACTGTGGCAGGGTGGGCGTGGTTAGCCTCTGCGTGCAGAGAGAGAGTGAACCGAGCGGCTCTCGGACCCTGAGCCACAGCTGTCCGACGCTCGCACGCATGCTGGAGGCGATGGCCCAGATGCAGGAGCGGCAGGCTGCCGTACACCAGGAGCAGATGGAGGCGCTACGGGTGCAGTCCACCCTACAGACAGAGACGTTGCGGCAGCTGGCCAATGGCAGGGGGGCAGGGTCCCGGGATCCACACGTCCGAGCCCCCATGAAGATCCAGCTGCCAAAAATGACGGCCGACGATGACGCCCAGGCCTTCCTGGACAGTTTCACGGTGGCCGCGGAGGCGTGTCAGTGGCCCAGCGAGGAGTGGGTAGTCCGCCTCCTGCCCCTGTTAACAGGGGAAGCCCAGCAGGCGGCACATGGGCTGCCGGCCGCAGCCCGGGCGGACTACAACACCGTCAGGAAGGCAATCCTGGATCGGCTTGGCTATAGCCCAGAAGATCAAAGGCGCCGCTTCAGGGAAGCCTCCCTGGTTCCGGGGGACCGCCCCTTCGCGTTCACCCAGCGGCTCACCGACATGGCCCGACGATGGCTGCAGCCAGAAATCCGGTCCGCCGCGGGGGTGGTGGAACAGGTGGTGCTGGAGAAATTTGAGGCCGGGCTGCCAGAGGCGACCGCCAACTGGGTGCGCTGCCACCGACCCACTGATCTGGAGCTGGCAGTTATCCTGGCCGAAGACCATCTGGCCGTGGTACCCAGCAGCCCGCCGCAAAAACCGCCGGAACCAGCTCCTAGGAGGAGACCCCCTCCTCGCACGGTCCCTTCCTCTCTGTCCCGCGACACCGCTACAACCTATCCCCGATTTAATCCCCCTTCTTTTCTCTCTCCCTCTCCAGGCCCAGGCTCGGTGGCGGGAGGGTCCGACCCACATAGGGCTCCTCAGACGGTCGGACCGGGTTGTTGGCGATGCGGGCAGCTAAATAGAGAAGGAGCTAAACAAATCTACCATCTAAATCTATTAAAAGCCTGGAAAGAGGTGGTGGCTGTCTCGCTGGTGACGGTAGATAAGGAGAAAGATGAGCTGGGGCCGGAGGTACCAAATTCACCCAATCAGACCCCGCCCCTTTCTGACAGCCATCTCTCGCCAAACCAGCAGGCAGACCTTGCTCTATTGCAAAAGCAGTTTGCGGATGTGTTTTCTCCCCTACCCGGACGCACGAATCTCATACACCACCATATTGAAACCCCCCCAGGAGTGACGGTACGTTCCCGTCCTTATCGGCTGCCAGAACACAAAAAAAAATTGGTGCAGGCAGAAATAAAGGCCATGCTGGAGATGGGCGTAATAGAGGAGTCACACAGTGCCTGGAGCAGCCCCATTGTCCTGGTAGGGAAACCAGATGGGTCTATCCGGTTCTGTGTGGATTACAGAAAGGTGAATGAGGTTTCACAGTTTGATGCCTATCCTATGCCTAGGGTCGATGAACTCTTGGATCGGCTGGGCACGGCTCGTTTTTTCTCGACACTGGATTTGACCAAGGGCTACTGGCAGATTCCCTTGTCGCCAGAGTCTAAGGAAAAATCGGCTTTCTCTGCTCCGGACGGTTTGTACCAATTTCGTACACTTCCGTTCGGGCTATTCGGGGCTCCAGCCACGTTCCAGCGCCTTATGGATCGGGTGCTGCGTCCGCATGTTGCATATGCTGCAGCCTATATTGATGATGTTATCATCCACAGTGAGAACTGGGCGCAGCATGTGCGGCATGTGGGGGCGGTACTCGAGTCTCTGAGGCGGGCGGGGCTCACGGCTAACCCGAGGAAGTGTGCAATTGGCAGAGCAGAGGTACGGTATTTGGGGTACCACTTGGGAAGTGGACAGGTGCGGCCTCTAGTGGACAAAACCGCGGCGATTGCGACCTGTCCCCGGCCCAAGACAAAAAAAGAGGTGAGGAGGTTCTTGGGGTTGGCCGGTTACTATAGGAGGTTTATTCCTGCTTTTTTGGAGCTGACCAGCCCCTTGACTGATTTAACTCGGAAAGGTGCCTCAGAGCCAGTCCAGTGGACGGAGCCGTGCCGGAGGGCGTTTGAGCGAGTAAAAGAAGCACTTTGTGGGGAGCCGCTGTTGTTCACACCTAACTTTTCTCTCCCATTCACTCTGCAGACAGACGCGTCGGACAGAGGGCTGGGGGCCGTGTTGACCCAGCAGGTGGAGGGAGTCGATCGCCCGGTGCTGTACATAAGCCGCAAGCTGTCACAGCGGGAGGCGAAGTACAGCACCATAGAGAAAGAATGCCTCGCCATCCGGTGGGCGGTCGGGTCCCTCCGGTATTACCTGCTGGGCCGCTCATTCACCCTCTGGTCGGACCATGCCCCCCTCCAGTGGCTCCACCGCATGAAAGATGCCAACGCGCGGATCACCCGTTGGTATCTGGCATTACAGCCGTTTAATTTTAAGGTGATCCATAGGCCGGGGCCGCAAATGGTGGCGGCGGACTTCCTCTCTCGCCTAGGAGGGGGGGGGGGGGGGGTGGTTATCGGCCGGATAGCTCCCCGGCCTAAGTCGGGCGGTGGAGGTATGTGGCAGGGTGGGCGTGGTTAGCCTCTGCGTGCAGAGAGAGAGTGAAAAGAGCGGCTCTCGGACCCTGAGCCACAGCTGTCATAAGTTAATCAGCATCAGGGTGAAACGTAATTGAATAATGGTTTAATTGTTTCTGATTGCTATGACAGTGAGCCGGGGCATGAAAAGGGAGAGACGGGCGGACAAACGGGGCTGGCTGGAGACGGAGGAAGTGATAGCTTCGAGAAGCCAGATCCGAAAAAGTGAAACTTAGAAAACTGTAAATTAAATATACCCAAGCGGGTTTGTGCATCATACGGTGTGGTCTCCACTTCTTCCCGAGCGGTGGCACTCGATCTTGCTACAAATACTTTTAAGTAAAAGCTAGTTTATAAAGGTGAGTTTTCAGGTTATTTTTGAAAGTGCATACTGAGTTTGCAGTTCTTAAGTTGAGTGGGAGGCTGTTCCAGAGTCTAGGCGCAACCACTGAGAAGGCACAGTCACCCTTCGTCTTTAGCCTAGAATCTGGAACAACAGATTCTGATTAGCAGATCTGAGTGTCCGGTTTGGTAAGTAAGGGGTAAGAAGCTCAACTATATAGGCAGGTGCTAAACCATTTAATGCTTTAAAAGTAATTAGTAAAATTTTAAAATCAACTCTAAAAGCAACTGGGAGCCAGTGTAAGGATGCTAGAATAGGGGTAATATGTTCTCTCCTATTTGTCCCAGTTAATAGCCTGGCGGCTGCATTCTGCACCACTTGGAGCCGGACCATAGTTTTGCGTCCCAGGCAACTATACAGCGAGTTGCAATAGTCTATGCGTGATGACACAAACGCATGTACAATTTTCTCTGTATCTTCAAAAGACAATATTTTTCTGATTTTGGAGATGTTCCTCAGTTGGTAGAAGCTTGTCTGGACTGATTTCTTTATGTGACACTCAAAGTTAAGATGTTGATCAAAAATCACACCAAGATTTCTAGAAACAGATTTTACATTTAGTGCAAGAGAGCCTAAATTAGATTGAATTAAATCAGAGACATGCTTCGGGCCTATGATTAAAACCTCCGTTTTATCCGGGTTGAGCTGGAGGAAATTTTGAGATAGCCAGCTCTGCACATCATTCAGACAGTCCTGCAATAGAGCTAATTTGTTTAATTCATTTGGTTTGATAGACAGTTATAACTGTGTGTCATCAGCGTAGAAATGAAAAGATATATTGTGGTTTCGAATAATTTGGCCAAGAGGAAGCATATAGATGGAAAACAGGATTGGACCGAGGATCGAGCCTTGGGGAATACCACATTTTAGTGTTACTGATGAGGACATGAATTCACCTATTGAGATGGAAAAAGTTCTGTTTGCCAGGTAAGACGCAAACCAGTTCCGGGCAGTACCGGAAATGCCAATCCAATTTACAAGT
Source organism: Ilyophis sp. 1 JC-2022 (assembly GCA_022702515.1). Lineage (NCBI taxonomy): Eukaryota > Metazoa > Chordata > Actinopteri > Anguilliformes > Synaphobranchidae > Ilyophis > Ilyophis sp. 1 JC-2022. The sequence continues at coordinate 130,804,818 of CM040406.1, read as the reverse complement.
CTGTTGATTAGTATAGAGTGGTCAATTGTATCAAATGCTGCGCTAAGATCAAGAAGGACAAGGATTGAGCTTTCACCTGAATCTGCGTTTAGAAGTAAATCATTTACTACTTTTAAAAGTGCTGTCTCCGTGCTATGATGTGGGCGGAAGCCAGATTGGAATTTTTCAAAAAGGTCGTTATTGTTCATTGCTGATGTTAGTTGTTTAGAGACGACTTTTTCCAGGACTTTAGACAAAAAAGGCAGCTTTGAGATAGGTCTGTAATTGTTTAAAACTGAGGTGTCAAGATTTGTTTTTTTAAGAAGAGGTTGAATTATAGCACATTTAAAATAAGAGGGAACGTATCCTGAGTGTTACATTTATGTAATGTTTATGTCATGTTAGATGTTTAGTGTTTATCACAGTTTATGTTCTGTTTATGTTACGATGCAGTTCATTGTTTGCATACATATTTACATGTTTTTCCGCAGCCTTGCGTTCATGCTGTTTCTTCTCTTGCTGTCACTCACGCTTCCCTAATTGTTTCATTCTCCCTTGTCTAGTTACTAATATACTAACATTAGATCAGGATTGGGTAATACTAACTATCTAACCATGTGTTCATGTTTACCTTACGTTTCTCGTGCATGTTGATTACTAATTTACTAACGCTAGGTCAGGATAGGTTAACTACTAACGATTTATTAATTGCCTCATTACGTGTCTCATTTTCTCAAGCTGTTGTGAATTTCCTGCTGCTCTCAAGCTAAATGTTTGCACCTGTCTACACCTGCATTTAAGCTCAGTGTTCATGTCTGTTTGTTGCGAAATTGTTGCCTTTAGTTTACTACTGTCACTTTTGAGCATTTTCCATTGTTTTGACTACCGTTATTGATCTAGCCTGTTTACTGACCATTGTTACTGCCTGCCTATCGTTTCCACTGCCTGTTTTTGACCACGAGTTTTGCCTGCTGTCTGTTCTGTACCTCTGCCCCGCGGATAGGACTTCGGTCTGACTCCTGCTACGCCCCACGACTACGAACTTTGCTTTGCCCCTGTATTGTACTTCTGCTCCGCTGACAGCTACTCTGGTTACTGAACTTGCATGGATACCGACTTCGAGACTACCTTCTCCCTCGGTACTGTATTTTTGGTCTGGCTGGATTTATTGGTTTTCGGACTTTGCTTGTGTGACTACGTTTTTGGATTTCCCCATAATAAAGCCCTTGCGGGTCTTTATTATCAAGTTTGTGTTCTGAGTCATGCATTACGGGTCCAACCCGCACACACCTGTCTCACTGAGGCAAGGTAGTTATTTATAATGGAGAGTAAAACTGGACCAATCGTTGTTAGTACATCTTTTAGAAGTGTAGTAGGAATTATATCAACGAGACTGGATGACATTTTCATATGGGAAATAATATCGTTGAGGTCATCTGCTGAGATGGGCTCAAATATACTTCGAATTCCCATGGTTTGGTGGGATTCGTCGATAGTATGAGCAGGGGGAGTGATTTTTGCCCTGATGTTTTCTATTTTTTCCACAAAAAAGTCAGGAACTTCTCACAATGTTCAACAGAGGCTTCAGATGGAACATTTGGGGAGGGATTTAGAATATGATCAATGGTTTTAAATAGTCTTGAATTCTGATTATTTTCAGAAATCAAATTGGAAAAGTATTTTGTTCTCGCATTTTTAACTGCCAGATTATAATTTTGAAACAGGTCCTTCATTAGGAGATAATGAACTTGTAGTTCAGATGCTTTCCATTTCCGTTCCGCTTTTCGTCCTTCCCTTTTTAATTTGAGTATGTGGTCATCGTTGAGCCACGGCATGTTTTTTGAGGATTTTGACCTACTTTTGAACGGAGAAATAGCATCAAGTATGGTCAGGCATGTGCTATTGAAGTCGTTTACTAATTTATCAGTGTCTAATATCCAAGTTAGATTTACTTTACAATTTTCAAAAGCTGAAGAGAACCGTTTAGCTGTTTGACCATTTATAATGCGAGAACGAAAAAAGCGTTTGTCATTCTTTTCAATAGAGGGAAGTTGAAGAGCAAAACTAATACTAAGGTGATCGGAGACACAGATATCCTTCATCATTATACTATTAAGGTTCACACCAAGAGTAAATACGAGGTCAAGAGTGTGTCCCTTATTATGAGTGGGTCCTGATACATGTTGTACAAAGTTGAAAGACTCCATAATATTTAAAAATTCTGAGGTGAGAGGATTTGAGGGGATATCAATATGAAAATTGAAATCACCTGCGATTACAATTTTATCGTGTTTCAGGACAAGAGTGGATAGTAATTCTGGAAATTCTAACATGAAGCCATTGCTCAGTTTAGGAGGGCGATAAACCACAACACCAATGATCGGGGATTTAATTATTAATTGAATTAATTGAATTAATCTGCCTTTCTACCCAGAATACCAACACTTTATTTAAAAATGATGTATATGCATAAGCATAAGAGTCATAGTTATATTAGCCTGTGATAAAAAATAATCAGTCTTCAGACTTTGTTCCTACTGTGTGTGTACAGTGGGGTGCAAAAATGTGGGTACCCCTGGTCAAAATTCCATTAACAATTAATATCCAAGTGAACAGAAACTAACCTGACCTCTAAATGGTACAAAGTTAAACATGACACATTTCTTTCAATTTTAGATTACTACTCAAAAAAAAGAAAAAAGAAAACAGCCCTGACTGTGGAAACGTTTGGTAAAACTCTATCAGTTAGTACATTGTTATAGTTACCTCGGGCAACTATAACAGCTTGCAAATGCTTCCTGTAGCCAGTTAAACGTTTTTCAATTCTATTTTCCCCCTATTCTTTCTGGCAGAACACCTCCAGCTCAGAAATATTATTTGGCCTCCTTGCATGCACGGCATGTTTGAGATTTTCAATAATATTCAAGTCTGTGGACTGTGGTGGCCATTCCGTCTTTAGGCGTAGGCGCTGATTTATGTTTCTGCCGGTGGGTGCTAAAAACTGTTGAATCCCCACGCCCAATATAAACCTTCTGCAATAACCATAGCCTACATGACTTGTTTCTATACGGATTTGGAAAAAGTAGTCAGTGCTTGGTGCTGCACACACTTCAGCGGTAGCCACATAGGCCCCATAACTCATGGGAGCCTGTGGCTAGACACCCCGGTGTACCTGAAATGGGTGGAGGCTTCTGCCCCATCCTAAGCCAGAGAGGGCTCAACTGCTTCCTAAAGCGCTTGCCCTTCCACATGCTCCGCCTTTATATACGATACATATACTTCCATATCCCCATACACCGGGATCACCGGAAGTACCTCCGCTTTTCATTCCAAGGCAAAGGGTATAATCACTCGCTCCTCCCCCTTGGCCCAGCTCTGGTCCCACACACTTTTTAGTGCAGGGAGGCCACGCTGATCCCACTCTGTCACCAAAGGATTTGCACTGCGAACTACCTGGATGACTGGCTAATCTGCGCTCCTTCAGAGGAGCAAGCCAGATGGGATACAAGGTCAGTACTGGCCCACTTAGCCAGCTTGGGCCTGACCCTGAACAAAGGAAAAGAGGCCTGTCTGACTCAGAGAGGCAGCATGTTTTTGATGGAGAGTCTGTCCCACTTTGCTGCAGTGCGGCAGGTGACAGTAAACATTAACCGGAGGTTGCTCGGCCTGATAGCTTTAGCGGCCATGTGGTGCCATACTATAAAAGGCTGCTGCATACATGCTCATTACAGCATTGGGCAGTAGCACAGGGAGTAAGCCTGCATACTTAAAATTCTGGGTCTCGTCAAGTACGGAAGTCCACATTCTCTCTTTACACTCTTTCGGATTACCACCATCCAGAAGCACAGCCACAAGCTGTTGTGACGTAAAAGGATAAGACAGTTGCTGTTTCTTGTAGACAAAACCCCCCCAGACTTGTGATGGAATATGAACAGTATCTCCATTTCGACCTGTGAAGACAGCCCCTACCTTGGGTGAGCCATGAGTAGCTCTCACTAGCTAACAACAGCTAGCCTTACATTGATATTCGGAGGGGGACTGTCAGCGCAGTGGATCATCAACCACCCCATTGATCATCAATGTGATTTAACTAAAGGTATGTTTATTTCACACTAGCTATTGGCAATGTAGCTAGCTATGATAGAACAGGCCGATATGCCTTGGTTGATACCTTCTTGACTCGTGGATCAACCTTAGTGAATTCTTGGTAGCGAAGAGGTGATTATATGTAATTTTTTAGTTTGGATGGCTGCTTTTGTTGTTTTATCGGTGTGTTTTAGCTAGCCAGCTAGTGTAACATTGACCGTAGCTAGGTACAGCGAATAACATTGTAGCCAGCAGTAGCCTACAGTTGACCTCACTGTAAATCTGTGGTCAATGCTGTGTTTGCTATCCTCAGATATTCACACGTGGAAATGATTTGTTGATAGCTAGCTAAGTTTTAACGTTAAATAGCTAGCCAGTTGCTGCCATGGTGCAGTCATCAGCTGTATTCAGACATTCAATGGCATAGCGCATAGTGTGTATGCAGAAAACGAAGAATGCTCATTCATGTATATGTAATCTCAATTATGTCATAATTCTGGGCTAACTTAGAGGGTGAATCTGCCCATGATGCACTTTACTTTCTTTCTAGCTAACATTAGCTAGCTTGCCATGTGTTTATTGTTTGCAAAGGAGTCCATGGAAGTTAGCTAGCTAGCTATGTATCCAGAGGAGATGTTAGATGCTAGCTATCGATAGCTAACTAACCTTCAACCTAGACTAGCGATGACATTTCTTTCTAAATCTATTGTGTTTGTTGTTTGCGAATAGGTCAGTGTAGCTAGCTAACTTACTTCGGCGAGCTAGCTAATTACAAACCTCTTGAATTTTAAGGGGGTCATACATCCTTTTTTATATCAACTGTTTTCCCCCAATTTTATCCCCCTTTTCCCACCCGGATCTTCACGGGGAGCACAGAAGCCGCGTGCTTCACCTCAGATACACACACCGGCAGCCCGCGACTATTTTACACACAGCAATATCGCCGAGAGTACGAGGTTGTGTCATCGTGTTCGGGGGAGTACGCTACACGCCCATCCCTCTCTCGCTCAATCACTGCCGCTGGATCTGATCTAGGGGTCGCTGGAGAGCAACGAGACTATGAAACTACCCCTATAAACCCCAGCAAAGCTTGTGCCAATTGATGCTTCGCCATGTGGACCTCCGGGAGTGATCAGAAAGGAGTCATACATCCATATAACAGATCTTATGATGCATTTTGAGTTCTTGCAAAAGAGAATCCGTTCTCAATGGACCTCCCCTGGTTAAATAAAGGATTTAAATATGCTTTAAGTACAGTGTTACCAAATTATTCTTTCAATTATTTTGAATAAATACTCATAAACTAACAACATGTTGTGGACATTTGTTATTATACTATATTAAGCGAGACTATATGTTTATATATAGTGTATACAGTATGTTTGTATGTATGGTATATATATATATATATATATATATATATAGTTTTTATATATTGAGCATCAAAGTTTTCACTCCCCACATCTCAAAAATGTTTCATATTGTATTATTCTGTTATTGCTTATTTTGTCCCTCATCTTAGGTGTACTTCAAATGCAAAGTATAAAAATGTTGTGAAATTTGTAAGTGGGGTATTTTGAAGAGCCAAAATTGCGGACAGAACCTTATAATTCTGAAGAGGTAATTTCGATTGAGAATTAGAAGGTTCTATCTGTCACTGAAGGTGAATCGAATATAATAGAATAACTTTTATTTCCCTTTCGGGAACTTCAGTTGTAGCCCCAGCAACAACAAAAAAGACATAGACAGTGGGGCAGACCCACAACACACACACAAACATATCAAATAAAGACATACAATAAAATCATTGCATTAATCAAGTGACTTAAGTGAATTAAAGTGGAATAGCTATGATTAGAAACAGCCCCCGCTGTCCCGAGATGTCCAGTGTCATAAGTCCAACACACAAACACCGCCTCCGCCTTTCCTCCATTCACGCAGTGCTGCGGTCTCTGTCCACTGTCGAAACGGACCTCAGCCTTCCCAGTCACGCCGCCTCACTCCTCCGCATTATCTTCTCCTTCCCTGGTGGCCTTCTGAAGAGTGCCCGCACTCCCGGATCGGTCCCGACATCTTCAACTCCGGTGAAGAGCAATGGTAAACTTTGTGGCTGCAGATCCAGCCACAGGAATGCTTGGGAATGTCCATCCACGGACATTCCCAAGCATAATGCTGGGATGGAACACCATTCCTCCAAAAGATATTCCCTCAGTTAGTGTTTTGATGATGGTGGTAGAGAGCGCTGTCTAACACATCGGTCTAAAAACTCCCATAGGTGTTCAATTGGGTTGAGATCTGGTGACTGCGGAGGTCTTAGCATATGATTTACATAATTTTCATACTCATCAAACCATTCAGTGACCCCCCGTGCCCAGTGGATGGGAAGAGACCACTGGATCCTGGAAGAGACCACTCCCATTAGGATAGAAATGTTTTATCATAGGATTAAGGTGATCACTAAGAATAACATTGTATTGATTTGCAGTGACCCTTACCTCTAAGGGGACAAGTGGACCCAAACCATGCCAGGAAAATGCCCCCCACAGCAGAGCCCTCACTGTAGGGTTTTTTTCTTTAATTTAATAAATAAATCACCCGTGTGTATGTATATAATTGGACAGTGACACATTTCTTGTTATTTTGGTTCTGTACTCTACTTTGAAAAGATGACAATGCGGTTGAAGTGCAGGCTGTCAGCTTTAATTTGAGGGTATTTTCATCCATATCAGATGAGCTGTTTAGAAATTATAAAACCTTTTGTACATAGTCCCCCCCATTTTAACATAATGTAGAAGAAAGTAATAATTTTTTATATTTGGTTGCATATCCTTTGCATGCCATGACTTCCTGATGTCTGTGACCCACAATATCAAAAGACTCTTGATATCTTATTTTCTGGTACTCTTGCAAGCGATACTATAACCTCTCTGCATTTGAATGGATCTCTATGGGAATTGGGGGGTGTACAGAACCAAAATAACAAAAAATGTGTCACTATCCAATGAATTATGGTGCTCACTGTATATATATATATATATTGTTTTTATTACTATTTTATTGCAATACAATAATAGGACAAGACAGGACAGAAGCACACGAGTTTACAAAGAAGCATATTACGTTACATTATTCTAACTTAAACATAGTCCCTGTGTGTGTGTGTGTGTGTGTGTGTGTGTGTGTGCGCCAATGTTGATGGGACGATTCTAATTTAAGCATAGTTGCAATGTGTCTGTGCATGTCAATGTTGATGGGCATATTCTAATTAAAACATAGTCCCAATGTGTGTGTGTGTGTGGTCAAAGCCTTGCCCCAAAACATGCCTCAGCTGACCAGGCAGTAGCTGATTTAATCTTTGCATATTACCATGTCGTACTCCCTGGTTGCGTCCCAATATTAGTCACTCCTCTGCTCCCCCACTACCACTTGTCTCGAACTCGGAAGTATGCAAAACTGCCTGAACATTCTGAGTACAAGTAGTTGCATGTACAGTATACAATGTACCTGACATTGTGGTTTGCATCGAGACATTAATCAATTTGTAACCATTTGTAATTAATATGTAGCTTAATCAGCAACATTAGATTAAGACACAAAGATCGGTTACCGGGACATGAAGGAGAGGAGGTGGTAGTGGAGGAATGGAGGGTTCATTTTTGAGTATTGGGACGTATCCCCTGCCTATGGCAGGCATGTGTTTTAACATGGACCGCAGATAATTTTTCTTGGCTTCTGCCAGAGTATAATTTCTTTGTTGACTGTGGAAGAGGGACAGGCAGCACAACTTTGTTGGCCCTGGTACTACAGCTAGGCCTGTAGTAGGTGTAGCTGTCTCAGAAGTTGAGACTTGTCATGTGATACATACTTGATATTTAATGTTAAAAATACATTCATGATTGTTTGGGTTTAAAAGGCAATATGTAAATATGGACTTAAAAGGATTAAACATGTATAGATAAAACAATATTTCAGTAAAAATGTTCCATGCTACAGTTCTCATTGTAAATCAGAGTATTGGGTCATGTGATCCGAATTGAGTACATTGCATTATGGGAGAGAGAAAGTAACAGAGAAGAAGAGAAGACATGTCCGTGTAAAGCTCCAGAAAAAGTTAATATCTACATGTGGTCTAAGAGGCGCACACGGTAACAGTCTTAATTATTTAATTCATAGGTTGATTATTGTTGTTGTGTATGTACATGGAAGCATGTGAATGTTTATATTTTGAGTTTAGTGAATTCCTCACGGGCTCACATGTTCGGTCATGCCCAACAATGTACGATAATTGAGAGACTGACTAATTGTCATTTTATGTTGTATTTCTTTATTTTAGTTTTCACGGTGTCCAATGATTCAGAGAGAGAAAATAAATCGGCGAAAGACATCTGTATGAAGCGTGGCCATTATTCCATTAGACATTAGACCTGTGTAGCTACAGTGAAAACGTACCGCCAACGTGGCCGAGAGAAAGAGCACGAATGCGGGAACAGCTAGCAGCGGATAGCCGAAGAGGAATTCCTTAGAGAACGAAGAGAAATTCCTTCGAGAACGATTGAGAGAGAAGTCTTGCCGTTTCGCCGGGAGAGACTGAGAGAGTTGAATACGGACATCTACGCGTCAAATAGCCGTGCAGAGCGCGGTTTCGCGAAGAGAGGGCAGCGTGTACCAGCGTACAGCTCTGCAAATATCCTTTAAGGAGCAGACATTAGAGTGCAGAGCAAAAAAAAAAAAAAAAAAAAATCTAAAAAAAAAAAAAAAAAAAAAAAAAAAAATAAAAGTTACACAGTTGCTGTTTCATAAACAGAAGTTTTTTTTCAAGTGGACAGTTTGGTTTCAGTAAGAAGTAAGACAGTGCAGACAGTTATTTTCAGCGGGCAGAACCCGACCGTCCGAACCCGACGAGCCCCCGATTTTTTCTCCGAACCCCGACCCCGCCCGACCGAGAAGCGCTGACAGACCCGAGCCGACGAGTTGTGTGTTGTTTGTCGTTGTGTTTGTTGCGTGTTGTTCACTGTTTTTGTGTTTCTCTGTTTGTCACCCACTGTTACACCTATTGTCAGTTTTGATTTTTACACAATTACAGGACATAACACACACACATTATTATTATTTTTTTTTTTCACACACATTTCATTTTTTTTTTTTTAAAGCACTATAACACTCACCAAACCAACCAACCCCAACCCAATAAATTAAGTTAGTAATAATTAATAATATTTAGTACAAAATTAAGTCGTTTACGTTTATTTTCGTTCATCGTAATTTAATCGTTACATAAAAATCAAAATAAAATTAAAAAATTCCCCATAATTAAAATAAAAATCCAATTAAAAAAATCCAAAACCCCAAAAAATTTAAAAAAAAAAAAAAATTTAAAAAATAAAAATAAAAAATAAAAAATATAAAATAAATAATAAATAAAATATAAAAAAATATAATAAAAAAATAATAAAAAAATATATATTATTATTATAATCTTTATAACTTACTTATTATTTTTTCATCTTTTTTTTTTTTTTTTTTTTTTTAATTAGTTTTTTTTTTTTTTTTTTTTTTTTTTTTTTTTTTCTATTTTTTTTTTGAAAAACTCGATCAAAACCTATCCATTTTTTCTTTGTTTCTTTTTTTTTTTCCAAAATTTTTCTTTCATTTTTTTTCCTTCTTTGCTGCCGCTCGCGCTCTCGGCTAGCTCTCTCGGCTCGTAACGTAAGGCTTTGCTCGTAAGGCGAGAAAGGACTCGAGCTCGGTTAGTCAACGTAGTAGTTTTAGTGTATGTCAAAAGTAAAATGTTCTGTAAGTTGTTTGTTGTTCCGCCCGCCCCCCCCGCCGCCCCCCCCCCTCCCAATGAACGCCCTTGAGAAAGGTTTTTTTAAAAAGAAATTTTTGCTTTTTTCTTTCTTTTTTTTCTTTCTGAAGAATCCCATCGAATTCTCTCTCTTATCTCTCTCTCTCTTGGTCTACTTGACTGACTTGACTTGATGTAGCTGAGCCGACTGAACCTATCCGTACTCGCATCGCACATCCGCAGATGATGCTAGATGCCGGCTGGGCGGGCGTGATAAACATAAAATAAAATCATCAAATAAATATATAACATGAGGACTAATCAGAAAAAGGGGTATAGTCCCGGGGCGCACAGGCCCTGGCCCGGGGACTTCCTTTTTTTTTGGGGGGCGCATCAGGCAGGGGGGGGGGGCGCCTGAAAAAAATGAATGTGTCTGATTCACTTAAATAACGTACCCGCGCCCCCCCCCCCCCGGAACATGCATATGTATGTGTTAAACTTAAACTTTACGCACAACATATAACACATATAACATTACTAAAAATAATTAAATAATATAAAAAAAAAAAATAAAAAAAAAATATAATTTTTTAAGCTAAAAAAAAAAAATTAAAAAAAAAATAAAAAATTTTTTTTTTTTTTAATTTTTTTTTTATTTGGGGGGGGGGGGGGGGGGGCGGCGCCCCAGCGCCCTCTATAGGCCGGCCGCCACTGGTGCAGAGTCTGTTTCTTCGCATCGCTGTTGTCTTCAGGCAGAAAAGTGCGTGTGTCCATCATCCCACAACGGGCGTCAGGTTTGACTGTGCTATCGCTACAAATTCATGAACATTTGGAAAAGAGTTGATTTAACATTTGAGCTATTTGCAGTTCTTGATTTATTGATATTGTGAATGTTGTAATGTGTGCTTTCAAAGTCAATGTTGTTAATAGGCTAATTGAGAGTTGAGTTGAAATGCATAATCAAATGTGTTTGATTGTATGATTGTATAGGTTTAGTTGAGTAAATATCTTCATTAGCTATTTGGTTAGCACTCATAAGTAGGCCTACATAGCCTAGATGTAAAGGGTTTATTTGCACATTTTGCAATAATTACCGAATATCATAATGGCTGCCCGTGGTGAAGAAGTAGACTCATTTAGGAAACAAATTGAGTCCCTTCGATTAGAATTAACCAAATTGAATGAACAATTAGAAAGTGAAACTAATAGTGCTGAAAAGGAGAGATTAGAGTCACTCAGAGATGAGATAAATACTAAAATAGAAGTAAACCGAACAGCACAGGAGGAGTTTATCGCTTCCACTTTAAAGAAAAACCCAACCAGGAAATCTTCACGGGACAGAAAGATAACCCCAAGAATGCAGGAGTGGAAGGAGCGAGAGGCTTCTAAAATGGAGAGTAAATTCAGCACGGTGTATGGAAAGTGGAAAGAGCAGGTTGCTGCTACACGTACCAAACTGAAAGAAGAGTGCTCTGACAATGATTTGGCCATCATGATGGATGTTATTGAAGAACTAGAGATGCAAGTGAAAGCTGCGTATGAAGACATACGATCTCTGTCGGCGCCTTCTACTGATATTAGAAGAAAGGCAGATTCCTGCGTAGCAGTAACTAATGATGTGATTGGGCTAATGCAAGTACGCATGAGTGAATTGGGGGAAATTGAGTTTGTTGCTGAGGCAGAAGGAGTAAGACTCCATAGAGTGCTTGACATGGAGTATGCCCAGTCAATATTCGGGCCTTCATTTGTCAAATCTGCTGCTCGTAGCGCCCACTCAGGCAGTTTATTAGAACGGCAAAACGTCACAGCGAAAATAGCAGAATGTTCTGCAGAGCTTGCTGCAAAGAAGGCTGAAATTGAGATGGAGGATGCTATCGCCGCACAAAGGCAAGAGCTTAAGAAGCTAGAAAATCAGAGAGATCTTCAAGTAATGGCTGCTAAGCTTAAGGCGTACTCCGAGGCTGACTCAAGTGAGAGATACGAGAGATCAGCAGGCAGTGAGGTGGTTATATCTCGTCCAGTACTTAACAAAGAAACTAAGAAGGAACAAACATGTAAGATTAATGACAAACAAACAGACAGTACTAATAACGAAGCATCATTAGTGCAAGCCCTTCATGACTCAATGGTCCTCACCAGACTTCCTGCACCAGAGCCTACCGTCTTCTCGGGAGACGTACTAAACTTCCTAGAGTGGAGCACGAGTTTCAAGGCATTAATTGAACATCGCTGCACAAATCCAGCAGACAGGTTGTTTTACCTACAGAAATACACCAGTGGTGAGGCGAGATCTGTATTGGAAGGAAACTTTTTCAGGAAAGATGATGAAGCCTACGACCAGGCATGGGCGGCACTGAACACCAGGTACGGTCACCCCTTCGTAATTCAGCGCGCATTTAGAGACAAGCTGAATAACTGGTCAAAGATAGGGTCGAGGGAGTCAGTTCAACTGAGACAGTATAGTGATTTTCTCACAGCTTGCAGCAATGCCATGCCGCACGTAAAAGGGCTGCAGGTGTTGAATGATTGTGAAGAGAATAAAAAGATGCTCCAGAAACTCCCCGATTGGGTGACCTCTCGCTGGAATCGTTATGTCACAAGGCAGTTGAAACAAACAGAGGACTACCCTAGTTTCAAAGAGTTTGCTAATTTTATTGCAGAAGAAGCAGAAATTGCGTGCAATCCTGTGACATCCTTCCAAGCATTGAAGCCTACTGACGAGAGGCCGTCCAGAGATCTTAAGCGCCCAAAGGCTAGTGCGTTCACCACAAACCTCAGAGCACCAGATGAGTCAAGTATGGCAGCGAGAACACACAACGCAGTGGTGAGCACCCCAAAGGAGTTTTCAGGATACAAGAAAGAGAACCCTCCCTCCTCATCTTCAAACCCAGTTAAATGCATGTGCTGTGGAGAGAGCCACTCCATTCACAAATGCCAGAAGTTCTTTGACAAGCCTATGGAGGTCAAGAAAAGGTTTATACTTGACAACAACCTGTGCTTTGGATGTCTTAGAAGAGGTCACATTTCAAAGGACTGCAAAGGTAAAGCCATTTGTGGTATATGCAAGAAGAGTCATCCGACACCACTTCACGAAGACCGTCCTTCTGCAGACAAATCGTCTTCTCATGCCATGCAAGCAGAAGTAAACACCTCTTCTCGTTCCTGCTATGCAGTTAGAGGCGATGGTGGGAGCACCTCTATGATAGTGCCAGTGTGGATTTCTTCGACCACCACTGAACCAGAGATCTTAGTGTATGCCCTTCTAGATACCCAGAGTAGCAACACCTTTGTAGACCAGGACGTGTGTGAGAGGATAGGGACAGTTTCAGAACCAGTTAAGTTAAAGCTTTCCACTATGATGGGAAAAGACTCCATCATTAAGAGTGAAAGAGTTAGTGGATTAAGAGTTAGAGGGTTTAACTCACAAAGCTTTATAAACCTGCCACCTGCCTACACCAGGGATTTCATCCCACTTGAACGTTCCCACATTCCTACCCCTGACACAGCAAAGAAGTGGAAACATCTGGACAGCATGGCACATGAGATACCAGAGCTTATGAATTGCGAGGTGGGACTACTAATAGGCTACGACTGCTCCAGAGCCTTAGCCCCAAGAGAAGTAATCACAGGAGATGATTATGAGCCATATGCCATCAAGACAGACCTGGGATGGAGCGTTGTCGGCAGCACACCACAGGCTGTAAGCTCAACAGAAGTGACTGGCCTGTGTTGTCGTATATCTGTCAAGGAACTTCCATCAATGACACCAGCCTCTGTCATCAGAGCCCTTGAATCAGACTTTAAAGACACAAACCCTGGGGAAAAAAGCATATCACAAGATGACATACAATTCTTACAGACCCTGAATGGAAGAATACACCAGAATGCTGACGGTCACCTGGAAATGCCCCTCCCCTTTAAGACACGCCCACAACTGCCAGACAATAAGCAGCTGGCTGTAGTGCGACTGAAGCACTTGAAAAGAAAACTTGAGAAAAATCCCAAATTCAAGGAGGACTATATCAGATTCATGGAGGGTGTATTCAAGGATGGCGACGCAGAGAGAGTGGAGAACCAACCCAAGGAGGGAAATGTGTGGTATATTCCACACCAAGGGGTCTATCACTCTAGAAAGACAGAGAAAATAAGGGTTGTGTTTGACTGCGCTGCTAAGTATGGAGGCATGGCTCTGAATGATCACTTATTGACAGGACCTGATCTCACAAACGGGCTAACAGGAGTACTCTGCAGGTTCCGCAAACACCCAATAGCAGTCATGTGTGATGTGGAAAAAATGTTCCACAGGTTCCATGTAAACAAAGAAGACAGAGATTACTTACGGTTCCTGTGGTGGGAAAAAGGAGACTTGGATTCAGAGCCAAAGGAATATCGGATGAAGGTCCACCTTTTTGGAGCTGCATCATCTCCTGGCTGCGCCAATTATGGAATAAAGTACCTGGCGAGTCAGAACGATGAAGAGTATCCCCTAGCAGCCAACTTCATCAAATTTAGTTTCTATGTTGATGATGGCCTAGTCAGTGTAGAACAGGTAGATACAGCCATCCAACTGGTGAGAGAAGCACAAATTGTGTGCGAAAAGGGGAGATTACACCTCCATAAATTCATATCCAACAACAGAGAGGTTTTGGAGTCAGTTCCTGACAGTGAACGAGCAGGCGGAGTTCGTGATGTGGATCTCAGTCATGGTGAACTTCCAGACCAGACTGTGTTGGGAGTGAAATGGTGTGTGAACAGCGACACATTCTCCTTCAAAGTCACCCTGGATGAGAAACCAGCAACGCGGCGTGGAATCCTTTCAATTGTAGCCTCTGTGTTCGACCCACTAGGATTCCTGGCTCCCTTCCTATTAATGGGAAAGAAAGTGCTACAGGAAATGTGTCAAAGGGGCATAGGATGGGACGAACCGCTACCCGGAGAGTTAAAGCCACGATGGGAGAGCTGGCTGAATGACCTGGAGAATCTGCAAAAACTCCAAATTCCAAGATGCTTTGCTCCTGAAAATCTAGGGAAGATCCAAAGAGTTGAGCTGCATCACTTTTCGGATGCAAGCAGCCAAGGTTATGGTCAGTGCTCCTACATCCGAGTGGTGAGTGAAGAAAAGGTGCATTGCTCCTTTGTTATGGGCAAGGCGAGGGTTGCACCGACAAAAGTGGTCACCATACCAAGGTTGGAGCTAACGGCTGCAGTGGTCTCTTCAGCGGTCAGCAACATGTTAAAGGAAGAGCTGGAGCTCAAAATCGACCAAGAGTATTTCTGGACCGATTCTCAAGTAGTCTTGGGCTACATTAACAATGAGGCCCGAAGATTCCAGGTTTTCGTCGCCAATAGAGTCCAAAGAATCAGAGAAACTACCGACCCAACACAGTGGTACTATATAGACACTAGTCAAAACCCGGCAGATCACGCCTCCAGAGGCCTCAAGGTGGCAGAGTTAATTAGCTCAAACTGGCTCACAGGACCCAAATTCCTGTGGGAGAGAGAGATTGACACACCAAAAGCACCTCTAGAGCTTCTGATGGGTGATCCTGAAGTCAAATCGAAACAAGTACTACAAACTGAAGTAGTCGAAGAAGACCATTTCTTGGAAAGATTTAAAAGGTTCTCAAAATGGCATACAGCACTGACTGTTGTTGCTCGGATTCAGCGTCTAGTGAAAAGAGACAAAACAGCAGAGCCCATAAATGTGGAAGACAGAAGAAAGGCTAGTCTTGTGCTGGTGAAATTAGCACAAAGGGATGCCTTCAAAGAAGAAATGCGAGAACTGAGTCATGGCAAACTGCCACGCAGCCATCGGTTGTACCAGCTGAACCCAGTATTGCAGGATGGTGTCCTCAGGGTGGGAGGGCGTTTAAAAAGGGCTTCTTTACCTCTCGACTTGAAGCACCCAGTGATCCTGCCAAGAGACGGTATGGTTACACGTCTGATACTCGATTACTACCATGGCAAAACTCAGCATCAAGGCAGAGGACAAACTCTAAACGAACTGAGAGCAAATGGCTATTGGATTGTGGGTGGTAGCAAAGCTGTGGCAAACCACATTAAACAATGTGTCACATGCAGGAAAGTTCGCAGGCCGCCAGAAGAGCAAAAGATGGCAGACCTGCCTGCTAACCGAGTCAATCCCTCACCACCCTTCACGTATTGTGGGATGGATTGTTTTGGACCTTTTCACACAAAGCAGGGTCGTAAAGAGTATAAGAGGTATGGTCTCATACTCACCTGTTTATCCTCAAGGGCAATTCACATAGAAATGCTGGAGGATCTAACAACTGATGCTTTCTTGAATGCCTTGAGATGTTTTATAGCCATCCGTGGAGCTGTAAGAGAAATCCGATCGGATCAAGGGACAAATTTTGATGGGGCAAAGAACGAATTAACAAAAGCTTTAAACGAAGTCGACAAAGACAGATTAGCTGCTTACCTGGCAGAAAAGCAGTGCGACTTTACTATGAATATACCTGATGCCAGTCACATGGGAGGGGTTTGGGAACGTCAGATTAGGACAGTAAGGAGCGTGCTAAGCTCAGTCCTTTCTCAGAGTGCTGGCAGGTTAGATGATGCTTTATTGAGAACCTTTTTCTATGAAGCCATGTCAGTAGTGAATAGCCGTCCACTCACCGTCGACAGTATCAATGACCCAAAAAGCCTAGAGCCACTTTCCCCAAACCATTTACTTACTATGAAGGCCTCTGTCCCGCTGCCTCCACCAGGGAGGTTTGTGTCTGAAGATCTGTACGCCAGGAAAAGGTGGCGCAGAGTACAATATTTGACAGAGCAATTCTGGAGCAGGTGGAGAAAGGAATATTTAGCAAATATCACCCTTAGACAACGCTGGCACTCTCCAAGACGAAATGTGAAGTTGGGAGATATTGTCATTGTCAAAGAAAACGAGATTCCCCGCAATGAGTGGAAACTGGGAAAAGTACTTGATGTTCACAAAGATGATGATGGACTGGTGCGAAGTGCCACAATACAAATAGGAAATAGAAAGCTAGGGAAAGAAGGTCAACGTCTCATTAATCCATCCATTCTTCAACGTCCCATTCACAAGTTAGTTGTACTTGTAGAAAACAACTGAAAAGTATTTCAATTGAACAAGCTTGCATACTTACCTGTGTTTCCAATTAAGTGAAGAAGAAAGGGTTGTATGTGTTAGTATTGGTGTAAAGAGTATCTTACCTGGGTGGAGAGTAAAGTATCAATATTGACATGAGTTGTTAGAAACAGCAAGTTAGTTCTGGAAATTACCAGATTTGTTTACAGATTTGCACCATAAATCATAGTAATTTGGTGGGAGTGTAGCTGTCTCAGAAGTTGAGACTTGTCATGTGATACATACTTCATATTTAATGTTAAAAATACATTCATGATTGTTTGGGTTTAAAAGGCAATATGTAAATATGGACTTAAAAGGATTAAACATGTATAGATAAAACAATATTTCAGTAAAAATGTTCCATGCTACAGTTCTCATTGTAAATCAGAGTATTGGGTCATGTGATCCGAATTGAGTACATTGCATTATGGGAGAGAGAAAGTAACAGAGAAGAAGAGAAGACATGTCCGTGTAAAGCTCCAGAAAAAGTTAATATCTACATGTGGTCTAAGAGGCGCACACGGTAACAGTCTTAATTATTTAATTCATAGGTTGATTATTGTTGTTGTGTATGTACATGGAAGCATGTGAATGTTTATATTTTGAGTTTAGTGAATTCCTCACGGGCTCACATGTTCGGTCATGCCCAACAATGTACGATAATTGAGAGACTGACTAATTGTCATTTTATGTTGTATTTCTTTATTTTAGTTTTCACGGTGTCCAATGATTCAGAGAGAGAAAATAAATCGGCGAAAGACATCTGTATGAAGCGTGGCCATTATTCCATTAGACATTAGACCTGTGTAGCTACAGTAGGTGTATTATACCTTATTATAAAGTCTATGTTTGGTACCCCCCTCCCACACACGGGTGAACTAAGCATTGACAACGTTATCTCAAGGTAGCTAACGTGTGAACAAGCATTGACAATGTTATCTCAAAGTTGCTAAATCTAGCTAGCTTGCAACACAACATACTATCTTATGTAAGCCAGATTAAATAAAGGTTAAGGACAGCACTCTTCCTTTTGGGGTATATATTTCATAAAAAACTGATGCATTTTGGAGTCAAGTTCCTTCGTCAGGAAGTAAGTTACGTTACTCAATGAATAAACTGCGCAGCTAGATTTTAGGTGTGAACACTCGCTAGCTAACCATGTAAACAATTAAAAACAAACTAGCTAGCTACGTTCACACTTGCATTTTATATCCAGGATTTTCTCCATGAATAATAAAGTTTTATTTAGGAGTGAAACTATGACTGTGAAACTGTATTGACAACTAGCTAACGTTAGCTAGCCTGCTAACTTAGCTAAAGTTAGATAAAAAGTTATTATGTAGTTCACATTAGCAATAAATTATCTCTAACCTGCTGTCTTTTAAAGTCATCCCTCACTTTCTTATAAAATATTACGTTGTTTTTCTTTTTGTCTTTCGTAACATGCTTTGCTTATCAGTGACTTTGCTTTGCTCATCAGAGTTTGAATATTGCAAACCCAGGCAGGAATAAAACGTTCTCTGATTGGCTTCTTTGTTTATAATCAGGTCTGTAATTGGACTGCAGATATAACCTTATAACGCCAAGTGCATTTTTTGACCAAAAAAATAAATAAATCATGAATAATGATTAACACATGTATGAACAACCACTTAAATATTACTTTTATGTAATTAATTTTTGATTAAAATGTCAGACAGAACCTTCTAATTCTCAGCTCACGATATATATATACACAATAAGGTCCAAAAGTATTTTGATAATGATACATTTTTTGTTTACTGGTTACATCTTTATATCAGCGGTTGCACTAATGCAGAATTCTGCATTATATACACAGGAAAAAATTTAAATAATGCAGAATAAAATTTGCGTTCCAAAAACGCAGCTATTTTGAGGTTCACTTTGTCTTATTAAAAAGTGGTGATTTAAGAAGCTACAACAACTGCAACTGACCCTGTGGAAATAACTGAATGTGTTTGTAAGCCTATCAGGTTTCGGCGTCTAGCATGTGCTGTAGCTAGTATCATAATATTTACATGGTTCTGGGTAGTAAGTAAAAAGGTTCTGTGTTAGACAGAGAAAGTAAAGCGCGTGCATCTCTTTCACCTCTTCTCTTCTTGCACTAGCTTAGTGAGCTAGCTAACTAGTTAGTTTAAAACAAACTTTAAAAATCCACTTGCAATGGCACAAGCCAAACAGTACCTGAACGTTTTGCGAAATCAGCCATCGCAATGCCTTTGGACAATTACCTTAAATTCAGCTATTTAAATTTTTTTTTTGTATTTTATTTTATTTTTCAGATTTTTTCCCATTTTCTCCCAATTTGGTAGCCAATTGAATCCCTATTCTAATTCAACTCCCCCCATGTAGCAACCGCTAGAGAATCACTGCTGCACAACCCCGTCAGCCGGTAGTAACGGAGGACGCCACGCTCTTATTCAGAGCGCGACTCCCCAAGCTGACCGTGATTCCAACTCGCCCGGGGCCGACATATGCGCAGCGATTCTCTCCGAGCCCCTCCCCCCACCCGGGAGCAGCCTCCAATTGCCGCTCCCACAGGGCCCCGACCATGCTCGGAACTGGCAGGTCCGGGGCGCGAACCCCGATCCTCAGAGTACAACTCTTACCGCTGTACCACCGCGAGGCCCCTAGCTATTTAATTTTTGACTCTGTCTGGAAAAGATGGGAAAAAATGTGGTTCAAGGCTCGTTGAGGCTACTTCATTCAAGCTCTCGCTGCTGTGACGTTCACGTGTAAGGGCCATTTATAGGTACTTGATAGGTAGCAGTCTTAAACTACTTACGGTTCTCTTTTCTTTTTAAATGGTCAAATACAAATTATATTAGTCATTATTAGTTCAAGTTATTATGGCAAAATTAGCAGAGTTTATTCAGAATGCAAGTGGAATATTGTAAAACGCACAAGTGTAGGCTATCTCAAAAAATGCATAATAATAAAAGGGTCCATAGGGTCAAAGACCACATAGTCCTGTCCCTCAGCAAAGGGGAATGCCGCATTAAATTGCTTTCAGCCCACTCCATGAACATCCAGGCGACGTGCGATGGACCGATGGTACGTGTAAGGTTACATGTATAGACTATTCGCAATTATCCTGGATCAAGCTATATTTGCCAATAGTTCCTGTAGCCTAATCTTCCGGGGGAAAATCTTCTGTTACAAGACAATGGCTCTATTGAAAACTTTGCCGATAACGTCTATGTCAAGCCTAATGTGCAAATTGTCATTTACACCTAATGCGTGAATTGTCATTCAATGGAAAACTTGCGCACTGCAATAGACGGACATTTGAGTTCTGAAAATGCGCTTCAGATGTCATTACAACACAGCTCTCTAGGCCTACAGCCTGTAAGTAAATGGAATGGTTTTGACTAAAAAAAGTCCAAAACCTTGTCCAGTGAATATTGCATTAATTGTTTTTCCAATAGCCTAGGCCAGGGGTTCCCAAACTTTTCAGCCCGCGACCCCCAAAATAACGGTGCCAGAGACTGGCGACCCCCACTATCCCCAGAGATGACGCGATAGATGCGCACGGGCGCACGCACTAATAGACGTATACAAACACGGGAAGAGAACAAAACAGCCATCATATGATTTTACATATAGTAATTTACTATAAAATAAAAGCAGAATACCTCAAATAATATCAATAAACTGCAGTACTGAGTAAACATATGTACATTGTTGCTGTCATGTGCAAATTCACATTTACATGTTTCAGCGTTAATCTCACCTAATGAGATGGATGGGCACAATGCGTGGAGCACAGCAAGTCCATCCTGGGTTTAATTTTGGAGACGGCCACTCGGAGATCATCCTCCACGTTTAGACGCGATCTGTATTTATTTTTAATATATGTCAGTGCAGAGAAAGTCTTTTCGCACAGGTATGTGGAGCCAAACGGCGTCAGCATGTCCATCGCGGCCTCGGATAGCTGTGGATATTCCCTCTCGACTGAAATCCAGAACTCAGACAGCGTCTTGGAATTAAAAGCTGTCTGTAAGGTGCGGTCACTCGACAGTTCAACCAATGCATCCTCCATGTCGGATGACAGATGACTTGCAGTCATTACAGTGAATGGGGATCTGATCCAGTCATGTTGTTCCGGAGCTGTTTCCTCCGGGAAATACTTGTTAAAGTGTTCCAGGAGGGCCTGAAGGTGGGTAGTGATAGACTTCTTCACTGTGTTAACACTCAGATCATTTTCCTCTATAAATTCGTCCAGCTCTGGAAACATATCAATCGTGCCCATTTCAACTCGCGCAGTCCAGCGCTCCACTTTCTTCTTAAATGCGCGGATTTTATCATTCAAGGACATGATGCTTGTGTTTTCACCTTGCAATGACAGGTTAAGTCCATTCAGTCTGTCAAATATGCAAGACAAATACGCTAGCCTTGTTAACCAGTCGGGGTCAGTCAGGTGGTCAGCGAGACAGGACCCGTGCTCCATCAGAAATAAACGCACCTCGTCCCGCAGTTCATACAGGCGGCTGAGGACATTTCCCCGCGACAGCCACCTAACTTCTGTGTGGAACAGCAGGCCCTCATGTTCCGATCCCAGTTCGTTGCAGAGAGTGGAAAACAGCCTGGTGTTGAGAGGACGTGATTTGATGTAGTTGACAATTTGTACCGCAGTCTCAAGAACACTTTTAAGCTCTGGGTCAAGTGTTTTGCTCGCAAGCGCTTCTCTGTGGATAATACAGTGCGTGAAGTTTACGTGAGGCGCCACTTGAAAGACTCGCGCTTTTAGTCCTTTCTTTTTCCCCAGCATTGCTGCAGCACCGTCTGTACACACACTGATGCACTCATCCCAAGATAGTCCCTCTTCTTTTAGTTTGTTGTCAAGTTTTGTGAAAATGTCCTCGCCCGTGCACTTCCGCTCCAGCGGGGTGCAAAACAGCATGTCCTCGTTAAGTTTCCCATCAAAACTATATCTCACGAAAACAAGCAGCTGGGCAGAGTTTGATACATCAGTTGATTCATCTAACTGCAAAGCATATTTCCCTTTCTTCACTCTATCAATCAGCTGACACTTTATGTCCTGGGCCAAGTCGGTGATGCGCCGGGAAATTGTACCGTCAGACAGCGGCACTGATTGTAGCTCACGGGCCAGCTTCTCTCCATGCATTGCGCGACTCATAGCAATAGCAGCAGGTTTTATTAGGGTTTCCCCGATTATGTGTGGCTTTTTTGCCTGTGCAAATAAATATGCCACCTCATATGATGCCTTTTGAGCTTTGGTAGGGATTGTTGTTTGGCTAGTTATGGCAGTCTTTTGGCCTTGCAACTCTCTCCTTTCGGCGGAAAAAATCTGCAGGTTTAGCGGCAAGAGAGGGGTGCTTAGTTTTCAAATGTCTGAGCATTTTTACAGGCTTAAGGCTCTCATGTGCAAGCACCTCAGTGCACACCACACATTGGGGATGGTGTACTTCGTTGACAACGATGCATGTGAATCCATACTGGATATATTCCTCCCGATACTTGCGAGACTTGGAGTAAGGCTGGTCGGACTGCTTTTGAATCACCTTACGGCGGTCTCCTCCTCCTGCCGGTGTTTCTGCCGGTGTTTCTCCGCTCTCCTCTGCTGGCCTGTCTGCTTTGTCTCTGGTCGGTATTAACCAACGTTTCATTTTTAAAACTTAATATCCTGGGCATAAAGCCTGGTGTATTTATTTTAAGCTAGCTCTGAAAAACTGTTCACTGTAGCGCTGTAAAGTGACCTGTCACCTCGAATGATGTGTCGTTAATCTGTCGTAAATCACCTCAAATCAGGGGGTCAAATCAGGAGGAGGAGCATTTATTTGCATGGTTTTATTTTAATTTCAACTACTAATTTCATCTTTTTTACAATTATAGTTAAAATGTGCCATTTGTAATAATTTTTAAAATTTTCTTTGATTTCTGGAAATCATCTCGCGACCCCCCCTCTGCGTTTCGCGACCCCCCGGGGGGTCCCGACCCCCACTTTGGGAACCCCTGGCCTAGGCTACAGCAGAATCGCTGTGCATGGTTAAAAAACAGGGATAAATGTCACCATGTAACCTTAGCTATTCTTTGTCCTTCATATTTTTAAAATTACAGTAACAAGGTTTCCATACTATCAGCTTATTAAAACCCAGCTGATTTCACCTGTTATTCCATAACTGAACAAAAGATTTTAAAGAGAACTAAGAGTCTAATTAGAAACTAAAACAAATTTGCAGCACGTTACACAATTAATTTGAATGTCATT
The DNA here is from genome assembly GCA_022702515.1 of Ilyophis sp. 1 JC-2022. NCBI lineage: Eukaryota > Metazoa > Chordata > Actinopteri > Anguilliformes > Synaphobranchidae > Ilyophis > Ilyophis sp. 1 JC-2022. Next base: position 130,781,598 of record CM040406.1, on the reverse strand, counting down.
CTCTGCATGTGCGCTTTAACTTCATGCAGGAGCAGGTCTGTTTCCCCTGCTGTAAATCACACTTTTCACAGTCTTCCTGGTAAAGTGGATTGTTTTAAAGCATTACTCTACCAGTAAAACAGGTTGGTCACATTTCCATAAGAAGGACATTATAAAACAAGGGAAAATATGTGTGAACCTATGGGATGCTAACCTGACAGCTTTATTGTATTTAGTGTCGTCATTAAGGCAAAATCACGTTATTTATGTTATTAATCAAAATCTGAATGCAGGTAATGAACTTTGGATGAAACTTGAACATGAGTTCATTGCATAATCAAATTAAATTCATTAAACAAGCAGGCTAATTTGGCATTTTCTAAGGTGAGACGGAAGCCATTGGTAGCTTATTCTCAGCTGTTGCAGGTGCTCTTAATGAAATTTAACCGCATATATCTTGTAAAAAGTCAACACTGTCGGGAATTAATAGAAACTCATAATGGTTAGTCTGAATAATATTGATCATAGGCTACTATTGTCCATATAGCCTATTCCTTATTTGCACTAAACACGCACGAGCATGTCTGTTACACCATCATATAAGCAATCCGCCAAGGTGGGAAAGCAGGCTTTTAAAGAAAATGGGATATGACATTTTGATTGGTTTATTGCATGTCACACCCAAGACACACCTATAATTAATGAAGAGACTAGGTTCAGCCCGTTTGCACGTTGCGCCGTGCTTAGCGCAAAAAAAAACACGCCGTCTAAATAGCAAAAGTGTACATGTCCTAAATGGGCCCATGCGCTTAGACCAAGCGCTAAGATCGCCAAGATAAAGCCGCAGGTCTTTGATACATATATATAACAGACGATGTTCTCCTCAGATTTGCCTCAGATGAGTGAGTTTACTCATATGATATGGTGCAAAATAATCGCCCCCTTCCTCTCACGTGTTTTATTTGTATTTGTTTTATTAATTTGATTGATTATGTAAATCTCGCGCAGCTAGACCAATGAGGGAATAGCTCGGAGCGAAGGTTTAATCGTGATGTATTCCGCTATTGCTGTGGAAAAAGGTAAAAGTTATTGTGAAATATTACTCATTTATTTACTCATTTATCTGACTCCAATTTAATTATTAATATAAATTTGTTATGTAAAATGTACACTTTATTCACTAAATTCTATACTTTTGAGATGGTTCTCTGAACTGGATCCGCCGGTTCCACCGCACGTTACATTCAGCCGTTATGTACACAACTCACAGCTGGCTAGATATCTGCGGTTATCTCAGAGGTTGCGGAAGAGGCCACTTTGTCAGGTATATCCTATGATTAAGGCTCAGGGACCCAGGGAATATTGAAGGGAATATTGGTGACCACCGTTCTCAACATGTATAAACACCATGCAGAGATTATCTAATTTAAGACATAGTTCTCCGGGTGCAATACTCTGTGATACATTAAGCTTAAATAGACAACCTCCCTAGACCAGCTGAGGGGGTAGCCAAGACTGAGGAAATGAATCAACCCATTACCAGTGAACAGAGATAGTACGTCAGCTTTCAGAGAAACCACACAAATCAAGTTTAACTATTTTACTTACCAGGTAGGTTATTTACTTACAATGATCAATTTACAGTTACAGATTAAAACATCACATATTCAAATATAGTACAGAGTAAAATACTTACCTGGCATCCTATGCACAAAACACAAAGTGAGATGCGCGGGAGAGTCTGACTAAAGCTTCCCCATACTGGAATGACTATGGTACCACTTACAGCACCAGGAGACCTGTTAAGCAGATTCTCCCATACTGGGAACTTGCACTCAGCCCTGAGCGAGACGCAGGGGTTCTGACTCCGAGACTCAAGCATACATACCACAGTGCTCGGAACACTGCAGCTCAGATCATATACTCTGGTTATGCAATTGGAGCTAGAAAAGCGTTGAAAAGAAATGTGCAGATGATGTGAGAACATGATAATTTATTAATGACAATAATCACTGGTTACGACTGTGGCGGCAAATATGAACACATTCAATACCTATCGCTAAAAAACAGGATAGCATGCTGCTAAGATAAAGAAACATGAACAGGTTCACCAACAAAATATATAACAAAATTATTTCATATGGGGTGACTATGGTACCAGGAGAACTGTTAAGCAGATTCTCCCCTATGGTGTGACTATGGTGCCACTACAGCACCAGGAGACCTGTTAAGCAGATTCTCCTCAAATGTTCCTTTGGACTTCCCTTAAATGCAGTCCTGAGTAGGCTTTCCACATTTCACAATTCCCTTTGTTTGTCCAAATAATGTCTGGCAGGAAGAGAGATGTAACTCCTCACCACCCGGAGACCCCACTCCAGGAAGATAAACTGCATAGTCTACTCCCCCCGATCTAGTGATAGTAATAAGATTATTTTTACGATGGCGCGTGATTTCATGATCTTCCCTATCATTTATCTAGATACCAGGTGATGGCTACTCTGTGTTCCAGATACTTATGTGGACAAGCGAATTCCTGATAACCTATACAATCCTCCTTTCACATTTTTTATTCCTTCTCTGGTCTGTTCAGATTGAGTCAGGTCTGTTCAGATCGGGAGTTCCCAGGACGATCCACAAGAGAAGCATCGGAAACCACAGTTCCATCGGCCACCTGGGGGCCATGAGAAGAAGCTTGTGGTGGCCCGTGCTGACCCTGTGCAAGGTCGCTTTTACCAGAGGCAATGGCAGAAAAGCATAAAGTAAGCCGGTCAGCCATTCATACGCTAGCGCATCTACTCCCAGGGGGCTTGAATCATCAGCTATCGAGAACCACTGGGAGCAGTGAGTGGACTCCTGAGAGGCGAACAGGTTAAAGATGCCCTCATGCTCCTTGAATCGAGCAACAGTTCGATATAAGTGATGGACTGGCTCGTCACTAGCTGGCTCTTGCCATAATTAACATTGATGCCCAGACTGGAGATATGTGCTAATGTCTTAGCAGTGTGTAAGAGCACCATACTGTACGACTCGGTACATCTGTGATTCTGTTGGATGTCTTTGTTTGATATGTTTGTTTGTGTGTTGTGGGTCTGCCCCACTGTCTGTCTTTTTTTGTTGCTGCTGGGGCTACAACTAAAGTTATTCTATTCTATACAGTATCAGCTAATCGTCCAGGTACAGCAGGATTTTTAACCCCTTCAGCCAGAGCGGCGATAAAACAGCGCTCATAAAGCGGGTGAATACACGGCGGGCCAGGAAAAAACCAAATGGGAGGACATCGAATTAGTATGCCCGACCTCGGAACGCAAAGCAAAGAAAACAACGATGAAAACACAGATAGGGATGTGGAAGTACACGTCTTTCAAGTCCACAGCCATTAACTAATTTCCAATTTTCACGGTGTGTAGGACTTCCTATATTCAGAGCATCCGGAAAGTGTATCGCCTTGGATACCAATTCAGGCCCTTCAGGTCCCGGACTGGTCAGAGAAGACAATCTTTTTTCAGAGTCAGAAAATAGATTGAATAAAAGCCACCGAGCCATTCGGAGGGAGGCACCACTGACACGGCGCCCTTCTCCAGGAGGCCTGTAATATCAGCATCCCTGACTGGATGGGGTCCAGGACACGTGTATACCTGACCGGTAAATGTTGGGGGCCAACGGTTGAACTGGAGGTGGTAACCGTTCTGCTGTCCCCCAGCTGGACAGACCCATGGGGATGTGTCATGAATCTGACGCCGCTACACAGGCGGCCGGACGATGAGGGGCTCTCTGGTTCTTATATGAGGGCTGTGCATGACCACGAACCATAGGCTGGGTGTGTTGAAGGGGGGGCATCTGCTACTCCCTCTATTTAAATGCCTCCACAGAGCGCTCAGCGTCTGTCTGGCTGCCTTCGTAAAGACCTGGCTGGGGATAACCGGCAGGTCTAGAATGGTTCTCTTTGTGGCATCAGGGAGAGGGGACTGAGCCAACCACACCTGACGCCAAGCCGTCATCACACGACCAAGCTCACATGTCCTGAACGCAAACACCTGAAGAGTGCGTCGCTGATCAAGGTGTCCACCCCCGAATCAAGAAATGTTTGTGACTGTGCAAGCATCAGCCAGGAGAGAGAATTCCCAATCTGCGCCACCCTGGCAGCAGCGTTATATGACCTACAGAGCAGATCCTCAGTTGTCCTGCACTGTGGTCTAGGGCAACAGGCATCTGCCTGAACTACCACAAGCGCCGCGATGGCAGGCTTAATAGAGGGCATATGGTCAAGCCCATGGACTCCAGTGTCCGACATGGATGCGTGTCCCACAATCTGTGGGCACCCACTGCGAGCCAGGGCGTGCCCAGCACTTAGTTAGCTCCGCCAAAAAATCGGTAGACACCGGCATGGTAATAAAACCTAGTTGTCTCTTTTGGAACAGCCTGGGGCACATCGCAGTTCATGCATGCTAAGGCCAAACGGAGAATAGTTTTTAGAGAGGCAGAGTAGTCCGCTGAATTTTCAGTGGACCCCAAACCTTCCACTAACACCCTCTCAGTTTAGCCAAATCTGCAGATTAGCCGGCTGTGGAAAGCACCTCAACCCCCTCAAGTTCAGATCTACAATGGGGGAAATAAGTATTGGACACGTCAACAATTTTATTATCAAACATATTTCCAATGTAGCTATTCACATGAGATTTTGACCAGACATTGGTATTAACTCAATAAAACTACACAGCTAAAGAAATTGTAACGTTCCAATTCTTAATAAAAGTTATGTGCAATAAAGTGAAATGACACAGGAAAAAAGTATTGAACACGCTAAATTAAATGTGGTAGAAAAGCCATATTTTTAATATTTGGTTGCATATCCTTTGCATGCCATGACTTTATTATGTCTGTGACAAAACAACATCAAAAGGCTCTTGATATCTTATTTGCTGGTTGTGGTAGGGGGGCGTGGTTTTAGGCGCAGCTAGCAAGAGAGAGAGTGAACGCGGGTGGTTTAGGAAGCCGGCACAGCTGTCGGCAATCGGGCAATTGGTGACGATTGATTATAGGATTGTTATTATCAATTAACCAATTGCCTTGATTGTTCAACAGTGAGCCTGAGATCTTCAAAAGGAGCTGCAACGGAAGAGAATGGGAGGTTGAAAACAAGCTGTGTGTGGCTTGGTAATAATAAAACGCACTGTTAAACGGAGAATCTCTGGACTCTTGCGTATTCATTCTCCGAGCACTATAGACCACTTCGCCACACTGGTACTCTTACACGCGATACTATAACAGCTCTGCATTTGAATGGATCTCTATTGGAATTGGGGGGTGAGACAAGATTTAGCTGTAAATTACACTGGAACAATATAGAACACATGGTTGGCTAAGTGGCTCTAAGTCATCAAGGGTCTGATGTATTAAACAAGCCTTTAACCATCACTCTGCTGCCAGAAATACAGTAGATATGGAAGGATCACTTTAAGGGTTGTTTCTCCTGACAGATTTTCCAATTGAACTCTATGGAAAAATAAGTCAGGAGAAGAAACCGTTTCAACCATTTGAACCTTAGTACGGGTTTCCAGCGTTATTGCCCCTGCCAGCCTTGCCCTTTCTATGTGATGGGCCATCGGTGGCGGTAACACCCTTGTGTTTAGGGGCAACCCTGCCAGAGGGGGGCATATGACACATAAATGCATCCAATCTAGCCTGCTTGGTCTAGAACAGGGCTATTCAATTGGCGGCCCTCGAGGTGATTTCTACTGGCCCTTTGAGTAGTCTACCTATTGCTTAAAAAAATGAAATACAAAAAACGCAGCAGGTGATTGGATGAACGATCGGTCGATCACCGTCAATCACAGGCTACTGATTGGTCTGCCCCACTGCTCGCACGGAGTCAAGAAGTTTGTACTACTGGTATAAACTGGATTTCTTCTGTGGTCGTGAACCTCTGGCCTCTAGCCTGGTTAGACAAAATGTCTCTTTCTACTTTGACAAAACGTAAAGTTGACTCAGAAAACAGGCAGTTCAGCAGTGAATGGACAGAGAAGTATCTGTTTGTAGCTGTCTGTGCGAGGCCCGTGTGTTTAATCTGCAGCGAGTGCATATCGGTGTGTAAAGAATATAACTTGAGACGGCATTTTAAGACTAGCCATGCTAGCTTTGACACCACTTTCCCACTGGGCTCTGATGCTCGTCGCCAGAAGATTTTGGGTCTCACCTCATGTTATGAGCAAACACGTTGCACCCTGTTTCGGGCTGTGACAGAGCAAGAGAGAGCCACATCGGCGTCGCTACGAGTCGCATGGATATTAGGGAAACATAAAAAGCGATTTACAGATGCAGAGACTGTCAAGGAATGTATGCTCGCATCAATAGAGGAGGTGGTTATAGACGAGAAAAGCCAGGTTGACTGTCTATGGCTCCACAGCTGAGATCGGTACATTGCCTTATTCACCAAAGCCTCTTGTGTGCTAAGCTAAGTGGTGAGTTAAAAGAGACAATGGACGCCTTTTCCGACAGTTGTTATCAGACATGTCAGCTCAATATAATGATTTGCTCATCCACAATAACATTAGATGGCTTAGCAAGGGAAACGCATTGAAACGATTTTGTGAACTAAGAGAGGAGATCCTGGCGTTCCTCTGTACTTCAAAACAGAAAAAAGCCCACACTTTTCTGTCTCTAATGGAGAATGACAAGTTTTCAGCTGCTGCTTGCTTTTTGAGCGATGTTTTCCATCACTTGAACCAACTCAACATGGAGCTGCAGGGCAGAGATAAAACAGTCACACAACAGTCAAAGAAAGCTCACACTTTTTTCTGCTGACCTGTGTCCAGCCAAAATGCTTCAGTTCCCTACATTGAGCAAATCAGGCCTAGAAATCACAGAGGTGATGACGGGATTTATAGATGCACTGAAAACCAACTTTGCCTCTAGGTTTGATAATTTCAGTATCCCCACTGAAGTGATGAGATTTGCGAAAGACCCTTTCTGTGTGAATGTTGAGGGAGAGTTTGCAGTGAAAGCAAAGGAGCTGGTAACCTCATTGAATGAGGCGTCTTTACAACTCGAACTCATTGACATTCAGTCAAGAAGACCTGCGACAGTCACTCCAGCTGGCAGGTCCTGAAAAGTTCTGGACTCATGAAGTCAGCCACAAGAAATTCCCTCAGTCAAGGGGTCTTGTGCTTTTTATCCTGACAATGTTTGGCTCAACATATACGTGTGAATCATCATTCTCACACATGAATGCCATTAAAACTCATAATCGCGTATCTCTCACTGCCCAACATCTGCACCACTGTATGCGTATCGCCCTGACAACGTATACACCTGACTTCACTGCTCTTGCCAAGTCGAAAAAATGTCATTTCTCTCATTGGCTAGGTAGTAGGCCTACATATGTTAGTCAAGTTAGTAATAAGGAGGACAGACAAGTAAGGGACTGTCAAGTTTTGTTGGTACAGTTGCATGCACTTATTGTTGCCTGTTAGCTAAATGAGTGAAATTCTAAATGTCTGTGCATGGCTTACCTGGACTGATTATTGAGGTGCAATTTCAATATAGAAATAATTTGCCTTGATAAAATACTATGCACTGATATGTTTTTCTAATTTTATTCAGTACTATGCATGCACTCATATTTTGTTTTTGTTGGCACAGTTGTGTGCACGTAAGTGGATGTTGTCCGTTAGTTAAAGGAGTGAAATGGAAAAGGAGTGAGATGGCTCACCTGCACTGATTTCTGAACATGGTGAAAATTGCCATTTGAATCTAGAAATGCCTTGGGCCTATGTGTCTTGATACAATATAATGCACTGATGTTGTTGTTATGCATTTACAAAATACAATATATGCACTCCTCCAGTATGTTGTCGTACTTTACTGTATGTAGCTGTTAACGTGATTATTCATATTTCAAGCCATATTTCTCAGGCCCCTCATTTGGGATCATTTTCATGAACTGGCCCCCATTCTAAAATAATTGAATAGCCCTGGTCTAGAAGACGATGTTCATGCGATCATGGGCAGGGGTCTGAGAACGTATCCTGCAGGTGCCCTATATCCATGGCTCCACCCCATTCCCTGCACAAGGCGCTGGAGCACAATGAAGGACACCCGAGGATGCAAACGTGGATGGGTGAACTTGAGTAGGGGAGAATGCAGGAGCAGAAAACGGAGCGCACACAAACTAATCGACATAGTGCACACGCTCACAAATTGGGAAAAATCTCACTGGGGTGCGACTAAACCCAGGGTAGATTCAGAATCAGCAAACATTTCTTGCAGCACTTAAATCAATCAATGGAGCACACATGCTCACAGATTGGGAAAAAATCTCACTGGGGTGTGACCACACCCAGGATATGTTCAGACTCAGCAAACATTTCTTGCAGCACTTAAATTAATCAATGAAGCGCAGACGCTCACAGATTGGGAAAAATCTCACTGAGGTGCGACTACACCCAGGGTAGATTTACAAATAACCAAACAAGGAATGCAAACATTCCTAAGATGTAATATAAACGCGGCAGCGCCCAACCACACTATATGCGATATGAAAATAATTTCCAAAGTTTAGCATTAGCAATAACAATTGAACACAATACCAAGTATCTTAGCAGCAATGCTACCAGCGATTTACCGCATGCGAGTGCTATCACAGCCTTTGGAGGGTGGCAACCCATAGTTCCAATCGTAGTCACAAGACACGGGAATAGCACAATTATATAAACAAGTTCACTCTGCATTGACGAGAAGACGAAGAGGACTTCCACATTGACGTGTCTCTATTTATAGAGGAAGTTACATTATCACGTGGAGGTCATGGCCATGACAAATGATTGGTATAAGAGTCTCAATGTTTCCGGCAACAAGAAGGTATATTCGTAAGTTGACGACCCTAATGGTCGGAGGAACAAAATTAAATCACTGGTCATTTGTATAGACATGTACAAATTAGTTGTCCACATGAGTTACTTTGTATCAACCGTTTCAAACAGATATCCTGAGGCGAAAATAACATCTGTGGTGTGAGGCACTAATTCAAAACGGAACCAACTAAATAAGTCACTGGAGGAGATATGGGAAATAACTGGACAGAAGTGGAAAGCAGAAAATTATAAATATAAGGGATATTATAAAACGCATTAATGGTAGGCTACTGTCCATGAGTCAAACGTTTACCAGACGATAGTGGAACGACTGAAAGCTAGGGGAGTAATTTTCTCCCGTTACTGAGACCGTAGCATAGCAGTAAGTTATGCACTAGTTTGTTATATTGCCCACTTGATTGTGTTCAATTTCTCTATATTCTTTGTAACTGGCGCAGAAACGTGTTGGTACAGATTGACGGGGACGTGTTATTTCCACACCCCAATGTTGGTTTAGATGGTTAGACATGAAGGTTTTTTTTTTTAAACATGGGATAAATAAAACTTATAATATTTCCATCTAGAACCATGTAACGCTGGGGTGTTAGTAAGGCCAAACGGGACCACCAGGTACTCAAAGTGCCAGAGGGGGGCGTTGAACGCCGTCTTCCATTCATCTCCCTCCCGGATCCGAACGAGGTGGTAGGCGTTGCGGAGGTCCAGCTTGGAGAAGATAGTGGCGCCGAGCAGGGACTTAAAAGCAGAGTTGATTAGAGGCAAGGGATATTTATTGCGAACAGTGATGGCATTGATACCACGGTAATCAACACAGGGGCGGAGCGAGCCATTTTTTTTGGCCACGAAGAAGAACCCTGCTCCCACTGGTGATGAGGAGGGTCGAATAATACCTGAAGCCAGGGAGTCATAAATATACACTTCCATGGAAGCCTTTTCAGGAACGGACAGGTTGTAGAGGTGGCTTGATGGGAGTGGAGCACCAGGCAGCAGGTCAATACAGCAATCATAGGGTCTGTGGGGGGGCAGGGACATAGCAATACATTTACTGAACACTTGGGACAGGTCATGATACTGCTGAGGAACACAGGACAGATCAGAGTACTAGCGGGTGCCCTGGCACCTCCGGATAGAGGCAGGGCAGAACGAAGGCATACAGAGTGGCATCGGGGGCTCCAGCTTTGAATTTGTGATGTCTCCCAGTTCATGTGTGGGTTGTGCATGCGAAGCCAGGGCTGGCCGAGGACTAACAGAGACTGGGTGGAGTGGATAATGAAGAACTGAATGGTCTCCCGGTGGTTCCCAGACAAGATGAGTTGAAGAGGAACGGTGGCGTGTGTAACCCGAGCCAGGATATTGCTGTCCAAGGCGAAGGTGTTGAGTGGATCCAGAAGTGGTTCTGTGGGAATTCCACATCGGTTGACTAAGCTTGCATCGATAAAGTTCGCGTCGACCAGGCCTGACAAAGAGGTCTACTGAATGTCCCATAATAGAGTAGCTTTCAAGAGGCCACGTAATGGTCTGGACCAGTGTTTTTCAACCTTTTTTGAGCCAAGGCACATTTTTTACATTAAAAAAATCCTGAGTCACACCACCAACCAAAAGTGTTACTAATTAAGTGAAGTTAATAGGATAAGATAATTTCCCACGGCACACCTGACGATCTCTCACGACACACTAGTGTGCCGCGGCACAGTGGTTGAAAATCACTGGTCTGGACGACCACAGTAGAAGCAGGAACCGGAAGCCATTCTTCAGAGACGTTCGCCGGCATCAAGCGTGACGCCGCCCAACTGCATGGGTTCCTCTTCCGGTGGGTCCAGCACCGACGGAGCGGGGTAGCTTGGAGGTGATGAGACTCGTAGACAAGGTAGGTACGGGGATGAACCCTGGCGGCCCGTCTTCTCCCGAGCTCGGGCTCAAAGCCGGTTATCGAGGGAGATGGCGAGCGTGATTAGGCTGTTCAGAGAGCTGGACTCATCCCAGGTCACCAGCTCATCCTTCAGGTCCTCGCTGAGGGCCTTGAGGAAGACCCGTTGGAGGGCAGCGTCGTTCCAACCCGATTATGTGATTATCCCCGAGTGCGGAATTGGACTGCCATCTCAGCCACACTGCGGCTGCCTTGGTGGCGCTGGAGTAGTCGTTTGGTAGCATTGCGCCCACGGACCAGGTGGTCAAAGACTTGGCGCATCTCAGTAGTGAAGGATGCGAAGTGGAAGCAAGTGGGTAGCTGGCTGTCCCACACAGCAGTCGCCCACTCACGCGCGCTTCCTCCCTGGCAGGCCATCACGAAGTGACCTTGCTGGAATCCAAGAAGTAGGAGAAAGGTTGCAGGCTGAAAACGATGTCGGAATGTATAAGAAAACTTTGGAATTTTTCCAAGTCCCCCAGGTAGCGCTCAGGATGCGGCACACAAGGCTCCCTGCCTGGGAGGAGCGGCGGAGCTGCAGGCTGGGGCTCGGGTGGAGGTTGACTGGCTTGGGCCCTCGGGAGGGACAATTGAACCGCCATCTGGCTAATCATGGTGCTCATCTGACTCACTTGGTTTGAGACATTTCTCAGGGTCTCCTGGATGTCTTCCAGGCGGAGGCCGTGTTAGTCGATGACAGGGAGGGCATGGTGGAACTGCTCCGAGTCGGCTGAGTCCATCATTTGGCCAGTTTGTTCTGTTAAGGTTCCTGATCAGAACTGGACCCAAATGAATGCACGACTCAGAGATAAGCTCACAATAAGCTCACGCAGAGCGTTTATTAGTTACAGCAAACTCTTGACGCAAGAGAGGGGAAGGGACTGAATCCTGGGTAGGGCAGAACCGGAAGGCAGAGCAGGAGAGGGAAGCAGGCAAGTAGCTGGATGGTGACTGAATCCTGGGTAGGGCGTAGCAGGGGCAGAGCGGGATGCGGGAAGCAGGGAAGCGTGGCTTGGAACAGGCAGGAAGCTGCAGGCTGGCGGGTACAAAATAGAAGGCAAGATAAATAGTTAATTTCAGCAAGACAAGACTTAGACTAAGTTCCAAACTTGACATAGCCGAGGTAACAGTGAACAAGACTTAACGAACTGGCAACAAGACAAAAAATAACAGGAGAATATATAGTGTGGTAAATGAGATAATTGCATGAGATAATTGCAAATGAGTGATTGCAGCTTGAGAATGTATGCGAGAGTGATTGAGCAGTAACAAGGGTGTGAGGAATGCAAACGGGGAAGGAATGTAATTGGCTGGGGAATTAGCGAGGGTGAAATGGGCAAACAAGAAGGAAAACCACGCCAAACCTGCACAACACGGAATGCAGACAAAGAAACGTAAAACATGACAAGAGACGTGAGGAAAAGGGGAAAACACGGAGCACAAACAGGGATGAGGACTGAGAGGGAATGGAGAGCATAACAGTAGCAGAGTAAAAATAAAACTAAAAAACTGTGGTCGACTTCAGTCGCCCTCTGCACTTTAGACCGTTCGTATGATCGTCGACTAAAGTCGCCCGCGGCACTGAATGAGTTAATGTCGTAACAGAACCCATGTGATATTTCCTGTCAAGCTGGATTTATTGCTCTCACCCAATATAAAAATGATTGTCCTCCCATTTCATACCAGATATAGATTGTGCCAATAAAGACAACAGTTCATATTAATCTAAAATGGAACTATACATATAAATCTATAAATATATATAAATATATTAAAATGTGTCCCATTCTGTTTGTATCTCTCGGCCCAAATAAACTATTTTATATTTACTAATGCAATCTTGTCTACAAACCCCCATTACAAAAAAGTTTGTAGTATGTAAAATACGCATAAAAGTAGAAAGCAGTTATTTGTAAATTCTCTTTTACATATATTTAATTGAAAACCGTACGAAGAAAATATATTTAATGTTTTATCTTATCAACTTTATAGATTTTTGTAAATATACCCCAATTCCGAATTTGATGCCTGCAACACGTTCCAAAAAAGGTGGGGCAGGTTCAAAAAAATACTGGGAACACCTGTTAAACAGATGATGCTATCATGACTGGGTATCAAAAGACTCTTGATATCTTATTTTCAGGTACGCTTACAAGCGATACTATAACCTTTTTTGAATGCATTTGAATGGATCTCTATGGGAATTTGGGGGTGGGACTAGATTAAACCATACATTACACAGTAGTAGTATGGAACCCATAATCAATTTATTTTGGTAGGGGCCATTTGTCCTCAATTTTTTTTTGTCTTTTTAAAATTCTTGCTGTTTCACATTCTTGTATGTCTTTTTTTGTCTCTCCTGTCCATCTGGTGGTCTGTTTATCTGTCCATCTTTTCTGTGTCTCTTCTCTCTCTCTGGTTGTGCTGTCTGTCAGGTTTCTAATTCTCTGCATCTCTGTACTGCCTGTTGTTTTCCTGTGTCCATGTCTGTGCTGTCTGTGCTACTGCTGTGTGAAATGCCAACCTACATGTATGACTAAATGCACTTCTGATCTTGGTTTCCACCGCCCATTTCTCCAGCTAATCTGCCTTTATTTTTTCATATGTGTCTGCATGTCTGCTGTGCTAACATGAACCTGTCTCTGTAGCTGGATCTATACGACTGAGTCCATCTCTGTTTGTCTTGTCTGTCTGTCTCTTTCTGTATCCAGGCTGTCTGTTGGCATCTGCATCTCAGTTTACAACAGAGATCCTCTTCCTGCTTCGCCAAGAGTGGTTGCTATGAAACAATTTCACACAATTCATTTACCCACGGCATGCTAATGTGTGGAATATTAATCCTTTATGTTTGCATAATAAATTTGGCTATTTAGTCTGGGCTCATCTACACGCCCGCTGGTGGAGGGGCAAACACAAAGCTGCTGCATTGTGAACAGCTGAAGGCCCCTGTGCCTGCCACAATCATCCCCAATACCTGCTTTTACTGAGACACACCAAGAGAGAGCACAAATTATCCCTACCTCCGCACTCTCCACTTTAATTATAGCCCTGCTGGCGAGAAAAGAGCCATTCATGTGCAGATGAAGATGGACTCTGTGTGTTTAGCTGAAAGAACCCCTGTTTTGGTTCATCTCTGTCAAAAGAACAGCTGGGTTGCCACTCTCTCTCAAATTAGATTTCACTGAAATGCAAACGCACATTTACAAATGTCGCTCATTAATTCATTATGAGGAGAAATCATAAGGACTGTATGAAAAGTTGTAAAAGTGCAAATCAGTTGGTGGAAGGGGGGGGATGTGTTTGGGGCAGAGAAGTCACTCCATACCCTCAAAGCAAGTGTAAAAGTTCAGAAGGCAAAGGCTTCTCTCAGGGCTGAAGATATGGCAAATGACTAAAATACAAAAACCACTATGAGCTTGTGTGTGGCATTTACTTATGTACCCAAGAAAATTCACCCGAGTTCCCCCTCATATAATTCCAAATAAATACATCTCAAAGCAACGGTTTCTTCACACACACAAAAAGCAATTCTTCCACATGCTTACAAAAATAAATTCTTGCAATCACTTTCACAACATGTAGGTTGGTAGCCATTTACTCATACAAGAAGTAACCATGCCATTATAATTCTGATAAAATAACTGCACATTTTCTATAACTGTTGTAACATACGTACATGTAAACTATGGAATCCTAAGAGCGACAAAAGTCATGAATAGGTTACACTGCATGGCCAAAAAACTTGTTGCACACTAATATTTAGTTCGACTGCCTTTAGCTTTGATTACGGTGCGCATTCATCGTTGCATTGTTTCGACAACCATATGCAAAGTCACAACATTTATTTCCGACCAGAGTTGCATTCAATTTTGGCAGAGATCAAACCACTCCATAAAGTCTTCTCCAGCACAACCCAAAGACTTTCAATGGGGCTAAGGTCAGGGCTCTGTTGGCCAATTCATGTGTGAAAATGATTCCTCATGCTCCCTGAACCACTCTTTCACAATTTGAGCCCGATGAATCTTGGCATTGTCGTCCTGAAATATGCCCATTGATGGGATAACCTGGTCATTCAGTACATTCAGGTACTCAGCTGACTTAATTTTATTGCTGTTAACTTCATTTTATCAACGTTGCTGAGCCTAGACCTGACTAATTGAAGCAACCTCAGATCATAACACTGCCTCCAGAGGCTTGTACAGTGAGCACAAAAGCATGACGGGTGCAATGGCGACTGTTTTTTTGGCCAGTCACTTTTGCTGAGTTGCTTAGATTAAAAGGACTATAGGGCTGTGTTCAGATCCAAATTTAATTATTTCTTCCTGTTGTTCCCTTACCTTGATTCAAAGGAATTGACATTGACATTTATTTCTGGATCCGAACGCAGTCCAGCACTTCAATATGTTGTACATCTATGGCCCTTCTCTCGCCAGAACAGCTGCATTTGCTAGCTAGCACTGTCCATTAACACAAAGCAAGTTGTGTCAACGTTACAACGGCTAGCTAGCTGAAAGAAAATGACACCACACCGGTAACGTTGAACTTGTTTACAGACTGCTTTTGTATACGTTTGCTATAAGAACATGACTGCAACATGAAGGTGGGTGTGTGTAGCCTGAGTGGTTCGGTTTACAGCACAGATTTAATTAGTTTTTCTCGCTTCTGCACATTTGGGATGACATTCCTAACTTACCGATAACATCTGGCACCACACACTAGAGAGAGAAATATGATTCGGTAACTGTCAAAAGTGATTGATGGTGTCAAAATGTCAATTTTATGAATATTAATGAGGTTATTATAATTATGCATAAAAATCGAAATTAATTTTTTTTTTTTTTTTATGATTATGATTATGTATTATCATTCTGGTGGGGTGTGGGGTTTTAGGGTTTGGTGATGTCATTTTACTGGGGATTGTTGTAAATTGTTTTTATGGAGGACCTTGGTGCTTAGGGAAACATATTAGCTATTTATTAATTGTTTTTTATTAGAAAAACATCGTGAAAAAGCGACAGTGTGTTAAAAAGAATAAAATAATACAAGCAGGTTGTTAAAACGTGAAAAATAGCCGAGGGCTATGCTGAAACATTGTAAAGGCATGTTAGAAGCCTAGAAGGAAAAAAATAAACTTAGCGTTGAAAGGCGAACTCAATACATAGGCAGTGAACATAGAAGATTTACGTGAATTTGCGATACTGTCCAAAATAGACAAACTGAATAGATCCAAAATGCAAGATAGAGAGTTTAAAAGAACGCCTATAGACTGATAAAGAAAGACTATGAAGAAAGAATTTAAATAAAAGAATATGTTACGTTTTAAAGAATTAAAACGAAAATACAAAGAAGAACTTGGAAAGTTTTTGGCGTTGCGGAGTTCCGTGGGATACGAAGTCACAGCTAGAAGATAGAGAGCTTCTCAGCACATCCGTGGTTAGAAAGCAAGGCGTATGACTAAAATGCTTCTGAGAAAGTTTTGTGTATATCCAACAGGTATACGCCCCCACCAACATAAGCCGGTTACGTGGAATTTGACGGATGTTTACGCGGACCAATGATAATGATAGCTTTGCAAAAGTTTGTGTCAAGACCCAGGCAGAGTGTTTTTAACAGGTGTAGCTTGGTGCAGGGGTTTGGGTTTGAAGTCTGAGTGACGCCAAACAGCTGTAACATAACCGCGGGGGCTCGAAGCCATTTTGATAGCCGGAAAATAGTTTAAGACATTTAACAAAACCTAGAACATAAGTCTACAGTATACAAGCAACACAAAATAGTATTGAAAGAAAAACTGGCAAGGAGCTTTTTTTCCAAAACAGCGTCGCTAAACGTACAAGGCCTATTAAAACTAATTACACCGAGGCATTTTATGATTAATTTATTTGTATAACTTTAAATTATTTTTTCAGTACTTCTAATAGGCATGTTTGGTATTGAATGGCTTGTAAAAAGATGGGGCTATTCAATTTAAACAGAGTCGCTCTATTATATACCGCATATAATGTGCAAACATAATTGTATTTAAAAGTGTCATCAATTGTCGGAAAAGCCACGCATGGGAGAGGGGGGTTTACAGCTTGAGCGACATGGACAGGTGTCAGCCTAGCCATAGGCTTCACGGGGGTGTAGCTATAAATCTTAAAACTTTTTACATAGCCTATGCCTGTAGTCGAAACAGACATCAAAGCGGGCGTCTAAGCAACCTACTAAGAAGCTTGTCTACCTTGGTCTACCAACACGCAACTCTCCAGAAGTTATGGCGAAGAAACCTTTTATTTATTTTTATTTATATTATTTTTTTTACACAGGCCTAGCTGAACTACATAAAGCTGTCAGAGCAAAGCAGGTTAAGGGAATTTAACGTTTCCAGTCATCCAGGTGTCGGTATCACGAAGCCTTTTGATTTCATAGGTCTGGTAAGGGGACTGTTAATTAAATGCTTCGTAATAACTCCATCGATATCCAGTCATTCTGTGAGAGATGTTGTCGGTCTAAGTTAGCTAAACCTCTCGTGCAGACTATTCCTCTTTAAATTAATAATAATAATAATAATATAATACTCTAATACCATCCATTTATATAGAGCCGAGGAGGAGGAAGCGCGCGTCTACATCAATTGGAGACGCATAGGCTACAGCATGCAATAATGGGGGTGTTCATTTTGTTAATGAAGGGTAATACTAATTAATAGGATAGTGGAGGGCGATGAAAGGGTCGGTGAGGGATAGCCTAGATTGGGGTGTGCAATTGTTGTGCAATTCCTATGATTAAAGGTCTGGGAAATAGTGTGATTACGTGCCTAATCTGGCCTAGCCCACGCCACACTCCAGCACAGTAGGGGGCGGTAATACCCCTTGAACCCCTAGGTTGCGAAGACCCAATAAACAAACACGAAGAAGAAGAAGTATGCCTTGCTTTTGGGCTAAATAATTGGAGACTACGCGTAAAGTACGGCTAGCTAGCTGACTGTTTGTACAACTTTCTTCAAATAGCCTACTCAAATTTTATGTCGGCATTCTAAAACTTGTCTGTTGTTGTAACTTCACCGATTTAAAAAAGTAAATTAGACGCAACATTGTGTAGGCTATTAAAATCACAAGGATATAATCTACTGGTTGGTCATGGAGAGGTTTGTGTAAAATATTTTGATTTTATTTGTTCTAAAACTTTAATTTGGAAAACCGTTTGCTACCTTGGTAGGCTATTAACTAGTCCACATGGCCACTCAGAAAGTGGCCTATTGCATAAAGTTATGTAGGCTAATGTATGGCTATGAACGTTTTCAGTATTCCAGGGTCCTGTGTAACGAAGCAGGCTAAACGGGTTAGTTGGATAACTGTGTGCCGAAATGTTGGTTTTTATTATAACACATTGGTAATAAATTACGGGGCATAAAGTGTGCGACTTTCTTTGTTTATTTATGCGTCTTCACCAGTTTGTATACAACTCGTAAAAGTTTTTTTGGGTGTGCGGGGCGTCAGCTCGTATATTTTAGTTAGATAAAGCCAACAAAAACAACAGTGTAGGTAAAACCAAATGCTTTAGGTGGGGTAACAAGATACGACTTTCCCCTGTTTAGTTTTTTTATTTGTTTATTTATTTTGTCCGTATAAGCAAAAATGTTAGATTTAAGACGCGATAAGCAACTGACGCCTTTCCACATTGGATTTTTTCAGTATACAAAGTGAAATTATCAGGCATGCGCACGCAGTAGTGTTTTCAGTTATCATGGCAACTAAAGTTATAGAACGTAGACTATGTTTAGAGTGGAGCTAGCAGGATTAAAAGTTGGATTTCGTTGCGTAGTCAAAATCATAACGGTTTCTAAGCAGTAGTACTGGGTGCTGACAACCTAGGCAAACAAAAGCTAATAAAAAAAAGTGAAACTTGAGTTAATCGGTCTGGTAATGAAACGTTAATGAACTGTTTTGTGATAAATCCATCTCGTCATTCTGCGAGAGCCGATGGTCTGTCTAAGTTACAGCCTTGAAGTTACAACGCTCACGCGGTCTATTCCTCTCTGTTAAAACCCAGAAGGGTTGTCATGCTTTTATTACTGTAGCCTAGTTTATTCTCAAGACGTTATTTGATATTTTGGTGGGGTTTTGTGGTATTTATTCGGCTAATTATCAAATGTTATATTGATGCATTGTGTATTGTAGGTTATAGTAAATAAAATTATATCAAAGTTCAAATGAAAAAAGATGTGTGTTTCAGTTGTTTTTTCTTTCAAGTTGACATATTAGTGGATACCATCATTGTGCAGACCATTAAATAAAAAAAGTGTCAATATTTGAAAAAGTGATTCCAGCCACTTATTATAAACTAATTCAGGCACTGTGGTAATTGTGTGTGTGTGTGTGTGTGTGTGTGTGTGCGCACTATGGTTTCTAAATAATAAAGTTTGTTTATTTGAACATTGTTGCGACAAGATTGCAAAAGTGTAATGTTTTCAAAAGTATACCAACAGTGTATTCCTAATAATAGAGGACCCCACAACACACCTAATTTAATAGGTCTTTCTGCCCCTTCAAAAGTAACTTTTCATTTAGTGTGCATTGTAAATTCTAATTTAAGAGGCAGAAGTCAAACTTACCTTAATGAAATGTGCTACAGCACGGTTGAAATAAAATGATTCAGTTCAACAGTTTTGTTAAATTACTCTTTGTGTCATTTTATTCTTATACATATCAAATTTTATTCCTGCTTTGCTCATCTTAATGCACGGAACATACCCAACACATGGTTAAGGCCCCATCTTAGGTATCACCAGGAGGGGTTCACCAGGAAGTTATTTATTTTTTCAGGAGTGTGTGTGTGTGTGCTTGATACAATTTTATTTTTAAATGGGGTTTTCTTTACAACTATGTAGCTTTTAACAAAATAACAGGGTGAACATGGACAACGTGACCTATCGTTTAGGTAATAGGACTTACGTGTTACATTTATGCCATGTTTCATGTTTAGTGTTTGTCACAGTTTATTTTCTGTTTATGTTACGATGCAGTTCATGGTTTGCATACATATTTCCATGTTTTTCCGCAGCCTTGCGTTCATGCTGTTTCTTCTCTTGCTGTCACTCACGCTTCCCTAATTGTTTCATTCTCCCTTGTCTAGTTACTAATATACTAACATTAGATCAGGATTGGGTAATACTAACTATCTAACCATGTGTTCATGTTTACCTTACGTTTCTCGTGCATGTTGATTACTAATTTACTAACGCTAGATCAGGATAGGTTAACTACTAACGATTTACTAATTGCCTCGTTACTTGTCTCATTTTCTCAAGCTGTTGTGAATTTCCTGCTGCTCTCAAGCTAAATGTTTGCACCTGTCTACACCTGCATTTAAGCTCAGTGTTCATGTCTGTTCGTTGCGAAATTGTTGCCTTAGTTTACTATTGTCACTCTTGAGCGTTTTTCCATTGTTTTGACCACCGTTATTGATCTAGCCTGTTTATTGACCATCGTTACTGCCTGCCTATTGTTTCCACTGCCTGTTTTTGACCAAGAGTTTTGCCTACTGTCTGTTTGTACATCTGCCCCGCGGATAGGACTTCGGTCTGACTCCTGCTACGCCCCACGACTACGAACTTTGCTTTTTCCCTGTTTTGTACTTCTGCTCCGCTGACAGCTACTCTGGTTAACGAACTCCTGCATGGATACCGATTTCGAGACTGCCTTCTCCCTCGGTACTGTATCTTTGGTCTGGCTGGATTTATTGGTTTTTGGACTTTGCTTGTGTGACTACGTTTTTGGATTTCCCCATAATAAAGCCCTTGCGGGTATTTATTATCAAGTCAGTGTTCTGAGTCGTGCATTACGGGTCCAACCCGCACACATCCGTCTCAGAACAATTTCGCCAAGATGGACCCTGCTGACTCAACTGCCATGTTCCACGCCCTGCAACAACAAGGCCTCATCATGCAGCAGCACGCCCAGGGGATTTTCGAGCTCCGGGAGGAGATTAAGGAGTTGTGCGCTGAGATGAGGAGACTGGCCATTGCAGTTCAACCATGCACTCCAGAGCAACCTGCTAAACCGCCTGCTATCCCACCCCCCAACCCCATGGGAGCCTGGCAATTCCGGGAGCCACAACAGCCTCCCCCGGAGAGGTTTGATGGTGAGCCAGAGAGATGCAAGGCGTTTCTACTACAATGTAACTGTCTTCCGACAACAGCCATTGACCTATCCGACTGACGAGCGACGGATTGGCTATGTGATGGGGCTACTCAAGGGGAGAGCTTTGGACTGGGCTACCGCGGTGTGGACCGGAGGTTAATTTCCTCTCAGCTACGTGATCTTTTCGGAGGAGATCCGCAAAGTGTTCCAGCACGCCTCCAGTGACCAAGAGCCTTCACAGCAACTCATTGCCCTCCGCCAAGGCCTTAAAAGCGCCGCGGACCATTCTATTGCTTTTCGGACTATTGCTGCAGCTACCCACTGGAATGACTCTTGACTTGTTCCGGGCCAGTCTGAATGGGGCGCTCCAGGACGAGTTAGCCCATAAGGAACCCATCAAGGAGTTTGACGCTCTCGTCCGAGCCGCTATTCGCTTGGATAACCGCTACAGACTTTGCCGGAGGGAGAGACCGATTCCGCCCGGTCAGCCGTACCCCAGACAAGTACCTGCCCCACTGACGGAGGAGAACCATGCTTGGGTAGTTGAATTAATGGATCTTTCCCGTACCGGAGTTAAGATCTCGCGTGAGGAACGGATACGTCGGAGGGAGACCGGTGCATGCTTCTACTGCGGAAAGCTGGGGCATTCTCAAGCACAATGCACCACCCGGTCCAGGAAATCCGAGTCATCCGTGGGAGTGAGGTCTTCAACCCACCAGGAGAAGATCTCCAAGAGCGATACTCGCCCTACCCTCACTGCCACACTCATGCTACCTGAGAGGGAGGTTCAAGTGAGCGCGCTCATAGACTCTGGAGCGGACGTGAACCTCATTGATGAAGTTATCGTCAGAGATCTGGACATTCCCACCCTTCCACTGCCCCACCCCAAGAATGCTCGGTCGTTGGACGGCAAGACATTCTACAGAATGACTCACGTCACGGAACCCGTTCAACTGATCATTTCTGGCAACCATCACAAATTCATCCAGTTCCACATCATCCACTCCCCCAACGATCCACTCATTCTGGGACTACCCTGGCTTCAAGAACACAACCCCGTCATTGACTGGAAGTCCCGCCACATTAAAGCCTGGAGCCGCCAGTGTCACCGAGCCTGTCTTCGGTCCGCACCTGCACCTGCCGGGGGCGCACCTACCCCCCCTCAAGACACCAAACCATCTCTGGAAAACGTGCCAGCCCCTTATCACGACCTGGGCATCGTTTTTTCCAAGACGCAAGCACAGACACTTCCTCCTCACAGACCCTATGATTGCGCGATCGACCTTCTACCCGGTTCCACTCTTCCCTCAAGTCGACTCTACAACGTCTCCAAACCGGAAAGAGAAGCCATGGAGAAATACATTCGGGATTGCCTTGCCAACGGTCTGATTCGCCCCTCTTCGTCACCTGTGGGCGCTGGATTTTTCTTCGTCCAGAAAAAAGACGGCTCGCTGCGTCCTTGTATCGACTTCAGAGAACTAAATAACATTACAATCAAGAACAAATACCCTCTACCGCTCATTGACTCAGCCTTCCAACCACTCCACAACGCTACTGTCTTCACCAAGCTGGACCTACGCAACGCATATCACCTGGTGAGCATTCGTGAGGGGGACGAATGGAAGACCGCCTTCAACACCTCGTTAGGACACTTCGAGTACCTGGTTATGCCTTTCGGCCTTACTAACACCCCCGCCGTGTTTCAGGCGTTAGTAAATGACGTCCTACGGGACCTATTGGGCCGCTACGTATTCGTATATCTGGACGACATCTTGATCTACTCCACCAATGTCAAGGAACACGAAGGCCACGTCATGAAGGTTCTCCAACGACTTTTGGAGAACAGACTCTTTGTCAAGGCTGAGACGTGTGTGTTCCACACCGACACGGTCGAGTTCCTGGGCTTCATCTTGGAGAGGGGACAAATCAGGGCGGATCCCAAGAAGATCCAGGCAGTCACAGATTGGCCCACGCCTGCTACTCGGAAACATCTACAACGCTTCTTGGGATTCGCAAATTTTTACCGGAGGTTCATCCGGAGCGACAGCCAGGTCGTCGCCCCTCTCACCAAGCTCACATCTACTGCCATGCCGTTCCGCTGGAATCCTGAGGCTGAAAATGCCTTCAAAAAGATCAAGAGACTGTTCTCCTCCGCTCCGATTCTGGTGCACCCCGACCCCACTCGTCAGTTTGTCGTGGAGACTGATGCGTCCGACACTGGAGTAGGGGCCGTGCTCTCAGGTTTCCCCCACTGACAATCTTCTACACCCCTGCGCATTCTTCTCCCGTAAGCTGTCTCCGGCGGAGAGGAACTATGACGTGGGAAACCGAGAGCTACTTGCTGTCAAGCTAGCACTGGAGGAGTGGAGGCATTGGCTGGAGGGCGCCGAGAAACCATTTGTGGTCTGGACCGACCATAAAAATTTGGCGTACTTACAGACAGCCAAGAGGTTGAACTCCCGCCAAGCCAGATGGGCCCTGTTCTTTGGCCGTTTCAATTTTGCATTGACCTACCGTCCTGGTTCCAAGAACGTCAAGCCTGATGCCTTGTCGCGACAGTTCATGGCCAGTTCTGAGCAAGAGGCGCCGGAGAACATCCTCCCTGGGTCCTGCACCATTGCTTCGGTGTTCTGGAGGATTGAGGCCGTCATTAAAAATGCGCTACTCAAGGAGCCCGATCCAAGGTCCAATCCCGGTACACGCCTTTACGTTCCCTCCACCGCCCGGACACATGTTCTCCAATGGGCTCATTCCTCCCTCATGTCATGCCATCCCGGCTTTACCCGCACCCTGGCTGTCCTCAAGAGAAGGTTCTGGTGGAACTCTATGATCCCCGACACCAGGCGTTTCGTCAAGGCCTGTACCACCTGTGCCAGGAGCAAGGCCTCTCACCAGGCCCCAGCTGGTCTGCTCCAACCTCTGCCAGTGCCCAGTCGCCCTTGGAGTCACATCGGGGTGGATTTCGTGACCGGAATTCCCCCTTCTGAGGGCAACACCACCATCCTGATGGTGGTGGACAGGTTCAGCAAGGCGGCGCACTTCATTCCTCTGCCTGGATTTCCCACTGCCCAAGAGACCGCGGATGTTCTGGTCAAGGAAGTCTTTCGGATCCATGGCATTCCCGCGGACATTGTCTCTGACCGTGGCCCCCAGTTCATCTCCCAGGTCTGGAAGGCCTTCTGTTCGGCTCTCGGAGCCACCTCCAGCCTCACGTCAGGTTACCACCCCCAGTCTAACGGTCAGACTGAAAGGGCCAACCAAGACCTCGGAGCTGCTTTACGCTGTGTGTCGGCCAAGAATCCCACTTCATGGAGCAAGATGCTCACCTGGGTCGAGTATGCGCACAACGCCCTGCCCTGCGCCGCTACTGGAAAATCCCCATTCGAGGTTTCTCTCGGCTACCTACCTCCTCTGTTTCCCGAGCAAGAGGTGGAGATTGCTGTCCCCTCCCTTGCCACCCACATGCACCGCTGCCTCAAAATCTGGAGGGACGCCTGGGGCGCGCTATTGAGCACGGCTGAACGGAATCGTCGAGTCGCTGATCGCCACCGCACTCCAGCCCCTGAGTACAAGCCTGGCGACTCAGTTTGGCTCTCCTCTAAGGACATTCCCCTCCAATCCACTTCCCACAAACTCCAGCCCCGCTTCATTGGACCCTACAAGATTCACAGCATCATCAACCCCACCTCAGTCAAGCTGTCATTGCCCCCTTCCATGAAGATTCACCCCCCGTTTCATGTTTCTTGCATTAAGCCCTATTCCACTGACCCCCTTTGCCCCCCTGATCCCCCACCCCCTCCTCCCCGTATCATAGATAACCACCCGGCCTTCACGGTCAAGAAGCTACTGGACATTCGCAAGCGAGGCCGGGGGTTTCAGTATCTGGTGGACTGGGAGGGTTATGGCCCGGAGGAACGTTCCTGGGTCGCTCCAAGTCTGATTCTGGACCCTACCCTGATAAGTGACTTTCATCGCGATCACCCTGATAAACTGTGTAGACCGTCAGGAGTCGGTCGTTAGGGGGGGGGGGGGGGGGGGTACTGTTACGTTTATGTCATGTTTATGCCATGTTTCATGTTTAGTGTTTGTCACAGTTTATTTTCTGTTTATGTTACGATGCAGTTCATGGTTTGCATACATATTTCCATGTTTTTCCGCAGCCTTGCGTTCATGCTGTTTCTTCTCTTGCTGTCACTCACGCTTCCCTAATTGTTTCATTCTCCCTTGTCTAGTTACTAATATACTAACATTAGATCAGGATTGGGTAATACTAACTATCTAACCATGTGTTCATGTTTACCTTACGTTTCTCGTGCATGTTGATTACTAATTTACTAACGCTAGGTCAGGATAGGTTAACTACTAACGATTTACTAATTGCCTCGTTACGTGTCTCATTTTCTCAAGCTGTTGTGAATTTCCTGCTGCTCTCAAGCTAATTGTTTGCACCTGTCTACACCTGCATTTAAGCTCAGTGTTCATGTCTGTTCGTTGCGAAATTGTTGCCTTAGTTTACTATTGTCACTCTTGAGCGTTTTTCCATTGTTTTGACCACCGTTATTGATCTAGCCTGTTTGTTGACCATCGTTACTGCCTGCCTATTGTTTCCACTGCCTGTTTTTGACCAAGAGTTTTGCCTACTGTCTGTTTGTACCTCTGCCCCGCGGATAGGACTTCGGTCTGACTCCTGCTATGCCCCACGACTAGGAACTTTGCTTTTTCCCTGTTTTGTACTTCTGCTCCGCTGACAGCTACTCTGGTTAACGAACTCCTGCATGGATACCGATTTCGAGACTGCCTTCTCCCTCGGTACTGTATCTTTGGTCTGGCTGGATTTATTGGTTTTTGGACTTTGCTTGTGTGACTACGTTTTTGGATTTCCCCATAATAAAGCCCTTGCGGGTATTTATTATCAAGTCAGTGTTCTGAGTCGTGCATGACGGGTCCAACCCGCACACATCCGTCTCATTACGCACACAAACATAAACATCTAACCATCTAAAGACCGATCTAACCAAGTGTATTTTGAGGGTTTTTCTCTGTTATGGGAAAAGAGGTCGCTAGCTACAGTGCGGCATAAAAATATGTGAAAGTTAAGGTCTTAAACTGAAAAGGTCAAACCATTAAAGCCGGTGATATGTTGCGTTAGAATGTTCGATGGAACAGAATTAAAGTAGGCTATTCATTACTCACGAACATGTAAATAATGGAACAGACAACAGAATGACAATGAGTTGTTTAAACTTATTAAGTTGTATTTTATTTCCACAAGAGTTGTTGAATGACGATATGAGGGCATCATAGCCTGATTAAAAGACAGATTTTTGCAGCATCAAAACGCATGCATACCAGAGACTGAGAGTTTGTCTCCGGTCGGGATCACACTATGGTGCCAACAAGAACAGCCAACATGTGAAGAGACCAAGGACACTAAAGTCTCTTTACGGTGGCTGTGTGTGTGTGTGTGTGTGTGTGTGTGTGTGACATTATGGCACCCTAAGACTCAATATTGTACAAATGTTGTTTTGGTGTTTAGTGACTATGTTTTTAAAAAGCATTTAATACACAAAAAGACACTGTCAATATTGTTTACAAGTTGTTGTTTTTGGTTCTAATTTTTTAGGCTTGAGTTGTTAGAAGGGTATCAAAACCAGGAAAAGTGTACCCTATACTGACGTGAAATGCATAACACCAAATGTGCATAGGGTGTTATTCTTTAATTCTTTTGTTGTTTAAAATATCTTGTTGTTGCTGAATTAAAGTACCCATTACACACAAACCATGCAAATAATGGAACTTTTATACAGTATTTTCTTCAGACTGCCAACCATTGAAAGACATAAGGTATCACAATCAACTGAGCAATAGTTTTGAAACACTTTAAAGTTTGTTTCAAGATCAGATCAATTGAAAAGCACTTTGTTGCAAACCTGTTTGGGTTTCTCAAGAGACTAACCGTGTATAATTGCTAGGCAGCCACAATGGCCTGTTTAGATGCTTACACAAATTACAATATTTTAGTAAATGTGTTCAAACTCACCACAGAGCTGATTAATATTGTAATTTTTCAACATTGACCATTCTAAATCAACATGTTACATGCATTGAATGACTTGATCTTTTCTGTTTAAGACTTACTCTTTCGCATAATTATGCCACCAACACAAACGTGCCACATTATTTGGACCTCTGCGGTAGTAGGCTAACAGCTAATCGATCTCTAAATACACTTGAAATGAGGGCTGATTTTATCATCTAAGCATACATGCAGCTTCAAACTGTTGTTACACATGCGCAAATGTTTGTAAGCAACATATAATAAGCTATACACGTCAATAGTACTATACTAGTTTCTTCATCACCAATATTTTAGTTGTAAGCATTACTCAGATTACGTTTACTTACCTAAATTGTATCTTAAACCATCTTTTTAAGAGCACTCTACCGTGTATGCGGGGAAAAGCAGTATACAGTCATGTTAAAAAGTAAGTACACCCTTCAAGTGATCCATACATATCTACTGCATATCTGGCTGCAGAGAGATGGTTTGAGGCTCATTTGATATCTCAGACCCTTGATGACTTACAACCATTTTACCAACCATGCATTACATACTGTTCCAGCATAATTTACAGCTAAATCTAGGCCAACGTGATACGTTCAAATGCAGAGACGTTATAGTATCGCTTGTAAGAGCACCAGAAAATAAGATATCAAGAGTCTTTTGACCTCATAGGGCGGCATAAAAATATGTGAAAGTTAAGGTCTTAAACTGAAAAGGTCAAACCATTAAAGCCGGTCGCATATGACTGAGTCGCATAAAGCGTGTGGAACTTGTTAACAAACAGGGTTTATACGTTGCTAGGTCCATTCAACGTTTTCTTTTCGTGTGGTTGAAAATGAACGCTTACACACAATGAGTATCCGTACACAAGGCTTTATTATTATTCACATGAACACGGGTTACATAGACGGTTGCGGTGAAACAAATGTGTTTGAAGACGTTGACAAAGCGTGTCGTTGCAGTGTGATCCGTCTAGGCCAACGTGATACGTTCAAATGCAGAGACGTTATAGTATCGCTTGTAAGAGCACCAGAAAATAAGATATCTGAGACGAAGTGCGTGGAGGGTTGGACCCGAGAAGCACGACTCAGAACAATGGATGTAATAAATACCCGCAAGGGCTTTATTAAGGAAAGTTCCGTAATCGTTGTCTTAGCACAAGCAAAGGTCATACACAAAAAGATCCAGCCAATAAACAAAAGTACAGAGGGAGAAGGCAGTCTCGTCGTCGGTAAGCCAGGCAGTAGTTTGGAACCAGGAAGGCAATCAGCGTGGCAGAGGTACAAACGGGAGAAGGCAAAAGAATAGTCGAAAAACAAGCAGGGTCAGACCGGAGTCCTCGCCGCGTGGCAAAAGTACAAAATCAGCAAACAGGAATCGTGGTCAGGACAGGCAGAGAAAACAAAAGGCTGGCAGTAAACAGTGGTCAAAAAACAGGCTTGGATCAAAACAGGAATTCAGAATAAGTATGCTAGACAAATGCTTAAGAGTGCTAGTGAGGCAACAATTTCACACAGAACCGGTGAAAACTGAGGGCTTATATGTGTGTGTAGACAGGTGCAAACGCTTAGCTTGAGAACAGAGAGAAATTAGAAACAGCTTGGGAAAACGAGATGAAGATCATTAGTCAATTAGTCTGTTAGTAATTATCCCATCCTAGCGTTAGTAAATTAGTTAATTAGTAAGGACATGCACTAGAAACGTAAGGTAACAATTAACTACAAGAGATTAGATGGTTAGTAAGCAATGATCTAGCTAATTGTTAGTAATCTGTTAGTTAGACAAGGAATGGCAGATACAATGGAAAACACGTAAGCAAAAGCGGGAGAGAGAGAAAGCATGAACGCGAGTTCGCGGAAACACATAGAAATGTATGAAACTAATAAACTATGACAGAACGTGAATACAAATAAGGGCGTGACATAACAATAAACATAAAACATGGCGTGGAACGGTTAGAACCGTAACAATATCAAGAGTCTTTTGACCTCATAGGGCGGCATAAAAATGTTGACTATCACATTCCACGTATCATACTTCCCTATATACTTGCATATCATCTAGATCAGCAAACCTTTTCACACATCATTACCAGGGGTGGCAATAATAGTGGAGGACACTGTATCTCGGGCCGTTGAGCAATTTGCCAAAGAAACATGTGGCTGTGCATGCTGCGGTTTGTCGCAACTTGTCTGCATCTCAAACTCTTCCCACCCGCCTCAGTTGAGCCGCGATCCTGTAAAATTAATTTGTCCACATTGACTGAACATTGGTTGGACAAATGCTAATCCATTGACTTAACATTGGTTGGACAAATGTCCTTATATCAGTCGTACGCACGCTCCCTGTCGAGTAGTCTTTGACACACGGAGTTACACTTTCACACACCGCCACTCATCCAAGAGAATAGAGAGTAGACGCGCTAAGATGAGACCAGCCCTATCTCCGCAAATGCAATTGGTGAACTAACTGAGGACGAACAATGAAGTTTTCGTGAATTTGGTGAAATCTATACGGGCCTACACTCTGCCACTGAATCATGAACATAAAACCAAGCTCCACAACTTAATTCAGAAAAGTCAGTTATCGCATGAGGACTATCCCGAGGTACTGATCTGGATGATATGCAAGTATATAGGGAAGTACGATACGTGGAATGTGATAGTCGACAGCCTATCAAGCCTGAACCCCAAGTTCAAAATGACCGATTTGGAAGACACCGACTTTTGGAAACTGCTGAACCCTCTTCAGAGTAACAATACAGAGCTCCGTAAAATTACCCTGGTCAGCTTGCTGGAGGAACTCACCGCTACTGAGTTAGACCGAGTGAAAGTGTTTCTACAATGGAAACTCTTCGAGGGCTACATGTCTATGCCCTACGGAAGGATAGAGAAAATGGGTACCTGTGAGCTAGCGTTTGGCATTGTCTCCATGTACTCTCACAAGACAGCGTTCATGATGGGTATGATCTTCACGCAAATCGAGGGCACGGACCTAGTGCTGAAACTGTCCGAAGGGGTAGGTTTAGGCCCATAGTTATTTTGGTGATCTCCGGGGACTTGACCGAACTCCAGGCGTCTCGACCGGTTGGACGGATCACACTGCAACGACACGCTTTGTAAACGTCTTCAAACACATTTGTTTCACCGCAACCGTCTATGTAACCCGTGTTCATGTGAATAATAATAAAGCCTTGTGTACGGATACTCATTGTGTGTAAGCGTTCATTTTCAACCACACGAAAAGAAAACGTTGAATGGACCTAGTAACGTATAAACCCTGTTTGTTAACAAGTTCCACACGCTTTATGCGACTCAGTCATATCACCGGCTTTAATGGTTTGACCTTTTCAGTTTAAGACCTTAACTTTCACATATTTTTATGCCGCCCTATGAGGTCAAAAGACTATTGATATCTTATTTTCTGGTGCTCATACAAGCGATTCTATAACGTCTCTGCATTTGAACGTATCACGTTGGCCTAGATTTAGCTGTAAATTATGCTGGAACAGTATGTAATACATGGTTGGTAAAATGGTTGTAAGTCATCAAGGGTCTGAGGTATCAAATGAGCCTCAAACCATCTCTCTGCAGCCAGATATGCAGTAGATATGTATGGATCACTTGAAGGGTGTACTTACTTTTTAACATGACTGTATACTGCTTTTCCCCGCATACACGGTAGAGTGCTCTTAAAAAGATGGTTTAAGATACAATTTAGGTAAGTAAACGTAATCTGAGTAATGCTTACAACTAAAATATTGGTGATGAAGAAACTAGTATAGTACTATTGACGTGTATAGCTTATTATATGTTGCTTACAAACATTTGCGCATGTGTAACAACAGTTTGAAGCTGCATGTATGCTTAGATGATAAAATCAGCCCTCTTTTCAAGTGTATTTAGAGATCTATTAGCTGTTAGCCTACTACCGCAGAGGTCCAAATAATGTGGCACGTTTGTGTTGGTGGCATAATTATGCGAAAGAGTAAGTCTTAAACAGAAAAGATCAAGTCATTCAATGCATGTAACATGTTGATTTAGAATGGTCAATGTTGAAAAATTACAATATTAATCAGCTCTGTGGTGAGTTTGAACACATTTACTAAAATATTGTAATTTGTGTAAGCATCTAAACAGGCCATTGTGGCTGCCTAGCAATTATACACGGTTAGTCTCTTGAGAAACCCAAACAGGTTTGCAACAAAGTGCTTTTCAATTGATCTGATCTTGAAACAAACTTTAAAGTGTTTCAAAACTATTGCTCAGTTGATTGTGATACCTTATGTCTTTCAATGGTTGGCAGTCTGAAGAAAATACTGTATAAAAGTTCCATTATTTGCATGGTTTGTGTGTAATGGGTACTTTAATTCAGCAACAACAAGATATTTTAAACAACAAAAGAATTAAAGAATAACACCCTATGCACATTTGGTGTTATGCATTTCACGTCAGTATAGGGTACACTTTTCCTGGTTTTGATACCCTTCTAACAACTCAAGCCTCAAAAACTTAGAACCAAAAACAACAACTTGTAAACAATATTGACAGTGTCTTTTTGTGTATTAAATGCTTTTTAAAAACATAGTCACTTCACACCAAAACAACATTGGTACAATATTGAGTCTTAGGGTGCCATAATGTCACACACACACACACACACACACACACACACACACACACACACACACACACAGCCACCGTAAAGAGACTTTAGTGTCCTTAGTCTCTTCACATGTTGGCTGTTCTTGTTTGCACCATAGTATGATCCCGACCGGAGACAAACTCTCAGTCTCTGGTATGCATGCGTTTTGATGCTGCAAAAATCTGTCTTTTAATCAGGCTATGATGCCCTCATATCGTCATTCAACAACTCTTGTGGAAATAAAATACAACTTAATAAGTTTAAACAACTCATTGTCATTCTGTTTTGATTGATTGATTGAAACCTGTTGATGTCTGTTTAAAAGTTCCATTATTTACATGTTCGTGAGTAATGAATAGCCTACTTTAATTCTGTTCCATCGAACATTCTAACGCAACATATCACCGGCTTTAATGGTTTGACCTTTTCAGTTTAAGACCTTAACTTTCACATATTTTTATGCCGCACTATCTGTAGCTAGCGACCTCTTTTCCCATAACAGAGAAAAACCCTCAAAATACATTTGGTTAGATCGGTCTTTAGATGGTTAGATGTTTATGTTTGTGTGCGTAAGTCCTATTACCTAAACGATAGGTCACGTTGTCCATGTTCGCCCTGTTATTTTGTTAAAAGCTACATAGTTGTAAACAAAATCCCATTTAAAAATAAAATTGTATCAAGCACACACACACACACTCCTGAAAAAATAAATAACTTCCTGGTGAACCCCTCCTGGTGATACCTAAGATGGGGCCTTAACCATGTGTTGGGTATGTTCCGTGCATTAAGATGAGCAAAGCAGGAATAACATTTGATATGTATAAGAATAAAATGACACAAATAGTAATTTAACAAAACTGTTGAACTGAATCATTTTATTTCAACCGTGCTGTAGCACATTTCATTAAGGTAAGTTTGACTTCTGCCTTTTAAATTAGAATTTAAAATGCACACTAAATTAAAAGTTACTTTTGAAGGGGCAGAAAGACCTATTAAATTAGGTGTGTTGTGGGGTCCTCTATTATTAGGAATACACTGTTGGTATACTTTTGAAAACATTACACTTTTGCAATCTTGTCGCAACAATGTTCAAATAAACAAACTTTATTATTTAGAAACCATAGTGCGCACACACACACACACACACACACACACACACACACACACACACACACACACACACACACACACACAATTACCCCAGTGCCTGAATTAGTTTATAATAAGTGGCTGGAATCACTTTTTCAAATATTGACACTTTTTAAAAAAAAACTTTTGCGAGTTGTATACAAACTGGTGAAGACGTATAAACAAAGAAAGTCGCACACTTTATGTCGCACACAATTATGTTTGCACATTATATGCGACATAAAATAGAGCGACTCTGTTTAAATTGAATAGCCCCATCTTTTTACAAGCCATTCGATACCAAACATGCCTATTAATCCCTGCAGAAAAAAATATTTAAAGATATGAAAAATAAATTAATTATAAAATGCCTCAGTGTAATTCGCTTTAATAGGACCTGTACTTTGTTCTTTCAACGCTATTTTGTGTTGGCTTGGCCACTTTCTAGGTTTTGTTAAATGTCTTAAACTATTTTCCGGCTATCAAAATGGCTTCGACCCCCCGCGGTTATGTTACAGCTGTTTGGACCCCCGCCCCAAACCCCCGCACCAAGCTACACCTGTTAAAACACTTTGCCTGGGTCTTGACACAAACTTTTGCAAAGCTATCATTATCATTGGTCCGCGTAAACATCCGTCAAATTCCACGTAACCGGCTTATGTTGGTGGGGGCATATACCTGTTGGATATACACAAAACTTGCTCCGAAGCATTTTAGTCATACGCCTTGCTTTCTAACCACGTATGTGCTGAGAAGCTCTCTATCTTCTAGTGACTTCGTATCCCACGGAACTCCGCAACGCCAAAAACTTTCCAAGTTCTTTTTTATATTTTCGTTTTAATTCTTTAAAACGTAACATATTATTTTATTTAAAGTCTTTCTTCATAGTCTTTCTTTATCAGTCTATAGGCGTTCTTTTAAACTCTCTATCTTGCATTTTGGATCTATTCAGTTTGTCTATTTTGGACAGTATCGCGAATTCACGTAAATCTTCTATGTTCACTGCCTATGTATTGAGTTCGCCTTTCAACGCTAAGTTTATTTTTTTCCTTCTAGGCTTCTAACACGCCTTTACAATGTTTCGGCATAGCCCTCGGCTATTTTTCACGTTTTAACAACCTGATTTAATTATTTTATTCTTTTTAACACGCTGATTAATAAATAGCTAATATGTTTCCCTAAGCACCAAGGTCCTCCATAAAAACAATTTACAACAATTCCCAATAAAATGACATCACCAAGCCCTTGAAACGAAAACCCCACTCCCCACCCCGAATGATAATACATAATCATAATCATAAAAAATAAAAAAATAAAAATTCATAATTATAATTTTTCATAACCTCATTAATATTCATAAAATTGAAATTTTGACACAATCAATCACTTTTGACAGTTACCGAATCATATTTCTCTCTCACACACTGCATCATCTCCTACCTAGCTAATAAATGTTTAAAATTAAAATGATGATGTACAAAAATCGAAAGAATGTAATTTTAGGTAACTGTACGAAAAAAAAAAAAAAAACTGGCAGCAATGTGCCTGTCTCTTGATCTTTTCCACAGACCGAACACTGTCCGATCTGTGCCCCTGTGCTAACGCGCCATTCGTGTAACGTTAACTTGTCAATAAAAGAAATGTCTTGTGGTTATAAATTTGGGGTTGCTTTCACATATTAGACAGTTTGAGTGTTACGAAATACTGTTATGGAACCTAGAAGCTGGTGTGATACCTCATCTTGTTATACTTGTTAATAGCAGAAAATGAATGGGGAAATTTCTCTCCAGGAACAGAGCAGTGACTTCACAGTTCGGCTCTCTTCAGCATGGGTTGCTCATTATTGGGATGGCAGGTATGCCATCCGCCAAGTTATGGCTTGGTGGGGCATGCTCCATACCTATACAGCACAGAGAGTTTGGCACTTTTCAGGGTTTCCTACAGAAGTAACCACAATGACCACAGACTCTCAGCCCTTAAAAACATTATGTATTATGTACATCATGTATGTTCTGACCTCATGTAACCACACAGCATTAACATACAACTTCACACATTCACACAATAATCCCCCAAACTTGGGTAATTTTGCCGTTTTTCTCCTTCTGCTTCTTCTTTTTATTCTTCCCATTCTTCCTGCCTACCCAGAAACCCTCACTACCTGCCTGCCTCCGTACCCTCAAACAATAATTATCCCCATTGGATAACAACATCGCATACCTGCTCTCCCAAGCTTATCGCCCAATAAAAACACTTCAAACTGTTTTTTAATGTTAATATAACTAAGGCAAAATATGTTTCCAATATTAACTGTTCAATGTTTCACATGTATTTCACTTGTACTACAGTGAAATGGTGAAAGTCAGATGACACTACTTCAAGTAACATTACGCATCATGGAAAAAAAATGTTCCATTTGCTGTACTGGTTACCGTCCAGCCTTAGGATGTGAGAGACTGGTGTTCAATCCCCGCCTAGTAGCCTACTAAATTTCATTTTGGACTCAAACAGTGTGCACATGTTCTGGTTTTCTCATACAACAATAATTTTTTTAATGCAAAGACATGTTCACAATATTGTTCAATAACATGTTCACTTGTAGCCTGTTAGTTAAACTATTCAGTCACTGGACCGTTATGCAATAGCTAATGTTATAGGAACAGGTATCACATAGCCATTTGTCAAGCAAAGACAAAAGTTTTAATGCAGAATAGCATCTGGTTAACATCGCGTTGTTGCATTAATGCGAACAATTAATAACTGTGCCATCGGCTACATGTTTTCATCTCACACAAATGCAGACAAAAAAATGTGTCTGTGTGGAGCTTACGCTGTGCTCTTGCGGTCATGACTGACTCACTGTGGAAACCAAACCTCAACGCTCGCCTTTTACATTTCTTTATTATGTCTTCATTCATTTCTTCACTTCAGCTCTGTTCAGTTTATCCTTTTTCACACATAACACAATGTCAACATAAAATTAACTACTAGGGAAAAGTAAAAATTTACGATAATACATTAAGAATTGATTATAGCCTACTATAAACTGCAATCTCTTAAGAGATTGGATTTATAAACCGTCAATTCCCCAAACATATGTGTTTCATGGGTAGTCACTTAAAAAAATGACAATAGCCTCCGATCATGGCTCTAGTCTACGATACTCTGCAGACAATGTAGCTTACTGCGAACACTTTTAATTATAATAATAACAAGAAGAATAATCTCTGGTTTGCTACTTTCTTAGTAGTATCTATTTTTTTCTTTCAGGCTGATTCCTGGGAAATATGCGTTGTCCAATTAAGCTTGTTCAACGTTAGTTTTGCCAGAGAAACGTCACTTAGCTGCTAGTCCGGAAGCAGGTACAAGCTAGGCTACTACAAAGCTAATCAACATAACTTATACATCCATTGCACTTCAGAAAACTAAAATAAACCTAGCTACATTGTCCGGTACCAAAACATTTCCCGCAGCCAACGTTAGGCTACACTACGGGAAAAAAACTGCGAAGGAATTCTGCTGTGCTTATGAACTCGCCAGCTCATTGCCCAGACATTGAAGCTTGGAGTTACGCATCCGGCAAGCCAGTGTTGAATAGCCTAACGTTAAATGTATTTCTATAGAATACTAAAAGGCCTATTTTAAAACTGTATTTCCTTATTTTCCTTATGCAAACTATTTAGGCTGTATGTCTTTCTTTCAGCTAGAATGTGTTTGCATCTAGCCTATTGTGCATGCATGTCTCCATATAAACTTGGTTCATTCATTTACATGCTTCTTCATGATCCATAGCTCAGGTCATGCTCTTCATTGTATTTCATTACACATTAAATAGGCTACTGCTCATCTACAAACTATTTTAATGTAATTGTGGGCTACCGGTAATAGGATAAGTGTTCTCATTCTTGTCAGTAGAGGGCGTTATGGTTACGCAAAATTCTGTATGCATTTCTTTGGAATGCATGTATTCTGTATGCATGTCTCTCTCCATGTCATTATCTACCAAAAATAAGTGATATCTGAAAAAACGTCTTCAACGTAAAAAAAGTTACTCACGCATAGCCTACAGAGCACTGTCTATAAGTCCTTAATTCCAACTTGCAAAAACTAGGCCTGCCTTTAAAAGTACTGATATCAAGATGTGGCCAAGTTACAACTAATAATATTGCCTATCGTAGCTCACACTAAATAAACTAGCTCTATTCCAAAGCAATGCTATTCAAACTTTCCTAAATTATTTAATGCAACTTGGCCCTGTGTTTTTTCATCTTACCACACTGTAAAACCAAACAGTAAAGGTTTGTCAAAGAAGATGGGTTGCGTTACCTCAAAAATTAAGAACAGCTAATTCACAACAAACAGTTTTGAGTTATTTTGGCAAATTTCTAATTTTAAGTGTACAACACTTAACCATTTTAATGATTATGGTGTATTGTACTCAAATCATTTGACATCAAGCGCTTAATCCGCGTGACGTCAGATGTATGAACGTGTTTCTTCTTGCCAAACTGAAAAGTCCGCCGAGGTCCGCCATTGCTGCCGCTCGCGATGGGAGAAAAATTTGTTTTCTACTTGGATATTTAGTGATATTTAAAACTGAAGCAGTGAAAAAAAGGGAGATAATTTTTCCTCCGGTAAATTTGCTGTACGTGGGACTGCGGGTGAAGAAATTGGCATGCTCCAATTTTCTCGAGCTGATGAGCCAACTTTTGCCACTGCTGACTGCACTAACCGTCATTATACTGATGTGCTCCTTAGTCGCCCTAATCAGGTGAGTTATTCGTTAGTTTAGAACATGATATTGTCATTGTGTTTAATTACGATTGAGAATTAGGCTTCTTGTGCGTTTAAGCCCTTTTCGTTTTTGTATTTCATGCCTTTAATTCAAGAAATCTGAAGCATTTTTGGTTCAAACCAATCGAACAGTTAGCCAGGTAGCTAACCAGACTAGCTAGCTAGCGAGCTAATGTTTGCATCTGAGGCTACAGGAAATATTTGCTATGCAAGCTAGCTAGCTAATGTTAGCTAGCTACCCAGCTCCTCGGCTTGTTTTGCATGTGTTGGTCAATTAATTTAGTAAAATATTATTTCCAAAAACTCAACACAAAAACCTCTCTCATTACTTTCACTCTATACTAGTGCAGTGCCCGTTTGTCCTGCTGCTGCAGAGAGCACTGTTCACTTGTTTATTCAAAACCGAACAGTTCTATATGCGAAGGACACACACATACATACAGACAGATTCCTTGCTTTAAAGTATGATGTTAGAGTTGTAGATAGAATGTTGGTTTTTGAATGGCTTGGAGATGCAAACGTTGTGCTACTGTCTTTGATAAAAGGGCACAGCTGCTTGAACACTATCGTTTGCATAATAGCAATTTCTCCTCAGTCAGTCCATTGCCTTGTCTCTATGACGACTGTGTCTGCACATTTCAATCAGTAAATGCCTTGAAAATTTACTTAACCTGGTTACATACTGAGACAGTTGTGCAAAATGACAAATAATAATTTATCTTAGATCTGATGATGATAACACAGGACTCTCCACTTCAGTGGACAGCCCTGTTTTGCTACCATCATCAGTAAGGTAGGCTATACTCAATGCTCACTGTAAAAGAACTTCAGTGTTCCTGTGAATATGACAGAAGGCCAGCCATCTTTTTAGCACCCCATCCAGTCCAGAGCCCAGAGTCCTGGAGTCAGGCAAACGACACTTACGAACGATACTCTGACGCAAACAGAACGATTCTGCAGTCTGATGAGTTGACACGTTCTCGTTGGCCTGCCAGGTGGGCTTTGGCTTCAGTCTACCCATAAAGGCTGGATTGATGAAGTGCTACAGATATGCTTGTCTTTCTGCCAGGTTCTTCCATCTCTGCACAGGAACTCTGAAGGTCTTTTACAGAGCCCATTGAGTAGCCTATCTCACTGATCATGGTAGCAGAACAGGGCTGTCCTCCTGAAGTGGAGGGTCCTGTGTTGTCATCATCAGATCTAAGAGAAATTATATAACGCAAGAATAAAAGCACAGCTGTGAAGTGATAGTCTAACCACCAGAACTACTACAGAGAGTTGTCACTATGATAGAGTAGGCCTAAGCTAGTGCAAATATAAACTATTCTTAAAAACACACTTGCGCATGTGCACGCACATAGTTAGCCATATACAGTGAAGCCGGAAAGTCTGCACACCCCTTTCACCTTCTCCACGTTTTATTACGTTACAGACTTATACTACAATAGATTGAGTTCATTTTTTGCCTCGAACATCTACACACAATAGCCAATAATGACAACAGGTGAAAACCGGTTTATAGAAAATATGCAATTTTATTTTACTGACAAAAATAGGTTATTTAGGGGTTACATATCTGTACACACCCTGAGCCTAATACTTGCTTGCTGCACCTTTGGCAGCGATTACAGCTTCAAGGTATCTTGGGAAAGAAGCTACGAGCTTGGCACACTTGTTTCTGGACATTTTTGCCCATTCCTCTTGGCATATCCTTGCAAGCTTTGTCAGGTTGGATGGGGAGCATCGGTACACAGCCATTTTCAGCTCTTTCCACAGATGTTCAATTGGATTCAGGTCTGGGCTCTGGCTGGGCCACTCAAGGACATGCACAGACTTTCTCTGAAGCCACTCCTTTGTTCTCTTGGCTGTGTGCTTCGGGTCGTTGTCATGTTGGAAGGTAAACCTTCGCCCCAGTCTGAGGTCCATAGCGCTCTGGAGTAAGTTTTCTTCAAGGATCTCGGTGTACTTGGCTGCATTCATCTTTCCCTCTATTAGGACTAGTCGCCCTGTTCCCACTGCTGAAAAACATCCCCACATCATGATGCTGCCACCGCCATGCTTCACTGTAGGGATGGTATTAGCCAGGTGATGAGCGGTGCCTGGTTTCCTCCAGATGTGACGCTTGGTATTCAGGCCAAAAAGTTTAATTTTGGTTTCATCAGACCAGAGAATCTTGATTTGAGAGTCCTCTAGGTGCCGTTTGGCAAACTCGAAGCGGGCTGAGATATGCCTTTTACTAAGGAGGGGCTTCCGTCTGGCCACTCTACCATAAAGGCCTGATTGGTGGAGTGCTGCCTGGATGGTTGATCTTCTGAAAGGTTCTCCCATCTCCACAAAGATACACTGGAGCTCTGTCAGAGTGACCCTCAGGTTCCTGCTCACCTCCCTGGCCGAGGCCCGTCTTCCCCGATTGCTCAGTTTGGCCTGGCGGCCAGGCCTAGGAAGAATCTTGGTGGTTCCAAACTTCTTCCATTTACGAATGATGGTTTATGCCTTGACACAATCCTGTTTCTGAGGTCTGCAGATAATTCCTTTGACTCTATGGCTTGGAGTTTGCTCTGACATGCACTGTCAACTGTGGGACCTTATATAGGCAGGTGTTGGCAATCCCCAATCATGTCCAATCAATTGAATTTATCACAGGTGGACTCAAATTAAGTTGTAGAAACATCTCAAGCAGTATCAGTGGAAACAAAATGCACCTCAGCTCACTTTTGGGTGGCATATCAAAGGGTGTGCACACTTGTGTACATATGATATTTTACATTTAGATTTTTAATAAATTAGCACAAATGTCTAAAAACCTGTTTTCACTTTGTCATTATGGGCTATTTTGTGTAGAATTTTGAGACAAAAAATGAACTCAATCTATTGTAGAATATGTCTGTAACGTAATAAAACGTGGAGAAGGTGAAAGGGGTGTGCAGACTTTCCGGCTTGACTGTAACCTATCATAACATGATAATATGATTAAACTCACATGTTCTTGCATGCTCTGCACTCTATATTGCATGATCTTGCATGCTCTGCACTCTACTGTATATTGTCCTGCTTTTTTTTCCTTTGCCAATCACATGCCTGATATTTAAAGTGACACCACTGAATCAAATGACATTTATGGAATGTAATTAATAGTTTTTGACTGGTATTTGCCTTCCGATATGCCACTGATGCATTTTTCAGCAGGCAGCCTTTGGAAATAGCTGAGGTAGTCTGGGGTCAAAGGTAACCTCTCCGTTCTTGTCCGCAGGTGGCGCAGTCTGACGAACCAGACATTGACGGCATACCGGTTGGGCTCCTCTTGATCAGTGCCAACTCAACAGATGCCACGTTCTTCTGCCCAGAGAGGATTGCGGTCATACTTGAGAGTAACGTTGACTTTACCCAGAAAGTCTTGATTGGCTTGGAGGATGGTAAGCTGAAGCCCAGGGTGTTGAGCCTTAAAAATTACATTTTGGCAGTGGGGTAATCTCAAGTGTATGGACAAAAACAGACAAGGTTGCTCCTTTACCTGTTTTATGTACACTTGCACTAGTTATTTTTTGCACAGAGAAATTAAAGTTTTTTTTATTTTTTAAACAAATTTTGGATGTGTTACTGTCACAGACTTGTTTTATCAGCCCCAGAGACAGTTCTTCTCAGTGTGATGGGACATGATCAAACTTATCTTTTGTTGGAATCGTATTTAAGATTAGATTTTTTTTTAAATTTTAATATACTTTTTTATATACAGCAGAGTGACCGATAAGAATACATGTTTTCTTTAAATTAAATTTGGATTTAGAGGTTGAAATCCTGAGATATGTACTTGTCAATGTATAAGTAATAAATGTGAACGTCCTTTCTAGATTAAAATTTTTTTTTATTGTGCCACTGCTTGTATAAATAGGTTTATACACCTTAATGGTTTACTGTTTGAAAGTAATGTTATGACTACAGCAGTACAAATAGTTCTGTGATATGTGCATTAGGTCACTATGGGAAATGTTTTAAACCAATGAACAGAACTGTTTATGGCAATATTGGATTTTTATGATTTTAGCATCAATGTGATGAAGTACCTTGACTTTGTCAGATCGTCACATTACTGAATTAGCCAAACACAGATATTCCTGTCTGGTTATTTTATCCATGAACAGTTTCTTAATAGATTTTTTTCAGAAAAATCATTGTGTATTGGTAAGATCACATACCATGCATTTGTCCACTCATAAAAGTGGTTGTTCTTTCCTCAGGCCATTTCCTTAGGTCCTTGTACTATTTTATAAATACCAGTAATATATTTTTTATGTTACTATTCGAGTGTTTGCACTGTATGGAAGTGAATCCTGGTTGGGAGATGCCGTGACAGTAATCAACAATTATATATATCGCCATAGTCATGTAATTCCTTTTTTATATCTGTGTAGGCAATAAATTGATGAGCAGCATCTCAACATTGTTAAATGTTGTTACTTAATAAAAGAGTAACTTGTTTTAAATCATCTATGGCAACCTGTTTTTAATGTTGACTCAAAATATGTATGTTTGTATTTTTTGAGTCAAAGCTACTTAAAACATTTGTTTAAACAGATTACATAAATTGTATTAAGTTCCTTAACATGGAATTTTGAGTTCAAATTAAGTGAAATGTTTAAGTATAGGGAGGTTTGTACAGCTTTATTGAACTTAAACAATTTGAGTTAACAAAGTGAACATTTACTTACTGAGAAATTAAATGTTTTCTGTTAAAGGTAACAAAAATGTTACAGTTAGCTGTACTTGATATTTATTAGTACTCTGAATACAAAATACTGAGTAAAAATAACATAATTAAGAATGTTTCTTTAACTTAAAAAAATTAGTAGGTTTCACTTAAAATTACCTAGTAAAAAGTACTTAACCGAGTATGTTTCTTTAACTTACAAAATTGAGTAGGTATTTATTAAAAATTTCAGATGTAATCAGTTTCAACAAATGTATTTGAGTTAAATTAACTTGTCGGGTTTTACAGTGCATCTCAAGAGAATGTGGTCAATGAAATAGGTATGTGCCACATCAAACTGTGAAATGAAAATAAATTATTGTGGAAATACTCTGATTCAGATGTGTTGCACTTAGAAATTAAAGGGAAAAAT
Source organism: Ilyophis sp. 1 JC-2022 (assembly GCA_022702515.1). Lineage (NCBI taxonomy): Eukaryota > Metazoa > Chordata > Actinopteri > Anguilliformes > Synaphobranchidae > Ilyophis > Ilyophis sp. 1 JC-2022. Next base: position 130,738,978 of record CM040406.1, on the reverse strand, counting down.
TACTACACTATAGGGCATGTTTGAACAATTGTCTGCATCCACTGCTTTGGGTCTATGAAAAGCACAGAATTAACAAAAATGTATTATTATTATGTATTTATTTGGAATATTTGGATTTTTATCAAAACCTGTGTGGTTCTACAGAGCATAGATATCCTTGTGTTCACAAAATTCTGTTCCCACTATTATGGTAAGAAAATTGGTACTATTACTTATTTGCCATCATCTGACCCACAAACATGTCTGGATACGTTTCTAAAAATGCTATATGTACGCTATTTTCTAGGTAAAAATATAAATTTTTATCTGCATTTATTAATCATCCCCCTTTTTTCTATTGTACATGATATTTCTTCATATAAATGTCTCTTTGTGAATTGTAAAGAAATCTGTAGCAGCAGTTAACATTTTAAAACCTGTACATTTTCTAAAGTAAACTTGCCAAGAAAATATAACCATATCCTTTCTGGAGTATAATTATTCATCAACTGTTAAAAACATTCATTGAAATCAATAGTTGTTCCATGAGGCATCTCTTCACATGCTAAGATGAACAAACACAGGGCCAAGTTGCATTAAATAATTTAGGAAAGTTTGGATAGCATTGCTTTGGAATAGAGCTAGTTTATTTAGTGTGAGCTATGATAGGCAATATTGTTAGTTGTAACTTGGTCACATTTTGATATCAATACTTTTAAAGGCAGGCCTAGTTTTTGCAAGTTGGAATTAAGGACTTATAACTTGGCTTGAGTAACTTAGCTTTTTTTACGTCAAAGATGTTTTTTTAATCAGTTCATATAAGCGACGAGGAGAAGGAAATGTGGTCAGGAGATTAGTAAATGTGACAAGGAAAATATTGCATGAAGAAAATTGAAAATAGATAGATGATTAAATGCATGCCAGGACCGAGAGGAAAAGTGTGAAGAGTTGAAAAATAAAAAAAAGCCTGTAAATGATGTATAAATGATTTCATTAAATTTATCAACTGATTGAAGGCTAGGAAATGATTAAACGCTTTTTTATTTTTCACTATCCAGATAAGCTATTAGTGATATTTGTCGCCTTTGGGATTCCATTGTAAACAACTTCATTGGCTAAATAATATTGATCAATGAAATCCAATTCAGTCAGTATCCCTTCGAAGAGCAAACAACTAGACCTAGGTTAAACACACCTGAAACATATTTGTAACTTTTGAAGCTGTAAAATTTTACGTTTCATTTGAGATCCCTGAGCATTAAAAAAATGTTACTGACCAAAATATATAATCTTGAATACAAAAAGATTTTGTTTTGAATATTGGTGAAAATGTATGACAGTTCTCAAATTCTCAGTAATCTGCTGGAGCTTTAATGAAATCTAAAGGCATTTAAAAGGGTTAAAGAATTTAAAATAATTATTTAACCCATGTCCAAATACAAAGTGCAGAATATGGCAGAGTGAGGAAGTGACCCTGACTGTGAGGCAGACCCCAGTTACCTCTTACTGCTGGGCTGTTCTCTTCCTTGCAGATCATCCCCGCTCTGTTTGTTTTCATTTTGTTGTGATAAAAAATGGGTTATTCTTCTGAGGGGACCACATTGGTCACTGATACTCTGCTCTGCCCTGCATGTGCATTGTAGGCTTCCCTAACAACCCCCCCCCCATGACCTCACTGTCCCAAGGCCTCTACATGCCAACACCCATGCAATCCAACACCCTCCCCCAATCCTAACACACATCTACCAACCTCAACCTCCAACGCCCAACCACAACAATGGCCTCCTCCACCTTTGCGATGTTGGAGGATTACTCTTGTTTCAAGGGGGATAAATCAAGCTTCTGACAAGGTGTAGATATTGGAGGTTTGAGTTCTCTAATGCTACCTCCACTAGAGAAACAATCACAAGATCCACAGAAAGCATACCCCCCACACATATTGAGCCTACAAGATCTGTACTTCCATATACATGCCTTTTCCAGTAGGGTACACCTCACAAGATAACAGGCTTTAAAGCCATTAATCACAATACGGTCATTATTGCTATTGTGAAGTCATTAATTATTTTGGGTTACTGGAAGTCATGTATTAGTCTTCACCACACCACAAAAGACTCATTCTAAACGGTACTGCGCAGTCTGTACCTGTCTCCGAATCCATAAATGATGCAAACACCTAACTAAAGGAGTACCTCATTGGCAGATTTATATTTTGATGGGAAAGCGGATTTGTGTATTTGGAAGGGCTAACCGAGATTTATTCTCTGGAAAAAAGACAGCAGCACACGGGCCCCTTGTGTTTAGTTCTTACGTTGGTATCCAAGCTTTGCTCAAGGCTCTAGGATGTGTCACATTTCTGATTAACAGGCACATTTTATCACTCAGAAGACAACTCAATTTTCGTTGAATGAGATAGAGGGGTTAAGGACACAAGGCTAGAGCAGAGACTTGGGGACCCCAGCGAGCAAAGCGCTACAGCTGATAATTAGAATTGCCCGTCCTTGGGGTCAAAGAGACAGAATTATTTGGCTTGCGCAGACAGCAATTTCCTCAAGCCACATGAGATGATATATTGCAAGCTGTTACAATGTGCAGTGAGAAGCCATTGGCCCTGGCTCAGAGTCAATTCACTATTCCCCACTGCATTGCGAATATTAAAAGTGCCTTCTAACGAGGGATTTGATTGTTTAATTTGACTTCTTTGAAGGGAGAGTCCCACATAGCATTCAATTTCAGAGACTAGTTCACAGTTCCCACATAGCCTAATAATCATGTCTGATTTCTTTCTTTCTTGTCTTTTTTTTAAACTGGTGGTCACATCATCATAACACATCAAAAGTGGCAGAATTTAATGATGAGACTCAGGTCTCAAGTGTTCACCCCACACTTCACATAAGGACGTTTCCAATGTGCTTTCTTTGTGTGCGTGTGTCAGTGTCTGCAGACGAGTACAAGTATGTATGTTGGGGTGTGTCTATAGATGAAAAAGTTAATATGTAGTGTCTGTACATTCACATATGAGTATGTATGTGTTTGTGTTTTGCCTGTGTGTATGTGTGTTCTGGGCTTGGAAGTGCAATTTTATGAGTTGATGGGCCTCATTCATGAAACATAAGACGAATTTGTAATTTTGTCCATATTTTGGCATTCATTGCTATCTTAACTTGCTCTATTATTTTAATTATTGCACACTATTGTATTTTCATATTTTATCTAATATCTGCGTACTGTAAAGCACTTTGAGCTGCAAATCTTTGTATGAAAGGTGCTATACAAATAAAGTCTATTATTAGGGGACCAAGCAGCGTAGCTTCTGAATTTTTTCTTCCCTTTCACCTAAAATTCCTGTGAGCTGGTTTGGCCTAGAATCACCAAACCTGGCAGGTGATTCTTGGATGCTCTGTATTATGACACAGATTGAACACCTGGTGGCGCTGTAGTGCACGTGACAAAATTGACATTGACACGCCCACTGCCGACGTCCCATTTCACCTAGAGTATGGTAAACAGGTCCCTTGCTTCATGCCGAACATATTTGCCTCAAAGACCCATAAAGTCCGTCATATTGTGTTTTCCACTAATTAGCATTTTTTGTAAAACATATCCCTTCATATATGGAGTACTTTTCTAAGGTCTTTGTCAAAAAATGGCCGAATGGGAAGCCAATGAATTTTGCATTGGGTGTGGCTTCTCAGACAAATGCTAGTAATTCTAAAACTGTTTGATATAAAGTTCTGAAACTTTGTGGATAGATTTTTGAGTTTTAACACAATCAATCCATGTGGTGGCGCTATAGAAATACAAATGTTGGGATGGCAGGGATGCCATCCGCAACGTACACTATCTATGCTTACCAGGCAGTCTACCTATCATACCAAGCGTGTAAGTTCCTGTAGCTTAGTGGTTAAGGCATTGCACTACCGTGTAGTAGGTTTGTGGTTTGATCCCCACCTGTTCCTAACATTTCTTTGAGGCACACAATGTGCATGTCATGCTAAGAATGTTTTTTTTAACATAAGGCTAAGAAATTGCACAATATTATCTGTTAACTGTTTGAATTATGAAGTCAGTAAGCCAACACAATCTGATACCGCAACACAAAAGTCTTAACCTGATTTGGCCTAGTGGTTACAATCTTGGCTTGCCATGCGTGAGGTCAGTGGTTTGATTCCTGCTTGGTAGTTAATGTTTGGCAAAACTATTGTACAAATGCTATGCTTCTTTTAATGTTGTTTTCACATTATGAAACACCTTTTTATTGCAAAGGTTAAGAAATTTAACAATATTAACAGTTAACTGTTTGAATTATGAAGTCAGTAAGCGAACACAATATGATGCCAAAATATGTATTTGCATTTTGGGTCAAACCTGTTTTGAGTTGTCTACCATTTTGCTGTCTCTGCGTTTGACAAACGCTGCTCATGCCGCTTGGTCCCCGGGAATCGCTGCTTGCAGCTATATTTATTATTATTATTATTATTATGTATGAACAAACTTTACACCTACTCAGGACTACACGCACCACATACGTAAATTCAGAATGCCACTGGATGTAGCTTCTGAATATCAATTCAAACATTAATTTATAAAAATTTTCTGTTAAATTCACATTCACAAAATGTAGCCTCTGAAATACACAATGCAAACATAGCTAAGAAATTACGATTGTAAAAAGCAAACACTTTATTATACTTGTAGGCTATAAACCTATGTAGCCCTATAAACTTTTCCCCCTAGTGGTTGAGACATATCCGTCTCAATTACAGTATTCATGTTTGTCTGAAGTTATAAACTACAGCTTTAAGAAAATCCCGTAAATTTTGACGCAGTATTTTTTAAAAGGGTAGCCGCTTGCGAAAACCTCAGCTTCTCCAGTTACGCTGCAGTGCCGTAAATTAGGAGTGTGTTATCAATAGCCCAAAGCACTTACGGCCCTCCTCTCGCCACAGCCACAGACTGTAAAATTCTCTGTTTATACACGCTAAGAAAATCATGTTCACGTATAGAAACAATATATTTTTTTTAAAAACGTTGTACAAATGAGCATTCGCCGCTTTCCCTTGCTTTCTGTATGGAACCTGATGCCCTTTCGGTTTAGAAGACACTACAAAATCTCTTGTATAAATATGTTTCGGAAACCAAGTACTTAGCAGTATATTCAGCTACAGCTGTTTTCTGATTAACCCTAAAGAGTTTATCTTGTTACATGTCGCCAAAGTACTGGACAGTAAACATTTCCACAGCGACCACCTGTCGCAGTTCGGGCTGAAATATGTTGCTGTTCTTGTGTAAATCCACGCACGCTTTTGTACGTTTAAAAAAAACGTATTTAAATACATTCTGCGACGTATGTTATGGTTATTATATATATACTGTATGTGACTATTCTGAAATGTATTCTGTTGCAAATTTCTGAATGATACAGCTTCTTCAATTCGAACTTTAAACCCCTTTGCTAGTTAGAGTGTGCATATTTTGAGCGTAAAGTAAGGTGCAAGGTTCAAATGGGCTGAACGTAGTCTTTTCATTAATTATAGGTGTGTCTTGGGTGTAACATGCAATAAACCAATCACAGTGTTATCTCTCATTCCCTTTAAATGTTACCTGCATTTGCACCTTGGCGGATTGATAATATAATGGCGAATTTAATAAGACTGCAAAAAGAGCAATTTACAGTGGGGGAAACCTGCTTGTGCGCAAGGTTAAAGTATGCGAGCAAGGAATATGTGGATCAATATTATTTGGACTAACCATTATTACGTGCTTTCCTATACACAATAATAATCTTAAACATTTGGATTTAACACATTAGGGTTTAACACCGGCACGGGTTCCCGGTAATTCCTGAGCAAACAATTTTTTTTTTTTTTCTTCTTTCTTTTCTTTAAAATTTGTTTCTGATTTTTTCCCCTTTTTCTCCCAATTTAGTAGCCAATTGAACCCCTATTCTAATTCAATTCCCCCCGTGTAGCAACCGCTAGAGAACCACCGCTGCACAACCCCGTCAATCGGTAATTATAGGGAGGGCGCTACGTCCTCTACAGGGCGCAGCTCCTGACCGTGACACGCCCTGGGTCCTTCTGTGCGCAGTGGTTCTCTCCGAGCCCCTCCCCCCACCCGGAAGCGACCGCCAATTGTCGCTTCCACAGGGCACCGGCCACGCTCGGCTATGGCAGGACCGGGGCGCGAACCCTGATCCTCGGAGTACAACTGCGCTGACTGAAAGTCAGCGCTCTTTACCGCTGTACCACCGCGGCGGCCCTGAGCAAACAATTTCTTATTAAATATATGCAGTTTAATTTTGTTAAAAGCATATTCAACATTGGAGAATAAGCTACCAGAACTTGGCTCCGACTCACCTTAGAAAACATGAAAAAAGCCTGCCTGTTTAAAGAATTTTGTTTGATTATACAATGAACAATGAAGCATTGTCAAACATCAATTCCATGAGGCTGTTCTCACAGAAGTCAGGTCACAGGAAATGCATTTCACCTAGCGAAATTCAAGCTTCATATTCAAGCTTCATGTTCATATTGCGTGGTAACTTAATGCTTTTAAAACGGGATTCCAGGGACAACGTGCATCTATTCCAGGGGAGAATTTTTTTTATTTTTGGGAAAAATATGAATCTATTTCACAATGTAATCTTGATATTTTTATCCATGCTTGCATGCGCACCTGTGTGTAACAGACAAGTGGGTGTAAGCATGTTGTGCACATGCCTATGTAGATGCACTTATAGGCTATGCGCCGTTAAAATAACATAGAAAGAACTGTGACATGACATAAGAGCAGGTTTGTGGTGGTTTTAGCGCAAGCGTTTTCTGCTGGCTCAAGTTAGCAATATGCCAAAAATGATCCTAAAATTGGCCACACCTCATCTTAAGACCAACCCACCCAGTTTACTTGCTATTGGTGCAAGATCACTTGGTATTTAAATGGGAGCTAAAATGACACTTGTCTGAAACTAGCAAAGACACTTGTGTTTGGGTTAGCGCAGGGTGTAAGATAGGGTCTAAGTGTTTTTCAAATTAATTAATTGTATACCTATTTTTTACAATCACAACTGGTTAAATAGCCATGTTTAGACTGGCCGAAATATAACTACCTAGATAGAATTAAATTATTAAAATTTTAATACCACATATTCATAGTCACAGAAAATTAAATGGTTATGACACAGGCAAGGAATAGGATTCACACCCATTTAAAAGTTTTATTTTGTTCCTTCGACCATTAGGGTCGTCAACTTACAAATTACCTTCTTTTCATGCATCGAGACTCTTATACCAACCATTTGTCATGGACCTGACCTCTGCGTGACGACATAATTCCTCCCCATACAGGGAGGTCCTCTTCTTCTTCTCGCATTGTAGGTAATATGCCTCTATATTCTTACATGTGGAGTATTACCCATGCAAGCCGTTTACATATACATTTAGCAATAGTGGTGATAGACAAATAAAACATGTCCGTCTTACCAGTCTTCACCCAGGCACCAACTAATGTAGAGAATACGTACGAATCTGGTAACAGTGAGCAAGATGATTAGTAATATTATTTCTGAATCATTAGAGTCCTCACGCGGCACCAATTATGTAGGGAATATCCTCGGACGGGGCGCCAATAAATGTAAGGAATATGCCTCTGTATATATATATAAACTCTTACATGGGATGCCAGAATTATAGGCAATAGCTATGGAATAATGAGGTTTACTCTTCTTATTCTTAAATTAGGTTAAAATTAAATCAGTCATTTAGATTATTATGGATTATAATTACTACTACAATTTACCATTATTATGTTTACATTAAGTTCTAATGATTAGGTTGACTCAGCCCTCTATCAAAACAGACACCAGGTTTAACAAAAATAGATTTATTAAACAAGGAAAAACAGGAATATCACATTCTACTAAATAGACATATCGTGTTGTGTGCATATTGGAGTATTTGTGTGGGTATGCACATGTGTGTGTGTGCGTGTGCCGTGTGTGCTCAGAGAACAAAGGAGTGTGGAGTAAACTGGCTGTGTCGCAGCACGATGGTGGTTATTGATCTCAAATCTAACGTTATAATACTATAAATACGTTCACGCACTTCGGTCAGGAAATACTGTCCTACAGTAAACTAAGTAACCATCTACAGTAAGCTAAAATGAGATCATATCACACAAATGTTAGTAAATGTTAAAGAAGAAGAGCAAACCATGCGGCCTGCTTTGGTTAGTGAACAGTACTAGCACATTAGCTATAAAACGATAGGCCAGCCGGCTAGCTTGCTAACCAGCGCAACAAGTTTATACAGCTATTATTATCGCACAATGTCGAGATACAATCTAATTACCGATAAACAATTCAGACTAAAATTGTTGTGACAAAATATAGATTATTCATTATTTATACATAATTACATGTGCAGCTCAAAAAATTTGAATATCGTGAAAAAGTTCAATATTTTTTGTCACTCATTTCAGAAAGTGAAACTCATATATTATATAGATTATATATATAGATATATAGATTATATATATAGATATATAGATTATATAGATTACACATAGAGTGAAATATTTCAAGCCTTTATTTCTTGTAATTTTGATGATTATGGCTTACAGCTAATGAAACCCAAAATTCAGTGTCTCTGAAAATTAGAATATTTTGCTTTAACATATTTTTAAAGTATCATATTTAATATTTGGTCGCATATCCTTTGCATGCTCTTACTTCCTGAAGTCTGTGACCAATCAACATCAAAAGACTCTCGATATCTTATTTTCAGGTACTGTTACAAGCGATACTATAACCTCTCTGCATTTGAACTGATCTCTATGGGAATTTGGGGGTGTGACTAGATTCAGCTGTAAATTACACTGGTACAGTATGGCACACATGGCTGGCTAAATGGCTGTAAGTCATCAAGGGTCTGAGCTAACGAACGAGCCCCAAACCATCACTCTGTTGCCAGATATGGAGTAGATGTGGATGGATCACTGCAAGGGTTATTTCTCCTGACTCATTTTCCTATAGAACTCTATGGGGAAAAAAGTCAGGAGAAACAACCCTTAAAGGGATAAGATAAGATAAGATAAGATATACTTTATTGAACCCCGTGGGGTAATTTTTCTTCTGCATTTGACCCATCCTTAGTTACCTAGGAGCAGTGGGCAGCCACAGTGCAGCGCCCGGGGACCAACTCCAGTTCTGAGGCAAGTGCCTTGGTCAAGGGCACCTGCAGGAGTGCACCTCCATTCACATCTACTCCATATCTGGCCGCAGAGGTGGTTTGGTTTGGGGCTCGTTTGATACCTTAGACCCTTGATGACGTACAGCCATTTCGCCAGTCATGTGTTCCATACTGTACCAGCGTAATTTACAGCTGAATCTAGTCTTACCCCACAATTCTCATAGAGATCAGTTCAAATGCAGAGAGGTTATAGTATCGCTTGTAACAGTACCTGAAAATAAGATACCGAGAGTCTTTTGATGTTGATTGGTCACAGACTTCAGGAAGTAACAGCATGCAAAGGATATGCGACCAAATATTAAATATGATACTTTAAAAATATGTTAAAGCAAAATATTCTAATTTTCTGAGACACTTAATTTGGGTTTTCATTAGCTGTAAGCCATAATCATCAAAATTACAAGAAATAAAGGCTTGAAATATTTCACTCTATGTGTAATGAATCTATATAATATATGAGTTTCACTTTCTGAAATGAGTGACAAAAAATATTGAACTTTTTCACGATATTCAAATTTTTTGAGCTGCACCTGTATATATCATGCTGTAGGACTTTCTGTATGAAACAATGGTGTCAATAGGAAGATGGTTTTCTGTGTTAGGGTGTCTTGGAAGAGACAGCTGTAAGAGGCCCAACAGGCACACATCAAATTTATGGCCTTGCATCCACGAGGCAGACACCCTGATTTGTATCTGCATGGTCGGTGGGGCGAGTGTCCCGAGCTAGGCACACAGTATGAGCTCATCTTCAACACTTGTAAATCAAGGACATGTGCGCGCACCCACACGCTGGAGAAGTGGTGGGAAGAGCTCGCTCTCAGCAAAAAGCCATATGGTAAAACCATTCCTGATTTTCCAGAGACTATTTCAGTTACATTTGTATATTTAAACAACAGAATGATAAAGCATTTGTATAATTATCTCGATAAGGAGGTAAAAGGACCCATTCACACCTGCATACACACACTCACATGGGACACATTTATGGTCCTAGATCGGCCGAAGAGATAGTGTGTGGATCTTCCCAAGGAATGCCTTGGGGCCCAGTCGTTAAAAAACATCTGGCGCCCTAGGCTTGGAAATGTGTGTGTGTGCAGGTTCAGCAGCTAATAGAGTTTAGTAAATTCAAGGAAAACATTTCCTTTGTTCTTCAACAAACATTTAGTATAAAATACATTTGACAAATGTTATCTTTCTTCGTCCACAACCATTTAGTATAAAAGAATATGTTAGTACAGATAATGTTTCAAATCACAAAGGAAAATGTTATGCTTGGTTTATAAATATACATACCTGTGATGAATAACAATTAAAAGGTTTATAGCTAGTATTATATAACCCATCATAGCAGTGTATTATTATGTAATGAACAACTATGGTCAGACCATGGCCAGACTGTTTCTGAGATAATTAAATCATGGTATTTCATTAAAACTATAATATAAAACAAAGGCCAATTGTAATGCTCAAATTGGACCAGCAGAGACCGCTGCAAACCATTAAACGAATATATTTCCCATGAGGGGACGTCTCAAACTTTAGACACATGGGGTGGGGTTTGAAAGACGCATAAAACGGGGTTATCTGAGTTGGCCCAGTGCTAGTTTTGTTTTGTCTCTGTCATCAACGGAACTGTGTTTACGTCTTGTGGGTGAGCATGATATTGACGGACTTAGACCGGACTGTGTGGTTGAGAGTGTTTTAACATTGTTTTAATATATGTATGTTTAGCCGATCAGCCTGGGTATTAGGGATGCAAATTTTAAGGAATTTCCTTAATCGATAGTTGTTAACCTTAACAAATAATAGTCGATTAATTGATAACATAATATACTAAATATAGCTTATGATATACAGAATACAAAATGAATGTTATATTCCTCAATCAAATATTTATTGTAACATTTGAGAAACAGGCATTATTGCAGCGTAACAAAAATAGAATATGAAGGCGTGTATAGGCTACTTCAACAGAAAAGAAATTGCGCTCCGTCTCATCAGTTGCAAGCGAAACCGTTGCTGCGCTAGCCGCTAGCAGTATTAACATAATCTCGCTTGAAATGGAAAGGCGACAGTTAAACTAGTAGACCTATCTTAGAACAGTCAACTTAAATCATAGGCTATTATGTTTTGAATAGGCTCCTCATATGCATACTAGATAGACCTACGTATTTTTATTCAAGAACATTTAAGCTACGTGGTCGGGAGCGAGTCGTGTGCGCAGCCCGTTTATTAGCTCTCGAAATCTCTCGCCGTCAACGGTGCTTATTGCCATCATGTCCTTTTCAACCATCAACCTCAGAGAGTCCTACTGAACTGACTAGCCTATATGAACTGCTGACTACCGCACCGCAGTAGCCTACATAATTGTCAACCGAATCCGTTACTCTCTGCATAGGCTACGGGCTACTCAGTATCCTAATAAATTAGTTAGCAACAAATGGCGGGGGTATTAGTAAAATAATATAGCCCGGTCAACTGTTTTTTGGTACAGTTTCACATTTAAAAAATATAGCCTGCAATCTTGATCGGAACCTGTAGCCTACCTACTGGCATCTGACGTCCTCCCAACGTAACGTTACCGAAAGCAAAACGGTTCAAGCATTTCTAATCAAAATCGCATAGGCTACTGTAGGCTATATTGTACATTTTCCATGTAGGCCTATTCTGTATCTATCAAACTAAGAGTTAATGAAAGTCTCCCCGTTATTAAACCATTTCAAATCTGTAATAATGATATTGATTAAATGAAGCACATTCGTGTTTTCTTTTGTATCGAAATAGCACAATAAATGTAGGCTATTTTAAGAAGGCCTAATATGCTATAACCATGTTTTATATAGGCTACACAAATATAACCAATATGTGGCTATACGTTTGTTTCTTCTTTACACTTGAAATTCAGTAAGAAGTTTAGCTAAAGCCATTTTCTTTATTTGTTGTCAGGTAATTTGAGTCTAGATCACGCACTGCGTGAATGATTGCTATTTTAATCTGAACCGCTATTTTAATCTAGTAGCCTACTGACGAACAGGGTGATTAATAGCACTATGCTACATCAGTGCACCTAGCTCAACCCTTTGTATAAGGGCTCCCCCTTATAGATGACTGAACATCGACATTCAATTTGGGAGAAAAGAATCATCTGCTTTAAAAAAAAAAAAGAGGATAAACTATGGCCCTTGTCACCCTTTTGACAACTTTACCATTTGAAAACGCAATGTTTTACAATAGGTTACTTATCACGAAATGGTCAGAACTTGAGAACACACAAATTGTCATATATTTCCGTAGTTTCTAATCCATATTTAAAACGCTCACCTGGAGCGGCCATATAAGCCTAATCCATAAAACTATATAACTACAAGGAAAAAATACAAAAAGTTCATACAAGGTTTATAGAAAAAGTTTATATTTTTTACTTGCAGTGCTTTTGACTGGAATCATTTTGCACAATACCTACGAATGATATACTGATCTACGAGTAGCTATAGTGAACTGATCATGCATGCTGTTGGAATATTCTTGCGCTTGCGCAACTGACCCCAGTGAACAAATCACATAGTCAGTGACGAGAATCTTTGTACTGAACTGAACTATTCGAACCAGTAATTTCCACCACTACTCCGCTCGTCTATCGTCACATACCCTCTTTGCCAACACTGAGGTGATGGTAGGTTGCGATCCACTTTGCCCTGATAGCACGGTTGGAAGTACGCTTTTCAGGTGGGAGGCTACATTAACTTTGTGTGTAGGCTCAACTTCACGGCTTACACTAGGCTGAATTTGGCGCCCTCGCGTGGAGACCTTAAACCATGATTACATTTCACACAAAAACTCCCGTTGAAACAAGACTGCAGATTGTTCAGTTAATTGTTTCATTTGAAATCTTATCGATTAAATTCTTATTAGCAATTAATCGATAGTCGATTAACTGTTAACATCCCTACTGGGTATGTATATTCATGCGAATCTATATACAATAAATTACGTTATACCAGACTCAGGAATGTAGTGTCTAATTGGAAGAAAGTTTCAATTACTTGTAGTGGAATGGTCCCGACCCCTCCCGACGGGTCGGTGAAAGGATTATTCTATTTATTTGACTACAAAATCCTAAATTATGCCTGGGATGTTTAATCAGTCTTACTGAAGGCCGCGGTGAGTTGATTACAGCTGGCTTTGTCCATGAGGTGGGTGGCCAGGGTGTCTCCTTTGGCCTTTGTTATCCTGGTAGGGAGTTCTGATGGTCGGCCAGATCCGATGTCTTTGTTACCGCCTGGTTTGCGTCTTTGTCCATGGCTGGAACAGTCGGAGTTGCGTTAATTCAGTCATAGGGTTAGATGCCGTAGACAAGCTAACTCGTTCCTTGCGTGCAGCGGTGTTGCTGGTGCAATGAAGATCCACCTTTGTTGCTGGGTAGCTGTGTTGTAAATGTCTTTTGGGATACCTGTGGAATTAATGGAAAATTAGTCTGTTGTGTCCCTACAGCATGGATGCTAGGAGACGTGAAGTTTTGTTTGCTGTGCTATCCCAAATGCCTTGTGACTTCAGTTTGGGCTACGGTCTTGCAAAGGCGTTGATAGCACTATAAATAGCTGGTAGTATGAGCTAAGATACTGGGTATCGTTGTTTTTGTTTGTTATTGCTAACGCTAAACTTGTTATTGTTTTCGTATAGCATATACCGCGTTTCTTATAGCCATAGGAAGATTTGCATTCCCTTTTGCAGATTATTTTGTACGTGGGGAAGTATTCTTTACCCACTGAACTATATAGAAAACTAGAAACCACAAGCTGGATCTCTCCCATTAATTCCGTTGAAGCCAGCATTCTCCGCCCATTTTACCAAATCCCCGCCCACTCCAGGCTAGTTTGCACCATTTCCATTAATGGGATTGTGGGTAGCCTCTGCAGCCAATCACAGCTCACTTCACTCACAGTGTCCGTCGTGGTCTAAAAATCGCAGCGCCCAGCAGTATGATAATGTCAACTGAGAGTAGATGGTAGAGTAGCCTAAAAAAACGTAACGTTACAGTATAGTCTTTTTTTTAGAACCTAGCAAGCTACATTCATAATATAAGTACATACGTGATTAGCAAATTTATGTAATAGCATGTGTCTTGGTGAATAAAGGCTATTTTGAAGAAATAATCAGCCCTGATTTAGTAATCTATCATTACAGAAAGATTTTAAACTATATTTGACAAAATATGTTCAAGGATATATTTAAGCCCACACTGTAATTTTGGTTAAGATATGACAACCTGCGGGATTGTCCAAGTATAGTGAAAAATGAAGCGCCTGAAATCTCCCCAAAACTGCAATGTTAGCTAACGTTACTACAGATTATCATCTCTTCAACTGTAGCTAACGTTAAATTGGTTGATTGCAGTGTAATTTACACATAACCGCTTAAACGTCCCAATTCTGAAATACGGACTGAAGTAAAAATAGTTGTTCTCGGTTTTAGTATGTAGTTAACTATCCAGCTAACTAAGTAATCCTACCATGCAGGACTTAGGTATGTTATTGAATATCCAGTCTGAGTTGTAGCCTACCACCAATATGCACATGTTTCTGAAAATAGTTTTCATCCTGGTTGACCGGAGCCAATTAAGACTGTTTTATGTGCTTCCAACCGAATTATATATCTCTGCAGCTGTCAAAGACACTGTTCATTTAAAATAAAGTAAAAGCTAAAGGCAAATGTGTGTAATACCTTTTCTTTGTGAATAAGGGCTATTTTGAATAATATAATTCTCTCTTCAACTGTAACTCAGTTGATTATACATATAACCTCCTTGAATTATCACGTCCCTGACCGACGATGATTACTTGCAGTTAGCTAACGTTAGCCAGCCTATGCTGGAAACGAGGAGAGTAGTTTGGTGATAGCAATAGCTAGCTAGTTAGCTAAGAGCTATCTTATCCTCTAGCTAGCGTGTAGCTAACGGTACCTATCTAAACTAATTTAAATCATTAAAGATGCTTTCTGAAAAAGCAGGACTTGGGTATCTTATTGAATATCAAGTTTTAGTTGTACCAGAGATTGTATAGTCTCTCTACAACAAAAAAAAGTTTCCTTCCTCCGGCTGACCAGAGCCAAGAGGCTGTTGTCTTTTTTGTACTTCCTGGCATCCATAGGCTGGGGCGCAGAGCGTAAGTGATTGCTGGTCAACCCGGTCAACCCTCGGAATTAAAGAAAATTTTTTCCAGAGATTGTGATATAATACATGGTCCTCGTTTTGTTTGCTATTGCTAATGCTAAACGTATTTTCGTATTGGGATGGCAGGTATGCCATCTGCCAAGTTACGGCTTAGTGGGGCATGCCCCATACAGCACCGAGAGTTTGACACTTTTCAGGGTTTCCTACAGAAATGACTACAACGACCACATACACTCAGCCCTTAAAAACATTAACTTCTTCATGTTCTGACCTTATGTACCCGCACATAATTCAGATACAACTTCACACATCCACACAATAAATCCCCAAACTTTGGTTATTTTAGCAGTTTTTCTCCTTCCTCTTCTGCTTCTTCTTTTTCCAATTCTTCAAATTTTTGAAGTACCAGTGATCATCTTAGATATCAATCCTTTTATCAGGGGTACACCACAACAGCTGCAGATCAGGAGCAATCAAGTGCTCCTGCCAATAACCCTCCTACAGCTAGGATCGCCGTCTTCCATCCCCCACCCAGAACCAAGTTCCACCAGCCATCTCCTGCCGAGGTCAGTTCTTGTTGTTGGAGTCTGGCCAATTCTCTCAGCCTATTCATGGCCTGGTCGATCTCACCCCCATCCGCGTCATTTGCTGGCACAAAGGTGCAGCACGAAGCTCCTACTAGGACACACACACCACCTTGGGAGGCTGTTAACATATCCAACACCATCCTGTTCTGCAGGGTCATTAACCTTAAGGCTGTTAATTCCCTTTTTATTGATTCAGTAATATCAGTAGTCAAATTCATTATTGCTGTCATTCGATAATTCATTGTTTCAACTCTCAGCATTACTTTTCCCACTCCAAGTTGGGGAAAGAGAGCCAACATAGACACGTGGTCACTTATGTTTCTCAGTGATATGATGTTTGTGTGGTCAGTTAGCATTACGTATGCGCAGGTTCCTGCCCAATTAGCAGGTAAGGCCAAATACACCTGTTGTCCACACAGCCAGTACCAACCATCCACCGTTCTCGTTCCGTTTATTGTAGGTGCCAAAGAAGTACATGTTGTGCTTGGCAATGGTTCTGTATCATAAGTTTTGGATTTCCCATAGTATGGTCTGCAATAGCTACATGTGTCGTTGCATAGCGTCGTTTCACCCAGCCAGACTGTCCCATTACCTTTTACACAATGGACTAACCCTCCGTGAGGTCTATATGGTACCGTCATTATGGGTTTTGTTAACCCTTGTCTCGAAGTTTTCAAAATCCCATCACGATCAGTACAGTTTATTCCAGCTATTATTTTACGAGGTGAAGTGTCAACTTCAGAGGTGGGATCGAAATATGTCAATTTACCCGGGTGGGTAGACAACGCTATTGCACATGACATGGTGTATGATACATTTAGGGAAGGTGATGATGGTTGCGCCACTGTTACCCTAGGTGCTATTGAGGACACAGGCATATGGGTGCACACAAAACAGTCATCTTTGTGGCCACTACGTTTTACCGTGCGATTAGCAAATCTCCACCAAGTGTTTGTAGCATATGCATGCGGGGGATTGAGTGCCGTATCATGCTCAGGAATATTTTGTATGAACCTTTTGTGACACAGGCCCTTTTTATCTACTGATATCAATAGCAGAACCATCAGGGTTATTCCCAGCCCCCACAATACCCCGCGCAACATATCTTCAGGTGTTTTAAAGTTTCAGGAGCTCACTTTCTTCACCAGTTTTGAGATGACAAGCCCTATTGGTTCCTGCCCCCTTTGTAGCTGGACTAGCTCTCTTTAACTCCTTCTGATACGTGCGTTACCTTTTTGCAGTGGGTCATGTGTATCCAAGAGGAACGTTCGGCTATGCGGATAGCGGTGGGTGTGGACAGAAGCACCTGGTAAGGTCCTTTCCACTTAGGGCTGCTCCAATTTCGCCGTCGTACGTCCTTTATCAACACCCAATCTCCTGGTTTGAGCTCTGGCACTGGTTCTGGAACTGGCTTCTGGGGAGGCAATAGACCACGCACAACCTCTTTGTCAGTTAACATTTTTCTCATATAGTCAGCTAACGTTGGTCTTTCATCATCATTCTTATCCCCAAACTGTGGTAACCTGTAAGGTTCCCCATGGACTATCTCGTAAGGAGACAGTCCATGTGGACCCCTTGTGATTCTCATACTGGTCAGGGCAAGGGGTAAACATGCCACCCAGCCCCATCCTGTTTCCTGCATAGCCTTACTCAATTAATTTTTTAGGGTGCCATTGCTTCTCTCCACTAATCCAGCAGATTGTGGGTGGTATGCACAGTGCTTTTTTTTTGTTAATGCCCAATTGTTTTCCCATTCTGTCTAGAACTGCATTCCTAAATTCTGGGCCATTGTCACTGTACAATGTAGCTGGTATTCCCCACCTTGGTATTATTTCTCTGCATAATATTTTTGCCACTACCGATGCGTCAATAGTGGAGGTGGGAAATGCTTCCACCCACTTTGTGAATGGGCACACCAAAACCAGGCAGTTTTTTTTTTTCCTTCACTTGGTGTGAGGTGGATGAAATCCATCATCCATGTTACAAATGGTTTCCATTCAAAGGGAATCTGCCCTGGTGTAGTGCGCACATTCCCTTGTGGATTGTGTTTCAAGCATGTCAAACATCGTTTACAATTTTTTTTTGAGTAGTTAGAGAATCCAAACGAAGTATATCGTTTGTTTACCATATTAACCATCCCTCCTTTTGAGACATGACTTACACCATGGCTCAATTCCGCCGCAATTGTAACCAAAGCTCTAGGTAGAACTGGTTTCCCCTCGGGACCCACCCACAAGCCGTCTGCAGTCTCAGTGCATTTGTGATTGCGCCACATCATTTTTTCTAACTCCTTCGCTTCCTCTTGCATTTCTCGCAACAGCGTGTGATCAATGTTAGATTCTGTTAATACAAAAGTTGCAGTTGTCACTGCTGCTTTTTTTGCTGCCTCGTCTGCTCGCGCGTTCCCTAGTGACACTTCATCTTGCCCTTTCGTGTGTGCAGCACATTTACATATGGCCAATTCTTCAGGTAATTGTAGTGCTGTGATCAAATCCAATATCAATGGTGCATGCGCTATTGGTTTACCTGTTGAGGTAATCATACCTCTGTTTCGCCATTGACCTGCAAAAATGTGGCATGTAGAGTGTGCATATTGAGAGTCAGTGTAGATGGTAGCTCTTTTTCCCTTTGCTAACACGCATGCTTGTGTCAGAGCGACAAACTCGGCCATTTGTGCAAAGTAGTGTGGTGGAAGGGAGTTAGCTTCAGCAGTCTCAGTCAGTGTACATACAGCATAACCACTTTGATTGTTTCCCTGCATACTTTTTTTACAGGAGCCGTCTACAAAGTACGTCAAGTCTGAGTTAGTCAAGGGTGTGTCTTGAAGGCCTGGACATGCTGATACTGATCGTGACGTTTCCGCCACACAGTCATGTGGGTCACCGTCATCAGCCGTGGGCACCATTGTTGATGGATTCAATGTGGTGCATCTCTGTATTGTCAAATTTGGTGTAGCCAACAATACTGCCATGCAAAATAATTGTCGCGCAGGGGACAGGAAGGTATTCTTAGTCTGCAGTAGTAGGGCAGACACAGCATGCGGTACCAACAATAACAATGGCTAGTACAGTACTACCGGCTGTGACGCTCTCACTGCTAATGCCGCTGCTTCCACAGCTTGCAAACAGCATGGCATTCCCTGTGCTACCGCATCTAAGCAGGTGGAGTAGTAGGCCAATGGCCTCTGTTTTCCCCCAAATGTTTGCATAAGCACTGAAGTCATGAAACCCCCCCTTGTGTCCACCGTCTGTGTATATAGTTTGGTTGGGTCAGGATTCGCCAGGACCGCAGAGCTTACCAACACCTTTTTTACCTGTTCAAAGGCTTGGACAGCTTCTGTTGTCCAATTAATTTTGTCCCTGGCTTCCATTGGCTCCCCGTAAATGGCATCTAACAGGGGCTGCGTTAACTCGGCATATGCACAGATCCAGGCTCGGCAGTAATTTATCATTCCCAAAAATGACATCATTTGCCTTTTAGTTACAGGTCTTGGCGCCTGTAAGATGGCAGTTTTTCGGTCTGGCATCAGGCTATGCCCCTCGCCAGACAAGTTGTGTCCCAAATATTTTACATTCGGTTGACACACCTTCTATCGCTTCACGTCGTAAAGGGTATTGCCGTTGGTACGGTCTGTGGGTGCCTTTTGGTATTATCTCAATGGGAGTTACTCCCTTCATCAAACCCACATCTGCTGATCCTTGTGACCAGAGTTCTTTCGGTAACGCCTCCAATTGTTCCTCCTGTTCCCTAGTCAGCAATAATGATCATGGCGCCATGGGGGGGCCTTGTAGGCTCCTCACCCTTTTCCCATGAACAGTCCAATTTAATTGTTGACAGTACATATCACATTGCTAAGAGTGATATATACCTTTGTCAATTGTTTCCTTCCAATCGAAGGTTCGTTTCCCCTTTTCTACCAGATCGCCCAAATCGCCCACTTATACTGGCTTGATTTTGCTATCAACATATGAGGCCAGTTCCCTATTTTGAAACCCCCCTTGTCTTCCGTTCTGAGTTGAACAGCCGCAGCCATAAAATCTTTTCCCCAGATTAATATATCAAGCACTGGTTGCGTCACACAGTGATGTTCCGTGCTACCACTAGCTGATTTTGTGCTTATTTTATCGGTACTCATGCAGTACGGAAAGCATGCATCATTTCGTCTTATCACTGTGCGACATGCTCCGGTATCACATAGGAATTTTACTTTACAACCGTTTACCCACAATGTTAGCCACGCACATCGAGGGCTCGATATTAAGGCATAAATGTGAGTCCACTCTTCCCCCCCCCCCCTCTTCCTCCTTCTCCTCCTCGGAATCTTCTGATTCCGGGAGGAGTTGTAACTGCTGCAGTCACGTTTGGGGAGATTGAGATTCCCTCTGTTCCTTTTGCGATCCGGGCACTCTCGCGCCCAGTGACCTTTTTTTGCCGCAGACATAGCACGGGTTTTTTTCTTTATCTGGTTTTTTTACGCTGCTTATTCTTCTTTTTCCACTCACTCTTGCCTTCTTGGGCAGGTGGCTTTTGCTCTACTGCTGCGTAGGCAGACGAATCGGAATTAGATTTTTGCTTCTTTTCTTATCTAGCAGCTTCCCTTTTTATTCTCTCGAAATGGGTCGCATGGTCCACTACCTGGTTTAACCCGCCTGTCTGCCACATTATTACATGTTGTTTTATCAGTTGTGACAGACTTGGATGTAACCCGCTCATAAATGCACTTTTTAATTATTAAACATAAACTCCTACGTCATCTGGTTGAGGTGGCGGTTCTAAACCGCTATTAACATTAAACACTTTTTTTAAACCTATTTAGGTACTACATAACCAATTCTTCTCTGTTTTACTGGAAATCTACTATTACCAAGTAGTTACACCTTCCCCGATAGAATTTGGTTATCCTTCCTAATAGGGCATCAACCGGTCCCCAATAGGCGTTTTACGCTCTTAGTGCTGCTTCAACTGGCATTGCTACCCATAGTCGCGACACACCACCATCCGCAACCGCCCTCCAATCTCCCTCGATATTACACCACCCAGTTTTTAACACACACCTAACACATCTCTCTATCCAACAGATACAGTCGGTAACTTGCAATTAGATCACGCATGTATTGTAAGTAGGCTGCGCCTATATTCCACACGCTCAGTGGCCAATTCATCAATGGACTTGAATGCATGTTTGTTAAAATCGGAGCACATTACAAATGACACTTGAGTCATTTGGCTCCATGTCATGCAGTCCCATCAGATCAGCTGCGGTATCCAATTATTAAAGAGCTTCCAGCCAATAACCCAGCTGATGACGTTTAATTAATTAATCAAGCATGTATGATCTGATGGTATATGATCGACAGATACTGATTTCTAAACTTAGATTGCGCACTTCAATAGGCTACTATACTGTTCTGCTACTGTATGCAATCAACATGTCCGCAATGAACCTAGTGTTCGCTCCAAAACGCATGGCACCGGCTTCAGCGGGAACGGTGGCATTGCCAGTTCAGGAGATCGCGACTGCTTCACTCTGTCCTGTTCCAAAGTGAGGTAAGAATCACGTATTCTCAACAGTAGTCATAATAAGACAGTGCTCCTGATCAAACATGGACATTGATAAGCATGAAGCACTTTTCACAGTGGGTGGAGTAGAATTCACCTGGATAAATATACAGCAAAGTTATGTCATGCACACATAGTAATTGCATGTTCTATAATACCACACATTTACCTGCATGTAGGACTACAAACTGTACATTTGGCTACTGTGGTTTGGTGTTAATCAATCAAACTTGTGTGAACTGTAGGCTGCATGTACACACTTCATGTTTTTCATTTCATTCTTTTTTAGGTCGACGATCCAACAGCTGGGCATTATGCCCAAGAAAATGCCACTGTGCCAGTGCTCCAGCTTTACTTTAATGGGGACAAGGACCTCATGGTAGACTACCGTCTGAGCCATGGCTCCATGGAAGCGTTGATAATGCTACTGCCGCATGGGGGAGCGTTGGCTGAGCTCACCACTTAAGGGTCCAGGAGGTGCCTGCTCTTCAAGGCTCTGGAGGTGGACCACACCTTTGTACCCATGGTCATCACTGCATGTGCCGTGCTCCTTAACATCTGCCTGACAAAGGTAGACATCCTTGAGGCCGTTGAGGATGTTGGTGATATTGGTGTGGCTCCACTACGTCCAGTGAGGGGGAACAAATCGGAAATGGCCGGAGAGACAGACTGGTGGGCTGTCTGGCGGGCTGTCTGCTCCAAATGTGTGTCCAGTAGCACTGAATGAACATGATTATAATGTAATTTGGCAATTGTTTGAAATATTATACAGGAGAGCTTTTTGTTAGTGTTTCCTGTTTGTATATTCTCCCTTGCAGCCCCTCTTTCTGTCCAGTGTTCATCCACATTTGTTTTATTTGTTATGTTAGTGTTAATAAAATCACTTCTGGATACTAACATATCAGTTTCATATATCTTTTCTGTGACACATTTTCATTACAACCTTTATTTATTTCAAAACACACTATAAGCATAGCACTTTGACACCAATGTATGTCAACCACCTGTCGGGGAAGTGAGGATTCTGTAAAATAAAAAAAGCGTTTCCAACAGTCAATGCCCTTCCTTGTTAAAATGTTCAGCACTCTGAATACTAAACACAGGCGATATTGCGTGCTCGAACCCCTCACTTATCCTGCAGTAAAAATATATTTCACATCATTTCATAATTATTAGAAATGACAATCCTCAATTCAATCGCATAATTTGTCCATAGGTCAGTCGGACAGTAACCTGGTGGAAGCAACAAGTCAAAACAAAGTCTAATTCAGGCCGAAGAGTACATAATTTAAGTAAAATAAAAACAGTCAATTAGAATAATGACTGCAAATCATTCATTAATGAATGTAGGCTGACTACTTAGAATTTACAAAAAGGAAGACATTCATTTGAAGTTGCCAGTAAAGAGCGAGAGACCGATAAGCCAGAAATAGCCCAGGTATTACCCTCCTAAAGCTTACACGATCAGCAAAATTTTTAGTATTTGTGTATTTTTTTCTCCAAAATTGCTCTGTGCTACTGAAGGGGGCACTGAGATGAAAACGATATCTTAAAAGATAAAAACACAAGTAAAAAAAACAAATTGACAAACACTTATGTGAACCATTTACGTTTTATTAAGCATTTTCTCAAACATGTCCAGTAACCTGTTTGAGCTTTCCAGTGTGGCCTTGAATCGCTCCTCTTCTCTAGCAGCATCTTCCTTCAGGAACCACAGAGCGGCTCCCTCACCGGTCCTTCTCCTTTTGGGGGGTGGGGGACAGGCACAGCCTTTTGCCAGGCTGTGCATCCTCTTCCTCCTCCTCCACACACGCCCGGCTACAAGTGACCACCACAAATCCAGGAAGAGATGAGCCAGTGCCATCTGAGGTCTCATCAGCCACATGTGCCGGGTTTTCTGCAACACTAGAGTCCATCAGGACAGGAGGATCAATAGATGGCCTCCCCCCGATGGCCTCATGCATTGCATTAAACCATGGCCATGTGGCTGCTGTGGCCTCTCCCCTGTCTGTCCCATCCCTGTAGCAGGGCATCTGAGTGCCTACAAGGAAAGATGCAAGGGTGAAGGTGAGCCATGAGCCTATTGCACAGCCATAATTGTAGGCCCATCTGCAGAAGAATTTCACTAGGAAAACAACACATTATTATTTCTCAGTCATACAAGGGTGCGGAAGAAAATATTTTGAACGCAAGGCAGCTGCGTGTTCATGTTTCAGTTGTTGCACTGGAAAACGAGCAGCCTAGGGATGCTTGCCTACTTGCCGGGATGCATTCAACAGTGTGAACATAGGCCAAACGTGACATAGCCTACTGCATAGCCTACATATATGGGGAAGTTTTATACAGTTTTGAAAGGACATGGGTTTATTGAAGTGTCCGTTTGCTATGCAGTATATATAACTATATGAAACACAAAAACGTCAGAAATTTTACCCTTACACGCTGAACTATAATGTTTGTTGTTTCTTTTTTCATGAATAAACTTGCCTATCGTTTGTCCGAAAGAACGAGTGACATTATAAATGAAAGCGCTTTATAATATAAATATAAAGGAACGGTAAGCACTTACATTTGTGTAGAAGTGGTCCCGCCATGTTTTTATACCGTGGCAGATGTGGTTGTGAATCAAACACGTCACGCGTTCCGAGTAAAAACTTCCGCAAAGGCTGCACTCATGTTTCCTCACTGAAGGATTCCACGGGAGCCTCCTCTTTCCCCACTCCTTGCTCCTCGGTGGAGCATTTAGCGGTTTGGAATGTCCTTAAAGATGGACCTCGATCGATTTCCGGGTCAGGCGAGGACCGAGGAAAGAAGGACGGCTAAAATAAGGAATTGGAATGCAGCCTAAGAGAGACTGCATTGCAAGGCCGTACCAGAACAGGAAATGGGGAATTCCAATGTTTATATACTGTACAATTCTACTCAGAATGTATCTGAAACTGAGTTTGAAATGCAAAATTCATCATCATTGCTTACAACTCTAACCATTTGTTCTAATATACCCCGTACATGTTTCAATACATGGGAATTTTTTGATTTACCATACTCAACTAAAATTATCCCCCCCCCCCATCTACGTGTAAATGGTTATAACCCCTTTTCTAGGTTCTCATCAATTAAACTTTGACCCGACCTGTACCAATTTTAATGTTTTATAGGATACAACAGGATTAAACCACTATTAGGTTTGGTGGAATATAAATGATTAACTACACAATCGTGCATTGAGAAACGTTCAGTCCCTCCAGGATTTTGCATGGTCGCGATCGCAACTATTTGTGATGGGTTTAGTAGCGGTGAATCAAATGCGAAGGTAAGGGGACAAGTCACCAGAACAAGTCACCCACACAGGTGAGGACCACTAAGGGGGTAAAAACGACTAATAAGTTGAGAGAAAAAAAGGTATAAATCCTAGTAGCTAAACTGCTAAATAATAATCAACCCAGGAAAATAGGGCGAACTCGAAAACACGAGTGAGAGCACAAAACTACGTCTCCCAAGCTCAATACTAGAGCTAACACGGGAAACTAGAAAAGAAAAAAACACCTTCGGCACGTAACACTAAGACCGCTGGTAGAAGGTGAAACAAAAGTGAAACCACCAAAAAAAAACTCAGTGAGAACAGCACAGAAAAAATAGCACAGTGAAGCTAACAGGAGGAAAATAATCCTATACCTGAATAGTGAAGCTAAGAAGCAAGTCCCTCGTGAACATAAAACAAGTTTAATATCACAAGGTCGCTTGTACCTGGCTATACCTGGCTCATTGTAATGCGGAATGACAAATAAGCACCGGAGATGTGGAAGTGAGGAGCTTAAATACCCCGCAGGCTGTAGCACAGGTGAAAAGAATAATAGGCGAGGTGAATCAAAACGGAACGCGGAAAAAATCAGATAGATTGCGAACCGGAGGGAAAGGACGAGAACAGCAGCGGGAAATAAAAAAATAACCCATGAACCATGACACTATTAATGCAAAATCAACTAAACTAAAGTTGCAAGAGCGTCACCGCAACTTTCCCGCGAAAAATGGTCAAATCGTTGTGTTACGACCCCGGCTCGAAGGGAAGAATGATTTCAAACACAAATAGGAAACTTACAAAATGTTTTTATTAAAATATCTCCTTCGTTGTAGCAAGTCTCATAAAGCAAGGTCAGGGTCAGTTTCCCCATCATTACTGAGCATAAAAATGGTTTCATAATAAAAGAGCGTTTCGGTTCTGCTGTCGCAAGTTTCCGTGTTTATACATAGGCTAGTTCTGGGTATCACATGAGCACAAACAGAATTACTCCACAAATTACTCCAGTTAACTGATTTTCAGGTCCATTTCAATTTACAAATAAAACAAAACATTTTTGTCATATTGAGCCTTTTGTGTATGGTTATTCAGAACACAAGCTCCACAATATTTACAGTTGTGTTATACAATAGCTACAGTTTAATTCTCACTGAACATATTGAATTACATATATATTTTTGAAATCGCTATTTTTATTTGCAACTTTCACTAATTACCGCGACTTCATTGCAACAAACACGAACAAAACGTCACACTTTGCATCGCAACTTTTAAGAAAAGGCGCCACAAAATCAAGCATTTTAGGCCACAACAATCACAAAAAAACTCCTCGAGATCCTGGTGGGACTGTTAAATTGTTGGACTATTCGCTCAGCCGGTTTTTCGAGCAGTGACGAACCTCGACCAATCCTTGCTCGTAAGCTCCCAAGCCTTAGTGGATGCTCCTTTTATACCCAGTCATGATAGCATCATTTGTTGCCTATTCACACGTTTTCCTGTGGAATGTTCCAAACAGGTGTTTTTTGAACATTCCACAACTTTCCCAATCTTATGCTGCCCATGTCCCTTTTTTGAAACGTGTTGCAGGCATCAAATTCGGAATTAGCATATATTTACAAAAATCAATCAAGTTGATAAGCTAAAACATTAAATATCTTTCCTTTGTACTGTTTTCTATTACATATATGTAAAATATCATTTACAAATCACTGAATTATGTTTTTATTTGCATTTTACATACTGTCCCAATTTTTTGGGAATTGAGTTTTGTACACAGATTATCTATATATATTTTTTGTTTTGTTTGGTGTGTCATTTTTAAAGACAAACAGTTCACTTACGTTGTAGTGACAATTTTTCCCCACATTTTCAGCTTAATGGTATTTAGGGTTAGACTCTGGTTGGCTCTGTGTTTTGGTATTCCCCAATAAATTATTTCCATTTATCTAAACCTAAAGATAGCTTCATTGTGTGGTCCCGTTTCATTTTAGCTGCCTGGTAAATCAGATAGTTTTACTAAATAACATCCAGGAACATACTTGTTGGGTTGTCAATATTGCATTGAAAGATGATTCTTCAGAAAGAATCTGGTAAGGACGTGGATTTTGTGACGTTTTACCTAGTAAACGTATGGAACATACTTGGCAAAAGATTGCCTTCATTGATTGGGAAGGAAATAAACAATCTTATGGAGGATGTGGTAAGAACCCAGTAAAACCATGGAATTAAACATTGCTTCCTTTTACAGTACAGTTTCAGTTTATTTACTTGGTAAGTTATGATGTTTTACCGAGTAACATTGTGGAACATACTTGGTAAAAGTTAGCTTTCATTGATTGAAGAGAAAATAAACAAGCTTCAGTTTATTTACTTGGTAAGTTGTGATGTTTTACTGAGTAACATTGAGGAACATACTTTATAAAAGTTTGCCTTCATTGATTGAAGAGGAAATAAACAATATTATGGAGGATGTGGTAAGAACCCAGTAAAACCATGGAATTAAACATTGCTTCCTTTTACAGTCCTGTTTCAGTGGACTTACTCAGTAAATGAGAAGGCACTTCTGAATAATACAGTGTACATACATACAGTGGTAATTACGAACAAATTAGGGATCAGAGAAGTATTTTGTAATTTTATCGCCAAACATGATAAATCATGGGAAATACCATAGTAGCTTTCACAGCCACATGCGTAATTAGTAGTAGTGATATTTCTGCATGGCAAATAATGTACTTGTAGATGTAGTAGTGTAATAGAAAAACAACAGACCCAACTGTCATGACATGCACGCTGCTTGTTCTGAGTAATTGACTCATTCATTGAAAGGGGCGTGTTCAAAATAATAGCAGTGTGGAGTTAATTAGAGAGTTCATTCATTCTGTGAAAAAACAGGTGTCATTAATTGTCCTTTATTAAGGAAGAAGGGAAGCAAATGTTTCACACATTGTTATAAAATATATTTCCTTCTGAATTGCTAAGTAAAATGGGCCGTTCCAAACATTGTTCGGAGGAACAACGTAATTTGATTAAAAAGTTGATTGGAGAGGGGAAAATGTATAAAGAAGTACAGTAAATTATAGGGTGCTCAGCTATGGGGACACTACGGTGTTGGGCCTATTTATCATATACCAGGGATCATGAATCAGTTTGAATACATCAAAATACTTGAAGAGATTATGTTGCCGTATGCCGAAGAGGAAATGCCCCTGAAATAGATGTTTCAACAAGACAACGACCCCAAACACACGGGTAAGCGAGCAACATCTTGGTTCCAGGCAAAAAGGATTGAGGTAATGGAGTGGCCAGCTCAATCCCCCGACCTCAACCCCATTGAAAACTTGTGGGGTGACATTAAAAATGCAGTTTCTGAAGCAAAACCCAAAAATTCACAGGAACTGTGGAATGTAGTTCGTTCATCCTGGGCTGAAATACCTGTTTCTAGGTGCCAGAAGTTGGTTGACTCGATGCAACGCAGATGCGCAGCAGTTATCAAAAACAATGGTTATGCGACTAAATATTAGTTCAGTAATTTAAAGTTAAATTTTGAAAAATTTCTTCAGTTTATACAGTAAGTGTTTGAGTTTGAAGAAAAAAATGTCGACTGCTATTTTTTTGAACAGATTAATATTCTTTCTCTTTGCTTCCTGTTAAAGAATAACGCAGACTTGATCAAATTTGTTAATGCTTTGATTTGGAATTGAATGTGTAATGTTTCTACTTCATTTGAAATATGGAACTAAAAGCTATTCAAAAATATTTGCAATTTATTCACTTCACTTTTAACGCACTGCTATTTATTTGAACACCACTGTATATCTATGGTATAAAATAGGTTAACCCTTTCCAGCCTAAGCGAATATTTTGTGAACATTCTATTCCATTCTATTTATTAACATGCGTTGCAAAAATGTTTGTGGTGTGATAATCTTACATCAGATACCTAAACTTTATTTACCATTGTAAACAGGATAACTGGGGCTTTCAATTGATATAAAAAACAATAGGATTACTTAATGGAAATATCATCAATTATGGAAAGACATTCAACAACTAAATTTATAAAATGTTCTAAAATGTTCTAAATGGCTATTTTCTAATGAGAAACCTACATTTTTACCCATTTCATGTTTAAGATATAGGAAAACCTAGAGTGTATGGTATCTTCACCATTTTGTGAGTGAAATATAATAAAAATCAGAATAGAGCTATCATCTACCGTTCAAAAGTTATAATCACTTCAGTTATGGGTGCGAAAAGGGTTAAAAAACGCTTTAGAATGTTGGTTTATTGACAATATGATGTGCATATGCAAAAATGTTTATGGATTGATCATATTACATCACAACCCCTAACCTTAAAATACTATTTTAAACAGGATAACTGGGGCTTTCCATATATATCCATTAATATACAATAATATGCTTACTTTAACACAATATCATCAATTATTGAAACAATTCACAAAATAAATAATCATACAAAACTTTCTAAATGGCTATTCTCCATGCGAAACCTAGGTTTTTAAACATTTCATGTTCAAGATCGAGGGAGACAAACTGTGTGGTATCTTCACTATTTTGGAAGTGATATAGAGTACAAATCAGAAGAGATGTATCTTCTACTGCTCAAAAGTTATAACCGCTTCAGTGATGGGTAAGAAAAGGCTAAAAAAACGCTTTAGAATGTTAGGTTCATTGAAAATATGACGTGCGTATGGAAAACTGTTTGAGGTGTGATCATATTATGTCACACCCCTAAAGATAATATACCATTTTAAACAGGATAACTGGAGCTTTCCATTCATATCCATTAATATACAATAATATGCTTACTTTAACACAGTATCATCAATTACTAAAACAATTCACAAAATAAATAATCATACAAAACTTTCTAAATGGCTATTCTCCATGAGAAACCTAGGTTTTTAAACATTTCATGTTCAAGATCGAGGGAGACAAACTGTGTGCTATCTTCACTATTTTGGAAGTGATATAGAGTACAAATCAGAAGAGATGTATCTTCCACTGCTCAAAAGTTATAACCACTTAGTGATGTATGGGAAAAGGCTAAAAAAAACATTTTTATTAGAATTTTAGGTTCATTGACATTTCACATTACCACTTATCCATTATCCTAATCGGCCACTTGAGTATGAGTATGTGTATATATATATATCATCCATCAACCCGCTTATTCCTATTCAGGGTACGGGGGTGCTGGAGCCTATCCCAGCATGCATTGGGCGAGAGGCAGGAATACACCCTGGACAGGCCGCCAATCCATCACAGAGCACTCACCATTCACTAACTCATTCATACCTATGGGCAATTTAGAGTCTCCAATTAGCCTAACCTGCATGGTTTTGGACTGTGGGAGGAAACCGAAATGTTTAACATAGTGAATGGATGAACTAAGTAAATGGATAACATTGCAAAACAAATAAAAACAAGATACAACCCATGGCAAATATCAGTTTAGATGCCTGTAAAATTAATACATTGGATTTATTTACAGTAAAATCATTAATGTATTAGTACAGGTACAGCAGACAAATCTATGGTCAAGCATAAATACCTTAAATATATTCAAGAATCAAGAAGATAACAGTAAGTGCATGTCGTGCTCTGCAATGACCCTCAGCACCATCCTTCTCTTCAGGGACTGTATAGATGGCTAAATGTCCATCCTTTGCTGCAATACATAAATATGTAATCATTTACCATTTCATTAATCCATAACATATCATATAAAACCATTTCTGATTCATTGAAGGGCTGTATACTTACAATAATAACATCTTTACAGCAAACGATTTATGCTTATGTCAGGAATAGATAAAATAGCTATTCTGGACACAAGCATAATGTCCATCCATCACTGTAATAGATAAATAATATTATCAGTTGCCATTTCATTAATCCATAACATATAGAACCATTTCTGAGTCATTAAAGAGCTGTATAGTGAGAATGACATTTTACAGAAAACACTTTATGCTCCAGAATAACGTTAAAAAAAAAGCTCAACAATATCACAAGTTAGACTACTTGGCATAATGTCCATCAATGTAAAATAACGTTTTGAATGAACAGACATAAATCATCAGTGACATTGGCTCAACTGGATGATGTATTTTTGTCATATGTGTCTAAACAGGCTTATCTTACTCATGTCAGAAACGTGAGTCCAAAAAAAAAATACTGCCGTTCAGTTCCTTCTCCATTTTAGACAGGGCAATTAGTTACCTTCAGATTTAGGCATAACGTTATGTTAAAACACTAGCTAGATAATTAGTACTTGCTATTGATAAGACTAATAGTTGAGTATAACTCAACTATTAAACTTTTAGAAAGCTAGCCAGACTGACAGAAGAGCTAACGTTAAAAGTTACCAAAACAAAGGACAAAGGACTTCGCGCCGAGACACAGCTCGCAGCTAGACTAACGCTACTGGTTTTAGCTTTAGTTAGCCATTATTTAGTTATCAAAGTCTACACTAAATACGAACAATATCTAACGTTATCACTTCACTTATTCATTATATGACAGACTTTTTCACAATTTCATCTCGAAACGAGCTGGGCGGAAAATAACACAGCGGTTTCTTGAAGCTTCAGAAACGTGAGTCCAAAAAATATATATAAAAAAAAAAACTTTGCCGTTCAGTTCCCTTCTCCATTTTAGACAGGGCAATTAGTTACCTTCAGATTTAGGCATAACGTTATGTTAAAACACTAGCTAGATAATTAGTACTTGCTATTGATAAGACTAATAGTTGAGTATAACTCAACTATTCAACTTTTAGAAAGCTAGCCAGACTGACAGCAGAGCTAACGTTAAAAGTTACCAGGACAAAGGACTTGTGTTCGCGCCGACACACAGAGCTCGCTGCTAGACTACGTTACTGGTTTTAGCTTTAGTTAGCTATTATTTAGTTATCAAAGTCTACACTAAATACGAACAATATCTAACGTTATCACTTCACTTATTCATTATATGACAGACTTTTTCACAATTTCATCTCGAAACGAGCTGGGCGGAAAATAACACAGCGGTTTCTTGAAGCTTCAGAAACGTGAGTCCAAAAAAAAAAACTAAAAAAAAAAACTTTGCCGTTCAGTTCCCTTCTCCATTTTAGACAGGGCAATTAGTTACCTTCAGATTTAGGCATAACGTTATGTTAAAACACTAGCTAGATAATTAGTACTTGCTATTGATAAGACTAATAGTTGAGTATAACTCAACTATTCAACTTTTAGAAAGCAAGCCATTTTAGACAGAAGAGCTAACGTTAAAAGTTACCAAAACAAAGGACAAAGGACTTCGCGCCGAGACACAGCTCGCAGCTAGACTAACGCTACTGGTTTTAGCTTTAGTTAGCCATTATTTAGTTATCAAAGTCTACACTAAATACGAACAATATCTAACGTTATCACTTCACTTATTCATTATATGACAGACTTTTTCACAATTTCATCTCGAAACGAGTTGGGGGAAGAATAACACTTGAAGAAAACGTGATATCTTTTACACGAATGTTCATGTTTTTGTTAG
Source organism: Ilyophis sp. 1 JC-2022 (assembly GCA_022702515.1). Classification (NCBI taxonomy): domain Eukaryota; kingdom Metazoa; phylum Chordata; class Actinopteri; order Anguilliformes; family Synaphobranchidae; genus Ilyophis; species Ilyophis sp. 1 JC-2022. Next base: position 130,706,579 of record CM040406.1, on the reverse strand, counting down.
AATTCTAAATGATAATCTGAGAAAGTCTGCGGTACAAAAACATGATTTTATTCAAAATAAAACAGTTTCTGAAGTAATATTTATGGTTAATTATTATCTTTAAATGCTTTTTTACCTACCTAGCTTATTGTGGTTTCTTCAGTCGCCGTCAAGTCTTCAAACGATGGTCTCTTGTCCGATGTGGTAGCTTCGTCCGCGGGAGGCAAATGGAGACTTCCGTGTTTTACGGGCGCTTTTATATAGCGGTCAAGAAAGCAATCCCCGCCCACTAAGCTCACCAACCAGTTAGATGTCATTGTAGCTTATTTTGTCATCTTTAATGAGCATTTTTCCAAAAAAAAATCCGTGATTGGACGGCAGAGATATTAAACGTCACACCATCGGAACAATTAATCCGAAATTAGAGCGGTCCGGCTGGAAAGGGTTAATATTACAAAATATTCTTTTTTTTGTTTGTTAATTCTGTCTTCATTCATAATCTACACTTTGTAACAATCGTCATATGTTAACTGATTGATATTCTAAATAAAAAATAAATAAATAAATATTACGAACTACTTCCTCACTAGTTTGGAAAGAGTTTTGTGGGATTTCTTTCACACACTGCTTGCAAAGTGAGGGGACAGGGCACATAGGGACAGGGGTCTGAGTGGACAGTGGACAGGAAACGGGTCGTATTCGGTCATGGCCAAAAGCACTGGAAGAAGGTAGAACTAAGCTTTTATAGCCAGCAGGAAACTCAAAACAGGTAAAGAGCCAAATAAGTGCCGGGCAGCAATGAAAACACGGCACGGGCGGCAGAAAAACAAAGCAAGGGCACCCTCTAGTAGCTCCAAGAGGAGGCCTCCACAGAGAGAAGGAGAAGACTGCCAAACCATGACAGGACCCCCCCTCTAAGGGACAACCCCAGACGATCTCTCAGAATTTTCTCTGCGGAAGTCCCTAATAAGTTCTGGGTTCAAGATGTTCTTAGAGGGAGCCCAGCAATGCTCCTCAGGGCCATAGCCCTCTCAGTCCACAAGAACCTGGGCACGTCTGCCCACATGTCTCTCGGCCAGAATTCACTGGATGGAATACACTGGACCTCCCTCCACGAACCAAGGAGGGGGCAGTGTTTTGTCCGCTGGAGCAAGGGCGCTCACAAGCACAGGTTTCAACCTGGAGACGTGAAACGTGGGGTGGTTGGTAACCCAGCTGAGCCCCGAAAGGGGAGAGACCTATGTAGGCATTGTGCAGTGTGTTATGCACATACTCCGCCCAGGCGAGGTGGCGACTCCAAAACGTAGGTTTGGAGGCGGCCAGACACCAAGAAGTGTTTTCCAACATCTGGTTGGTGCGCTCAGTCTGTCCATTAGTCTCTGGGTGAAAACAATGGACGCCCTTAGCTAAGCGCAAAAGGAGCGCCAAAACCGAGTGGCGAATTGAGGTCCATGATCCGATACATTATATTACAATTATTTGTATACAATGATTTACCGTCTAAATCGACGTACAATAAGTGCATATTGAAAGTCATTGACGCAGCTACAAAGCAAATCCAACAAAGCACAAATTTCTCACAGCGTAGGAATCAACATAGAATACGGTCAGCTATACAGTCTTAACTATAAAATAGCAAAAAACACAAATAGAAAAGCAAAAAGGAAAACTTTTAAAAAAATAAACAGAAAGTACGTACTATATCATTGGCCCTATATATGTAGTTTAGTCAAGGTGGAGTCTGAAAAAGTGCGTAAGTGCGTAGGTCAAGGTCAGAACTTTAAACCTGATCCTGGCCACGACTGGCAGCCAGTGGAGTGACCTCAGCAGGGGGGTGACGTGCGAGAACTTCGGGAGGTTGAAAACAAGCCGAGCAGCCGCGTTCTGGACCAGTTGTAGGGGCAGAATGGCGCAGGCTGGTAGGCTTGCGAGAAGGGAGTTGCAGTAGTCCAGACGTGAGGTGACTATGGTCTGGACAAGAAGCTGGGCGGAGTAGGTGGTCAGGTACGGCCGAATCCTCCTGATGTTGTACAGGAGGAACCTGCAGGACCGTGCCGTTACCCTGATGTGTTCTTTGAAGTCATCCAGGACCACCCCCAGGTTCCTTGCAGAGCGGGAGGCGGTCACCATGGTTCCGTCGACGGTGATGGACAGGTCTAGAAGCGGGGAGGTCTTGTATGGCATGAAGACCAGCTCAGTCTTGTCGAGGTTGAGCTTCAGGTGATGGCTAGACATCCACTCAGAGATGTCTGCCAGGCAAGCAAATATCCTATCTTTAACCGGTGTGGTAGAGGGAGGGAAAGAGTTGAGTGTCATCAGCATAACAATGGTAAGAAAAGCCATGTGAATTAATAACCAAACCAAGAGACTTAGTGTAAATGGAGAACAGCAGAGGACCCCGTACAGATTCCTGCAGGACTCCTGTAAAAAGTGGATGAGGTGCAGAGACAGAGCCCTTCCAGGAAACTTAGTAGGATCTATCTGTGAGATAGGATGTAAACCAAGAGAGGGCAGTTTCAGAGATGCCCATTTCAGCCAGTGTGGAGATCAGGAGTTTGTGGTTGACCATGTCGAACGCTGCAGACAGGTCAAGGAGACTCAGGACAGAGGAGAGGGAGGAGTGGCGAGTGCCTCAGTCACAGCCAGGAGCGCAGTTTCAGTAGAGTGCCCAGTTCTGAAGCCGGACTGATGAGGGTCCAGCAGGTTGTTCTGGTGGAAAAAAACAGACAGTTGAACGATGCCACGTTTAGAGGAAGGCTATGCACCCTAAAAACGTGGTCCACCACCAGCTGGGTGGTCTCAAGTGCCGATGATAACTTAGGTAGGGTGAAGTGTGCTGCCTTGGAGAATCTGTCCACGACCACCAGAATCACCGTGTTGCCCTGAGACACCGGTGATGAAATCCAATGCCACGTGGCTCCAAGGATGGCTGGGGATGGGTAGGAGACGTAAAAGGCCCGAGGGTGGGAGTCGTGAGCCCTTGCTGTGGGCGCAGACCGAGCAGGCAGAAACAAACTCTCGCACATTTTTCTCTATGCTGGGCCACTAAAAGCACAGAGACAGGAAGTCCCTCATCCAATGGACGCCTGGATGGGCTGCCAGCTGGGAGGAATGCCCCCATTGGAGCACCCGAGACCTCATCGGTGGGGTAACGAAGAGACAGTGGGGAGGGCCCCCACCTGGGTCCGGATCGGAGCACAACGCCATCTGGATGGCCGCCTCAATCTCCCACATAACTGGGGCCGCAATCTGGGCTGCGGAAACAATGGGTTCCGGAGCCGGGTCCTTATTTGCGCGATCGTAGATGCACGACAGTGCATCCGGCTTAATATTCTTCAACCCGGGTTGATATGCGAGCAAAAATTTTACAGAGCGAAAAACAATTCCCAACGGGCTTGCCGGGAGTTGCGCCTCTTAGTTTGCTGAACGTATTCCAAATTTTTTTATAGTCCATCCATACGGTAAAAGGATGGACTAGTCAATGGCGCCACTCTTCTAAAGCCAATTTAACTGCTAACAACTCCCGGTCCCCCACGTCATCATTTCTCTTGGCTGGTGTTAAGCCATGAAAGAAATATGCACACGGGTGCATCTTGCGGTCCAGTGGAGAGTGTTGAGACAAAATAGCCCCTACCCCCAACTCCAAGGCATCCACCTCTACCACAAAGGGGAGGGAGGGATTGGGAGTAATAAGTATGGGTTCGGAGCTAAATCTTCTCTTTAGCTCCTTAAAAGCTGCCTTAGCCCTCAGGTTCCACCAAAATCGCGACGGTGGCGTTTTCTTCGTGAGACCTGTGATTGGAGCAGCTACAGCAGTAAAATTACGGATAAACCGCCAGTAAAAATTTGCAAAGCCCAGGAAGCACTGCACCTGTTTGACGGAAAGCAGAGTAGGCAAGTTCTTAACTGCCGAATCCTTCTTGGAATCCATCTGGACTGTGCTGGGCTAGCCAAGAATGTCCTAGCACTAGGGGATAAGCTGGAGAGTTAACTGAATACATTCTACATGGGCTTCGTGGGAAGTGCACATATTTAAGGCCCCCGTCATCTTCTTGATAGTCCCGGTACCCAACGGGCAGCTATCGAGAGCTGTAACCAACCAAGGTCGAGTGAGGCGATGTACTGTTCCCTTGCCCATTTAGCATGAATAAAACTCTCCACGGCTCCTGAATCAATGAAAGCGTCAACATTAGTCGAGCGCTTATTCCAGAGCAGATGTACCTACAATAAAGTCAGAGAGGCGGTAACATTATGTCTCGCTAAGGTCCCCGGTTCCCCTAGCGAGGTGCCCCCTCACCCCCCCCTAACTTAAGGAACTGATTTTTTAAATGATCCCTACGCCTGCAGTAACGACTCCCCTTGCAGCTTGGGCTCGCGCAGAAAGGTGCCGTCCACCTGCATAGGCTCCTCCCTGGAGGAGTGGGCGGAAAAGGAGAGTGGGAACATTACTGAAGAGGAGACGTAACAAGTCGACTGGTGTCTCCTGTCAGCTCTTTCTTTCGTTCTCGCTCCCAAACACGGTTATCGATGTGGATAGCTGTGGTTACCAGGGCATCGAATGTAGCAGGCAGTTCAACCACTGCCAGGGCATCTTTAATGGGGTCTGTGCGAGTAAATAGCAATATCCTCAGAACACCAAATAGGGACCCTCAGACCACCCTGTCTCTGCTGCCAGTGCTCGAAACGCAATCGAAAAACCTGCTACAGAGTCGCTGCCCTGGTGGAAACGGGTTAGTCACATGGCGGCCTCCTGACCAGAGATGTCATGGTCAAAGACTAACGCCATCTCAGTTTATCTGCATCTCTCATCACAGGAGTGTTAGCCCGAATAAGGGGACTAGCCCAGGTGAGGGCGGTCCCGATAGCGATAATATGAACGATACGCGGGACTCCTGTGTAGAGAATCGAGAGGGCTGAGCTTCAAAAATATTAGGCATTGTGTCAGGAAGCCCCGACACTTACCCACCTCTCCATCATAGCGGCGGGGCAGTTGGAGCTTAGGCTCCCTTATAGTGAGTGGAATGGTGCTTGTGGAACTGGGGTTTTGACTGTGACCATCAGTTGACGCACACTGTCAGCTAACTCACAGAACCAGCTCTCCTGAATGCCCAGCTGATCGACTAATTGATCCTGCTGCAAAGACATAACCCGTTGCTGTGCCCGGAGGCCCCGAAGTACCTCCTCATGAGCGACTATAAACACAGGCTTAGCTAGATCCTCCTATAATGGTGGACCATGCTGGTATCTCCATGAAGGCTTTTATGTCCTGTAAGAGGGGTTGGGTTCGGAGAATCAGATGCGATTGAGAGGGGGTTCAGAAAGTTATCCGCAAAACATGGATAACCACAAGAGGGAGGAGAAACATAAAGGAACCACCCAAAAACCACCCAAAAAACGGGGCGAAACTCGCAGACTCAAGCAGAGGAATAAAACAAACGGGGAAAACAATCCCAGCATGAGCCAAAATAATAACAACCCAGGAGATTGGGCGAACGCTTGAAAATATGAGCAGAGGAAAGAAAAGGAAAAGAAAGCCTCTAGCTCACATTATAATTGAGCTAACTAAAGAGGTGAAAAGGGAGAGATAAACAAAGGTATTCCTCCACGAGGACAGGTAGGCAAATAAGGAAAGGCTTAAGAAAAGAGTAAACGAAAAGGTGAAAAACATTCAGAGAAACACTTATACTTTTACTAAAGGAGTTCCTGCATTACCTTTAAAACAAAAGGAACACAGTCTCCTAACCTGCTCGGCACTTATTCAGGTGAGCCGAATAAGTGCAGAGCAGCGGAGAAAACACGGCACGGGCGGCGGAAAAGCAAAGCAAGGGCGCCCTCTAGCAGCACCGAGAGGAAGCCTCCACAGAGAGAAGGAGAAGGCTGCCAAACCATGATAATATTAAGCAACACAACCTGGCTACAGTGCTGTACATCCATCTTGCAAATTGTTGTAAAATTAATGATTGAGATTAAAGATCTCAGTTGATTAGAAGTGGGTGGTCTGATCTCCAGCGAAAAACAGATAAATTATACCAGCAATTAAGCAAAGACAACATTTTCTGAATATTTATTTCACACAATATGGTGACATTCACAAAAGGTAAATAAACTGTAGGACTATTCCCCTCCACCACCATTCAAGCCACAATGTCATTCAAGCCACTTTCTGTCATTTTGTATGTTTATTGTCAAATCAGAAATATATGAACAATGATTGGTGACAGGTAAAGGGAAGATGACATGTTGATATTGGATATTGGAATCTTATGCAAATACAATTATATTTATCCATACAATACCATAACTGGCAAGGAAAATGTCATCTTTCTTGACATTGTTCCCTCAAAACACATAAACACTCCCAGTATCCCAATGTCTTTATATGCACTATATTCGTTATTCATTCATATAAACTCAATTTATCTTGTTAAAGACATTGGATGGCATTTAAGTCAATAAGTTCATTGTCAGGGTCCAAATGGACCACCTGCTGTCATGTAATTTGAATAAATCATGAACACTGACATTATGAGTAGCTGAATCATGTATGCTATGCAGTGTTTCCCATGAATGTATTAAAATGTGGCGGCCCGCCAGTTTCATTTCAACCACAAAACAAAAAAATCTAAATTTGAAATTGTAGGCTTATGTGCACAACATAGTTCCGAGTAGTATTATCGGCCGCCAGTATGTAAATGAGATGACATCATAACAAATACTTGGTTGGGGCTCCTTTTGCATGAAATACTGCATCAATGAGCAACAGTCCAGATTAATTACACATAAAGTGAAATATTTCAAGCCTTTATTTCTTGTAATTTTGATGATTATGGCTTACAGCTAATGAAAACCCTAATTCAGTGTCTCAGAAAATTAGAATATTGTGAAAAAGTTAAATATTGGAAACTCATGGTGTCACACTCTAATCAGCTAATTAACTCAAAACACCTGCAAAGGTTTCCTGAGCCTTTAAATGGTCTCTCAGTCTGGTTCAGTAGGCTACACAATCATGGGGAAGACTGCTGACTTGACAGATGTCCAGAAGACAGTCATTGACACCCTCCACAAGGAGGGTAAGCCACAAAAGGTCATTGCTAAAGAAGCTGGTTGTTCACAGAGTGCTGTATCCAAGCATATTCATAGAAAGTTGAGTGGAAGGAAAAAGTGTGGTAGGAAAAGGTGCACAAGCAACAGGGATAACCGCAGCCTTGAGAGGATTGTCAAGCAAAATCCATTCAAGAATTTGGGGGAGCTTCACAAGGAGTGGACTGAGGCTGGAGTCAGTGCATCAAGAGCTACTACGCACAGACAAATCCAGGACATAGGCTACAAATGTTGCATTCCTCGTGTCAAGCCACTCCTGAACCAGAGACAATGTCAGAAGCGTCTTACCTGGGCTAAGGAGAAAAAGAACTGCACTGATGTTCATTGATGCAGTAATTCATGCAAAAGGAGCCCCAACCAAGTATTGAGTGCATAGAAATGAACATACTTTTCAGAAGGCTGACATTTCTGTTTAAAATATCCTTTTTTATTGATCTTATGTAATATTCTAATTTTCTGAGACACTGAATTTGGGTTTTCATTAGCTGTAAGCCATAATCATCAAAATTACAAGAAATAAAGGCTTGAAATATTTCACTCTATGTGTAATGAATCTATGTAATATATGAGTTTCATTTTCTGACATGAGTGACAAAAAATATTGAACTTTTTCACGATATTCAAATTTTTTGAGCTGCACCTGTATATAGTTATATACAGATATATATAGAACACAGACACGTGATCAGTCACATGGTCTTTGTCACGTGATCAGGGTTGAATATGACGTCATCTTATTTACATAGTAAGGGGTGGAGTTATGATGTCATCTCATTTACATACTGGCAGCCTATAATACTACTCGGAACTATGTTGTGCACATAAGCCTACAATTTCAAATTTAGATTTTTTTGTTTTGTGGTTGAAATGAAACTGGCGGGCCGCCACATTTTAATACATTAATGGGAAACACTGCATAGCATACATGATTCAGCTACTCATAATGTCAGTGTTCATGATTATTCAAATTACATGACAGCAGGTGGTCCCTTTGGACCCTGACAATGAACTTATTGACTTAAATGCCATCCAATGTCTTTAACAAGATAAATTGAGTTTATTTGAATGAATAACGAATATAGTGCATATAGGGACATTGGGATACTGGGAGTGTTTATGTGTTTTGAGGGAACAATGTCAAGAAAGATGACATTTTCCTTGCCAGTTATGGTAATGTATGGATAAATATAATTGTATTTGCATAAGATGTATTCCAATATCAACATGTCATCTTCCCTTTACCTGTCACCAATCATTGTTCATATATTTCTGATTAGACAATAAACATACAAAATGACAGAAAGTGGCTTGAATGACATTGTGGCTTGAATGGTGATGGAGGGGAATAGTCCTACAGTTTATTTACCGCTGTAAATTCAAGGCATTATATAGACAAAGTGCCTGATATGGTCTATGCTTATAACCAATCATACCATAGATCAATAAAAATGCCCCCTGGACAAGTAAATAAAGGCAATGAGAAGGCTGTTCTTAACAATCTCTACAAAAACAAATCTCAACCACGTGTCGAGTTTAAGTATAATGTGTGTGATATGGTTCGAATTACAAAACTATATGGTATTTTTCGAAAAGGTTTTCAGCAGACTTTTACAGATGAGTATTTAACTATAGCATAAAGGATAGCACGACACCCGCCTGTTTATATATTAAAAGATCTGGCTTGAGATATTGTACGTGGTACTTTTTATGAGAAAGAGATGCAAAAAGTAATTGTGGATAAGAACAAAATATTTAAGATCAAGAAGATCTTAGCAAAAAAAAACGGTGGTAGACAGACTCAAGCAAAAACTCCGGGAGGAGTATCATTTATTAAGCAAGAGATGAACAGGCAGACAAACAAGCAGGGAGCTGGAGACGGTCAGGATACGGGGTTGGCAAGCTAAGCTGGGCAGGACTGAAGATGATTGAGGTAGCGGGTAAATGCAGGGGAACCGGATCAAGGAAGCAGGCTGGACAGACAAACTGGAATCAGACTAGACAGGTTAGAAACAATACAACAATGGCCGAGTAACATGACAAACTGATGGAATGAACTGGTGACGAGACAGACAGAGGCATAAGATATAAATAGGGCGAGGAGCAGGTAAATGCAAGATCAGTAATGACGTTTGGAATGTATGCAAAAGTAAATTGGATAATGAGTGCGGAATGAGTGTGGAATGCGAGCGGGGAAGGCGAGTGAATGGCTGTGCGATAACGAGGGAGACAATGAGAAAACAAGCAGGGAATTCACGTCCAGCCTACACAACACGAAAAGGCAAACAAGATAAAAGGAAAGACATGACATGGAACGAGAGGAATGGGAAAAACAAGGAGAACAAAAGGGAGGTGGATTGGAAGGAAGGCGGCAGATGTGACAGTACCCCCCCACTCAAGAAACACCTCCAGGCGTGCCACTGGAAATCCTGAATGAGGGAGGGGTCCAGGATCAGCTGGCGGGAGATCCAGCTGCAGTCTTCAGGTGGGTATCCCTCCCAATTCACCAGATATTGGAAGTCGTACCCCTTGCGGTGGCTGTCCAGAATACGGCTGACTATGTAAGCGGGGGCGCTGTCGATGATTCGGAGGGGTGGAGGGGGTTCAGCGGGCGGACTGATCAGGCTGGAGGAGACAGGCTTGATCTGGCTGACATGAAAAGTGGGGTGAATCTTCAGAGAGGGTGGGAGCTTGAGTTTAACGGATGAAGGATTGATTATGGAGCTGATGGGGTATGGACCGATGAAGCAGGGCTGGAGTTTTTTAAAGGTAGCTTGAAGGGGAATGGAGGAGGTGGAGAGCCAGACCTGCTATCCCGGGGCATACCGTGGGGCTGCAGTTCGATGGAAGTCGGCCTGGCGTCGGGTGCGGAAGGTGGTGTGGAGGAGTGAGGTGCGTGTCAGTTTCCAGATCGTCTTGCATCTAGAGATGTGGGACTGGACAGACGGAACAGAAACCTCCTCTTCCTAGACCGGGAACAGGGGAGGTTGGTACCCCAGGGAGCACCCGAAGGGCGAGCACATAACCGTGGCGGAGCTCTTCAGAGAGTTGTGCAAGTATTCGACTCATTCGACTCCTGATAGCAGGACGACAAGCTGGCGGACGACCCCAGGGACTGACAGAATGTCTTCCAAACTTGGGAGGAGAACTGGGGCCCACGGTCAGAGACGATGTCAGGGTAGATCCCGTGCAGCCTCACCACATGCAGCACCAGGAGCTCCACTGTCTCAAACGCAGAGGGGAGCTTGGGTAGGGAGATGAAGTGGGCCGCCTTGGAGAACCGGTCCACGATGGTGAGGATGGCAGTGTTGCCATCCGAGGAAGGGAGACCAGTTATGAAGTCCACACTCCGATGTGGCTCCAAGAACGGCCCGGGATGGGGAGGGGCGGAGAAGACCACCGGCAGGCTGGTGGGAGGCCTTGCTCCTGGCATAGACGGGGCAGGCGAGGACAAAGGCACAAGTATCCCCCTTCAGCATGGTCCACCAGAAACTCTTCCCAACTAAGGCGATGGAGCGTTGGACGCCCGGATGGCAGGACAGACGGGAAGAGGGCGCCCACTGGAGAACCTAGCTGGGGTCAGGATGGGAAGGTGAACCTGGATTTGAGGGTGGTAAATGCACGGTTAGCGTTAGGGGACCAAACAAACAAGACAGAGGTAGAGGTAAGGTTGGTGAGTGGGGCGGCGACCTGGCTGTAACCGTGGAGCCGCCTGTAGAAATGAGCAAATCCGAGAAATTGTTGGAGATGTTTAGGGGAAGCAGGGCGAGGCCATTCCACCACGACCTGGACTTTGGCAGGGTCGGGTTTGATGCTTCCGCTCTCAATTATGAACCACAAAAACAGCACTGACAGAACGCAAAACTCACATTTTTCAGACTTGACGTAGAGCTTGTTTTCAAGAAGCCGTTGCAGGACCTGCTTCACGTGGTGGACATGTTGGAGAAGATGAGGATGTCGTCGAGGTAGACGAAAACTGACCGGTTGAGGAGATCGCGGAGGACATAGTTTATAAAAGCGTGGAAGACAGCTGGGGCGTTAGTTAGACTAAACGAGACGACCAGGTACTCAAAGTGCCCCAGGGGTGTGTTAAACGCCATCTTCCATTCGTCTCCCTCTCAGATCCAGATGAGATGGTAGGCGTACCAGATGTCTAGTTTTGTGAATATGGTGGCGCCATGGAGAGGTTCAAAAGCAGAATTAATTAGCGGAAGTGGGTATTTATTACGGACAGTGGTAGAGTTGAGCCCACGGTAGTCAATGCAGGGGCGAAGGGTACCATTTTTCTTTGACACAAAGAAGAACCCAGTGCCCACCAAAGATGAGGAGGGGCGAATGATGCCCGCGGCTAACGAGTCATGGATGTATGTCTCCATGGACGCCTTCTCAGGAACGGAGAGGCTGTAGAGGTGACTGGAAGGCAGGGGGGCTCCCGGAAGTAGATCGATCCCGCAGTCGTAAAGTCTATGAGGGGGCAAAGACAGAGCAAGACGTACTCAATACAGACGTGCTCAAATTTGTTAGTACCCCTGGTAAAGGGTTCTAAAAAAATTCACCATTTGGTGAATTAGCTTAATCTCACACTGAAAATATGAGAAAAATCCATCCTTTAATTGACGTTAATTTATTATGAGAAAGAAAATCCCTCATCAAGAAATAATAATTTTTAACAAAACCACATTGCCCACAATTATTGGCACCCCTGCATTTATATATAAAATAAAGTATACATTTTTTATATTTGGTCACATATCCTTTGGATGCCATGACTTCCTGATGTCTGTGACCCAACAACATCAAAAAACTCTTGATATCTTATTTTCTGGTACTCTTACAAGCGATACTAAATGTCTCTGCATTTGAATGGATCTCTATGGGAATTGGGGGGTGGGACTAGATTTAGCTGTAAATTACACTGGAACAGTATGGAACACATGGTTGGCTAAATGGCTCTAAGTCATCAAGGGTCTGACGTATCAAACCAGCCTTAAACCATCACTCTGCTGCCAGAAATACAGTAGATATGGATGGATAACTTGAATGGTTTCTTCTCCTGACTTATTTTTCCATAGAGTTCAATAGGAAAATTTGTCAGGAGAAACAACCCTTAAAGTGATCCATCCATATACAGGTGCAGCTAAAAAAATTTGAATGTCGTGAAAAAGTTCAATATTTTTTGTCACTCATGTCAGAAAGTGAAACTCATATATTATATAGATTCATTACACATAGTGAAATATTTCAAGCCTTTATTTCTTGTAATTTTGATGATTATGGCTTACAGCTAATGAAAACTAAAATTCAGTGTCTCAGAAAATTAGAATATTACATAAGATCAATAAAAAAGGATATTTTAAACAGAAATGTCAGCCTTCTGAAAAGTATGTTAATTTCTATGCACTCAATACTTGGTTGGGGCTCCTTTTGCATGAATTACTGCATCAATGCGGCGTGGCATGGAGGCGATCAGCCTGTGGCACTGCTGAGGTGTAATGGAAGCCCAGGTTGCTTTGATAGCGGCCTTCAGGTCGTCTGCATTGTTGGGTCTGGTGTCTCTCATCTTCCTCTTGACAATACCCCATAGATTGTCTATGGGGTTCAGGTCAGGCGAGTTTGCTAGCCAATCAAGCACAGTAATACCATGGTCATTGAACCAGCTTTTGGTACTTTTGGCAGTGTGGGCAGGTGCCAAGTCCTGCTGGAAAATGAAATCAGCATCTCCATAAAGCTTGTCAGCAGAAGGAAGCATGAAGTGCTCTAAAATTTCCTGGTAGATGGCTGCGTTGACTGTGGACTTCAGAAAACACAGTGGACCAACACCAGCAGATGACATGTCACCCCAAATCATCACTGACTGTGGAAACTTCACACTGGACTTCAAGCAACGTGGAGTCTGTGCCTCTCCACTCTTCCTCCAGACTCTGGGACCTTGATTTCCAAATGAAATGAAAAATTTACTTTCATCTGAAAAGAGGACTTTGGACCACGGAGCAACAGTCCAGTTCTTTTTCTCCTTAGCCCAGGTAAGACGCTTCTGATGTTGTCTCTGGTTCAGGAGTGGCTTGACACGAGGAATGCGACATTTGTAGCCCATGTCCTGGATTCGTCTGTGCGTGGTGGCTCTTGATGCACTGACTCCAGCCTCAGTCCACTCCTTGTGAAGCTCCCCCAAATTCTTGAATGGATTTTGCTTGACAATCCTCTCAAGGCTGCAGTTATCCCTGTTGCTTGTGCACCTTTTCCTACCACACTTTTTCCTTCCACTCAACTTTCTATGAATATGCTTGGATACAGCACTCTGTGAACAACCAGCTTCTTTAGCAATGACCTTTTGTGGCTTACCCTCCTTGTGGAGGGTGTCAATGACTGTCTTCTGGACATCTGTCAAGTCAGCAGTCTTCCCCATGATTGTGTAGCCTACTGAACCAGACTGAGAGACCATTTAAAGGCTCAGGAAACCTTTGCAGGTGTTTTGAGTTAATTAGCTGATTAGAGTGTGACACCATGAGTTTCCAATATTTAACTTTTTCACAATATTCTAATTTTCTGAGACACTGAATTAGGGTTTTCATTAGCTGTAAGCCATAATCATCAAAATTACAAGAAATAAAGGCTTGAAATATTTCACTCTATGTATAATGAATCTATATAATATATGAGTTTCACTTTCTGAAATGAGTGACAGAAAATATTTTTCACAATATTCAAATTTTTTGAGCTGCACCTGTATTTTTCTCACTGTGTGACTACTTGCTATTTTTAAAACAGTGTATTTGTAATGATCCATCATTAAAATAAACAGATGAATTTGTTTCCATTATCTTTTATTAATACAATAGTAGTAACAAATGCAAAGAACCAACAAGAAAATAAACAAAAGCATGCCTGGAGCAGCATCCTTGTAGTAAATGAACACATGTAAATTCAGCATGTTCAGAATCACTTTATAACATAAAAAGCTGCCCTTATTCACAAATAGGCTCAGCTGTAAGGAACGTACAGCCCGGAAATTGTTACATGCAATCATAATGTCGAGAATTGACCTATCGCTAAGTCCCGCCCCTCTTGGTTAATGTTCCAAACTCAGTAAAAGTGTGTAAAAATGAAACTGCACCAGCTGATTACCGATGTTGCTGATAAACAACACCATCGAGGAGCAGTGTTGTTCCTGCACTACAGGTAAGATTAGGCTAATGAACTAACCTAGTTATCATTAACATTATGAATATAAACCCCCCAAAGCCAGTGACCTGAAACTGTCATGTTAAGACGCCAGTATGAGTTAGGCTACTGAATGTCTAGCTAGCTGTAACGTCGGGGTGACCATATTTTCCATTTCAAAAAGGTAACGTTAGACAGGCGTTATGAACGAAAGAAAGGCTACCTGTTTGTTTATATACGGTTTATAGAACAAGCTAAATTTTTAGGAATTTAGAAATCCCGTCTGGACAGATATTTTCAGTTCCAAAAGAATAACTGTCCAGGAAAAAGAGGACGTCTAGTCACGGCAGCTATATAACGTTAAATAAGTTAATGTTACCTCAAGTTGGCTGCTGTTCAGATCACATCAGATGTGGTGTTAATGTTACAGCAGTGCGGTCTCAGTAACTGAAGCACAAACGTTAATGTTACTTTGTGAGCAGCACTGGGACATTTACTTGACTTAAGTTAGCACAACTGCATTTGTCGCTGGTTTTGGGTTTCGGAAAAGGGATAAAAATGTCTCCTCCCTCCAATCTTTCAGGGTACCCGGTGTAGGTATTACAGGTTCCCCAAGCACATCTTTTCACCATCCTATCTGACTCAATTTATGTTTTTTTAAACGATTTTCAATGAGCTACTGCAATCTTTCCATTGGTTTCAGTGCACCTTGACCGATCCGTTTGACAGAGGTCTGAACGCATAGTAATGGTTGCTAAAGTATGATTGCACAATTTCTGTTCTATTTCATACTGGTCAACATGCCACGGTATGGGTCATCCTCGTCGAGAGGGGGAGCTACTAGGAGATTGTTTATCAAATTAACCACCACTACGGGCGGAACCACGTCACACCATAAATATGGCGCTTGTACGCCGCTCAACCTCTTTTTGCCTCCTCGAGGTGAGCTGAGATTGTGTTTGTTGGTTGGTTCCTTTGGAATCTGCGATTTCGCAAAAACGTTTTGTTTTCTGCCTCTCCCGAGCGCCCGGACAAAGTAAGTTTCCGGGGCTTTCCCTCCCCCAGCAACGCGGAACTGCGGTTTGTTTGCTACTTTACTCGGTAGAATGATTACCTTGTAGCCGGTTCACTGCCGGTTTTTCATTGCAGCATTAGATCGGATTTAGCCGATATCTTTCTGATTGCATTGCGTTGGTTCACTTGTTATTTGCAGAGCAACTATAACAACGGTTACAACGCACGATACTAAAAGTAAGCCTCCGTGTCCTCTCGCGGCCCTCCAGTGCTACTGTTGCGGGCCCTTGACTGGCGCGGGACTTGATTGCAAACGTTGTTGTAGGCAGATTGCTGCCGTTCTTTACAGAAGTTATATTCATTGTTAACTAATATTTTTCTGTCTTATATTAGCCGCTGGGCTTTGTGTTGTTAGTTGCGCAGTAGCAACAACAACAATAAGAACAACAAAAAGGCTGGAAGGAGCCCCTGTGTCCGTCAGGGCAGACATTACATTACATTATAGGCATTTAGCAGACGCTCTTATCCAGAGCGACTTACACAGCATTTTTGCATTTATACATAGTATCCATTTGCAGCTGGATATATACTGAAGCAATGCAGGTGAAGTACCTTGCTCAGGGGTACAACGGCAGTGCCCTACCTGGGAATCGAACCTGCAACCTTTCGGTTACAAACCCAGTTCCTTAACCATTGTACTACACTGCCGCACAGACGCTACCTGAAGCTTCCACACCCCCCTCGGTCCTTCAGTACCACTGATTTGGGCCCTTGGCTTGGTGTCAGACATACTCCATTCCTGTAGGTTTGGGCAGCATGCTGCCATTCCAACAGAGAGAAAAAATAATAAGAAAACCCGAAAGGGGCCTCTCTGCTCGTGAGAGTAGAAGCTGCCGGAGGCTTCCACACCCCCTCACGGTCCTTCAGTACCACTGATTTGGGCCCTTGGCTTGGTGTCAGACATACTCAATTCCTGTAGGTTTGGGCAGCATGCTGCCATTCCAACAGAGAGAAAAAATTATAATAAAACCCGAAAGGGGCCTCTCTGCTCGTGAGAGTAGAAGCTGCCGGAGGCTTCCACACCCCCTTGCGGTCCTTCAGTTCCACTGATTTGGGCCCTTGGCTTGGTGTTGGACACACTTCTGGGCTAAGCATGTCGGAAGGCGTACAGAAGCCGGGAGATGGTGGGCCGTCGGGGGAGGACGTCCCACCTGGGCAATCAGCTTTTGTGGAGCATGATATGGAGCGGCACGCTCAAGGGGCTGGGGCTAGCAAGCGCGCTAGGAAGCGTAAGCATCCATCAGCTTCAGCTACAGGTGCAGGCGATGCAGCGGACCCTTCTGGGGCTGGTAGCATCACAGCAGCAGTCACCCAGGCTCGGGGACCCTCAGGGCCCAGTGCCTGGACCGTCCTGCCGTCACCCCGACGAGCTGTCAACGACGGCGTCGGATAGCCTGTACTGTCGGACAGACCCCCAACAGTCTGGCACTGTAGGTGGGTCAGTGTCTGCCCAGGAAAGCGACGATGCTTCTGAGCTCCCACCCTTGGATCCCTCCGATCGGGCGGTGATTTTCAGGGCGGCTGAGCGTGCTCACTTACCCCCCTTAGCGGTTCCTACTCCCTCACTTTTCAGCCGCGCCCTTCATCGGCCCATGACAGGGGGGTTACCACCCCTGCCTAATTTTCTGACAGAACTGCAGGCATCCTGGCAGTCTCCTGGGGCCTATAGACTCCCCAAGACCCAGTTAGCCAATATGGCGGGTGCCGAGTCCTATGGGTTGGCGGCCCCTCCACAAATTGGGCCTATGTTTTCGCTGCTTGCAGGCGCTACCTTTAGAGCTGATAGTGATTCCCAACATCCCAATAGGCGATGCAGGGCTACTGACAAGCGGGTGTGTAAGGCTTATCAGTCCTAACACTAACGCACTACTGCTGGTGTACCTGGAGGGAATGCTGCAGGACATGGCCTCCGCTGCCCCCAGTGACTCAGCAATAGAGATGCCGCGTGTGGTGGACATTATGATGCGCGGGGCTAGTGCTCATGCCCAAGCCCTGGGGCACTCCATGTCCTCACTCATCCTGGCACGCCGACAGGCGTGGCTGGCTCAGTCTAGTCTAAAAGACCAAGGACAGGTAGCAGCCCTTACTGCCCCAGTAGTTCTGGGGCAGGTGTTCGGGCCGCCTGCGGAGGCTGCCTTGGAGCAGTCACGCAGGGTGAGAGAGATGTTGGGGGCGGTAGGACGGGCTCCAGCCCCACGGCCCCCAGCAAAAGGGACCCGTTTTTTTCGCGGAGCACCCCCAGCTTCAGGTCCCGCCCCCACTGGGGAGCACAGGACCTTTCAGGGCCTTCATCCGAACAGTTACCAGCCTCTGGAACCGCGTTTTTCCCCTCTTCATCTCACAAAGTGGCGCCTATGTACCCGATGTCCTTGGGTGCTCAGCACATTGGAGTCGGGGTACAGGCTCCAATTCAACACCAAGGCCCCCAGTTTTTGTGGGGTTATTCCTACTCGGGTGAGAGACAGGGCCGCTGCGCGAGCTCTCTCCAACGAGATTCTGGTGTTGCTAGAGATGGGAGTAATAACACCCCTGCCCCTGGTGGCAGCGGGATGAGGGTTTTATTCAGCCTATTTTCTAGCCCCCAAGAAGGACGGGGGCTTCCGCCCCATCCTAGATCTAAGAAGGCTCAACCGCTTTTTGAAGCACCTGCCCTTCCGGATGCTCCGCCTCGCCAGTCTTCAGGTGAGAGATGGTGACTGGTTCACCTCTGTGGATCTAAAGGATGCATACTTCCATATCCCCATACACCGGGATCACCGGAGGTACCTCCGCTTTTCATTCAAGGGCACAGGGTACAAGTACTCGGTCCTCCCCTTTAGCCTAGCTGTGGCCCCACGCACTTTCACGAAGTGCATGGATGCCGCGCTGATCCCACTCCGTCTCCAGGGTATCCGCATTGCGAACTACCTGGATGACTGGCTGATCTGTGCTCCATCAGAGGAGCAAGCGAGAAGGGACACAAGGTCGGTACTGGACCATTTAGCCAGCTTGGGCCTGACCCTGAACAGGGAGAAGAGCCACCTCACCCCTTTCAGAGAAAGGGTTTTCCTGGGTCTGGTTTTGGACTCGGGTCCATGCGGGCCTCTCTAACCCCAGAGAGGCGACATATTTTGATGGAGAGCCTGGCCCATTTTGCCGCAGCGCGGCAGGGGACAGTAAAACTTTGCCGGAGGCTGCTCGGCCTGATGGCCTCAGCCGCCCAGGTGGTGCCACTTGGGCTGCTGCATATGCACCCGTTACAGCATTTGGCGACGGCACAGGGAGTGAGCCCGCACAAAGACGGGCGGCGACTCCTCCCCATTACCCAGAAGTGTCTGGTGGATTGGTAGCTCACCACCCCTGGCCTCAAGGAGGGTGTTCCCTTGGGGCCGGTAGGGGTGAGGGTGACAGTCACCACGGACGCCTCCATGACTGGCTGGGGAGCGGTCAGAGGTGGCCAGTCCGTGCAGGGGTCGTGGAGCCCCTCATGGGCAGGGAAACACATCAACCTGCTAGAAATGGAAGCAGTGCTTCGAGCATTGTACCATTTCCTCCCAGTGGTCTGGCACAGACATGTTCTTGTCCGGACAGACAGCTCCACGGTAGTCTCCTACATCAACCGCCAGGCTGGAGTTCGGGTCCCCAATCTTGCATGCGAAAGCACGTCAAATCCTGCTATGGGCACATGCCTAATGCATGTCCCTGAAGGCAGCGCACGTGCCGGGTACAACTAATGTGGCAGCCGATATGCTGTCCAGGGGTGGCCCGAGACCAGGGGAATGGCGCCTGCACCCAGAAATCGTGCAGTTAATTTGGTCCCGCTTCGGGGAAGCACAGGTGGACCTCTTCGCATCCAGGGAGAATGCTCACTGCCCCCTGTGGTACTCTATGATGGACACGACGGGGACATTGGGCGTGGACGTGCTGGCACACCAGTGGCCTCCAGCCCTGCTCTATGCTTTTCCCCCCATGCCTCTCCTGCTCACAGTCCTGGCGAGGATCAGGAACTCAGGGGCACAGGTTCTGCTGATTGCCCCCAAGTGGCCCCAGCAGAGATGGATGCCGGACCTACGAGAATCCCTATGGGGCACCCCCTGGAGCCTCCCAACCAGGGCGGATATGCTGTCGCAGGCCCAGGGCCTGTTGTGGCATCCGAACCCAGAATCTTTCAACCTGCATGTTTGGCCCGTGGGCAGAGTTGCTGGCAGGGCCTAGAATCAGCAGTGCTGGAGACACTTCAGGCGTCCAAGGCCCCCTCCACGAGGGCGCTGTACGCCGGGAAGTGGGGCAGGTTCGGCCGCTGGTGCGAAACTAACGGGTCTAGCCGGACCCGGTGTGATGTATCAGTCGTTTTGGCATTCCCTTTTTGAAGGTCTGGCGGAATCTACGCTGTAAATTCCTTCTTAGTGAAGCCTTAGCTTGACGCTCTAATCATTCCCTCGTTGTCATCCATGTCAACGACCAGAAAATAACTCCACAGGATCCTCTGGATTCAGTTAAATTGTTTTTTTTTGCGATCAATTGTTTTTATTTTCAAAAGAGAAGGGCATGACATAGTACAATGGCAGTAATCCAACAAATAATATACACTTCCCTTTTACCACCCCTCCAAAATACCCCCCCCCCAATGGCGACATCCCCCCTCCCCCATTGTCCCACCCCGATCTTCTTCATTGTTACATACAGTACATAACATTATACAGCACATAGCACACTTATCGTATCAGTGTTCTGTAGGCCAGAGTAAGTGAATAGAAATAAACAAACAAAAAGTTACAAATACAGACACAATTATAAGTACACATATACATGTTTCTCACTCCAGAAGACCCTTAACCACTGCAGCCGCAGAGGCCCAGGTTCGGATTGTTTTCTGACCAGCCCCATGCATTCTTGCTACAGATAACTCCATGTAGAGTATGCTCAGAAATGTTTGTAGCCACTGGGTGCGTGTGAGTGTGTGGGGGGGCTTCCAGCGCAAGGCCAGCATCTTCTTAGCCGCAGTTAACCCTGCTAATAAAGTGTGAATTTGACTAGAGGACAGGCTCAATGGTGAGGTGTCATTCAGAAGTAATATTCTAGGAGAACATGGTATGTCTACCTCCAATAAGTCAGATAAAGTGGAAGATACTAATACCCAAAAGGACGCCACGTTAGGGCATTCCCAGTACATATGTAAGAAAGATCCCACCTGACCCAGAGAGCATAGATCACAAACAGGAGAGTGTATGAGCTTCATGAGGAATCGTTTCCTTGGCGTAAGATATATTCTATGTATAAGTTTGAAGTGTATAAGTTTATGATTAAGGTTTTTTGATGTTTCATCTAAATTGTCCCAGACAGTCAGCCAACATATTTCGTCATTGGGTAGACCAAGGTCTCTAACCCACACTTGCTGAACAGCCAGAGGCCCACTAGAGGGCTCCAGTAAAAAAGAGTAAAGAGCAGAGACTAAGCCTCTCGTCCCTACTCCTACATCTAATAATGTGTGTAACTTGTGATTAACAAGTGGAGTATCCCAGGGCACGCCGTATGCTCGCATTGCAGATCTGAGGCGTAAATAGAAGAAAAAAGATGTACCTGGCAGATCATAAGTAGTTCGTAAATCATTAAACATCCTAAGACCTCCATCATCACAGATATCAGACATGACATTAACCCCTCTATCACTCCACTCCCTGAAAGAAAAAGGCACCCCACCAGTAAGTAAAGAATAGTTATGAAAAATAGGACTTTGTGTGTGCCACTTTAACATAGAGCCAGTCGCCCTCCCCACTGAGTGCCAAGTAGTCAAAAGGAAAGACATAATGGGGCCAAGCTTAAGTTTGGAGCGTTTAATGGAAATACCTGAGTGTATTAAATCTTGAAGCCGGTGAGGCAAGGCTAAATGTTCTTCTATAGGTCTCCATGATATTTTTACTTGGGGTCAAGCCAATTGGACAGTGGACGCAACACATAAGACCAAAAATAGAATTTAAAGTGATTCAGTTAAATTGTTTACTTCAAAAAATAAAACAATGATTGGTACAAACAGTTTCCACAATGAGAAAATAAAAAAGATAAGCGATAGAAAAAGAGAGAGAGTAAGAGAGAGAGGTCAAAAAACTGTGTAGCTCCACTCCATGCTGTCTGACTGAATCTGACCAGGTAGCCACTCCTACACAGACATGTCCGGGCTTGTCTGCAATTAAACATGAACAACCACTATAAAGCCACATGGGGCGCTACAAAATGCCACAAAAGGAATACAGATAAACTCTTAAACAATCTGAGTTATCCACACACATTTTAAGTGCAATGAATTAAATATTACTCTATTACTTGCTGTAAATATGAATTGTAAATATTTAAATCTGTAAACACTGTAAATAGTCATTTTTAACAGAGTAAACATAAATCACCATGAACTTAAATTATTGTCCAAATATTAATTAACTAAAATTGCATTTAGGCTCCTACATTACCGGCCCCTAATTGTTATCAATGTCCTTGAAACAATTTCTCAAAAAGTGTCAACTTAAATTTAAGGAGCCTAAATAATATTACTATTACTTAGACGAAAGAGTCCTTAATTATTTGTCCCATTATCTTCACCTCATTTAAACTGAGGACTTGGCTTCAGAACAGTTCATCAGTTATCCTCTGATTCCTGAAGAAGACATAGCTTTGTTATAGGGCGACAAAGCTCGTTGGTCTTGGTCTTTACTTTCACCTGACGAACAAGGCCGTTTTTGTCAGGAAAAGTCTCCACAATTCTTCCAAGTGGCCATGAGTTTTTGGGTGAAGTGTCGTCCACAATCAACACCACATCACCAACACAGAAGTTTCTTCCAGGCGTAGACCATCATTGACGTTCCTGTCGCTGTGTGAGGTATTCTTTTTCACCAGCGTTTCCAGAAGACGTCAGCGAGGTACTGGATTTGTCTCCATCTGCGATTGGCGTATTAGTCGTCCTTATAAAATATTCCTGGTGGTAACTCGGGTTTGACCTTTAGTAGCAACAGATGGTTGGGCGTTAGTGCCTCTAAATCGTTGAGGTCTGATGATTCCTTTGTGATGGGTCTGCTGTTAATGACCGCTTCAGCTTCACACAGTAAAGTCTGGAGACCTTCTTCATCCAAAAGTTGCTCCTTCACTGTGACGTTGAGGATTTTTCTCACTGAACGGATCAGCCGCTCCCAACTGGCGGATTGAAATGCCACTGAACACCCCTCTGTTGCAAGTGTTTTTCAATCTTGCTCGTGTTCCATTCTTTGATCGATTTCTTCAACTCACTGTCAGCTGACCGGAAGTTGGTTCCATTATCTGAAAACATCTCTCTGACTTGTCCTCTTCTGGCAAGAAATCTTCTGATTGCATTGAGACATGATCAGCAGGATTCAGAGTGGTATTGATGTATCTCCACTGTGATGTCCGTGAGTGCTCCAGGATTGCTGTGACCCTATTAGCAACAAACGTCTTGAATCTGGTGCTTTCACTGTTCCGATACTTTAGCACAGCCGTGCTATCTGTCCAAAAGACCGATTCATGGAGCTCCAGCTCCTTCTTTAGAAGCTTGTCCATTTTTATTGCAACTGAGGCCGCAGTCAGTTCCATTCTTGGGATAGTTGGAGACTTCAAGGGCGCGACCCTTGTCTTGGCAATGATCAAATTGGATTGATATTCACCAGTTGCAGAGCGCAGCAGTAGGTAGCTTGTTATTCCATATGCGTCTTCACTCGCGTCAGCGAAGTGATGAAGCTGCGCGTAGACTGGTGCACCAAACTGCTTTGACTTGACACATCTGTCCACTCCAAATTTCTCGAGCTGTGGCAGGCTTGAGATCCACTTTTTCCAGCTCTTCACAACAGTGTCTGGCAGGTCATCGTCCCAGCTGTACTTTTGCCGACATAAATCCTGCAGGATTCTTTTGGCGGGCAGTATTACTGGAGCGAGAAAGCCCATCGGGTCAAAGATAGAACTGACAATGGAAAGCAGGCCTCTCCTAGTGTGTGGTCGATCTTTGAGGTTGATCTTAAATCTGAACTGATCTGATTCAGCACACCACTGGATGCCCAATGTTCTCTCCATCGGCAAGTTGTCCTCATCCAAGTCCAGATCTTGAAACTCTTGTGCTCTTTCCGCTTCTGGGATTGAGTTGAGCACTTTCCTGCTGTTGCTCGACCATTTTGTCAGTCGAAATCCACCTTTAGCCAACATGTTCCTCAACTCAGCACGGAGGCTGATTGCTGTATTTTCATCAGTAGTTGACTTGAGACAGTCGTCTACGTAGAAATTTTTCTTCACTGTTTTGGCCGTCTCTTGACCAGCATCAGGAAAGTCCTGCTTGAATTGCAGCTGCCAGAGCTCATCTAGCTTAGCCACTGAGATGCGGTTGGCAGTGACTCCTGTCAGTGTGTTTGTTTCCATTATGTCGCTTCCACCTCTGAGTGGTCCGTTCACTGTCCAGCCTAATATTGTTCTCACGGCGTATGGTCCATTGTCCACACTGTTAACCACTTGCAGTGGCTCCATCGCCCTGGGAACATTTGCTCCTATGAGTAATCCAATCTCTGCTTGGACTGTGGAAATTCTCACCTCCTTTAGGTGGGGCCAACTATCAACATCCTCTTGGCGGGGGATATTGTCCTTATTTAGAGTCATTTCCCATTGTTCGCAATGAGATGTTTACATTGCGTCCATTCAAGTTCAGTTGGTTTATCAGTGACTCTGTAGCAAAAGTAGCTGAGTTACCTGAATCCAAAAACGCGTACGTTGTCACTGTCTTGGTTCCCTTTTGTGCCTTGACACACACCGGAACGATCGAAAGCACACAATCGGCCCTTTGAGGGCAACCATAATGCTGATGTGGCCCGAGGTGAAAATGAGTTTGACACCACTGATCTAGAGCATTCTTGACATTGAAGCTTATGTTTGCAGCTGCTACTCATATGACCGTGTTTCAAACACGCAAAACACAGACCTTTGCTCCTCAAGAAGTCAATCTTGTCTTTATGTTGCTTGCTCTTGAGCTTTTTGCAGACTGTTAGGCTGTGTTGCTCTCCATTGCAATAAACACAAGGTTTGCTGCTAGCATCCACAGAGACAGGTTGTGTTTTTGACGTTGTTTGTTTGTAGTTTTCCGTCTTTGGAGGTACAATGGTTGTTGTGAACACTTTCCTTGGTTTGAGTGTCTCTGTGTATTGTGGTTTTGGTTTTTGTCGTACAGAATCTTTCGTGCTTGGGGTGGTTTCCTTTATGTTTCCATAGAGCGGGTGCAAAAGATACTTGACTTGCTGGTTGACAAAGTCTACGAAATTTTTGAACTTCACTCTTTTCTTTCTTTTCTTTGTTCTTTCTTGCAGGTCGCAAGCGGACCTTCTCCAAGATTCTTTGAGTTTGTATGGTAGTTTGTTTGCCAGTGCCTTTATATTAGCTGTGTTGTCCAAGTCTTCCATGTAGCTAATATCTGTCATTGTGTTGGAACAGCCCGTGAGGAATAACGCGAAGGACTGAAGAGCAACACCGTCTTCTGGCTTGATTGTCTGCCAATCCAAAGCCTCATTTATGTAGGCTTCCGCTATCTTGAAGTCGTCACCGAAGAACTCCTTTAACATTTGTTTTGCTTTAGTATAACCTGCTGAAGGTTCCATGTGAATGCAACTCTTAACCAGCTCATGTGGTTGTCCACTTGTGTACTGTAGCAAAAATTTAAGGCGATCACGGTTGTCACCAGTGCGGCTTTCAATTCCATGTTCAATAGTTCTGATAAAGGACTTGTACTCCAGTGGGTCACCCTTGAATGTTGGAATGGTGAGATCAGGAAGTAAAGATGCTTTGTGATTCTTCACAAGGTACTCTGTTACGTTGGCTTGTTGAGAGATGGCTTGACAAAGCCCATCGAGCACTGGTTCTGGCTGGTCTTTAAAGGTAAACCCTCGGTTACATTCTCTCTCCGCCCACACCACAAATTCGAAAAATGCAATTAAATGGGCGTGGAAAGCAGCAGAGGGGGAGGGGCGAGAGCGAAGAGCGAGGCTATCGCCACCTGAAGACACGCCCACAAGGGAAAAGATGGCGAGTGAAACTGAGCCTGTATTAATCGCTGACTATTCGGTGATATCAGTCAATGGCTTCTTCGAGGTGGAGGACATCTCTCCTCCGGAATGCTCTGGGCTTTCCACCGACCAGGAGTATGAAGAAGGAAATAGTCCGAAGCCCTATCAGTTTCAGCCGTAGAGTTTTTTTTAGCCATCTATAACGTTACATCTAACGTAGCTATGCTACACGAACATGACAATAAAATATGTAAACGAATGCCAAGTGAAACTAAACGGATGTTAGCTGAAGGCTATAGGCTACGCTACGGGAGACTTCACAATCTGCTCAAATCGATATTCTGCCCAGTAAATTAACGTTTGTCAGCTAATATTCATCCTGACCTAACGCTACCTGCAGATTATACAAACATGAAAAAATACAACACGTAGGCTAATGAATGTCAAGTGAAACTGAACGGCTTTTGGCTTTTTTTTTAACCTACGTTATCCTAGCCATCTACAAATGCACGTTTACTAGCTATCTAGCTATCCAAATAACTTAACTAAGACATAAGTTAACATAAGCACAGCATGGGGCTTGTATCACTTTGTACCTTGTACCATTTTTATTTCAGTAAATATATGTTCCAGCCATGGGGAGTTCCAGATAGTGCAGTTAACGGTTATCCATCAAACGTAACTCCGTAACTCCTGCTTCAATCCTGAAGCAGACCCCAGGCCAGTAAGATTGACAACGCAGTAGCTATCAAACCTAACGTTATAGCTTATACGCAAAAGGCAGTGAAATATCACCGGCCAGTTAACTATGGTTAACGATACGAAAACAACTCAAGTAAATATCTTTGAGGCTACAAGATAGCCACCACGTTAGCAAGCCAACAAGACGCCGTAGGCTGCACTTAATTTAATTTACCGCATTTGGAGGGACAGAAATATCAGTCGGGCTTGGTAACGTTTCCGCATTCCTTTGGCTGGCATACCCCAATTCAACCTGGGCATAGTGTAACTGTTAACGTTAATCCGCTGATGCTCTTGCACCCAGAGAAAGCACACTTGCGACCCATCAGTCATTGCTTGTAAATTGAAACTATTGGAATTGAAAAAACGAATTTACAATTTTTAATAACTAGCATAACTGGAAAAAAGCTAATACATTGAAAGAGACTAACTGTAGGCTACAACGATATTGCTTGTCAAATGGATATAGTCATTGGCCACGCCTTCTCAGGAATGTATTTATATTGGGGGCGGTAACAAAGTGCAAAACTGATTACGCGCAAGTGTACAAAAAGTACACTTCAACGTCATTTTCAATGACGTAGCCCATTTTTCATTTTCAACCCCGGAAGAAGAAGAATAGGCAATGTAACGGCTAAAATACTGAAATTAAACGTTTTGCCAAAAATTGTAGATATAATGCATACTATTGTTCTCTTCCATCTGAGGCAATGCCTAGATATTAGTTAACATCTCAAAAAATGTGTTTTAGTGTTTCCTACCCCTTTAATATCCATCCATGGCGCAGATGTGGCCGTTTGAATAGTAAATGGAGGAATATTATGTCTCATGCTGGGTGTTGGTAAGGTAGGCTGTGATGGTAGTTGGAAAGTAGGTTTTGTATCTGTTTTACCATCCTGCTCATCAGCTTCAATAACGCTATTGTCTTCCTGTGTGTGTTCATATTTTTGCAAAACCTCCATTTTAGCATCAGACTCAGCAAGCGCAGTCTGCATTGCATGCATTTCCTTTCTAGCCTTTATTGCAGCTTCAATCCT
This sequence comes from Ilyophis sp. 1 JC-2022, assembly GCA_022702515.1. Classification (NCBI taxonomy): domain Eukaryota; kingdom Metazoa; phylum Chordata; class Actinopteri; order Anguilliformes; family Synaphobranchidae; genus Ilyophis; species Ilyophis sp. 1 JC-2022. The sequence continues at coordinate 130,679,473 of CM040406.1, read as the reverse complement.
CTTTTGCTGGGCCTCAAACTGTGCTTCTCGTTGTTTTTCCTCGGCTTGCAGTTGAGCCTCCCTGCATCCTTTTTCTGCATGCCACTCTGCTTCTTCCTGTTCAATGGCCAACTTTTCTTTTAAAGCTGCAGCCTTTGCCTTTAATGATGCCCGCTCCATCTCCGCCTTTAATCTGACTGAAGAGGATGATGAGGTTGTGCTTCCACTCTGTGATGAAGACCTACTTTTATGTCTAGTGGTCAGGTTTGATGATGTAGACCTACTATCTGCAGCTGTTACCTGTCTGTCACACTCTTCAGCCTGCTCAGCGCGTTTTGAGACATTTTTCATCCATTCCTCACATTTCCAGAAGAAGTCATCCATTAGTTTATTTTTTGGATCAAACCAGCTCTTTTGATCATCCACAAATTCCTCCTCAGTCATTAATTTCTGCAGACCAGAATTAAGGTTCTTAAAGTCTTGCTGCAAGCCAGTAAAGTCGACACGAAGTTTATTTTTTACAGTGTCAACATTTGCATCATCTTCCATTAACTGCTCAATTTGCTTGTTCAAGCTAGTTAACTGGGATAGCTTGTACCTGCGTGCTTGGATTTGTCTAGCCTTGTGTTCTTCTACAGCCTTCTCAGTCATTTTTACTGCTCTTTTTTCACTGTCCTGTTCATCCATGACAAGCGAAATTTCCACCTTTTATCAGTAAAAAAGTCAATGCACCTTAGTGTTCCACTTCGTCATTCAGCCGAATGACAATTTTTTTCCATTTTCCCCCCCCCCCCCCAGTTACTCACACACATCAGTACGTGCCGTCCTCCGTAGCTCATGTCCATTAACCCTCCGTAACCACGCAGGGAAAGCTCCAGCTTACTGCTTGTTTTCTTCTTTTCCAAAAGTCACGTGAAGTTTCCTTTTTCGTTCATCCGTTTCGAGTCAGACTTTCCACGTTCCGTTGAAGAGCAAGTTTTTTGACTAATGTTTGTTCCTTCTTAGTGAAGCCTTAGCTTGACGCTCTAATCATTCCCTCGTTGTCATCCATGTCAACGACCAGAAAATAACTCCACAGGATCCTCTGGATTCAGTTAAATTGTTTACTTAAAAAAATAAAACAATGATTGGTACAAACAGTTTCCACAATGAGAAAATAAAAAATATAAGCGATAGAAAAAGAGAGAGAGTAAGAGAGAGAGGTCAAAAAACTGTGTGGCTCCACTTTTTGCTGCAGCGCGGCAGGGGACAGTAAAACTTTGCCGGAGGCTGCTCGGCCTTATGGCCTCAGCCGCCCAGGTGGTGCCACTTGGGCTGCTGCATATGCACCCGTTACAGCATTGGGCGACGGCACAGGGAGTGAGCCCGCACAAAGACGGGCGGCGACTCCTCCCCATTACCCAGAAGTGTCTGGTGGATTGGTAGCTCACCACCCCTGGCCTCAAGGAGGGTGTTCCCTTGGGGCCGGTAGGGGTGAGGGTGACAGTCACCACGGACGCCTCCATGACTGGCTGGGGAGCGGTCAGAGGTGGCCAGTCCGTGCAGGGGTCGTGGAGCCCCTCATGGGCAGGGAAACACATCAACCTGCTAGAAATGGAAGCAGTGCTTCGGGCATTGTACCATTTCCTCCCAGTGGTCTGGCACAGACATGTTCTTGTCCGGACAGACAGCTCCACAGTAGTCTCCTACATCAACCGCCAGGCTGGAGTTCGGGTCCCCAATCTTGCATGCGAAAGCACGTCAAATCCTGCTATGGGCACATGCCTAATGCATGTCCCTGAAGGCAGCGCACGTGCCGGGTACAACTAATGTGGCAGCCGATATGCTGTCCAGGGGTGGCCCGAGACCAGGGGAATGGCGCCTGCACCCAGAAATCGTGCAGTTAATTTGGTCCCACTTCGGGGAAGCACAGGTGGACCTCTTCGCATCCAGGGAGAATGCTCACTGCCCCCTGTGGTACTCTATGATGGACACGACGGGGACATTGGGCGTGGACGTGCTGGCACACCAGTGGCCTCCAGCCCTGCTCTATGCTTTTCCCCCCATGCCTCTCCTGCTCACAGTCCTGGCGAGGATCAGGAACTCAGGGGCACAGGTTCTGCTGATTGCCCCCAACTGGCCCCAGCAAAGATGGATGCCGGACCTACGAGAATCCCTACGGGGCACCCCCTGGAGCCTCCCAACCAGGGCGGATATGCTGTCGCAGGCCCAGGGCCTGCTGTGGCATCCGAACCCAGAATCTTTCAACCTGCATGTTTGGCCCGTGGGCAGAGTTGCTGGCAGGGCCTAGAATCAGCAGTGCTGGAGACACTTCAGGCGTCCAAGGCCCCCTCCACGAGGGCGCTGTACGCCGGGAAGTGGGGCAGGTTCGGCCGCTGGTGCGAAACTAACGGGTCTAGCCGGACCCGGTGTGATGTATCAGTCGTTTTGGCATTCCCTTTTTGAAGGTCTGGCGGAATCTACGCTGTAAATTCCTTCTTAGTGAAGCCTTAGCTTGACGCTCTAATCATTCCCTCGTTGTCATCCATGTCAACGACCAGAAAATAACTCCACAGGATCCTCTGGATTCAGTTAAATTGTTTACTTCAAAAAATAAAACAATGATTGGTACAAACAGTTTCCACAATGAGAAAATAAAAAAGATAAGCGATAGAAAAAGAGAGAGAGGTCAAAAAACTGTGTGGCTCCACTCCATGCTGTCTGACTGAATCTGACCAGGTAGCCACTCCTACACAGACATGTCCGGGCTTGTCTGCAATTAAACATGAACAACCACTATAAAGCCACATGGGGCGCTACAAAATGCCACAAAAGGAATACAGATAAACTCTTAAACAATCTGAGTTATCCACACACATTTTAAGTGCAATGAATTAAATATTACTCTATTACTTGCTGTAAATATGAATTGTAAATATTTAAATCTGTAAACACTGTAAATAGTCATTTTTAACAGAGTAAACATAAATCACCATGAACTTAAATTATTGTCCAAATATTAATTAACTAAAATTGCATTTAGGCTCCTACATTACCGGCCCCTAATTGTTATCAATGTCCTTGAAACAATTTCTCAAAAAGTGTCAACTTAAATTTAAGGAGCCTAAATAATATTACTATTACTTAGACGAAAGAGTCCTTAATTATTTGTCCCATTATCTTCACCTCATTTAAACTGAGGACTTGGCTTCAGAACAGTTCATCAGTTATCCTCTGATTCCTGAAGAAGACATAGCTTTGTTATAGGGCGACAAAGCTCGTTGGTCTTGGTCTTTACTTTCACCTGACGAACAAGGCCGTTTTTGTCAGGAAAAGTCTCCACAATTCTTCCAAGTGGCCATGAGTTTTTGGGTGAAGTGTCGTCCACAATCAACACCACATCACCAACACAGAAGTTTCTTCCAGGCGTAGACCATCATTGACGTTCCTGTCGCTGTGTGAGGTATTCTTTTTCACCAGCGTTTCCAGAAGACGTCAGCGAGGTACTGGATTTGTCTCCATCTGCGATTGGCGTATTAGTCGTCCTTATAAAATATTCCTGGTGGTAACTCGGGTTTGACCTTTAGTAGCAACAGATGGTTGGGCGTTAGTGCCTCTAAATCGTTGAGGTCTGATGATTCCTTTGTGATGGGTCTGCTGTTAATGACCGCTTCAGCTTCACACAGTAAAGTCTGGAGACCTTCTTCATCCAAAAGTTGCTCCTTCACTGTGACGTTGAGGATTTTTCTCACTGAACGGATCAGCCGCTCCCAACTGGCGGATTGAAATGCCACTGAACACCCCTCTGTTGCAAGTGTTTTTCAATCTTGCTCGTGTTCCATTCTTTGATCGATTTCTTCAACTCACTGTCAGCTGACCGGAAGTTGGTTCCATTATCTGAAAACATCTCTCTGACTTGTCCTCTTCTGGCAAGAAATCTTCTGATTGCATTGAGACATGATCAGCAGGATTCAGAGTGGTATTGATGTATCTCCACTGTGATGTCCGTGAGTGCTCCAGGATTGCTGTGACCCTATTAGCAACAAACGTCTTGAATCTGGTGCTTTCACTGTTCCGATACTTTAGCACAGCCGTGCTATCTGTCCAAAAGACCGATTCATGGAGCTCCAGCTCCTTCTTTAGAAGCTTGTCCATTTTTATTGCAACTGAGGCCGCAGTCAGTTCCATTCTTGGGATAGTTGGAGACTTCAAGGGCGCGACCCTTGTCTTGGCAATGATCAAATTGGATTGATATTCACCAGTTGCAGAGCGCAGCAGTAGGTAGCTTGTTATTCCATATGCGTCTTCACTCGCGTCAGCGAAGTGATGAAGCTGCGCGTAGACTGGTGCACCAAACTGCTTTGACTTGACACATCTGTCCACTCCAAATTTCTCGAGCTGTGGCAGGCTTGAGATCCACTTTTTCCAGCTCTTCACAACAGTGTCTGGCAGGTCATCGTCCCAGCTGTACTTTTGCCGACATAAATCCTGCAGGATTCTTTTGGCGGGCAGTATTACTGGAGCGAGAAAGCCCATCGGGTCAAAGATAGAACTGACAATGGAAAGCAGGCCTCTCCTAGTGTGTGGTCGATCTTTGAGGTTGATCTTAAATCTGAACTGATCTGATTCAGCACACCACTGGATGCCCAATGTTCTCTCCATCGGCAAGTTGTCCTCATCCAAGTCCAGATCTTGAAACTCTTGTGCTCTTTCCGCTTCTGGGATTGAGTTGAGCACTTTCCTGCTGTTGCTCGACCATTTTGTCAGTCGAAATCCACCTTTAGCCAACATGTTCCTCAACTCAGCACGGAGGCTGATTGCTGTATTTTCATCAGTAGTTGACTTGAGACAGTCGTCTACGTAGAAATTTTTCTTCACTGTTTTGGCCGTCTCTTGACCAGCATCAGGAAAGTCCTGCTTGAATTGCAGCTGCCAGAGCTCATCTAGCTTAGCCACTGAGATGCGGTTGGCAGTGACTCCTGTCAGTGTGTTTGTTTCCATTATGTCGCTTCCACCTCTGAGTGGTCCGTTCACTGTCCAGCCTAATATTGTTCTCACGGCGTATGGTCCATTGTCCACACTGTTAACCACTTGCAGTGGCTCCATCGCCCTGGGAACATTTGCTCCTATGAGTAATCCAATCTCTGCTTGGACTGTGGAAATTCTCACCTCCTTTAGGTGGGGCCAACTATCAACATCCTCTTGGCGGGGGATATTGTCCTTATTTAGAGTCATTTCCCATTGTTCGCAATGAGATGTTTACATTGCGTCCATTCAAGTTCAGTTGGTTTATCAGTGACTCTGTAGCAAAAGTAGCTGAGTTACCTGAATCCAAAAACGCGTACGTTGTCACTGTCTTGGTTCCCTTTTGTGCCTTGACACACACCGGAACGATCGAAAGCACACAATCGGCCCTTTGAGGGCAACCATAATGCTGATGTGGCCCGAGGTGAAAATGAGTTTGACACCACTGATCTAGAGCATTCTTGACATTGAAGCTTATGTTTGCAGCTGCTACTCATATGACCGTGTTTCAAACACGCAAAACACAGACCTTTGCTCCTCAAGAAGTCAATCTTGTCTTTATGTTGCTTGCTCTTGAGCTTTTTGCAGACTGTTAGGCTGTGTTGCTCTCCATTGCAATAAACACAAGGTTTGCTGCTAGCATCCACAGAGACAGGTTGTGTTTTTGACGTTGTTTGTTTGTAGTTTTCCGTCTTTGGAGGTGCAATGGTTGTTGTGAACACTTTCCTTGGTTTGAGTGTCTCTGTGTATTGTGGTTTTGGTTTTTGTCGTACAGAATCTTTCGTGCTTGGGGTGGTTTCCTTTATGTTTCCATAGAGCGGGTGCAAAAGATACTTGACTTGCTGGTTGACAAAGTCTACGAAATTTTTGAACTTCACTCTTTTCTTTCTTTTCTTTGTTCTTTCTTGCAGGTCGCAAGCGGACCTTCTCCAAGATTCTTTGAGTTTGTATGGTAGTTTGTTTGCCAGTGCCTTTATATTAGCTGTGTTGTCCAAGTCTTCCATGTAGCTAATATCTGTCATTGTGTTGGAACAGCCCGTGAGGAATAACGCGAAGGACTGAAGAGCAACACCGTCTTCTGGCTTGATTGTCTGCCAATCCAAAGCCTCATTTATGTAGGCTTCCGCTATCTTGAAGTCGTCACCGAAGAACTCCTTTAACATTTGTTTTGCTTTAGTATAACCTGCTGAAGGTTCCATGTGAATGCAACTCTTAACCAGCTCATGTGGTTGTCCACTTGTGTACTGTAGCAAAAATTTAAGGCGATCACGGTTGTCACCAGTGCGGCTTTCAATTCCATGTTCAATAGTTCTGATAAAGGACTTGTACTCCAGTGGGTCACCCTTGAATGTTGGAATGGTGAGATCAGGAAGTAAAGATGCTTTGTGATTCTTCACAAGGTACTCTGTTACGTTGGCTTGTTGAGAGATGGCTTGACAAAGCCCATCGAGCACTGGTTCTGGCTGGTCTTTAAAGGTAAACCCTCGGTTACATTCTCTCTCCGCCCACACCACAAATTCGAAAAATGCAATTAAATGGGCGTGGAAAGCAGCAGAGGGGGAGGGGCGAGAGCGAAGAGCGAGGCTATCGCCACCTGAAGACACGCCCACAAGGGAAAAGATGGCGAGTGAAACTGAGCCTGTATTAATCGCTGACTATTCGGTGATATCAGTCAATGGCTTCTTCGAGGTGGAGGACATCTCTCCTCCGGAATGCTCTGGGCTTTCCACCGACCAGGAGTATGAAGAAGGAAATAGTCCGAAGCCCTATCAGTTTCAGCCGTAGAGTTTTTTTTAGCCATCTATAACGTTACATCTAACGTAGCTATGCTACACGAACATGACAATAAAATATGTAAACGAATGCCAAGTGAAACTAAACGGATGTTAGCTGAAGGCTATAGGCTACGCTACGGGAGACTTCACAATCTGCTCAAATCGATATTCTGCCCAGTAAATTAACGTTTGTCAGCTAATATTCATCCTGACCTAACGCTACCTGCAGATTATACAAACATGAAAAAATACAACACGTAGGCTAATGAATGTCAAGTGAAACTGAACGGCTTTTGGCTTTTTTTTTAACCTACGTTATCCTAGCCATCTACAAATGCACGTTTACTAGCTATCTAGCTATCCAAATAACTTAACTAAGACATAAGTTAACATAAGCACAGCATGGGGCTTGTATCACTTTGTACCTTGTACCATTTTTATTTCAGTAAATATATGTTCCAGCCATGGGGAGTTCCAGATAGTGCAGTTAACGGTTATCCATCAAACGTAACTCCGTAACTCCTGCTTCAATCCTGAAGCAGACCCCAGGCCAGTAAGATTGACAACGCAGTAGCTATCAAACCTAACGTTATAGCTTATACGCAAAAGGCAGTGAAATATCACCGGCCAGTTAACTATGGTTAACGATACGAAAACAACTCAAGTAAATATCTTTGAGGCTACAAGATAGCCACCACGTTAGCAAGCCAACAAGACGCCGTAGGCTGCACTTAATTTAATTTACCGCATTTGGAGGGACAGAAATATCAGTCGGGCTTGGTAACGTTTCCGCATTCCTTTGGCTGGCATACCCCAATTCAACCTGGGCATAGTGTAACTGTTAACGTTAATCCGCTGATGCTCTTGCACCCAGAGAAAGCACACTTGCGACCCATCAGTCATTGCTTGTAAATTGAAACTATTGGAATTGAAAAAACGAATTTACAATTTTTAATAACTAGCATAACTGGAAAAAAGCTAATACATTGAAAGAGACTAACTGTAGGCTACAACGATATTGCTTGTCAAATGGATATAGTCATTGGCCACGCCTTCTCAGGAATGTATTTATATTGGGGGCGGTAACAAAGTGCAAAACTGATTACGCGCAAGTGTACAAAAAGTACACTTCAACGTCATTTTCAATGACGTAGCCCATTTTTCATTTTCAACCCCGGAAGAAGAAGAATAGGCAATGTAACGGCTAAAATACTGAAATTAAACGTTTTGCCAAAAATTGTAGATATAATGCATACTATTGTTCTCTTCCATCTGAGGCAATGCCTAGATATTAGTTAACATCTCAAAAAATGTGTTTTAGTGTTTCCTACCCCTTTAATATCCATCCATGGCGCAGATGTGGCCGTTTGAATAGTAAATGGAGGAATATTATGTCTCATGCTGGGTGTTGGTAAGGTAGGCTGTGATGGTAGTTGGAAAGTAGGTTTTGTATCTGTTTTACCATCCTGCTCATCAGCTTCAATAACGCTATTGTCTTCCTGTGTGTGTTCATATTTTTGCAAAACCTCCATTTTAGCATCAGACTCAGCAAGCGCAGTCTGCATTGCATGCATTTCCTTTCTAGCCTTTATTGCAGCTTCAATCCTCTTTTGCTGGGCCTCAAACTGTGCTTCTCGTTGTTTTTCCTCGGCTTGCAGTTGAGCCTCCCTGCATCCTTTTTCTGCATGCCACTCTGCTTCTTCCTGTTCAATGGCCAACTTTTCTTTTAAAGCTGCAGCCTTTGCCTTTAATGATGCCCGCTCCATCTCCGCCTTTAATCTGACTGAAGAGGATGATGAGGTTGTGCTTCCACTCTGTGATGAAGACCTACTTTTATGTCTAGTGGTCAGGTTTGATGATGTAGACCTACTATCTGCAGCTGTTACCTGTCTGTCACACTCTTCAGCCTGCTCAGCGCGTTTTGAGACATTTTTCATCCATTCCTCACATTTCCAGAAGAAGTCATCCATTAGTTTATTTTTTGGATCAAACCAGCTCTTTTGATCATCCACAAATTCCTCCTCAGTCATTAATTTCTGCAGACCAGAATTAAGGTTCTTAAAGTCTTGCTGCAAGCCAGTAAAGTCGACACGAAGTTTATTTTTTACAGTGTCAACATTTGCATCATCTTCCATTAACTGCTCAATTTGCTTGTTCAAGCTAGTTAACTGGGATAGCTTGTACCTGCGTGCTTGGATTTGTCTAGCCTTGTGTTCTTCTACAGCCTTCTCAGTCATTTTTACTGCTCTTTTTTCACTGTCCTGTTCATCCATGACAAGCGAAATTTCCACCTTTTATCAGTAAAAAAGTCAATGCACCTTAGTGTTCCACTTCGTCATTCAGCCGAATGACAATTTTTTTTCCATTTTCCCCCCCCCCCCCAGTTACTCACACACATCAGTACGTGCCGTCCTCCGTAGCTCATGTCCATTAACCCTCCGTAACCACGCAGGGAAAGCTCCAGCTTACTGCTTGTTTTCTTCTTTTCCAAAAGTCACGTGAAGTTTCCTTTTTCGTTCATCCGTTTCGAGTCAGACTTTCCACGTTCCGTTGAAGAGCAAGTTTTTTGACTAATGTTTGTTCCTTCTTAGTGAAGCCTTAGCTTGACGCTCTAATCATTCCCTCGTTGTCATCCATGTCAACGACCAGAAAATAACTCCACAGGATCCTCTGGATTCAGTTAAATTGTTTACTTAAAAAAATAAAACAATGATTGGTACAAACAGTTTCCACAATGAGAAAATAAAAAATATAAGCGATAGAAAAAGAGAGAGAGTAAGAGAGAGAGGTCAAAAAACTGTGTGGCTCCACTTTTTGCTGCAGCGCGGCAGGGGACAGTAAAACTTTGCCGGAGGCTGCTCGGCCTTATGGCCTCAGCCGCCCAGGTGGTGCCACTTGGGCTGCTGCATATGCACCCGTTACAGCATTGGGCGACGGCACAGGGAGTGAGCCCGCACAAAGACGGGCGGCGACTCCTCCCCATTACCCAGAAGTGTCTGGTGGATTGGTAGCTCACCACCCCTGGCCTCAAGGAGGGTGTTCCCTTGGGGCCGGTAGGGGTGAGGGTGACAGTCACCACGGACGCCTCCATGACTGGCTGGGGAGCGGTCAGAGGTGGCCAGTCCGTGCAGGGGTCGTGGAGCCCCTCATGGGCAGGGAAACACATCAACCTGCTAGAAATGGAAGCAGTGCTTCGGGCATTGTACCATTTCCTCCCAGTGGTCTGGCACAGACATGTTCTTGTCCGGACAGACAGCTCCACAGTAGTCTCCTACATCAACCGCCAGGCTGGAGTTCGGGTCCCCAATCTTGCATGCGAAAGCACGTCAAATCCTGCTATGGGCACATGCCTAATGCATGTCCCTGAAGGCAGCGCACGTGCCGGGTACAACTAATGTGGCAGCCGATATGCTGTCCAGGGGTGGCCCGAGACCAGGGGAATGGCGCCTGCACCCAGAAATCGTGCAGTTAATTTGGTCCCACTTCGGGGAAGCACAGGTGGACCTCTTCGCATCCAGGGAGAATGCTCACTGCCCCCTGTGGTACTCTATGATGGACACGACGGGGACATTGGGCGTGGACGTGCTGGCACACCAGTGGCCTCCAGCCCTGCTCTATGCTTTTCCCCCCATGCCTCTCCTGCTCACAGTCCTGGCGAGGATCAGGAACTCAGGGGCACAGGTTCTGCTGATTGCCCCCAACTGGCCCCAGCAAAGATGGATGCCGGACCTACGAGAATCCCTACGGGGCACCCCCTGGAGCCTCCCAACCAGGGCGGATATGCTGTCGCAGGCCCAGGGCCTGCTGTGGCATCCGAACCCAGAATCTTTCAACCTGCATGTTTGGCCCGTGGGCAGAGTTGCTGGCAGGGCCTAGAATCAGCAGTGCTGGAGACACTTCAGGCGTCCAAGGCCCCCTCCATGAGGGCGCTGTACGCCGGGAAGTGGGGCAGGTTCGGCCGCTGGTGCGAAACTAACGGGTCTAGCCGGACCCGGTGTGATGTATCAGTCGTTTTGGCATTCCCTTTTTGAAGAAGGTCTGGCGGAATCTACGCTGTAAATTCCTTCTTAGTGAAGCCTTAGCTTGACGCTCTAATCATTCCCTCGTTGTCATCCATGTCAACGACCAGAAAATAACTCCACAGGATCCTCTGGATTCAGTTAAATTGTTTTTTTTTGCGATCAATTGTTTTTATTTTCAAAAGAGAAGGGCATGACATAGTACAATGGCAGTAATCCAACAAATAATATACACTTCCCTTTTACCACCCCTCCAAAATACCCCCCCCCCAATGGCGACATCCCCCCTCCCCCATTGTCCCACCCCGATCTTCTTCATTGTTACATACAGTACATAACATTATACAGCACATAGCACACTTATCGTATCAGTGTTCTGTAGGCCAGAGTAAGTGAATAGAAATAAACAAACAAAAAGTTACAAATACAGACACAATTATAAGTACACATATACATGTTTCTCACTCCAGAAGACCCTTAACCACTGCAGCCGCAGAGGCCCAGGTTCGGATTGTTTTCTGACCAGCCCCATGCATTCTTGCTACAGATAACTCCATGTAGAGTATGCTCAGAAATGTTTGTAGCCACTGGGTGCGTGTGAGTGTGTGGGGGGGCTTCCAGCGCAAGGCCAGCATCTTCTTAGCCGCAGTTAACCCTGCTAATAAAGTGTGAATTTGACTAGAGGACAGGCTCAATGGTGAGGTGTCATTCAGAAGTAATATTCTAGGAGAACATGGTATGTCTACCTCCAATAAGTCAGATAAAGTGGAAGATACTAATACCCAAAAGGACGCCACGTTAGGGCATTCCCAGTACATATGTAAGAAAGATCCCACCTGACCCAGAGAGCATAGATCACAAACAGGAGAGTGTATGAGCTTCATGAGGAATCGTTTCCTTGGCGTAAGATATATTCTATGTATAAGTTTGAAGTGTATAAGTTTATGATTAAGGTTTTTTGATGTTTCATCTAAATTGTCCCAGACAGTCAGCCAACATATTTCGTCATTGGGTAGACCAAGGTCTCTAACCCACACTTGCTGAACAGCCAGAGGCCCACTAGAGGGCTCCAGTAAAAAAGAGTAAAGAGCAGAGACTAAGCCTCTCGTCCCTACTCCTACATCTAATAATGTGTGTAACTTGTGATTAACAAGTGGAGTATCCCAGGGCACGCCGTATGCTCGCATTGCAGATCTGAGGCGTAAATAGAAGAAAAAAGATGTACCTGGCAGATCATAAGTAGTTCGTAAATCATTAAACATCCTAAGACCTCCATCATCACAGATATCAGACATGACATTAACCCCTCTATCACTCCACTCCCTGAAAGAAAAAGGCACCCCACCAGTAAGTAAAGAATAGTTATGAAAAATAGGACTTTGTGTGTGCCACTTTAACATAGAGCCAGTCGCCCTCCCCACTGAGTGCCAAGTAGTCAAAAGGAAAGACATAATGGGGCCAAGCTTAAGTTTGGAGCGTTTAATGGAAATACCTGAGTGTATTAAATCTTGAAGCCGGTGAGGCAAGGCTAAATGTTCTTCTATAGGTCTCCATGATATTTTTACTTGGGGGTCAAGCCAATTGGACAGTGGACGCAACACATAAGACCAAAAATAGAATTTAAAGTGATTCAGTTAAATTGTTTACTTCAAAAAATAAAACAATGATTGGTACAAACAGTTTCCACAATGAGAAAATAAAAAAGATAAGCGATAGAAAAAGAGAGAGAGTAAGAGAGAGAGGTCAAAAAACTGTGTAGCTCCACTCCATGCTGTCTGACTGAATCTGACCAGGTAGCCACTCCTACACAGACATGTCCGGGCTTGTCTGCAATTAAACATGAACAACCACTATAAAGCCACATGGGGCGCTACAAAATGCCACAAAAGGAATACAGATAAACTCTTAAACAATCTGAGTTATCCACACACATTTTAAGTGCAATGAATTAAATATTACTCTATTACTTGCTGTAAATATGAATTGTAAATATTTAAATCTGTAAACACTGTAAATAGTCATTTTTAACAGAGTAAACATAAATCACCATGAACTTAAATTATTGTCCAAATATTAATTAACTAAAATTGCATTTAGGCTCCTACATTACCGGCCCCTAATTGTTATCAATGTCCTTGAAACAATTTCTCAAAAAGTGTCAACTTAAATTTAAGGAGCCTAAATAATATTACTATTACTTAGACGAAAGAGTCCTTAATTATTTGTCCCATTATCTTCACCTCATTTAAACTGAGGACTTGGCTTCAGAACAGTTCATCAGTTATCCTCTGATTCCTGAAGAAGACATAGCTTTGTTATAGGGCGACAAAGCTCGTTGGTCTTGGTCTTTACTTTCACCTGACGAACAAGGCCGTTTTTGTCAGGAAAAGTCTCCACAATTCTTCCAAGTGGCCATGAGTTTTTGGGTGAAGTGTCGTCCACAATCAACACCACATCACCAACACAGAAGTTTCTTCCAGGCGTAGACCATCATTGACGTTCCTGTCGCTGTGTGAGGTATTCTTTTTCACCAGCGTTTCCAGAAGACGTCAGCGAGGTACTGGATTTGTCTCCATCTGCGATTGGCGTATTAGTCGTCCTTATAAAATATTCCTGGTGGTAACTCGGGTTTGACCTTTAGTAGCAACAGATGGTTGGGCGTTAGTGCCTCTAAATCGTTGAGGTCTGATGATTCCTTTGTGATGGGTCTGCTGTTAATGACCGCTTCAGCTTCACACAGTAAAGTCTGGAGACCTTCTTCATCCAAAAGTTGCTCCTTCACTGTGACGTTGAGGATTTTTCTCACTGAACGGATCAGCCGCTCCCAACTGGCGGATTGAAATGCCACTGAACACCCCTCTGTTGCAAGTGTTTTTCAATCTTGCTCGTGTTCCATTCTTTGATCGATTTCTTCAACTCACTGTCAGCTGACCGGAAGTTGGTTCCATTATCTGAAAACATCTCTCTGACTTGTCCTCTTCTGGCAAGAAATCTTCTGATTGCATTGAGACATGATCAGCAGGATTCAGAGTGGTATTGATGTATCTCCACTGTGATGTCCGTGAGTGCTCCAGGATTGCTGTGACCCTATTAGCAACAAACGTCTTGAATCTGGTGCTTTCACTGTTCCGATACTTTAGCACAGCCGTGCTATCTGTCCAAAAGACCGATTCATGGAGCTCCAGCTCCTTCTTTAGAAGCTTGTCCATTTTTATTGCAACTGAGGCCGCAGTCAGTTCCATTCTTGGGATAGTTGGAGACTTCAAGGGCGCGACCCTTGTCTTGGCAATGATCAAATTGGATTGATATTCACCAGTTGCAGAGCGCAGCAGTAGGTAGCTTGTTATTCCATATGCGTCTTCACTCGCGTCAGCGAAGTGATGAAGCTGCGCGTAGACTGGTGCACCAAACTGCTTTGACTTGACACATCTGTCCACTCCAAATTTCTCGAGCTGTGGCAGGCTTGAGATCCACTTTTTCCAGCTCTTCACAACAGTGTCTGGCAGGTCATCGTCCCAGCTGTACTTTTGCCGACATAAATCCTGCAGGATTCTTTTGGCGGGCAGTATTACTGGAGCGAGAAAGCCCATCGGGTCAAAGATAGAACTGACAATGGAAAGCAGGCCTCTCCTAGTGTGTGGTCGATCTTTGAGGTTGATCTTAAATCTGAACTGATCTGATTCAGCACACCACTGGATGCCCAATGTTCTCTCCATCGGCAAGTTGTCCTCATCCAAGTCCAGATCTTGAAACTCTTGTGCTCTTTCCGCTTCTGGGATTGAGTTGAGCACTTTCCTGCTGTTGCTCGACCATTTTGTCAGTCGAAATCCACCTTTAGCCAACATGTTCCTCAACTCAGCACGGAGGCTGATTGCTGTATTTTCATCAGTAGTTGACTTGAGACAGTCGTCTACGTAGAAATTTTTCTTCACTGTTTTGGCCGTCTCTTGACCAGCATCAGGAAAGTCCTGCTTGAATTGCAGCTGCCAGAGCTCATCTAGCTTAGCCACTGAGATGCGGTTGGCAGTGACTCCTGTCAGTGTGTTTGTTTCCATTATGTCGCTTCCACCTCTGAGTGGTCCGTTCACTGTCCAGCCTAATATTGTTCTCACGGCGTATGGTCCATTGTCCACACTGTTAACCACTTGCAGTGGCTCCATCGCCCTGGGAACATTTGCTCCTATGAGTAATCCAATCTCTGCTTGGACTGTGGAAATTCTCACCTCCTTTAGGTGGGGCCAACTATCAACATCCTCTTGGCGGGGGATATTGTCCTTATTTAGAGTCATTTCCCATTGTTCGCAATGAGATGTTTACATTGCGTCCATTCAAGTTCAGTTGGTTTATCAGTGACTCTGTAGCAAAAGTAGCTGAGTTACCTGAATCCAAAAACGCGTACGTTGTCACTGTCTTGGTTCCCTTTTGTGCCTTGACACACACCGGAACGATCGAAAGCACACAATCGGCCCTTTGAGGGCAACCATAATGCTGATGTGGCCCGAGGTGAAAATGAGTTTGACACCACTGATCTAGAGCATTCTTGACATTGAAGCTTATGTTTGCAGCTGCTACTCATATGACCGTGTTTCAAACACGCAAAACACAGACCTTTGCTCCTCAAGAAGTCAATCTTGTCTTTATGTTGCTTGCTCTTGAGCTTTTTGCAGACTGTTAGGCTGTGTTGCTCTCCATTGCAATAAACACAAGGTTTGCTGCTAGCATCCACAGAGACAGGTTGTGTTTTTGACGTTGTTTGTTTGTAGTTTTCCGTCTTTGGAGGTGCAATGGTTGTTGTGAACACTTTCCTTGGTTTGAGTGTCTCTGTGTATTGTGGTTTTGGTTTTTGTCGTACAGAATCTTTCGTGCTTGGGGTGGTTTCCTTTATGTTTCCATAGAGCGGGTGCAAAAGATACTTGACTTGCTGGTTGACAAAGTCTACGAAATTTTTGAACTTCACTCTTTTCTTTCTTTTCTTTGTTCTTTCTTGCAGGTCGCAAGCGGACCTTCTCCAAGATTCTTTGAGTTTGTATGGTAGTTTGTTTGCCAGTGCCTTTATATTAGCTGTGTTGTCCAAGTCTTCCATGTAGCTAATATCTGTCATTGTGTTGGAACAGCCCGTGAGGAATAACGCGAAGGACTGAAGAGCAACACCGTCTTCTGGCTTGATTGTCTGCCAATCCAAAGCCTCATTTATGTAGGCTTCCGCTATCTTGAAGTCGTCACCGAAGAACTCCTTTAACATTTGTTTTGCTTTAGTATAACCTGCTGAAGGTTCCATGTGAATGCAACTCTTAACCAGCTCATGTGGTTGTCCACTTGTGTACTGTAGCAAAAATTTAAGGCGATCACGGTTGTCACCAGTGCGGCTTTCAATTCCATGTTCAATAGTTCTGATAAAGGACTTGTACTCCAGTGGGTCACCCTTGAATGTTGGAATGGTGAGATCAGGAAGTAAAGATGCTTTGTGATTCTTCACAAGGTACTCTGTTACGTTGGCTTGTTGAGAGATGGCTTGACAAAGCCCATCGAGCACTGGTTCTGGCTGGTCTTTAAAGGTAAACCCTCGGTTACATTCTCTCTCCGCCCACACCACAAATTCGAAAAATGCAATTAAATGGGCGTGGAAAGCAGCAGAGGGGGAGGGGCGAGAGCGAAGAGCGAGGCTATCGCCACCTGAAGACACGCCCACAAGGGAAAAGATGGCGAGTGAAACTGAGCCTGTATTAATCGCTGACTATTCGGTGATATCAGTCAATGGCTTCTTCGAGGTGGAGGACATCTCTCCTCCGGAATGCTCTGGGCTTTCCACCGACCAGGAGTATGAAGAAGGAAATAGTCCGAAGCCCTATCAGTTTCAGCCGTAGAGTTTTTTTTAGCCATCTATAACGTTACATCTAACGTAGCTATGCTACACGAACATGACAATAAAATATGTAAACGAATGCCAAGTGAAACTAAACGGATGTTAGCTGAAGGCTATAGGCTACGCTACGGGAGACTTCACAATCTGCTCAAATCGATATTCTGCCCAGTAAATTAACGTTTGTCAGCTAATATTCATCCTGACCTAACGCTACCTGCAGATTATACAAACATGAAAAAATACAACACGTAGGCTAATGAATGTCAAGTGAAACTGAACGGCTTTTGGCTTTTTTTTTAACCTACGTTATCCTAGCCATCTACAAATGCACGTTTACTAGCTATCTAGCTATCCAAATAACTTAACTAAGACATAAGTTAACATAAGCACAGCATGGGGCTTGTATCACTTTGTACCTTGTACCATTTTTATTTCAGTAAATATATGTTCCAGCCATGGGGAGTTCCAGATAGTGCAGTTAACGGTTATCCATCAAACGTAACTCCGTAACTCCTGC
The DNA here is from genome assembly GCA_022702515.1 of Ilyophis sp. 1 JC-2022. Taxonomy (NCBI): domain Eukaryota; kingdom Metazoa; phylum Chordata; class Actinopteri; order Anguilliformes; family Synaphobranchidae; genus Ilyophis; species Ilyophis sp. 1 JC-2022. The sequence goes on along the minus strand of CM040406.1, from coordinate 130,662,316 downwards.
TTCAATCCTGAAGCAGACCCCAGGCCAGTAAGATTGACAACGCAGTAGCTATCAAACCTAACGTTATAGCTTATACGCAAAAGGCAGTGAAATATCACCGGCCAGTTAACTATGGTTAACGATACGAAAACAACTCAAGTAAATATCTTTGAGGCTACAAGATAGCCACCACGTTAGCAAGCCAACAAGACGCCGTAGGCTGCACTTAATTTAATTTACCGCATTTGGAGGGACAGAAATATCAGTCGGGCTTGGTAACGTTTCCGCATTCCTTTGGCTGGCATACCCCAATTCAACCTGGGCATAGTGTAACTGTTAACGTTAATCCGCTGATGCTCTTGCACCCAGAGAAAGCACACTTGCGACCCATCAGTCATTGCTTGTAAATTGAAACTATTGGAATTGAAAAAACGAATTTACAATTTTTAATAACTAGCATAACTGGAAAAAAGCTAATACATTGAAAGAGACTAACTGTAGGCTACAACGATATTGCTTGTCAAATGGATATAGTCATTGGCCACGCCTTCTCAGGAATGTATTTATATTGGGGGCGGTAACAAAGTGCAAAACTGATTACGCGCAAGTGTACAAAAAGTACACTTCAACGTCATTTTCAATGACGTAGCCCATTTTTCATTTTCAACCCCGGAAGAAGAAGAATAGGCAATGTAACGGCTAAAATACTGAAATTAAACGTTTTGCCAAAAATTGTAGATATAATGCATACTATTGTTCTCTTCCATCTGAGGCAATGCCTAGATATTAGTTAACATCTCAAAAAATGTGTTTTAGTGTTTCCTACCCCTTTAATATCCATCCATGGCGCAGATGTGGCCGTTTGAATAGTAAATGGAGGAATATTATGTCTCATGCTGGGTGTTGGTAAGGTAGGCTGTGATGGTAGTTGGAAAGTAGGTTTTGTATCTGTTTTACCATCCTGCTCATCAGCTTCAATAACGCTATTGTCTTCCTGTGTGTGTTCATATTTTTGCAAAACCTCCATTTTAGCATCAGACTCAGCAAGCGCAGTCTGCATTGCATGCATTTCCTTTCTAGCCTTTATTGCAGCTTCAATCCTCTTTTGCTGGGCCTCAAACTGTGCTTCTCGTTGTTTTTCCTCGGCTTGCAGTTGAGCCTCCCTGCATCCTTTTTCTGCATGCCACTCTGCTTCTTCCTGTTCAATGGCCAACTTTTCTTTTAAAGCTGCAGCCTTTGCCTTTAATGATGCCCGCTCCATCTCCGCCTTTAATCTGACTGAAGAGGATGATGAGGTTGTGCTTCCACTCTGTGATGAAGACCTACTTTTATGTCTAGTGGTCAGGTTTGATGATGTAGACCTACTATCTGCAGCTGTTACCTGTCTGTCACACTCTTCAGCCTGCTCAGCGCGTTTTGAGACATTTTTCATCCATTCCTCACATTTCCAGAAGAAGTCATCCATTAGTTTATTTTTTGGATCAAACCAGCTCTTTTGATCATCCACAAATTCCTCCTCAGTCATTAATTTCTGCAGACCAGAATTAAGGTTCTTAAAGTCTTGCTGCAAGCCAGTAAAGTCGACACGAAGTTTATTTTTTACAGTGTCAACATTTGCATCATCTTCCATTAACTGCTCAATTTGCTTGTTCAAGCTAGTTAACTGGGATAGCTTGTACCTGCGTGCTTGGATTTGTCTAGCCTTGTGTTCTTCTACAGCCTTCTCAGTCATTTTTACTGCTCTTTTTTCACTGTCCTGTTCATCCATGACAAGCGAAATTTCCACCTTTTATCAGTAAAAAAGTCAATGCACCTTAGTGTTCCACTTCGTCATTCAGCCGAATGACAATTTTTTTCCATTTCCCCCCCCCCCCCCCAGTTACTCACACACATCAGTACGTGCCGTCCTCCGTAGCTCATGTCCATTAACCCTCCGTAACCACGCAGGGAAAGCTCCAGCTTACTGCTTGTTTTCTTCTTTTCCAAAAGTCACGTGAAGTTTCCTTTTTCGTTCATCCGTTTCGAGTCAGACTTTCCACGTTCCGTTGAAGAGCAAGTTTTTTGACTAATGTTTGTTCCTTCTTAGTGAAGCCTTAGCTTGACGCTCTAATCATTCCCTCGTTGTCATCCATGTCAACGACCAGAAAATAACTCCACAGGATCCTCTGGATTCAGTTAAATTGTTTACTTAAAAAAATAAAACAATGATTGGTACAAACAGTTTCCACAATGAGAAAATAAAAAATATAAGCGATAGAAAAAGAGAGAGAGTAAGAGAGAGAGGTCAAAAAACTGTGTGGCTCCACTTTTTGCTGCAGCGCGGCAGGGGACAGTAAAACTTTGCCGGAGGCTGCTCGGCCTTATGGCCTCAGCCGCCCAGGTGGTGCCACTTGGGCTGCTGCATATGCACCCGTTACAGCATTGGGCGACGGCACAGGGAGTGAGCCCGCACAAAGACGGGCGGCGACTCCTCCCCATTACCCAGAAGTGTCTGGTGGATTGGTAGCTCACCACCCCTGGCCTCAAGGAGGGTGTTCCCTTGGGGCCGGTAGGGGTGAGGGTGACAGTCACCACGGACGCCTCCATGACTGGCTGGGGAGCGGTCAGAGGTGGCCAGTCCGTGCAGGGGTCGTGGAGCCCCTCATGGGCAGGGAAACACATCAACCTGCTAGAAATGGAAGCAGTGCTTCGGGCATTGTACCATTTCCTCCCAGTGGTCTGGCACAGACATGTTCTTGTCCGGACAGACAGCTCCACAGTAGTCTCCTACATCAACCGCCAGGCTGGAGTTCGGGTCCCCAATCTTGCATGCGAAAGCACGTCAAATCCTGCTATGGGCACATGCCTAATGCATGTCCCTGAAGGCAGCGCACGTGCCGGGTACAACTAATGTGGCAGCCGATATGCTGTCCAGGGGTGGCCCGAGACCAGGGGAATGGCGCCTGCACCCAGAAATCGTGCAGTTAATTTGGTCCCACTTCGGGGAAGCACAGGTGGACCTCTTCGCATCCAGGGAGAATGCTCACTGCCCCCTGTGGTACTCTATGATGGACACGACGGGGACATTGGGCGTGGACGTGCTGGCACACCAGTGGCCTCCAGCCCTGCTCTATGCTTTTCCCCCCATGCCTCTCCTGCTCACAGTCCTGGCGAGGATCAGGAACTCAGGGGCACAGGTTCTGCTGATTGCCCCCAACTGGCCCCAGCAAAGATGGATGCCGGACCTACGAGAATCCCTACGGGGCACCCCCTGGAGCCTCCCAACCAGGGCGGATATGCTGTCGCAGGCCCAGGGCCTGCTGTGGCATCCGAACCCAGAATCTTTCAACCTGCATGTTTGGCCCGTGGGCAGAGTTGCTGGCAGGGCCTAGAATCAGCAGTGCTGGAGACACTTCAGGCGTCCAAGGCCCCCTCCATGAGGGCGCTGTACGCCGGGAAGTGGGGCAGGTTCGGCCGCTGGTGCGAAACTAACGGGTCTAGCCGGACCCGGTGTGATGTATCAGTCGTTTTGGCATTCCCTTTTTGAAGAAGGTCTGGCGGAATCTACGCTGTAAATTCCTTCTTAGTGAAGCCTTAGCTTGACGCTCTAATCATTCCCTCGTTGTCATCCATGTCAACGACCAGAAAATAACTCCACAGGATCCTCTGGATTCAGTTAAATTGTTTTTTTTTGCGATCAATTGTTTTTATTTTCAAAAGAGAAGGGCATGACATAGTACAATGGCAGTAATCCAACAAATAATATACACTTCCCTTTTACCACCCCTCCAAAATACCCCCCCCCCAATGGCGACATCCCCCCTCCCCCATTGTCCCACCCCGATCTTCTTCATTGTTACATACAGTACATAACATTATACAGCACATAGCACACTTATCGTATCAGTGTTCTGTAGGCCAGAGTAAGTGAATAGAAATAAACAAACAAAAAGTTACAAATACAGACACAATTATAAGTACACATATACATGTTTCTCACTCCAGAAGACCCTTAACCACTGCAGCCGCAGAGGCCCAGGTTCGGATTGTTTTCTGACCAGCCCCATGCATTCTTGCTACAGATAACTCCATGTAGAGTATGCTCAGAAATGTTTGTAGCCACTGGGTGCGTGTGAGTGTGTGGGGGGGCTTCCAGCGCAAGGCCAGCATCTTCTTAGCCGCAGTTAACCCTGCTAATAAAGTGTGAATTTGACTAGAGGACAGGCTCAATGGTGAGGTGTCATTCAGAAGTAATATTCTAGGAGAACATGGTATGTCTACCTCCAATAAGTCAGATAAAGTGGAAGATACTAATACCCAAAAGGACGCCACGTTAGGGCATTCCCAGTACATATGTAAGAAAGATCCCACCTGACCCAGAGAGCATAGATCACAAACAGGAGAGTGTATGAGCTTCATGAGGAATCGTTTCCTTGGCGTAAGATATATTCTATGTATAAGTTTGAAGTGTATAAGTTTATGATTAAGGTTTTTTGATGTTTCATCTAAATTGTCCCAGACAGTCAGCCAACATATTTCGTCATTGGGTAGACCAAGGTCTCTAACCCACACTTGCTGAACAGCCAGAGGCCCACTAGAGGGCTCCAGTAAAAAAGAGTAAAGAGCAGAGACTAAGCCTCTCGTCCCTACTCCTACATCTAATAATGTGTGTAACTTGTGATTAACAAGTGGAGTATCCCAGGGCACGCCGTATGCTCGCATTGCAGATCTGAGGCGTAAATAGAAGAAAAAAGATGTACCTGGCAGATCATAAGTAGTTCGTAAATCATTAAACATCCTAAGACCTCCATCATCACAGATATCAGACATGACATTAACCCCTCTATCACTCCACTCCCTGAAAGAAAAAGGCACCCCACCAGTAAGTAAAGAATAGTTATGAAAAATAGGACTTTGTGTGTGCCACTTTAACATAGAGCCAGTCGCCCTCCCCACTGAGTGCCAAGTAGTCAAAAGGAAAGACATAATGGGGCCAAGCTTAAGTTTGGAGCGTTTAATGGAAATACCTGAGTGTATTAAATCTTGAAGCCGGTGAGGCAAGGCTAAATGTTCTTCTATAGGTCTCCATGATATTTTTACTTGGGGGTCAAGCCAATTGGACAGTGGACGCAACACATAAGACCAAAAATAGAATTTAAAGTGATTCAGTTAAATTGTTTACTTCAAAAAATAAAACAATGATTGGTACAAACAGTTTCCACAATGAGAAAATAAAAAAGATAAGCGATAGAAAAAGAGAGAGAGTAAGAGAGAGAGGTCAAAAAACTGTGTAGCTCCACTCCATGCTGTCTGACTGAATCTGACCAGGTAGCCACTCCTACACAGACATGTCCGGGCTTGTCTGCAATTAAACATGAACAACCACTATAAAGCCACATGGGGCGCTACAAAATGCCACAAAAGGAATACAGATAAACTCTTAAACAATCTGAGTTATCCACACACATTTTAAGTGCAATGAATTAAATATTACTCTATTACTTGCTGTAAATATGAATTGTAAATATTTAAATCTGTAAACACTGTAAATAGTCATTTTTAACAGAGTAAACATAAATCACCATGAACTTAAATTATTGTCCAAATATTAATTAACTAAAATTGCATTTAGGCTCCTACATTACCGGCCCCTAATTGTTATCAATGTCCTTGAAACAATTTCTCAAAAAGTGTCAACTTAAATTTAAGGAGCCTAAATAATATTACTATTACTTAGACGAAAGAGTCCTTAATTATTTGTCCCATTATCTTCACCTCATTTAAACTGAGGACTTGGCTTCAGAACAGTTCATCAGTTATCCTCTGATTCCTGAAGAAGACATAGCTTTGTTATAGGGCGACAAAGCTCGTTGGTCTTGGTCTTTACTTTCACCTGACGAACAAGGCCGTTTTTGTCAGGAAAAGTCTCCACAATTCTTCCAAGTGGCCATGAGTTTTTGGGTGAAGTGTCGTCCACAATCAACACCACATCACCAACACAGAAGTTTCTTCCAGGCGTAGACCATCATTGACGTTCCTGTCGCTGTGTGAGGTATTCTTTTTCACCAGCGTTTCCAGAAGACGTCAGCGAGGTACTGGATTTGTCTCCATCTGCGATTGGCGTATTAGTCGTCCTTATAAAATATTCCTGGTGGTAACTCGGGTTTGACCTTTAGTAGCAACAGATGGTTGGGCGTTAGTGCCTCTAAATCGTTGAGGTCTGATGATTCCTTTGTGATGGGTCTGCTGTTAATGACCGCTTCAGCTTCACACAGTAAAGTCTGGAGACCTTCTTCATCCAAAAGTTGCTCCTTCACTGTGACGTTGAGGATTTTTCTCACTGAACGGATCAGCCGCTCCCAACTGGCGGATTGAAATGCCACTGAACACCCCTCTGTTGCAAGTGTTTTTCAATCTTGCTCGTGTTCCATTCTTTGATCGATTTCTTCAACTCACTGTCAGCTGACCGGAAGTTGGTTCCATTATCTGAAAACATCTCTCTGACTTGTCCTCTTCTGGCAAGAAATCTTCTGATTGCATTGAGACATGATCAGCAGGATTCAGAGTGGTATTGATGTATCTCCACTGTGATGTCCGTGAGTGCTCCAGGATTGCTGTGACCCTATTAGCAACAAACGTCTTGAATCTGGTGCTTTCACTGTTCCGATACTTTAGCACAGCCGTGCTATCTGTCCAAAAGACCGATTCATGGAGCTCCAGCTCCAGCTCCTTCTTTAGAAGCTTGTCCATTTTTATTGCAACTGAGGCCGCAGTCAGTTCCATTCTTGGGATAGTTGGAGACTTCAAGGGCGCGACCCTTGTCTTGGCAATGATCAAATTGGATTGATATTCACCAGTTGCAGAGCGCAGCAGTAGGTAGCTTGTTATTACATATGCGTCTTCACTCGCGTCAGCGAAGTGATGAAGCTGCGCGTAGACTGGTGCACCAAACTGCTTTGACTTGACACATCTGTCCACTCCAAATTTCTCGAGCTGTGGCAGGCTTGAGATCCACTTTTTCCAGCTCTTCACAACAGTGTCTGGCAGGTCATCGTCCCAGCTGTACTTTTGCCGACATAAATCCTGCAGGATTCTTTTGGCGGGCAGTATTACTGGAGCGAGAAAGCCCATCGGGTCAAAGATAGAACTGACAATGGAAAGCAGGCCTCTCCTAGTGTGTGGTCGATCTTTGAGGTTGATCTTAAATCTGAACTGATCTGATTCAGCACACCACTGGATGCCCAATGTTCTCTCCATCGGCAAGTTGTCCTCATCCAAGTCCAGATCTTGAAACTCTTGTGCTCTTTCCGCTTCTGGGATTGAGTTGAGCACTTTCCTGCTGTTGCTCGACCATTTTGTCAGTCGAAATCCACCTTTAGCCAACATGTTCCTCAACTCAGCACGGAGGCTGATTGCTGTATTTTCATCAGTAGTTGACTTGAGACAGTCGTCTACGTAGAAATTTTTCTTCACTGTTTTGGCCGTCTCTTGACCAGCATCAGGAAAGTCCTGCTTGAATTGCAGCTGCCAGAGCTCATCTAGCTTAGCCACTGAGATGCGGTTGGCAGTGACTCCTGTCAGTGTGTTTGTTTCCATTATGTCGCTTCCACCTCTGAGTGGTCCGTTCACTGTCCAGCCTAATATTGTTCTCACGGCGTATGGTCCATTGTCCACACTGTTAACCACTTGCAGTGGCTCCATCGCCCTGGGAACATTTGCTCCTATGAGTAATCCAATCTCTGCTTGGACTGTGGAAATTCTCACCTCCTTTAGGTGGGGCCAACTATCAACATCCTCTTGGCGGGGGATATTGTCCTTATTTAGAGTCATTTCCCATTGTTCGCAATGAGATGTTTACATTGCGTCCATTCAAGTTCAGTTGGTTTATCAGTGACTCTGTAGCAAAAGTAGCTGAGTTACCTGAATCCAAAAACGCGTACGTTGTCACTGTCTTGGTTCCCTTTTGTGCCTTGACACACACCGGAACGATCGAAAGCACACAATCGGCCCTTTGAGGGCAACCATAATGCTGATGTGGCCCGAGGTGAAAATGAGTTTGACACCACTGATCTAGAGCATTCTTGACATTGAAGCTTATGTTTGCAGCTGCTACTCATATGACCGTGTTTCAAACACGCAAAACACAGACCTTTGCTCCTCAAGAAGTCAATCTTGTCTTTATGTTGCTTGCTCTTGAGCTTTTTGCAGACTGTTAGGCTGTGTTGCTCTCCATTGCAATAAACACAAGGTTTGCTGCTAGCATCCACAGAGACAGGTTGTGTTTTTGACGTTGTTTGTTTGTAGTTTTCCGTCTTTGGAGGTGCAATGGTTGTTGTGAACACTTTCCTTGGTTTGAGTGTCTCTGTGTATTGTGGTTTTGGTTTTTGTCGTACAGAATCTTTCGTGCTTGGGGTGGTTTCCTTTATGTTTCCATAGAGCGGGTGCAAAAGATACTTGACTTGCTGGTTGACAAAGTCTACGAAATTTTTGAACTTCACTCTTTTCTTTCTTTTCTTTGTTCTTTCTTGCAGGTCGCAAGCGGACCTTCTCCAAGATTCTTTGAGTTTGTATGGTAGTTTGTTTGCCAGTGCCTTTATATTAGCTGTGTTGTCCAAGTCTTCCATGTAGCTAATATCTGTCATTGTGTTGGAACAGCCCGTGAGGAATAACGCGAAGGACTGAAGAGCAACACCGTCTTCTGGCTTGATTGTCTGCCAATCCAAAGCCTCATTTATGTAGGCTTCCGCTATCTTGAAGTCGTCACCGAAGAACTCCTTTAACATTTGTTTTGCTTTAGTATAACCTGCTGAAGGTTCCATGTGAATGCAACTCTTAACCAGCTCATGTGGTTGTCCACTTGTGTACTGTAGCAAAAATTTAAGGCGATCACGGTTGTCACCAGTGCGGCTTTCAATTCCATGTTCAATAGTTCTGATAAAGGACTTGTACTCCAGTGGGTCACCCTTGAATGTTGGAATGGTGAGATCAGGAAGTAAAGATGCTTTGTGATTCTTCACAAGGTACTCTGTTACGTTGGCTTGTTGAGAGATGGCTTGACAAAGCCCATCGAGCACTGGTTCTGGCTGGTCTTTAAAGGTAAACCCTCGGTTACATTCTCTCTCCGCCCACACCACAAATTCGAAAAATGCAATTAAATGGGCGTGGAAAGCAGCAGAGGGGGAGGGGCGAGAGCGAAGAGCGAGGCTATCGCCACCTGAAGACACGCCCACAAGGGAAAAGATGGCGAGTGAAACTGAGCCTGTATTAATCGCTGACTATTCGGTGATATCAGTCAATGGCTTCTTCGAGGTGGAGGACATCTCTCCTCCGGAATGCTCTGGGCTTTCCACCGACCAGGAGTATGAAGAAGGAAATAGTCCGAAGCCCTATCAGTTTCAGCCGTAGAGTTTTTTTTAGCCATCTATAACGTTACATCTAACGTAGCTATGCTACACGAACATGACAATAAAATATGTAAACGAATGCCAAGTGAAACTAAACGGATGTTAGCTGAAGGCTATAGGCTACGCTACGGGAGACTTCACAATCTGCTCAAATCGATATTCTGCCCAGTAAATTAACGTTTGTCAGCTAATATTCATCCTGACCTAACGCTACCTGCAGATTATACAAACATGAAAAAATACAACACGTAGGCTAATGAATGTCAAGTGAAACTGAACGGCTTTTGGCTTTTTTTTTAACCTACGTTATCCTAGCCATCTACAAATGCACGTTTACTAGCTATCTAGCTATCCAAATAACTTAACTAAGACATAAGTTAACATAAGCACAGCATGGGGCTTGTATCACTTTGTACCTTGTACCATTTTTATTTCAGTAAATATATGTTCCAGCCATGGGGAGTTCCAGATAGTGCAGTTAACGGTTATCCATCAAACGTAACTCCGTAACTCCTGCTTCAATCCTGAAGCAGACCCCAGGCCAGTAAGATTGACAACGCAGTAGCTATCAAACCTAACGTTATAGCTTATACGCAAAAGGCAGTGAAATATCACCGGCCAGTTAACTATGGTTAACGATACGAAAACAACTCAAGTAAATATCTTTGAGGCTACAAGATAGCCACCACGTTAGCAAGCCAACAAGACGCCGTAGGCTGCACTTAATTTAATTTACCGCATTTGGAGGGACAGAAATATCAGTCGGGCTTGGTAACGTTTCCGCATTCCTTTGGCTGGCATACCCCAATTCAACCTGGGCATAGTGTAACTGTTAACGTTAATCCGCTGATGCTCTTGCACCCAGAGAAAGCACACTTGCGACCCATCAGTCATTGCTTGTAAATTGAAACTATTGGAATTGAAAAAACGAATTTACAATTTTTAATAACTAGCATAACTGGAAAAAAGCTAATACATTGAAAGAGACTAACTGTAGGCTACAACGATATTGCTTGTCAAATGGATATAGTCATTGGCCACGCCTTCTCAGGAATGTATTTATATTGGGGGCGGTAACAAAGTGCAAAACTGATTACGCGCAAGTGTACAAAAAGTACACTTCAACGTCATTTTCAATGACGTAGCCCATTTTTCATTTTCAACCCCGGAAGAAGAAGAATAGGCAATGTAACGGCTAAAATACTGAAATTAAACGTTTTGCCAAAAATTGTAGATATAATGCATACTATTGTTCTCTTCCATCTGAGGCAATGCCTAGATATTAGTTAACATCTCAAAAAATGTGTTTTAGTGTTTCCTACCCCTTTAATATCCATCCATGGCGCAGATGTGGCCGTTTGAATAGTAAATGGAGGAATATTATGTCTCATGCTGGGTGTTGGTAAGGTAGGCTGTGATGGTAGTTGGAAAGTAGGTTTTGTATCTGTTTTACCATCCTGCTCATCAGCTTCAATAACGCTATTGTCTTCCTGTGTGTGTTCATATTTTTGCAAAACCTCCATTTTAGCATCAGACTCAGCAAGCGCAGTCTGCATTGCATGCATTTCCTTTCTAGCCTTTATTGCAGCTTCAATCCTCTTTTGCTGGGCCTCAAACTGTGCTTCTCGTTGTTTTTCCTCGGCTTGCAGTTGAGCCTCCCTGCATCCTTTTTCTGCATGCCACTCTGCTTCTTCCTGTTCAATGGCCAACTTTTCTTTTAAAGCTGCAGCCTTTGCCTTTAATGATGCCCGCTCCATCTCCGCCTTTAATCTGACTGAAGAGGATGATGAGGTTGTGCTTCCACTCTGTGATGAAGACCTACTTTTATGTCTAGTGGTCAGGTTTGATGATGTAGACCTACTATCTGCAGCTGTTACCTGTCTGTCACACTCTTCAGCCTGCTCAGCGCGTTTTGAGACATTTTTCATCCATTCCTCACATTTCCAGAAGAAGTCATCCATTAGTTTATTTTTTGGATCAAACCAGCTCTTTTGATCATCCACAAATTCCTCCTCAGTCATTAATTTCTGCAGACCAGAATTAAGGTTCTTAAAGTCTTGCTGCAAGCCAGTAAAGTCGACACGAAGTTTATTTTTTACAGTGTCAACATTTGCATCATCTTCCATTAACTGCTCAATTTGCTTGTTCAAGCTAGTTAACTGGGATAGCTTGTACCTGCGTGCTTGGATTTGTCTAGCCTTGTGTTCTTCTACAGCCTTCTCAGTCATTTTTACTGCTCTTTTTTCACTGTCCTGTTCATCCATGACAAGCGAAATTTCCACCTTTTATCAGTAAAAAAGTCAATGCACCTTAGTGTTCCACTTCGTCATTCAGCCGAATGACAATTTTTTTTCATTTTTTTTTCCCCCCCCCAGTTACTCACACACATCAGTACGTGCCGTCCTCCGTAGCTCATGTCCATTAACCCTCCGTAACCACGCAGGGAAAGCTCCAGCTTACTGCTTGTTTTCTTCTTTTCCAAAAGTCACGTGAAGTTTCCTTTTTCGTTCATCCGTTTCGAGTCAGACTTTCCACGTTCCGTTGAAGAGCAAGTTTTTTGACTAATGTTTGTTCCTTCTTAGTGAAGCCTTAGCTTGACGCTCTAATCATTCCCTCGTTGTCATCCATGTCAACGACCAGAAAATAACTCCACAGGATCCTCTGGATTCAGTTAAATTGTTTACTTAAAAAAATAAAACAATGATTGGTACAAACAGTTTCCACAATGAGAAAATAAAAAAATATAAGCGATAGAAAAAGAGAGAGAGTAAGAGAGAGAGGTCAAAAAACTGTGTGGCTCCACTTTTTGCTGCAGCGCGGCAGGGGACAGTAAAACTTTGCCGGAGGCTGCTCGGCCTTATGGCCTCAGCCGCCCAGGTGGTGCCACTTGGGCTGCTGCATATGCACCCGTTACAGCATTGGGCGACGGCACAGGGAGTGAGCCCGCACAAAGACGGGCGGCGACTCCTCCCCATTACCCAGAAGTGTCTGGTGGATTGGTAGCTCACCACCCCTGGCCTCAAGGAGGGTGTTCCCTTGGGGCCGGTAGGGGTGAGGGTGACAGTCACCACGGACGCCTCCATGACTGGCTGGGGAGCGGTCAGAGGTGGCCAGTCCGTGCAGGGGTCGTGGAGCCCCTCATGGGCAGGGAAACACATCAACCTGCTAGAAATGGAAGCAGTGCTTCGGGCATTGTACCATTTCCTCCCAGTGGTCTGGCACAGACATGTTCTTGTCCGGACAGACAGCTCCACAGTAGTCTCCTACATCAACCGCCAGGCTGGAGTTCGGGTCCCCAATCTTGCATGCGAAAGCACGTCAAATCCTGCTATGGGCACATGCCTAATGCATGTCCCTGAAGGCAGCGCACGTGCCGGGTACAACTAATGTGGCAGCCGATATGCTGTCCAGGGGTGGCCCGAGACCAGGGGAATGGCGCCTGCACCCAGAAATCGTGCAGTTAATTTGGTCCCACTTCGGGGAAGCACAGGTGGACCTCTTCGCATCCAGGGAGAATGCTCACTGCCCCCTGTGGTACTCTATGATGGACACGACGGGGACATTGGGCGTGGATGTGCTGGCACACCAGTGGCCTCCAGCCCTGCTCTATGCTTTTCCCCCCATGCCTCTCCTGCTCACAGTCCTGGCGAGGATCAGGAACTCAGGGGCACAGGTTCTGCTGATTGCCCCCAACTGGCCCCAGCAAAGATGGATGCCGGACCTACGAGAATCCCTACGGGGCACCCCCTGGAGCCTCCCAACCAGGGCGGATATGCTGTCGCAGGCCCAGGGCCTGCTGTGGCATCCGAACCCAGAATCTTTCAACCTGCATGTTTGGCCCGTGGGCAGAGTTGCTGGCAGGGCCTAGAATCAGCAGTGCTGGAGACACTTCAGGCGTCCAAGGCCCCCTCCACGAGGGCGCTGTACGCCGGGAAGTGGGGCAGGTTCGGCCGCTGGTGCGAAACTAACGGGTCTAGCCGGACCCGGTGTGATGTATCAGTCGTTTTGGCATTCCCTTTTTGAAGAAGGTCTGGCGGAATCTACGCTGTAAATTCCTTCTTAGTGAAGCCTTAGCTTGACGCTCTAATCATTCCCTCGTTGTCATCCATGTCAACGACCAGAAAATAACTCCACAGGATCCTCTGGATTCAGTTAAATTGTTTTTTTTTGCGATCAATTGTTTTTATTTTCAAAAGAGAAGGGCATGACATAGTACAATGGCAGTAATCCAACAAATAATATACACTTCCCTTTTACCACCCCTCCAAAATACCCCCCCCCCAATGGCGACATCCCCCCTCCCCCATTGTCCCACCCCGATCTTCTTCATTGTTACATACAGTACATAACATTATACAGCACATAGCACACTTATCGTATCAGTGTTCTGTAGGCCAGAGTAAGTGAATAGAAATAAACAAACAAAAAGTTACAAATACAGACACAATTATAAGTACACATATACATGTTTCTCACTCCAGAAGACCCTTAACCACTGCAGCCGCAGAGGCCCAGGTTCGGATTGTTTTCTGACCAGCCCCATGCATTCTTGCTACAGATAACTCCATGTAGAGTATGCTCAGAAATGTTTGTAGCCACTGGGTGCGTGTGAGTGTGTGGGGGGGCTTCCAGCGCAAGGCCAGCATCTTCTTAGCCGCAGTTAACCCTGCTAATAAAGTGTGAATTTGACTAGAGGACAGGCTCAATGGTGAGGTGTCATTCAGAAGTAATATTCTAGGAGAACATGGTATGTCTACCTCCAATAAGTCAGATAAAGTGGAAGATACTAATACCCAAAAGGACGCCACGTTAGGGCATTCCCAGTACATATGTAAGAAAGATCCCACCTGACCCAGAGAGCATAGATCACAAACAGGAGAGTGTATGAGCTTCATGAGGAATCGTTTCCTTGGCGTAAGATATATTCTATGTATAAGTTTGAAGTGTATAAGTTTATGATTAAGGTTTTTTGATGTTTCATCTAAATTGTCCCAGACAGTCAGCCAACATATTTCGTCATTGGGTAGACCAAGGTCTCTAACCCACACTTGCTGAACAGCCAGAGGCCCACTAGAGGGCTCCAGTAAAAAAGAGTAAAGAGCAGAGACTAAGCCTCTCGTCCCTACTCCTACATCTAATAATGTGTGTAACTTGTGATTAACAAGTGGAGTATCCCAGGGCACGCCGTATGCTCGCATTGCAGATCTGAGGCGTAAATAGAAGAAAAAAGATGTACCTGGCAGATCATAAGTAGTTCGTAAATCATTAAACATCCTAAGACCTCCATCATCACAGATATCAGACATGACATTAACCCCTCTATCACTCCACTCCCTGAAAGAAAAAGGCACCCCACCAGTAAGTAAAGAATAGTTATGAAAAATAGGACTTTGTGTGTGCCACTTTAACATAGAGCCAGTCGCCCTCCCCACTGAGTGCCAAGTAGTCAAAAGGAAAGACATAATGGGGCCAAGCTTAAGTTTGGAGCGTTTAATGGAAATACCTGAGTGTATTAAATCTTGAAGCCGGTGAGGCAAGGCTAAATGTTCTTCTATAGGTCTCCATGATATTTTTACTTGGGGGTCAAGCCAATTGGACAGTGGACGCAACACATAAGACCAAAAATAGAATTTAAAGTGATTCAGTTAAATTGTTTACTTCAAAAAATAAAACAATGATTGGTACAAACAGTTTCCACAATGAGAAAATAAAAAAGATAAGCGATAGAAAAAGAGAGAGAGTAAGCGAGAGAGGTCAAAAAACTGTGTAGCTCCACTCCATGCTGTCTGACTGAATCTGACCAGGTAGCCACTCCTACACAGACATGTCCGGGCTTGTCTGCAATTAAACATGAACAACCACTATAAAGCCACATGGGGCGCTACAAAATGCCACAAAAGGAATACAGATAAACTCTTAAACAATCTGAGTTATCCACACACATTTTAAGTGCAATGAATTAAATATTACTCTATTACTTGCTGTAAATATGAATTGTAAATATTTAAATCTGTAAACACTGTAAATAGTCATTTTTAACAGAGTAAACATAAATCACCATGAACTTAAATTATTGTCCAAATATTAATGAACTAAAATTGCATTTAGGCTCCTACATACGCTAAGGGGATATTTGTCGGCCATATCGAACTACCATGACCTTTTTGAGGGCCGGCCGATGGGAGCTCACCCTCTCGCCAGTCAATTTCTCAGAGGAGCCAGGCGGCTTCGGCCGCCTAGATCGAACGCAGTCCCTTCTTGGGACCTGCAGCTGGTCTTAAATTCTCTCACTGAACCGCCGTTCGAGCCCCTGACTGGGCTCAGCCTAAAGCTCCTCTCTTGGAAGATGGCCTTCCTGCTCGCTATCGCCTCCGCGAGGCGTGTGAGCGAGCTGCATGCACTGTCGATACACCCTGTGTGTATACGGCTGGGGGACAGTAGCTCATCGGTCTCTTTGCGTCCCAACCCCGCATTTCGGCCTAAGGTCCTTTCGCGGTCATACGTCTCGCGGCCTATCGTGTTGGAGGCATTTCATCCTCCTCCCCATGAGACCCCTGAAGAGGCCAGACTGCACTCACTGTGCCCTGTCCGGGCCCTGCGGTCTTACATCTCCCGCACAAGTGCGGTTAGGAACACCAATAACCTGTTTGTGGGTTATGGAGGGGCTACACAGGGGCTTGCCCTGTCTAAACAGCGCTTAGCCCACTGGATCGTAGATACGATTTCCACGGCTTACAGCAGCTCTAACATGCCCCCTCCCACAGGTGTGGTAGCTCACTCCACTTGGGGCATAGCTACCTCCTGGGCCTTACTACGTGGCGCCCCACTCGCTGACATTTGCGCAGCGGCGGGCTGGGCCTCATCACTCACTTTCACCAGGTTTTATAACTTGGATGTAGTGTCATCGGCATCAGTTGCCTCCTCTGTCCTTGGGGCAGCTGAGCAACCTTGTAAGTAAAATGGTGATGATTCAGGGTTTTTATCACCCAGTGGTTATGTTCCACGTTCCCACTTGAGCTTGCTCGTCTGGTAAGAACAGCAGCCAATGGTGTAATTTTATTGATTGGTCTCGCACTTATGCTATGACATGCGGTCCTGGTTACCCCACTACATCCGCCGCCTGACTTATTTGATATACAGTAACCCATACCATGGCGTGTTGACCGGTATGAAATAGAACGTACGGGTTACGGTTGTAACCCCGGTTCATACCGTGGCGTGTTGACCGTATTCATAGAACCGGGGTTACAACCATAACCCGTACGGTTTGGGGAGGAGCCTAGCGACAGGTCAATTGAGTTTTAAATAATCGTTTTCTGCATCGAGCCATAATCTTTCAAGAGAGAATCGCGATGCATCTCAGAATCTATTTTTTCCCCCACTCCTAGTGATTTCCCATGTCAACTCTTATAACCGTGTTATCACACAAAGGGCAGTTAAAAAGACTGTCTTTCCTACAGTCCAAAGTGCATTTGCAAATTTCTTTGTCTACAGGGAGGAAACAAAGATAAGTGAAACACAGATAATGGCAAGAATACGAATCATGACAAATCCACATACATACATACAGTACTAAAACATCAACATACCTTTGAACAACAGTGCATTTTTCAGGTGCACATCCATGTGCCGCTGTATTCGTGACAACCAGGCGGCAGTGTAGTACAGTGGTTAAGGAACTGGGTTTGTAACCGAAAGGTCGCAGGTTCGAGTCCCACGTAGGACACTGCCGTTGTACCCCTGAGCAAGGTACTTCACCTGACTTTCTTCAGTATATATCCAGCTGTAAATAGATACTATGTATAAATGCAAAAATGCTGTGTAAGTCGCTCTGGATAAGAGCGTCTGCTAAATGCCTATAATGTAATGTAATGTAACCCAATTGCCTTAAATTTCGGGCAAAGAGGACACTGGTAAAACGTGCAGCAGGTTGTGCATCTGTTCAATGGTGGCTGTGAATCTGCCTGACAGATTGAAACGTGCATCTGTATAAAAAAAAGAAAAAAACAATACAATGTACAGTATTAATACATTACACACACTTTGTGTAGCTAATCATAACCTTAACTTCCTAAAAAGGGAAGGTGATTATGATAAAGGATGTTATTTGAACACAACTTTGTTGAATCATGCAGTTTATGTCGTGAAAACGTTTTTTTTTTTTCATCATGAGTTAATTAGTCAGTATCAGTCCAGAGAATTTTTATCGATAATGTTACACTTATGATGCCCAGAATATACATTTTTAATTAAACACCTACGAGACACAAGGTTATAACAAACAGATTGGCTGGCTACGACAAAACGCTGAAGAAACCCCATGATAAATGATAAATTGCGTGAGTTAACCGTTAATCAGACGAGAGAATGTTTATCGATAACATGAACGTTACACACACGATGCCCTGAATATAATTTTTTTTATTAACGTTAACATAAACGTTAAAAAAAAAAAAGTTGGGTCAGGAAGGAAAATGGCGGCCACGACAGCAGTGAGCTGAGAACGCCCTCGTTTTATCGTCCCATTTATAATTAAATAACTCTTCAAACTTCGGATAATGGCTACTAGCAAGGAACACAAAAATAAGTAGACACATGGTGGTTAGAATGATGAGTTTATATTCACCCCAACTGTGTTGAAATATGACTAAACAGGACAACAAGCGTAAAAGGACCAACCTAGTTTCTAGTGATTTAGAAGAAGATATGCCTAACGTTACAACTCCAGAGGAACTCAAAATGTTTGCCACAATAAACGAACAACTGAAAATATTAGATATGCTGCATGATTTAAAGCAAGACGTAACAGACCATCGGTCGAGTACAATAACTCTCTCATAGAAGATCTCAAGAAAGAAAACGCGGCACTCAAGGAAACAATGGGAGAGCTGCAAATGACAACTAGGCAATTAAGTTGAAAAATACTAAGCTTAAAAGCTCGTTTTTAGATCTACAGTGTAGAACCATGAGAGAGACCGACTATCGACGACCGGAAGTGACTAGGTGCCTTGTTGACTGACGACGTCGCTGTAGTATCGACATTCGCCGTTTTGCCACGGCATATTATCGATGTTCGTCGTTTTGCCAGGGCATTCATCACTTGACAATTTCCTCCCCCGTCGGGCTATGAATTTACATATTAAAATAGGGCTGCCCAGCTAGCCTACGGACCTGTGCCGATTCCGGCTGAGTGTCGGCTACGGCGACAGTTCTTCGGGACGATTCCGGCCAACCTTCGGCAGAGTCGCCTATTCAAAGATGAGGCCAGGTTGTGGCTAAATGCACTCGGGCCGATTCTGGTTTGAGGAGTTTCGCCCAGATCTGGCAATCGTGAATCGGGCCGATTCTGGTTACTGCTCGGCATGTTGTGAAAAATTTAACAATTTTCAATTAAACATTTGTGTATGTGCTTTTCTGTTGTATCCATCTTTCCATCAATCAGCAGCCAAGCGATCTTAGTATAAGAAAAATAAATATTGTTTGACCTTTAAACGGCCATAGGCTACATTTAACCAGTTATTATCTTTTGGCGTTAACGTTAGATTCAAATTATCAAAGGGATTGTGCGCTCTCCCATCAGACAGCACAACTTAGCAGCAGTCACTTGACTTGGTGATGAGGTAAACAAATAAATGACAGTTGTCATTCTGTGACCGATCGCGAGGATAACAACTAATAAACTGCACGAGAAACAGTCTCTCAGTCCCACTCTGACAGAACAAAGCGCACAGCTGGGTGAGTTTGACAACGTTTCCTTTATTCAACGTTAACAAAATACATTTTTAATGTTCAATTTGAATTTTATAGTCAATTTAAGATGTATATAGCTGAACACGTTTATTTTCTGGTTGTTGATGTTCACAAAAAACGTCATCTCCTTCTCTTTCAGAAATTGACCATTACCTGCTTCTGAGGTAAATTACACCTAACGTTAATTCAGCTTGCTAAGTTCTCATGTTAAGATAAACTAAATAAAAAGGTAACGGTAAGGATAACGTTACCTTACATTAGTGAAATATATTCCAAGGCAACTAATTCTCGGCTCTCATTTATTTAGTTAACGTTACTTCATTACAGTGTCAGTTGCTATCACATATATAACGTTAGCTACACGCTAATAGCTCTCGCTGTAACCAGCTACCGCAGTACCCAGAAGTTTTCATTTTAATTAAACTTCATAAATTTAAATGTCCCTTCAACATGCAAAAACACAATTAATACAGGCCTGTCTGGAACACTGTCAAACTGTAACATAATGCTTCTCTCTTTCAGAACTAGTCTGTGCTCACGAGAGCCGCATCACATCCGTGCCACTTTTTTTACCCTTTACCCGAGTAAGTGAAGGTCTCATACAGCCTCAATGCAAAAACACAATCAATATAGGCCTGTCTGGCATACTGTCAAGATGGGACAAAGACACTAACATGATGTTCTCTCTCGGTCTCTTTCAGAACTTGATCGTGCTCACCAGAACCCCAACCCATCCCTGCTAGCCCACCCCACTCTTAAATTTCTAGAGTAAGTGAAGACACCGTACACAATAAATAATATTTCTCAAATATATAATTTCACTAAACCAACTACAACCATTCTAATTAGACTCAACACAATAGGCTCCATTTTGGAGGCACAGCACTGTAAAAAAGGGTGTAGCACACCATCATTCACTCTCAGCTGAATAGCCTACATGAAGTTATCAATCTTTATAACGTCTCTGCATTTGAATGGATCTCTATGGGAATTGGGGGGTGGTACTAGATTTAGCTGTAAATTACACTGGAACAGTATGGAACACATGGTTGGCTAAATGGCTCCAAGTCATCAAGGGTCTGACGTATCAAACAAGCCTTAAACCATCACTCTGCTGCCAGAAATACAGTAGATATGGATGAATAACTTGAAGGGTTTCTTCTCCTGACTTATTCTTCCATAGAGTTCAATTGGAAAATTGTAACCATGTATTCCATACTGTTCCAGCGTAATTTACAGCTAAATCTAGTCCCACCGCCCAATTCCCGTAGAGATCGATTCAAATGCAGAGACGTTATAGTATCACTTGTAAGAGTACCATAAAATAATATATCAAGAGCCTTTTGATGTTGTTGGGTCACAGACATCAGAAAGTCATGGCATGCATGTGCAACCAAATATTAAAAATGATTACTTTATTCTATATATAAATGCAGGGGTGCCACATGGTTTTATTAAAAATAATTATTTCTTGATGAGGGATTTTTCCCCCCCATAATAAATTAACTTCAATTAAAGGTTTTCTCATTGTGAGATTAAGCTAATTCACCAAATGCTTAATTTTGTATAACCCTTTTTACTCATCTTTACCCAGGGTGCCAATAATAGTGGAGGGCACTATATATATATATATATATTTTTTTTTATTTTTTTTAAAAGAGAATTCACAATTAACTGCTTTATGCTTTTATGTGCATTTTACATACTGTCCAAACTCTTTTGGAATTGGGGTTTGTAATTGGGTCTAGAGAAAAGATAGCGAGAGGTGGTGGGAGCGAAAGATTATTTTGACAGTTTACATGAACATGGAGGGTTAATTGATGCTGAAAAAAAAAAAAAAAAGTATTCAAACATTACTACTGGTCACTCCTGAAAGAAAAAAAGAAGCTTTGTTTACTCATCCCCATTGACATGACTACGCAGACAAAATAAGTGTGGCCTATAGCCTATTTTAAACGAGGAAATCAGAACTCCATCCAGTTATGCTCTTTTGAACCAATTGTAGGCTACCGCACTTCTTACAACTGTCACTCACGTAGCCTATAGGCTATACTTCACAATTTGTAACATCGGACGACGTTTGCGTGTGTTTTACTTGTACATGAACAGTTTGTGATCACCTAAAAGTTAATGTGACCTTTTGTAGCAGACAAGTGTAGGATACGCTCTTCTATTTTTGTGATAAGCCCTGTGAGGCACAATATTTAATCCCTCTAAACTTGAAAAGCGTCTAATTAAGAAATTAACAGCTTAAACAGCTATTGTGGTTGGAAGGAAACCCAGCATACGCAACATTACCCCAGGAACGAGGTCGAGAACCACTTAATGCTAGCTTTCTAAATATATCCGAGTTAAATGTTAAATGTATCCCATCCCATTCATAAATGATGTAGGCCTATATTGTTAATTTAATGTATAAATTAATCTAGCTCATGGTGATACATTAGCTGCTAGGCAATATGGCTTTTCAAAGTTTGCAAACATGTCAGGCGCTGGAGCATATAGCTGGAGCCTACATTGTATTGATAAGACAGTGGCTCACAATCAAATGTGTTATGAATACAATTAAAGCAGATGTAGCCTACATTCTGACATTGCAGAACTTTAGCTGAAAACTTTAACGTTTGTATTTCAGATAACATTGTTGGGTTAGCAGGAGGAATGACCACAAAGCAGACGGAGGATCCTATCGAAATTAATAACCAATACAGTAGCAAAGAAAATTAACTGGAGAGGTGCGAATGGAAAGCAGGCATTCGAGAGACTGGCAGTAAAGGGAATTGTCGTTGGTAAGTGTTTGTTGATGAATTATAAAAATGACATATCTTTAAAGTTAAATGTAAAAACATCTTGCTAACTAAATACATAATTAGAGTGTTCTATCGTGAAATCAGTAGGCTACCTTGCACATTTGCACGTGAAAAAATATGAACTTTTATTAGGCTAATGTTGAACAATCATATGTGCACAAATATTTGATCTGTTAGCTATAACCACTTTCTATTTTCCACAAAGTTCTGGATTGCATTCAGTGTTTGAGGTGCAAACTGTTGATATTAGGCTACCTTTAGGCATAGAAAGCGAAATAAAA
The DNA here is from genome assembly GCA_022702515.1 of Ilyophis sp. 1 JC-2022. Taxonomy (NCBI): domain Eukaryota; kingdom Metazoa; phylum Chordata; class Actinopteri; order Anguilliformes; family Synaphobranchidae; genus Ilyophis; species Ilyophis sp. 1 JC-2022. The sequence continues at coordinate 130,640,113 of CM040406.1, read as the reverse complement.
TGTAGTGGATGGATGGATGGATCATGGACCCTGACCTTATTTGTTGGGCTGGTTTGTGATAGTGCAATTGAATCAAAATCACCATTGCATGGTTTGGTTACTTCTTGCACGTCAATTAAATTAGGTTATTTTGGGAGCTTCAATGTGTTATTCTTTATTTTTGTACTTTTAGTTGTTCATTTTGGCCTGCAGCTGAGCCCAAATTGGGTTGAATGTGCACACTAGCCTACTGCCTTGCTCTTGCTGTTTATTTTTGTCTGACCCTGGAACCAACCATGTAGGCTAATCTCGCTCTCTCTCTAATAGCTGCAGTGAGAAAGAACCACCTTTCCGCAGCGGACAGAGAGGGTGGGAGACAGGCGAGAAGGGAGAGGGTTCAGTGCTAGTGTGTGTGTGTGTGTGTGTGTGTGTGTGTGTGTGTGTGTGTTTTAGCCTACGGATGTTTTTTCTGCTTGTTTTTTTTTCATATTGGCTGTTATTCTGTAGGTAGGCTATTTAACGATGTTTCGTTATTTGTTATATTCCGTATTACATATAAGTGTTACATCCCAGTGTTACATCTCTGTGTTACATCCCAGTATTACATATATATACAGCAACAATAAACAGTAACATTCGACAGACTTGGGAATTCTCATTACCCACACAACACAACACAACGCAGACAAGATACGATCAGTTACACTAGGCCTATATAAAGATATTTCTCCCTGTGATATAAATGCATAGGCTACAGAACATTGGCTATAAAGTAAACTCTTATCAGAAAAGTTGAGAGATGTAGCATGGTTGGTATCTGTGAGGAAATTGGCGGTAAGAGCAGTAGCTATAGTGCAATGGAGCTGTTATGTATAGGCTAACGACCAAACAATGCCTAATGCCATGCTGTTCTGGTGATGAAACCATAGAACATTTTTTACTCAAATGCTGGTCAAGAATAGTCTGGATAGCAATGTCTGGCATTGGACTGAAAACAGACAACTTTTGCATGTGGAATATTTGATTCAAACGCAAAGGTGGGGCGATCAGAACAAGTTAGCTCACAACCGTGAGGACTAATAATTAGGGGAAGAAAAATAATAAAGGAAAAAAGAAAAGACAGGAAACTAATTCCTTAAGGCTAACAGCCAAAACGAAAATAAATCCACTAAAACGGGTACTACTAAAACTAGTAGAATACCAACGAAATCTCCTGAGCTCACATAATGAGCTAAAAACGGGAAACTTAGTAAAACAAAAGAACACTCGGCTGCCGTAGCAGAACGAAGGTACAAAGAAAAACTGTCTCAGAGAGAACAGCAAAGTACAAAGTACCAAACGCTACCAGGCGGACAACAATCCTATACCCGATTAAATAGCTATAGTTAATATCGCTAGTTCCTGGCTATACCTGGCTGGAAAGCAATGTCGTGAGACAATCGAGCTCCGGAGAAGCGGAAGTGAGAAACATAAATAACCCGCACGTAGAAGCCCAGGTGAAACCAATAACGAGACTGGCAAACCATGTAACGTGGAAAAAATTGGATTGATTAACAATCGTGAAGGCAGGATGAGAGCCGCAAAAGAAAAGCAAACAAACAGTCACAAACCACTACAGGACCCCCCCCCCCCCCCCCTCTAAGGCATGACCTCAGACGATCCCTCAGGCCGACTACTGCGGAAATCTCAAATTAAATCCGGATCTAAAATATCTCTGGTCGGAACCCAACACCGCTCCTCTGGACCATACCCCTCCCAGTCCACCAAAAACTGCCACCCCCTGCCCACCCGTCTCTCCGCCACAATACGGTGGATGGTATACACAGGACCTCCATCCACAAACCGAGGAGGTCTCTCAGCAGGACAAGCAACGGGGTGAATGGGGTGAATCCGCATGGAGCGTGGCAACTGCAGACGGACTGTTACTAGATTTATCTTCCGGATAATCTTAAACGGTCCAATGTACCGTGGGGCAAGTTTCCGTGACTCAACCCTCAAGGGCAAATCACGCTGACCGACTCGACAAGATGGAGCTATCCGGTGATGTCTGTCGACCGAAACCTTTTGGGATGCCGATGCTTGCAACAGAGATGAGCGAACTTGTTTCCAAACCGAGTGACACCTCCGAACAAAATGACCAGCCGAAGGAAGCTCGTGGAGGCATTATGCAGAGTATTATGTGCGTACTTCGCCTAAGGAAGATACCGACTCCACGGCGTAGGATTAGGTGCCGCCAAGCAATGAAGGGTGTTCTCCATTGTCTGGCTAGTTCTTTCTGTCTGCCCGTTAGTTTTTCTTCTGGGTTTCACCCACAAACTAACTGAAGCGCCCAACTAGGCGCAAAAAGAACGCCAGAACTTGGCGACAAACTGAGGACCCCGATCAGACACAATATCCAGAGGTAACCCGTGAACTCAGAACACATGCGCAATGACTAACTGAGTGGTCTCCAGCGCTGATGGTAACTTAGCCAAGGCGAGAAAATGTGCAGCCTTGGAAAATCTGTCCACAATAACAAGGATCACCGTATTACCTTGTGAGTCGGGTAATCCAGCAACAAAGTCCAATGCTATGTGACTCCAAGGTCGCCTAGGTATGGGCCGCAACAACGCCGAAGGTGAGAGTCGAGAACTCTTACTCCAAGCGCACACAGCACACGCCATGACAAATTTGCGCACATCCTTCTCAATGCCTGGCCATCAGAACTGTCTGGACAAAAATTCCTTAGTTCGATAGACACCAGGGTGCGCCGCGAACTGAGAGGAATGGCCCCACTGTAGCACTGGAGATCTGGCCTCAAGAGGAACAAAAAGGCGCCCGACGGGACCCCCACCTGGATCCGGGTTGCGCAGTAACGCCTCATCGATATAATCTTTCATAGCCGCACTCTCGGGAGCTGACAAGGAATAAAGACTCCCTCTCATAGGAGCATTACCCGGATACAGCTCAATAGCACAAAAATAAAATGGCGGTGGGGCGGAAGGGTGGTTGCCCTCTGTTTGCTAAACGAGCAACTACTGTTAAAACGGATTGAAGAATAGTCAGAATGGTAAAGATTCAGCCAATAATCACCTCCAGAAAGATCAAAGATGATCTAAAATTACCTGTAAGTGCTGTTACAGTCAGAAGACGTTTGATCGAAGCTAAGCTATCAGCAAGAAGCCCCCGTAAAGCACCATTGTTGAAAAAATGGCATGTGCAGAATCGGTTAAAATTTGCCAAGGAACACATCGATTGGCCCAAAGAGAAATGGCATAACATTCTGTGGACTGATGAGAGTAAAATTGTTCTTTTTGGGTCTAGTGGTCGTCAACCACCACCGTCAGACGACCCCCGGGTACTGAATTCAAGCCACAGTACACTGTGAAGACAGTGAAGCATGGTGGCGCAAAAATCATGGTATGGGGACACTACAGTGTTGGGCCTATTTATCATATACCAGGAATCATGGATCAGTTTGAATACATCAAAATACTTGGAAGAGATAATGTTGCTGTATGCTGAAGCGGAAATGCCTGAAATGGGTGTTTCAACAAGACAACGACCCCAAACACACGAGTAAGCAAGCAACATCTTGATTCCAGACAAAAAGGATTGGGGTAATGGGCTCAATCCCCCGGCCTCAACATCATTGAAAACTTGTGGGGTGACATAAAAAATGCAGTTTCTTTTTTTAAATTTAAAAAAAAAAAAATTTGTTTCTGATTTTTTCCCCATTTTCTCCCAATTTAGTAGCCAATTGAACCCCTATTCTACTTCAATTCCCCCCGTGTAGCAACCGCTAGAGAACCACCGCTATACAACCCCGTCAGCCGGTAGTAGGAAAGAGGCCGCCACGTCCTCTACAGGGCGCGACTCCCCAAGCTCCTGACCGTGATTCCAACTCGCCCGGGGCCTTATTTTGCGTAGCGATTCTCATCCGAGCCCTCCCCCCACCCGGAAGCAGCCGCCAATTGCTGCTCCCACAGGGCGCTGGCCATGCTCGGAAAATGGCAGGACCGGGGCGCGAACCCCGATCCTCGGAGTACAACTGCGCTGACTGAAAGTCAGCGCCTTTTACCGCTGTACCACCGCAGCGGCCAAAAATGCAGTTTCTGAAGCAAAACCCAAAGATTGACTCGATGCAACGCAGATGCGCAGCAGTTATCAAAAACAATGGTTATGCAACTAAATATTAGTTCAGAAAATTTAAAGTGGTTAAATCTTGACTACTTTCTTCAGTTTATACAGTGTTTGAGTTGAAGAGAGAAATGTCGACACTGCTCAACAGATTAATATTCCTTTTTTTTTGCTTTCTGTAAAAGAATAACGCAGACTTGATAAAATTTGTTAATGCTTTGATTTGGAATTGAATGTGTAATGTTTCCACTACATTTGAAATATGGAACTAAAAGCTATTCAAAAATATTTTCACTTTATTCACTGTACAAACAAGACAAATGCCCAGAATCATGCCTTAATTCAAGGCTAACACCACAGTTCTGTGGCCGACATTGAGCCGAGTCAGAATGGGTCAGACCCATTTGGTTAACTGGGTTGTAGAGAGCTGCACGGGAATGGGGACAGTGGAAATACCGCAGAATTTTGTGGTAATCCGCAGGTTTGGGGACAAAATAAAAAATATTTCCGCGGTGACAGCGGGAATGGGGATGGACTTTACGGTGTTCCCGCAGGAACGATAATGACATGAGATATTATTGTTATTATTGAGTTGCACTGGTAACAGTGACAAAATCGTCTGCCAATAATCATAGAGATGCAAAAGGCTGACACACAAGTAGCTACTCATTCATCTTAAAAGTGACCGTCTAGTTTGTGTGGAACAACACAAAAAAAGTGTGTATAGAAAGAGTTTGCTTTGATTAAAGTTGACGGGAATATTGTTTGTCAAATGCTACACGACATTAAAATTGCCGAGAGCTCTCGTGATGGAACCAGCGGTCTATGGACTCACATTATTGCATTAAACACATCCAGTAGCCTATACGCGCATCACAGATGTCCCGGGTTTAATTTTAAAGAAGCTAGACCTGCCCGCTAATGCCAAGAGCGAAATGACAAACGCAATCGTTCACACGTGTGCTACAAATAAGGTAATATGTTATTTAATCGTTATTTAATGAGTCATGTGCAGGTTATTATTATTATAAATGTAATATATTATAACACGTGTGCTACAAATAAGGTAATATGTTATTTAATCGTTATTTAATGAGTCATGTGCAGGTTATTATTATTATAAATGTCTTTGAAGTGTCAGCTAACATCCCTTTTCTTCTAAATCCCACAGAATTTTGAGATAATCTATGCTTTTGGTTAATTTGAACAGATTGCACATTTTCTTATTGTCTGCAATATGAGCAACAAAGTGCTGAGCATATTTTGCATGCACAATGACCTACATCAGGGGTGTCCAAACTACGGCCCGCGGGCCAATTGCAGCCCTTGAAGCGTTTTAAAGCGGCCCTCGAAACATTTCAGAATAATAATTAAATCTGGCCCGCTGCTACAAATGAGAAAAAAAATGCTGTCATTTTTTTAACACTAGGGGGCAGCATAGTAAAAGCCCAACTAAAAACAGATCAGCAGTTTGCGCGCCCCCCCAAACAAAAAATAATCTTATGCATTAACTAGCCAAAGTTCCTGTAGCCTACAAATCGTATTCTTATCAACATGGCGACTGCAAAGAATCGAAAGGTGGATAGTGAATGTAGGAGATTCCAGCCACGATGGCAAAATGAATACTTTTTCACTGATTACAGAGGCAAGTGTGTCTGTTTAATTTGCCAGGAATCAGTAGCGGTGATGAAAATAATTTAACGTTAAGAGACATTATGAAACGAAACATGATGCGTCTTTTAAGGCATATACTGGAGCAGCCAGAGAAGAGAAATCAAAGCAGTTGGCGGCAAGCCTATCATTGCAACAAACCCAGTTTTTTCGTGCTAATCAAACGCAGCAGAATGCTACGAGGGCTAGCTACGAGGTGGCTAAGCTAATAGCGAAGTATGGAAAGGCCTTTGCAGAGGGTGATTTTATTAAAAGAGTGCGTCACAAAAATTGTGGAGATTGTATGCCCAGAAAAGAAACAAGACTTCTGCAATGTTAGTGTTGCGAGAAACACAGTGGCCCGGCAAATCGAGGATTTATCAGCTAACATCAAGGCGCAAATATCAGACAAAGCTCCGTTGTTTCATTTCTATTCAATTGCGTGTGACGAGAGTACCGACACAGTAGCTCAGCTACTAATTTTTTTGCGAGGGGTTGACGATGATTTTTGCATTACTGAAGAGGAACTTCTGACTGGAACAACGAAAGGAGCTGATATTTTGGAAGCTGTGTCAGTTGCTATTCAAAATCGGAATCTCCCTTTGGACAAGTTGTGTGGAGTTACAACAGATGGTGCTCCAGCCATGATAGGTGAGCGTAACGGAATGGCTTCCCTGGTTTGCAGAAAAGTTCATGAGTCTGGGGGCGAGGCTGTTAAATTGCACTGTATTATACACCAGGAAGCATTATGCGCCAAGTCACGAAACTGGGCGATGTCATGAATACAGTCGCGAAAACTATTAACATAATTTGTGCGAAAGCACTCAATCACAGAGAATTTCGGACATTCCTGTCTGAAATGGATACAGAATATGGGGACGTGATCTACCACTCTGATGTGCGATGGCTCAGCCGCGGCTCCGTTCTCAAGCGGTTCTTCTCCCTCAAATCTGAGATCGACAAATTCTTAAGAGAAAAACGATTGTCCGTCGATGAACTGAGTGACCCTGTTTGGTTGGAAGACCTGGGATTTTTAACTGACATGACCGGACAGCTGAATGGCCTGAACACAGCCTTGCAAGGGAAAGACACAATCGTGTCACAAATATACTCACACATGAAAGCATTTGTCGTGAAGCTCCGTCTATTTGAGAGACAAGTCAGTGAACGCAATGCCGCACACTTCCCCTCTCTCCGGGAGGTAATCGACACTTTCCCAAATGCCAACAGCCCTGAGCAGATGGGGAAATATGTGACAGTAATCACGTCATTGATCACAGAGTTCAACACGCGCTTTCATGATTTTGCTTCTATTGAGAAGGACATCAACATGTTCTCATGCCCCTTCTCCGTTAACGTGGATGAAGCACCAGGGGACATACAGTTGGAACTCATCGAGATGCAATGTTTCTACAAGTTCTACAAGAGTTTGGAAAAGTCAAAATTTCCACAGATGAGGCACCACGCAAAAAGAATGTGCATACATATGTGAGCAAACATTTTCCCTGATGACGCTAAACAAGAGCCGTTTGCGATCAAAGATAACAGACAGTCACCTTTGCGATGTCCTGCGAATCGCATCTACAAACCTCACGCCCGACATCACAGCGATTCTTCAGTCCAAGGCACAACAACACTGTTCTCATTAGAAGTGTCACTGGTGAGTGAAATTCTTAAAATCTCTTCAAGCTCGCCTTTTAATAGGCTATAATACTATTCGCCTAATTTAAATAGAAATCTAAGTGATGTTGGCAACTGTATGCCACATGTCTGAGCGCACTTGTATTTATTTTACACACACATAGCCTATATATATATATATATATATATATATATAATAGCCTGTGGCCCGTGGTAGTCATCATTTTTCTCCATCTGGCCCTCAGTGAAAAAAGTTTGGACACCCCTGACCTACATAAACGGGGTCATAAAAAGAGTTTAATTGGAAAAATTGTAAAGATAAGAAAAGATATAAATAAACATTTCAGCATGACATTACATTCTATAGGGTTTAGAAATCTTGGCAGGCGCCATTCTGTCTCAACATTCACCTATTGACCGTAAAATGCATCCATATGCATATTTTTCTCGTGCCCTTACTGTGGCCGAGAGGAATTATGATGTAGGTGATAGAGAATTACTCGCGGTTAAATTGGCGCTAGAAGAATGGCGTCATTGGTTGGAAGGAGCGGAGCATCATTTTACGGTTTGGACCGGTCATAGGAACCTGGAGTACATCCAGCAGGCCAAGACCCTAGACAGGCGCGTCGGGCATTGTTTTTTACACGTTTTAACTTTCTTTTAATGTACCGTCCCGGTACTAAGAATGTTAAGCCTGGCTTTTTCAGCGATCAGATGGTTTTGCGGTTCTGGAGCACATTGTGCCTGGTTTCCAAATCGTGGCTCCGGTGTTGTGGGACATTGAGGTGGCGGTTCAGCAGGCATTGCTACGTATCCCCAGGTGGGGATCCCGTCGGACGTCTTTTTGTGTCTCTTGAGGTCAGGTTGCGGGTGTTACAGTGGGGCCATTCCTCTCAGTTTGCGGCGCGTCTTGGTGTCCATTGAGTTTGTCGCTGCATGTCCTGTTTGTGCCCGGAGTAAGAGTTCTTGACTCTCACCTTCGGGGTTGTTGCGGCCCCTACCCGTACCCAGGCAACCTTGGAGTCACATTGCCTTAGATTTCATCATGGGATTACTCGACTCTCAGGGTAATACTGTGATAATGGTGATTGTCAACAGATTTTCCAAGGCGGCACATTTTATTGCCTTGTCAAAATTACCATCAGCGATGGAGACCGCTCAGTTAGTCATTGCTCATGTTTTCCGTGTCCACGGTTTACCGCAGGATATTGTGTCCGACCGGGGGCCTCAGTTTATCGCCAAATTCTGGCGTTCTTTTTGCGCCCAATTGGGTGCATCGGTTAGTCTTTCTTCTGGGTTTCACCCGCAAACTAACGGGCAGACAGAGAGAACTAACCAGACGATGGAGAAAACCCGGTATCTTTCTTGGGCAGAGTACGCTCACAATACTCCGCATAATGCCTCCACAGGTCTATCTCCTTTTGAGGCCCAAGTGGGGTATCTTCCTCCATTATTCCCGGAACTAGAGAGGAATGCGGAGGTTCCCTTGGCTGGTTTGTTTTTGCGGAGGTGTCGCTCAGTGTGGAGACGAGTTCGCTCATCTCTGTTGCGAGCGTTGGCGTTCCAAAAGGTTTCGGCCGACAAACATTGCCGGACAGCTCCCTCTTATCGGGTCGGTCAGCAAGTCTGGCTCTCTTCTCGTGATTTGCCCCTGAAAATTGAGTCACGGAAACTGCCTCCATGATACATTGGGCCATTTAAAATGATCCGGAAGATAAATCCAGTGACGGTTCGTCTGCAGTTGCCGCACTCCATGCGGTTTCACCTCACGTTCCATGTTTCACGGTTAAAGCCGTTGCTTATCAGTCCGTTGTCTCCTGCTGAGAAACTCCCTCCTCCTCCTCGGTTCATGGATGGTGGTCCTGTTTATACCGTCCGCCGTATTGTGGCGGAGAGACGGGTGGGGAGGGGGTGGCAGTTTTTAGTTGACTGGGAGGACTATGGTCCAGAGGAGCGGTGTTGGGTTCCGGCCAGAAATATTTTAGATCCGGTTTTAATTAGAGATTTCCGCAGTAGTCGGCCTGAGGGGTCGTCTGGGGTCGTCCCTTAGAGGGGGGGTCCTGTAGTGATTCATGGCTGTTTGTTTTTTTTTCTTTTGCGGCTCTCATCCTGCCTCACGATTAGGAATCAATCAAATTAATACGTTCCGTTTCGTGGTTTGCAGCCCTCATTATTGTTTTCACCTGTGCTTCTGCCTGCGGGGTACTTAAGTTCCTCACTTCCGCCTCTCTGGTGCTTGTTTGTCTTTCGACATTTCATTCGAGCCAGGTACAGCCAGGTATTTAGCGACCTCCTGACTTCTTTATGTTCAGGAGGGACTTGCTAATAGCTCTTAATCGGGTATAGGATTTATTTTCCGCCTATTTTCCGTAGCGTTCTGTGCTATATTATTAGTACATTGCTGTTCTCTCAGAGACAGTCTTTCTTCGTATTTTTGTTTTGGTTTTGCACTCCTCCGGCTCTGAGCTAAGGTAGCCGAGGGTGTTCTTTTGTATACTAGGTTTCCCGTTTTTGTTTATTACTAGTTTTTAATACCACTTTGTGTTTATCAACCACCCTATTAACCTGTACAATATAGTTTATCGCCCTCCAGGTCCCCTGGGGTGCTTCCTCGATGAGCTTGACACCCTGCTCAGCTCCTTCCCAGAGGACGGCATCCCGCTGATCCTCCTGGGAGACTTCAACATCCATCTAGATGCCTCCCAGTCTGCAGCCTTCCTACCACTTCTCCGCTCATTTGACCTCACCCTCCAACCCTCCCCCTCCACCCACAAGGCTGGAAACCTCCTAGACCTGGTCTTCCAGAGGAACAGCCCCTGCTCTGATCTCACTGTTACCCCTCTGCATACCTCTGATCACCACTTAATTTCTTTCTCTCTTCCTCTTGTTCCACATTGTCCCTCCCCTCCCCCCACCCCCACTGTCTCTGTCCGCCATAACCTCTGCTCCCTCTCGCCCTCCTCTCTTGCTCCCTGTGTCACTGATTCCCTCCCCCCTCTAAAACCCTTCTTTCAACTCCCCATCGACTCTGCATCCTCTCTCTGCCCTCTTGTCTCGAGGCCCACATGCCCATCTCCTCCCTGCCCGTGGAAGTCCGTTGCCCTGCGTACCTCCAGGGCCGTTCTTCGCGCAGCAGAGAGGATGTGGAGCAAAATCCAGAGACGCATTAGACCTCTCCTTCTACCAGTCTCTCCTAGCGGCATTCTCTACAGCAGTCACCACTGCCAAGGTAACTTACTGTCACACAAAAATTAGCAAATAAAGTTCTAACCCCCGTCAATTGTTCTCCATCAGGGAGGAGATCCCTCCTCAGCAAACCCCCTCCTGCTCCTCATTCCTCGTTCACTGCAGACGACTTCACAGATTTCTTCGATGAGAAGATCACAGACATCCGCAGCTCCTTCAGCCCCACTCCCCCTCCCCTCACGGACACTGTTTTCCACTCTTCCTCTCTCTACCCCTTCTGGGCCCCCCCCCCCCCCCCCTGTTTCGCCACCTTTTCTCCCCTTTCTGTGACCGATGTAACCCATCTCCTACTCTCCCATCGCCCCACTACTTGTGCCCTCGACCCTATCCCTTCATCTCTCCTCCAGGCAATCACCCCAGATATCCTCCCGTTTGTGACCTCCCTGGTGAACTCCTCCCTGACCTCTGGCTGCTTCCCCTCATCCTTCAAGAGAGCCCACATCACCCCGATCCTGAAAAAACCTACGCTGGATCCCTCCAACATACAAAACTACAGACCAGTATCTCTTCTTCCTTTTCTTTCCAAAACTATTGAACGTGCTGTTTCTAACCAACTGTCGTCTTTCCTTACCCAGAACAACCTGCTAGACCCCCACCAGTCCGGCTTCAAACCTGGCCACTCAACGGAGACCGCACTCCTCTCCGTCAGCGAGATGCTTCATGCAGCTCGGGCAGCCTCCCTCTCCTCTGTGCTAATACTCCTAGACCTCTCTGCTGCCTTTGACACCGTAGATCACTCCATCCTCCTGTAGTCCCTGTCTGCAGCGGGGATCGGCGGCTCGGCCCTAGCCTGGATTGAGTCCTACCTCTCGGAATGTCCCTCCCAGGTTGCCTGGGCTGGTAAAGTATCGGCACCCTGTCCCCTTACCACAGGAGTCCCCCAGGGCTCAGTCCTTAGTCCCCTCCTTTTCTCCACCTACACCAAATCCCTTGGCCCTGTTATCACTGCTCATGGTCTTTCTTACCACTGCTATGCTGACAATACTCAACTCTTTCTCTCCTTCTCACCCTCTGACACTCAGGTGTCAGCCCACATCTCCGCTTGCCTGAGAGACATCCAGAGCTGGATGGACAACCACCATCTCAAGCTCAATCCAGGCAAGACTGAGCTCATCTACATTCCAGGCTTGTGCACAATTCAGAATTGAATTGAGAATGACTCCTAAATTCCAATTCAATTCTTGAATTTGAATTGAATTTGAATTGATGTCAAAAACAGGATCTAGAATTACAATTCGAATTTGAATTAAAGGAAACAGAATTGCAATTCAATAAAAATGCAAAGAAATTAATTTACATAAGTGAAGTGTTTAACAATGAAGCTTTACAATATATGTCAGATATGACTGCATTACATATTCTATAAATGGTATTAGTTTGAACTACTTGTACAGATAACATTAACAGGAAATGTTTTCCCCCAGCAATTATTGTTAAAAGCTCTAGTCACAGAACACATAATTAAATTTGATTTATTGTACTTATTGTAATTGTAATTTTGTGGAACATGATGGAACACTACTCCATTTCCCAGAATGCTTTACTTTTACCAAGTATTTAAAATGGTTGCCAAACAATTTGAGGGGACATTTGTTTGAAAGCTTCTTGTCTCACAATTTGATGGTCAACACTGTACCAGTTTCAGAAGTCCCTTACAACTTCAGGTTACAAACATTTATAGATTTGACACCTGTAACGGCAACATGGAAAATAATAGCAGACCTAAAAGATCATCTGTACTAGATCATTTTGAGGAACCAGTTCCAACAAGAACACCTGGAAACCACAAAGCCATATGCAAGCACTGCAGTGCTCCAGTCTGTGGCTCCATCAAGGCTACTTCAAATTTCAAAAGGCATCTACAAGTAAGTCTTTTATTTTGACAACCATGTCTGGATCGTATTATGCTACTGATGTTTGATATCATCAGTTTTGGAGTCACTACTCAAGAATGTGTACACATTATTCACTTTAAAAACATAATGCATTGCCTTACTTGTTATTCTGTATGGACAGTAACTCATTACTCTACTCATTAGCACAGCAATGGCATTAGAGCCTGGCATAGCTCATGAAGGGCTTAAACACACCTTCAACTCACACAACAGTAACATTAATGTGTCACAGTAGTCAGTTACAGCCAAATGTGATTATATTATGCCATTACTTCGAAAGGAGTTACCCCCAACGCTGGATATCATATGAGTTTAAAAGCATGCAAGCACACTTTTTACTTATTACCTATTGTAAATCAACAAAACAATTCTTGTCAATTGTGGAATTAATATAATTATTTGTTCTCTTAAAGACTGATTTACATTGAGGGACTTTTTTTTCTACAGAAGAAACATCAGGACATCTTGATAGACTGTGAACTCAGCAGTTACACAACCCAGCCAAATCAGAATGAAGGTCATCGTAATCCTCCTGAAACAGCAAGTTCCAGTGCTAAGTGGTCACCAACTAACAGACAACAAGTTGCTCTGACTGACAGTGTTGTTACATTCATTGCAAATGGTCTCCTCCCTCTGTATACCGTTGAAAATAAGGACTTCATTAATATTTTGCATTTGGCCCAACCCTCTTTCACAATGCCCTCCCGAAGAGCTCTTAGTCAGGACCTTATACCTCAGCGCTCAAATACAGTAAAATCCCACCTGATTAATCAGATGGCAAAAACTGAGCATATTTGCCTGACAGTAGATCTTTGGTCAAACCGTTCAATGAAGTCATTTTTTGGAATGACTGGCCATTTCATTGTGGATTTCATGTTGCAGAGTGTATTGCTGAGCTGTCAGCGTTTTAAGGGGAGGCATACAGCTGAGAACATTTGTAGCATTTATGAGGATGTTCTACAAAATTATAATATTCAAAACAAAATCTCTTTCATTGTGACGGATAATGCTTCCAATATGATAAAGGCTTTCACCCTCTTCCCTCCAATACATGTTGAAAGTGAAGAGGAAGAGCAGGATGACACATCTGAATTTGAAGTGGTGGATGTTGAAGAGGAGATGGTATACTTCCCACCAGAAAGAAGCTCATGCTTTATCCACACTCTTCAACTTGTAGTTCGTGATGCCATGGATGATGCTGGCTCCATAAAGAACTTACTGGGCAAAGTCCAAAAACTTGTTTCTTTTTGTCACAAGTCCACACTGGCTACTGATGCCCTAGAGGGATTGCACAAACTTCAGCCTGCGAATGCCACTCGCTGGAATAGCCAGTTAAAGATGCTGAGGTCTGTTCTCAATGTTCCAAGTGATGTACTTGCTGAGCTCCGTTGCCCCATCCAACTGACATCATATGAGCTGAAAATGATCCAGGAGCTTTGTGAGGTATTGGAACCCTTTGAGGAGGCTACAGACAGATGCCAGGCTGAAAAAATAGTAACCTCCAGCTTCATCATCCCTTGTGTCAGGGGCTTAAGACATGCTATCAAAAACATGAAGATGACCGGTAATAGAAAGTTTGTGTCAACTCTACAATCCTCACTTGAGAGCCGTTTAACAAAGTTTGAAGACATGGAATGCTTCCAGGTGGCTGCCACGCTCGACCCAAGGTTTAAGTTGGACTGTTGTATTGGTGAAGAGCGGGTTATAATCCAAAACCTTCTCACTGCAAAAGTTGAGTCTGCCTCCCCAAAAGGGAATGCAACCATGAATGGCAGTGCTCAACCAAAGAAACGCCCAAAACTGTTTTCCTACATGGATGGTCAATCATCTACCATGCCAGCTGACACAGCACCACATGAGGTCCCTGTGTACTTCAGTACCCCTTGTCTTGCAGAAGATACTGATCCTTTGGTCTATTGGAGAGAAAACCAAAGCTGTTTTCCTACCCTAGCTCAACTTGCATGTAAATATCTTGCCATACCAGCTTCCTCTGCACCTGTTGAGAGAATCTTTAGTGTTGCAGGAAAGATATTCAGACCAGAACGGTGCAGACTTAATGACAAAACATTTGAGGAGCTATTGCGAATTAGATGCAACAGTGTTGCTCAATAAGTTTTGCATTGGAATAAATGATAACTGCATTTACAATGACTTTGTGTTATTTGATTACATTGAAATGAAAATAACATTTGAACAAAACTAATTAAACAACATTGAGGGGATAATTTATTTCAAGAATTTGATCATTATCTATATTTTGGAACAAAATGTATGCAGGGTTGAGGAGTAACTAGTTATATGTAATGAAATTATGTTATTGAATTACAAAATTAATGTTATCGTATTTAGTTGCATTACTGAAGTAACATGTGTAATTCAATTAGTTAAAAGGAAATTACTTTGCATTGATAAAATAATCCAAATAAAGTAATCCAAACCACATTTATAAATCATAACAGTAAGCCTTCCGAACACTGAATGTATGTGAGATTCAACACATTCTTTCTTTTGTGTGTCTGTGTGGAATTTCTTTGAATTGCCATGAATTTAATTCCACTTCCTGTCATTCCAATTCCAATTCAAATTCAACTTCCTGTGGGGCGGAGTCAATTCAATTCAAAGTTCAATTCATGAATTGAATGGAGGCCAATTCTGAAATTCTGAATTGTGCACAAGTCTGCTACATTCCTGCTCTAACCTCTCCCCCTCTCAATCTCTCCATTTCCCTAGGGGACACTCCACTGACCCCAACGCCCTGTGCCAGGAACCTCGGAGTGGTGATGGACAACAGGCTGTCCCTCTCCGAGAACATCGCAGTGGTAACCCGGGCGTGCAGGTTCTTCGTGTACAACATCAGTCCCTTCCTCACCACCCACTCAACCCAGCCCCTGGTCCAAGCGATAGTGCTGTCCTGCCTGGACTATTGCAACTCTCTCCTGGCTGGCTTGCCAGCATCGGCCATTAGACCCCTTCAGCCTATCCAGAATGCAGCAGCGCGCCTGGTCTTCAACCTCCCTCGACACTCCCATGTCACCCCCCTGCTCATTGACCTCCACTGGCTATCTGTGATGGCTCGCATCAAATTCAAAACATTGGAGCTAGCCTTCCAGGCAGTCCGAAGATCTGCTCATCAGCCACACCTGCCAGATCCCTGCGTTCCGCCTCCTCAGGACGACTGGTACCCCCCCCCCCCCCCCCCTCTTCATACTAGCACCCGGTCTCGACATCTGTCTGTCCTGGCCCCACGGTGGTGGAATGAGCTCCCCGTGGAGGTCAGAACAACAGAAAGTCTGACCGCCTTCAAGCGCAGATTGAAGACTCACCTCTTCAAGCTGCACCTCTCTCCACCCCTCCCTACCTCCTTGTGACCTCCCTTGATTATGTTTTATGAATCATTGTTTAAGTGGTTCAAGCATCTCGTTAATAATTGTAAGGTTATTTATTGGCTTATTGGTTACATATTATTGTTATCATCAATATTGTGTGGTTACACCCCCCCAAAAAATAATTTTTTAATAAAATACCAAAAATATTTAAAAACCCCAATCATACTGACTGTGCCTGGTACTTGAATTCGTATTTACCTTTTAGGGTTGTTTTAACACACTTGTTCCTAGTTTGGAAATGCACTATGTACGTCGCTCTGGATAAGAGCGTCTGCTCAATGATTATAATGTAATGTGCGGATAATGTGCAAGCCAAATGCTGCAACTGTGGAGGTGCTCATAGCGTGGCATATGGAGAATGTGAAATTAGGAAAAAAGCAATGAAAATTCAGGAAGTTAAAACACGAAATAACATAACATATGCAGAGGCAGTAAAGAAAGTGCAAGGAGAAAGCAGAGTAGAAGAATCAGAGAGAATGACCAGCCTTCTAGATTTGAAGTGCAAGGAGAAAGAATTCTGAGAGAACTAACGTTAACCAAACTAAAGGCTTGAGTATTGAAAAATGTATTTGGTTCATGTCCTCAATTGTTCACACCAAACTAAAAGCAAAACCGAGAAAATAAGAATAATAGTTAAGGGAGCGGAAAAGTTCTTGAAGGTGAAGGGTCTTTCTTGGGAGCAAATTCAAAAAGAATTGAATCCGGCTAAAGGACCTATGTAGGAATTAATATCGAGATTAAGAGAAAAGTTCACATTAAAAATTCAAATATGATTTAAGAGATGTATTATAGAGATTGTTTGATATAATTACATATATATATATATATATTTTTTTTATTATTATTATTTTTTAAATACAGGTGCAGCTCAAAAAATTTGAATATCGTGAAAAAGTTCAATATTTTTTGTCACTCGTGAGAAAGTGAAACTCATATATTATATAGATTCATTACACATAGAGTGAAATATTTCAAGCCTTTATTTCTTGTAATTTTGATGATTATGGCTTACAGCTAATGAAAACCCAAATTCAGTGTCTCAGGCCTAAGTGAAATTCTATTTAATAATCCAGATCTACACTCCAATCCGGTTGGTGGCGGTAATGCACCATTTCATTGTTTGTCAACCATCATAAAACAAGAAGAAGACAGATTTCCTATAGTGATCGGAATTATGGCTCTTTTCAGGGAACCGGATCTTATGGCTCTGTTCGTTTCTTTTTCATTTCTTTGTTTTTTTTGCACGTGTGTGCGCGCATTTATGTGTATGAGGGGGGCACTTTATGACTACAAATGGCAGGATAACACTAATTCCTTGTGGCTAAACAGCCAAATGAAAATCAACCCACTAAAATAGGGCGAACTTGAATAATGAGTGAAACACAAACTAAATCTCCCAAGCTCAATACTGGAGCTAAAATGGGAAACTTAGCCAAGAAAAGAACACCTTCGGCACATAAGTTCGGAGGGCCGGAAGAGTGTAAAACAAACAAAGAAAACTGTCTCAGAGAGAACAGCAAAAAATTAAATAAATAGCACAGAACGCTAACAGGAGAAATAATACCTATACCTGAACTAAAAGCTAATAGCAAGTCCCCCGTGAACATAAACAGCGTTTAATATCACAAGGTCACTAGTACCTGGCTACACCTGGCTCAATGCAATGTCGAATGACAAAGAAGCACCGGGGAAGCGGAAGTGAGGAACTTAAATACCCTGCAGGTAGAGGCACAGGTGAAAACAATGATGAGGGAAAGCAAACCCCAAAACGGAACGTGGAAAAAATCTGATAGATTCTCAATCAGAAAATTAGGATGAGAACCGCAACGGAAAAGAAAATAAAAACTAACTATGACAGGACCCCCCCTCTAAGGGACGACCACAGACGATACCTCAGATCGACTACTGTGGAAATCCTTAATTAGATCCAAAATATCTCTGGCCGGAACCCAACACCATTCCTCTGGACCATACCCCTCCCAGTCCACTAAAAACTGCCACCCCCTACCTACGTGTCTCTCCGCTAAAATGCGGCGGACAGTATACACTGGACCTCCATCCACGATCCGAGGAGGAGGAGGGGGTTTCTCAGCAGGCGACAACGGACTGATCAGCAGCGGCTTCAGATGTGAAATGTGCTTGGCAATTGAAGACGCACCGTTACAGGATTTATCCTACAGATGATTTTAAATGGTTCTATGTAACGTAGAGCCAGTTTACGCGACTCAACCCTCAAAGGCAAATCTCGCGACGAGAGCCAGACTCGCTGACCTACCCGATAAGAGGGAGCTATCTGGCGGTGTCTGTCGGCTGAAACTTTTTGGGACGCCAACATAATCTAACCGACGCACCAAACTGGGTGCAAAATGAAAGCCAGAACCTGGCGACAAATTGGGGACCACGGTCCGACACTATATTCTGCAGTAATTTGTGTACGCGAAACACGTGGCTGAGCACCAACTGAGCAGTTTCCGGTGCTGATGGTAATTTAGCCAGAGCGATAAAATGGGCCGCCTTGGAAAACCCATACAGAATAACTAAAATAATTGTATTCGGGCAAACCAGTTATGAAGTCCAATGCTATGGCTCCAAGGACGACTAGGCATGGGTAAGGGGCAGCAGCAACAAATTTGCGCACGTCTTTTTCCATACCAGGCCACCAGAATCGTCTGGAGATAAATTCCTTGGTACGGTGGGTACCCGGATGTTTTCTTTGTAATGGGTGTGGCAAGCGCACTAAAATTGCGAATAAAGCTATAAAAATTTGCGAACCCAAGAAAACGCTGGACCTGCTTAACAGGATTGGGAGTAGGCCTCCAACAGGGTTTTCAACACTGGTATGAGCTTGTAAATCGGAAGAGAAAATTAAAATGTCGTCCAAATAAACAAACACAAATTTCTCCATCTCCCTTAGTACGTAATTTACTAATGCCTGAAACACAGAGGGGGTGCTAATGAGCCCGAATGGCATGACCAGATACTCGTAGTGGCCATTGTGGGTGTTAAATTATGTGGGCGGTTTTCCATTCATCGCCTTCACACATGCGCACCAGGTTATAAGCGTTGCGGAGGTCTAATTTGGAAAAAATAGTGGCCCCCTGGAGACGTTCGAATGTCAAATTCATTAGGGGAAGCGGATACCGATTCTTAATGGTAATGGAGTTTAGAGAGCAATAATTGATACATGGCCTTAGTGTTCTATCCTTCTTTTGAACAAAAAAGAAACCTGCGCCAGCAGGTGAAGTAGATAAACCCATTATAAACCCATTAGCCAATGCCCCCTCAATATATTCCTTCATAGCTGCACTCTCAGGAGCCAATAAGGAATATAAACTCCCTCTAGAAGGGGTAGTACCCGGATGGAGTTCTATGGCGCAATCATAAGGGCGGTGGGGAAGAAGGGTGGTTGCCTTCTGTTAAAAAAAAAAACTCTGCTAATTTGGCATATTTGGGAGGCAAAGGAAATTCAAATTCAAGTGTTCCTGCAATCCCAGTCATTCCTCTCTGAGTAGGGGACCCAGGGAGAGGAGACCACTGAATCTCAGAGTCAGATAGCTCCCACTAAATATGGGGATCATGCTTAACTAGCTAAGTGTGACCCAACACCAAAGGATAAGCAGGGGAATCGACTAACAGAAACTGAATGCTCTCAATGTGTTTCTGTTGAAGTGTCGACATGGTGAGAAGAGACGTATGTACTTCCTTAATAGTCAACGGACGACCGCCGAGAGCAGTAATCAACCAGGATTGGTCTAGACACTGGTTTTCTTTTCTTTTTTTTCTAGCCCACTGGGCATCAAGAAAACATTCCACGACCCCGGAATCAATAAAAGCCTCGACCTGAAGCGAGTGCTCTCCCCAAGAAAGGCTAACAGGTAATAGTGTCTGAGGTGCAGTATCCTGAAGTCTCGCTAGATGCCTTGGTTCCTCTAACGAGATCCCCCCTGATTAAGAATATGCCCCTTCCTCCTGCAGTAACAACACCACTCAATTTTAGAAGCAGTGTCTCCAGCAGGTGGACAGACTGCCCTATCTACCTGTATGGACTCCTTAGTACTAACTTTTAACTTAAAAAACTTGTACAGGGTTTAACTACCGGAGGAGAGGACTCCGTGACCGGGATAACCGAAGACCTTATCTGGTGGTCCTTTGTGTGTTTTCTACAGCGTAAATGGTCCCGCAGTCGATCATCTATCCGAATAGCAGAAGATACCAATGCATCTAGAGAATCAGACTGCTCAAGAATGGATAGGGCATCCTGAACAGACTCGTCTAACGCCTCAGAGAATAACGTCATCAGGGGAGCTTCTGACTAAGCTGTCTCGCCTGCCAGTGCTCAAAATATTATGGCGAATTCGGCTATCCTGGCGAAGGCGATAAAGCTATCTAGCCGACTCCCGACCCAAACTGTTATGGAAGAAATGGAGTTAGTTTTCGACCATAAGTGTTTTAGCAGTATTTTAAATTGGAGACTTCGCCCTGATTAATGGAGTAGCCCAGTCAAGCGCGGATCCGGTGAGTAGTGAAAGTACAAACGCTACCTTGGACTATTGTTCACTAAACCGTGATGACTGGGCTTTAAAATTTTTTTAACATTGGGCAAGAAACCCTCGGCACTTGCCCGGTCGGCCATCACAGCCGAGGGGGAGCTGTAATTTGGGTTCCCTACCCATCTGAGCAACAGGGACCTGTTTGGGGCACTGGTGAGCCTTATTTCTGCCCCCTTACTTGCCCCGACCTGTTTCCTGCTGAGGGCTACACTTTGCTGGGATGACAAATCACTCTCCTGTTCTGCCCTCATCGACTCCAGAGCCGACTCCAATTTCCTCGACGCCTCACTCATCTTCCATTCTGGCATACCCACGGAATCACTCTCGAACCCCCTGAACGCCTACTCCCTCGATGACAAGCTCATAGCCCGAGTCACCCACTCCACTGTTCCGCTCCAACTCATCCTGTCCGGTAACCACAGGGAAACTATCCAGTTTATAGTCATCAACTCATCCCAATCACCTCTGTCAGCCTTAGCTCAAGAAACACAACCCACACCTCAATTGGGAGATCACCCAAATTCAGAGCTGTAGTCTGCTATGCCACTCCACCTGCCTCCAGTCTGCTATTCCTCCATCAGGAGGCATCATTCCAGTCCCTCAGGCTCCATCACCCGACTTGTCCTCGGTTCCTGTCCAGTACCATAACCTAGTCGAGGTCTTTAACAAATCACGTGCTTTGTCCTTACCTCCCCACAGACAATACGACAGGGGCCACTCTGCCTTTCAGTCGTTTCTTCAGCCTGTCCAGTCCTGAGAGGGCCATCATGGAGACCTACATCCACGATTCGTTAGCTGCAGGTATCATTCGTCCATCATCTTCCCCGGTGGGAGTGGGGTTCTTCTTCATAACAAAGAAAGACGGTACCCTTCACCCCTGTATTGACTATCGTGGTCTCAATTCCATCACTGTCCGAAATAAATATCCGTTGCCACTAATTAACTTTGCCTTCTAACCCCTCCATGAAGCCACCGTCTTCTCCAAGCTGGATCTCGGGAACGCCTACTATCTAGTCCGGATCCGGAAAGGAGACGAGTGGAAGACAGCGTTCAACACTCCCCAGGGACACTTCGAGTACCTAGTCGTCCCGTTCGGGCTTACCAACGCCCCAGCTGTATTCCAGGCCCTGATCAAAGACGTCCTTCGGGACTTTCTAGACCGGTGAGTTTTTTTGTACTTAGATGACATATTCATATTCTCAAAAAACCCAGAGGAGCATGTCCAGCTTGTGAGACAGGTCCTGCAATGCCTACTAGAGAATACGCTCTATGTTAAGGCAGAGAAATGCGATTTTCATGGTCCATCAGTATCTTTTTTAGGATTTATAGTGGAAAGTGGACATATTCGACCTGACCCCAGCAAAATCCAGGCCATCGTGGAATGGCCCCAGATGACGTCCCGCAAGCACCTACTCCAATTTCTACAGGCGGTTTATCCGTGGCTACAGCCAGATCGCCGCCCCACCCACTAACCTCACTTTTCCCTCACATTTGTCCTGTTTGTATGGTCTCAAAAAGCTAACTCTGCCTTTACCACCCTCAAGTCTAAATTCACCTCTGCTCCTGTCCTGACCCATCCCGATCCCAGCCGCCAGTTTGTGGTAGAGGTGGATGCATCCGATTCAGGTGTGGGGGTCATACTGTCGCAACGCTCAGATGAGGACCTCAAGATCCACCCTTGCGCCTACAACTCCCGCCGGTTATCCCCAACCGAGTGGAATTACGATGTGGGGAACCTAGAACTCCTGGCGGTTAAGCTCGCATTGGAGGACTTGAGGCACTGGCTGAAGGGGGCGGAGCTTTTTTTATTGTTTGGACCGACTATAAGAACCTGGCATACATTCAATCCGCCAAATGACTCAACTCCTGCCAGGCCCACTGGGCCTTATTTTTTGGTCGGTTCAACGTCTCAATCGCATACAGACCCGGTTCCCACAACACAAAGCCCGACGCCCTGTTCCACCTCTACTCCCCGGAAGCCAGTCCTGCTAGTCCCGACCCCATCATCCCCCCTCCTGTATGGTGGCTGCGGTTACATGGAAGATCGAAAACACTATCAAGGCCACACAGGTAAACCAGCCGGACCCCCGCAATAACCCCAACTCTCATCTTTTTGTCCCAGACTCTGCTCCCAGGTCCTGCAGTGGGTCCACTCCTCCCATTTGTCCTGGCACCCGGGGGCCCTGCGCACAGTGTCCCTGGTGAGGAGGAGTTTCTGGTGGCCCACGTTGGAGGGGGATAGCCGTGCCTTCATCCTCGCCTGTCCCGTCTGTGCCAGGAGCAAGGCCTCACACCAACCAGCTGCCGGCCTTCTTCATCCCCTCCCTGTCCCGGGCCGACCTTGGAGCCACATCGGAGTCAACCCATGCCTCTAAAAAATATAAAGCAGGAAACAAAAAATAGCATTACATTAAAAAATGCACCTTGAACCACACAATTCTTAAGCTACCCAAGAGATATATACAATGGGGGAAATAAGTATTGGACGCAATTTTATTATCAAACATATTTCCAATGTAGCTATTCACATGAGATTTTGACCAGACATTGGTATTAACTCAATAAAACCACACAGCTAAAGAAATTGTAATGTTCCAATTCTTTAAAAAAGTTATGTGCAATAAAGTGAAATGACACAGGAAAAAAGTATTGAACACGCTAAATTAAATGTGGTAGAAAAGCCATATTTTTAATATTTGGTTGCATATCCTTTGCATGCCATGACTTTATGATGTCTGTGACCCAACAACATCAAAAGGTTCTTGATATCTTATTTGCTGGTCCTCTTACAAGCGATACTATAACAGCTCTGCATTTGAATGGATCTCTATGGGAATTGGGGGGGTGAGACAAGATTTAGCTGTAAATTACACCGGAACAGTATAGAACACATGGTTGGCTAATTGGCTCTAAGTCATCAAGGGTCTGATGTATTAAACAAGCCTTTTACCATCACTCTGCTGCCAGAAATACAGTAGATATGGATGGATAACTTGAAGGGTTTCTTCTCCTGACTTATTTTTCCATAGAGTTCAATAGGAAAATCTGTCAGGAGAAACAACCCTTAAACATCAAACAAAAAGTTCGGAAATTTGTGTTTGGTAGATTATTTCTCTGTTGTAACAATGCTTCTTGGCAATAACTTTTATACCGTTGGAAAGCCTGTTTATTTCCCTTTTAAATGGTGCCCCATTTGTAAGGAACATGCATTTGTGGGATGAGCAGCACAGCTGAGTATGTGGTTTGCGCCCATGAAAAATTTGCCACATCTTCTCTGCCAATGCCAAACAGCACTTAAAGGATAAAGGAGATTCTGGATACATGTACAAACATTAACAAATACAAAATATTGGGAAACATTTATTTTTGAAGGTAAGAATGAGATCCTCACATTATTCATATTTATTCAGTCATTAATATTTATTTAGTAATTCATTCATATTTTTTCAATAATTCAATATTTATAATATTCATTAATAAAACACTGTTCTCTTTCTTACTTGCTTCATTCTCAGTTCAACTTGCATTTTTTTTGCCGTACAGAATTGAGGTGACAGTGGCTCAGTAAATTAAGGAACAGGCCTAGTAACCACAAGATTGCATGTTCAATTCCCACCTGGTGATGCACTGCCACTGTGTGTACAGTAAGTGTCATTCTTATTTTAAAAAATGGCTTATTTGGGTTTGTGTGTGATTTTTTACTCGGCTTGTTTGCCACCTAAATGGAACTCAGACCTGTATCATAGTGGTTAGTGAGCAGGGCTTTGAAGTTATTGATGTCAAGTTCAAATCGCACTGCATCCCGAATTGAAGATTGTGTTTTAAACATCTTTGAACAGCACCTACTTGAAATGGTTGATCCTCTGTAAACATAACTAGAAATGTTTAATCCATGAAATAAATTCTGAGATGTAGATTCGATTTTTTAAAATACATTTATTTCAGATTTTTTCTGTTTTTTTCCAATTCTGGTAGCCAATTGCACCCTGACATATTGTCCAATTCCACCCCCTAGAGCAGGGGTAGGCAACCCTGGTCCTAGAGAGCCGCAGAGTCTGCTGGTTTTTGTTTTCACCTTAAACACAGCAACTAATTAGACCAAAGAAACCAGGTGAGGTGAGTTAACTGTGTAATCAACTGCTTTAATTGATCAATTAAGTGGTGAGTAACAACAAAAACCAGCAGACCCTGCGGCTCTCTAGGACCAGGGTTGCCTACCCCTGCCCTAGAGTATGTCCATCCAACCGGGACACTGAGACAATTGAAGCAATTGTGCTGAGGCTTTCTGAAGCCTCGACATATTACTCGACAGTGACATCTCCTGGCAACATCAGACATCGCAGTTGTTGATTGTTTTGTTGAAGTTTTTTTTTCTTTTTTCCGTTTTTTTAAAATTTAAGTTTCAAAACAGTGTCTTTTCGCTCAATGAAAATAAGTCTACGTAGCTGCGCGGTAGCATGTTGGTTTGACAATAAAGAGTAGATTGTAAGCGTGACATCGAACCTAAGCTTTTCCTTTTAAGACTTTGCCAAAACTGTTGGTTCGTTGAATGATTTAGGATCTGTGAGAAAATAAACAGATAATGTAGAAAACGTGTTCTTCAAACGTACTTTCATATTACATGGATATCTGGTGTTGTTTAAAAAAAACACAATTTTGTTTAAGTGTAGGCTATGTCCAAAATCCACATAGCTTTCGTTTATAAATATTTTCTGCAGTAATGTAAATAACCTTGTCGAAGCAGGGAGTCGAACCATAGTAACTCCGTGTGCACTGCTGTAATCAGGGTGTTAACCCAATGAGCCATGTGCAAGTTGCTTGAAGTGTAAAGTCCTTAACGTTACGTGAATCAAAATGTTTGTGATGTTAGAGGGGTAAAGCAATATGCACATTTATGAAAAAACTTTTTTTATTGATCCTTTATTAACACAAAGCCCAGTGATAGAAATGGTTTTTATTAGAGATTAGAAAGAATACATCACATTAGATAATTTGTTTGTTGCATTTGATTTGGAGAATAAAATTATAGGCCTACAACAGGTATCAAAGTTATAAATGTCCATAGCTGTTTCATAGCCACTAATAGGCTGGGCTCGGTCTAAATCGGCACTTCTTTGAAACATTTGATGCTTGTGTGACGTAACGAGGCACGTGAGACATCGTCTGGAATTAACATGTGGTTTTTGCCAAGTTGAGCGAGGCTTCGATACATTAGTATCGATGCACATTGCTTCGGAAGTGTCGATACAGTATCGTGAATCCTGCTTCGAGCGTCACATCCCTATTCGCAACTACTATCACCGGAAGCCTCAAAGACTATGGCTGCATTCGGATAGCCAAATTCGAGCAAGGAATGATCCTTTAGATCGCATGAACCGGAAATTGTTTCCGGGCAGCCATGCTAAGGATCCTTTGACAAAGGATGCTCTGGACTATCCTTTTCAGAAGGAAGGTAGTAGTTTGCGCCCCACAATGCAATGCTGACAATGTTTTCATAAGCATCTGAGTTTTCCGGAACCTACCGAATTCAAACAAGGCGAACATCTGAGAAATGCCAGAAATCTAAATGTGAATAGCTTGTATTGTTGGTTAGTATTGACTTATAATAGAAAGTGAAGAAACAATGACACAATCAGACAATACACCAAATTTATTAAGACGCTAAATTTCACAGATAAAACGGTTCAAGTGAAATGCAGACGGCAATGATGCGCCTTTTGTCATACTTTTTCGTGAAGTTGTAGTTTGCTATGTTGAACAGTCACATCAATACGACTGGACGTTGCACCATGAAGCAAGGTAGAGAAGGAGGTTCGAATTCCACAGTTACGCTAGATTCCTTGTAAATCTCTCCTTCCAACTTTTCCTTGACCCCCTTGACGTTTTCTGGCAAGGTCAAGGAAAAGATGCAAGAAAAGGAAAAAGGAGCAATTTTTTTGACTATTCGAATGTAGCTTCTTCCGACACACAGCCAAGCCGAATGCTGTGGACCTGATAGCCCAGAGTTGCTCAGTAAGGGTGAACACAGCTCTCGGTTTAGCTTCCCCTCCCCCTGGGGCGAACAGCCAATCGCCAATTCCAGCCGTGGTTGTAGGGTATATTGCATGGACCGAACATGTGCGTATTCGCCAGTTGCGCCACTCGGGAGGCACTGAGATGAAGATTAGATTTGAATGTAAGACCTGTCACTCAGTTCTGTTCACTAATCGCTACTGAGCTAAGACCTCATGCAAGGCAAACAAACCCAAAATCCCAAAGCTTACAAAATAACACATTTAAGACAGTTGAATTCACAATTAGATGAGATTCCCACCAGCTGGGAATCGAACATGCAATGTTGTGGTTAGTAGTCCTGTTCCTTAATCACAGAACCACTGTCACTCAAACTCAGATGGAAAAATGTTAGCCCTTCAACCTAAGTCTGAGTAAGAACAATGGTCTGACTGAAGAAAGTCCTACTGAGAATGAAGCAAGTCTGAATGAAAACAAAGGGCGCAATTTTCAGGCTCTTACTCATGTGTGCTAAGACAAGCGGTGTGAGATGGAATATGGGATGCTCTGAGTGTACTGTATGTGTAGACTCAGAAGATCATGAGAGAGCGCAGACTTATTGTCACTGATTTCTCTCATACCAGCTTGAACCTGCCTTGGGCTTAACGGACCTTGGTCTGTTGAGCTAGGTTTCGTATGCTGGGCTTCGGCCGGCGAGCATCGAACCTGCAGAGAGGCGACCGCTCTCGAAGCGGATGGTACACGTTCCCTTGCCGGCGGCTATGAACGTAAGTGCAGTTCCATGTCTTGCACTGTGAGCCCGGACCCCTTTTCTTGGGGTGGAACGTAAGGTTATAAATGGTAGAATTGGCAGAGGATTTAGGATTGGACTAGGACTTTGATTTGGATAGCGGATTTGATTTGGTGCTTTTGAGTGATTTATTAAAATCATTATGTATTGGAATTGGACAAGTAATAGAATAGAATTGAATTGGATTGGATTGGATTAAGTGTTTTTTTAATTTGGATTTGGACAATGATTTGGATTATGAATTAGATTGTAGTTAAGGTTTTTAGACATGGATAATTTTAGAGTGGATATAATAAAAAGGGGCTTAGCCCCATACATTTTTTTTAAAATTTATTTTAAAAGTATGCGTAGACTCAGAGAATTCCATTCCATGCCACATTTTTACCACACCACCTGTCATAGTGCACAGCGCACTGGAGTAAGAGCCTGAAAATTGTTCTAAAATGGATGCTGTATATAAGATTACTGACGAAACATCTAGGCTAATGTTAAAGTTTAAACACTGATGTACATTAACACTAACATTGACACCTATTTAAAATGAAGATACATTTTTTCCAAAAGGGTTCTGGATAGAACCATTTGCCTTACTAAGAACCCTTGAAAATCCTTCCTTCTAAAAAGGGTTCTTTGAAAAAGAAAAGTTTCAAGATAGAACCCTACCCCTCTGCTAAGAACCCTTTTGGAACCATCTTTTTTAGAGTGAGAAAATTTGCGACGTGCCGCAAGCAAACTTAACAGGTGCTCTGCAAGGGAGGACAGACGAGAAACAAACAAAACCGGAACTGAACCGCCCTCGCAACCATTATAGGAAGTGTAACCCCATAGAGTTGAAACGTGATCGCCCACTTTTTCCATGTGGAGCATTGCATAGTGCAGGCGTGTCAAACTCTAGTCCTGGAGGGCCGCAGTGTCTGCTGGTTTTCGATGTGTTTCAACATGAGTGATTTGTTTAAATCATTGATTGGCTAAGAATCCACACACCTTTTCCCAAGGCTTTAATTGGCTGCTGATTGAAAGGAAACCACGAATATCTGCAGACACCGCGGCCCTCCAGGACTGGAGTTTGACACCCCTGGCATAGTGGGATTCCCTTCTTGCTAGGAGCTTGCATTTTATACCCTTGGTGTATGAGAGTATAAACGTGGGTGTGAAGGAATATAATTACCCCCCCCCCCCCTTTCTTAAATTGGAAGCGAATCCCACTTGGTTTGGCTGCCATATTTCATCCTGGCATTTTAGGGATTCCCCCCCTTGAAGTAATGAAAGGGAACAACAGAAAGAAAGCATAAAATTTGGATCTGAACACAGCCCTGCTCTGGGTTTTACTCAGTGCAGTTATCCAGCTAACTCTGTAATCCTGCGTCAAGGTATACCCCCGGTCTAAAACATAGATCACTAGCACTTCTCAAACACATCATTTGATTTCTAAAATGCTTATGATTATATGCAATATAAATGTGTGCAGGGATTCATTCTTTGTCAACTTTGGAAAAGATTTACTAAAGTTTACATCTGTTTGAAGTTTTCTTTAATAAACAGGCATAAAAGCATAATTTAGTTATACAAAAGCAGTGGTCATGATTTAATTGTCCTTGTTTGGTCTTTGCTGACATGATTTTAATGGTCTTTGCTGACATCTAGAGGCGGAATCTAGTTACTGCTTTTGACTGAGAGACGTCCAAAATCAATAAGCTGCAACTGAAGTAATGCTTTTGGTCAACAGAAGTGCAGTTGGCCCGTTTACAGTTTTTCCCAAAAGCAAAAACACATTTCCTGAAATGATGTTCCATTTTCCCAAATAATAAACACAAAACCTTACAGTGCTCTGGCCAAACCTCAGAATTCTAAGACAAAACTAAACACTCAAAAACATGTTATTTTCCATCTAAATTAAACTTTAGATGGTACACAGAAGTCTTGAAATACATAGATACTACTGAATACCTATCACACACTGGTGAGATCAATTAAAAACACTACAATAAAAACTGTTAATGAATTAGTAAGTGTTCTAAAGCTATATGGGTAGATGTATTAATTGTATGCTGTGATTGCATTAGGTTATTCAATGTATACTTTCACCTATGGTTTTTATTTCTACCCTTTGAACTCCGCTATGTTTGACATATCAGGACAATTAGGCCTACATGCTATGACTGAAATATTATAGACTACTACTCTGTATGCCAACAGTCTATGGTTTCATATACACTCCTCAAAAAAAGTTCGGAAACGTTATTTCGGTCGATTATTCCTCCCCTTTAATAATACCAATTGGTATTGTATTTTATATCGTTGGAAAGCCTGATTAGTCACCTTTACAACGAGGTACAACTTGTAAGGATCGTGCATTTGTGGAATGAGCAACACAGCTAACCGTGTGGGTAGCGGCCCAAAAAAATGTGCCAAAATCCCCTGCAATATTCTTCTGTTGGTATTCACTCTCGTTTTGAGTTGCTTGGTGGACTGGATGATTGCACTCTCCCACAGTAATAAGGAAAAAACAACACATATTGGCCATTTTTACACTTTATTCATTTTACACTGTCAGGGACCTCAGTAGCGTGTGGAAGATCCATACGCAGCCACAACAGCTTGGCACCTCCTCCTCATGCTGGTCACCAGCCTGGTCACACACTGCTGTGGGATGGCATCCCATTCCTCGGTGCCAATCAGGTGCCAGTCACACACCTGTGACTGGCATACACCTGCCAGCACTTGAAGCTCAAAACGAGAGTGAATACCAACAGAAGAATATTGCAGGGGATTTTGGCACATTTTTTTGGGCCGCTACCCACACGGTTAGCTGTGTTGCTCATTCCACGAATGCATGATCCTTACAAGTTGTACCTCGTTGTAAAGGTGACTAATCAGGCTTTCCAACGATATAAAATACAACACCAATTGGTATTATTAAAGGGGAGGAATAATCGACCGAAATAACGTTTCCAAACTTTTTTTGAGGAGTATATTTCATATGATTTAGGTGTACATACAGTCAAGCCGGAAAGTCTGCACACTCCTTTCACCTTCTCCACGTTTTATTACGTTACAGACATATTCTACAATAGATTGAGTTCATTTTTTGTCTCAAAATGCTACACAAAATAGCCCATAATGACAAAGTGAAAACAGGTTTTTAGACATTTGTGCTAATTTATTAAAAATCAAAATGTGAAATATCATATGTACACAAGTGTGCACACCCTTTGATATGACACCCAAAAGTGAGCTGAGGTGCATTTTGTTTCCACTGATACTGCTTGAGATGTTTCTACAACTTAATTGGAGTTCACCTGTGATAAATTCAATTGATTGGACATGATTGGGGATTGCCAACACCTGCCTATATAAGGTCCCACAGTTGACAGTGCATGTCAGAGCAAACTCCAAGCCATGGGGTCAAAGGAATTATCTGCAGACCTCAGAAACAGGATTGTGTCAAGCAGTGGCGGGCTGTGCATTTCACACCTAGGCCTTCAGTGATGTCCTACACAGTCCTACCTGAATTATTCCACCTCTTAATACCATCATTATGACGCCATGGCTCTAGAAACTATACATTTAGACAGAAACGCAGTATAACCGGGCGTTGCATCACCTTAACATAGTCAAGTACAACAGTTATATTCATATTTCCGAAGCATTTATAATCAATAAATCCGCATTTACAATTAAGAGTGTTAAACTACCAGCTTTAAGATCGCTTGGATACTGTCAAAACTTTAAAATAAAAGGCGCTTTTAAGGGATTAGTCTCCAAAGTTTTATTAAGTCCACCAAAAGTATGTTAGCTTTAACAAGTTTGTTCGCTAAACAGCGCATTGTCGCACCCAAAGCAGTTTCATTTAAGAAACGTGACGATAAAGACACATAAACTATTCACTGAAAATAAAAGAAAACAAACAAATAATTAGCATTTGTTAATGAGGATATATTTGCGACAGTGGTGAAAGTGTATTCCTAGCCTTGAATGTCCACTTTGACTCGCTAGCGTCGGCTCGCTAGCGTCGGGGTTGGCCGTTCTCTTCTGACGATGTCTAGCTTTTCTTGAAAAGTTTGTCTTGAAAATGGCGTTGTAATTATATCTGCGACCAAATCGATCTCTTCTCCTCCTTCAGCCATTGTGGGTTGAAAAAAAACAGCTTGTAGAAATCTACACAAATGAGCTCATTCAAGTTCAGTTTGCTAGCTGTGCATAGCTCTGCCTCTCAATAGTGCGTATCCAATCAAAAGACGTGCACGTGCTGACGTTATCGTACGCCTGCTAGCTGGCCCCGGTGTCGCCAACTCGAAATCTGATTGGTTAACGCCACAGTTAACATTCCGTTCACTTTAAGCTACAGGGGCCCGCAATGTTTATTCTGAAGGCCTAAGGGCAGATTTCTTGGACCCTGGCAACACATTATGGCTGAAATATGATTGGATAAAAGCTCTAACATAAAGGCCAGCCCTCCAAATCTCGATCTGAGGCTGGAAGCAGCGCAACCAAGAGGAAAGCTATGAAATGAAGAGAATAGACTATGGGGAATAATTTAATACATATTTGTGGAAAAAATATATCCAAATTAAATTTATATTCTGATGATGTTTAGGCCAGCAGAGAAGGCCTTGCTGGCCCTGACGGCCCGCCACTGGTGTCAAGGCATAGATCTGGAGAAGGGTACGGAAAAATCTCTGCAGCTTTACAGGTCCCAAAGAGCACAGTGGCCACCATCATTCGTAAATGGAAGAAGTTTGGAACCACCAAGAATCTTCCTTGACCTGGCCGCCCGGCCAAACTGAGTAATCGGGGAAGACGAGCCTTGGCCAGGGAGGTGAGCAGGAACCCGAGGGTCACTCTGACAGAGCTCCAGCGTATTCTTGTGGAGATGGGAGAACCTTTCAGAAGATCAACCATCCAGGCAGCACTTCACCAATCAGGCCTTTATGGTAGAGTGGCCAGACGGAAGCCCCTCCTTAGTAAAAGGCACATCACAGCCCGCTTGGAGTTTGCCAAAAGGCACCTAGAGGACTCTCAAACCATGAGAATACCATCCCTTCAGTAAAGCATGGCGGTGGCAGCATC
This sequence comes from Ilyophis sp. 1 JC-2022, assembly GCA_022702515.1. Lineage (NCBI taxonomy): Eukaryota > Metazoa > Chordata > Actinopteri > Anguilliformes > Synaphobranchidae > Ilyophis > Ilyophis sp. 1 JC-2022. The sequence continues at coordinate 130,607,775 of CM040406.1, read as the reverse complement.
ATGATGTGGGGATGTTTTTCAGCAGCGGGAACGGGGCGACTAGTCCTGATAGAGGGAAAGATGAATGCAGCTAAGTACACCGAGATCCTTGAAGAAAACCTGCTCCAGAGCGCTCTGGACCTCAGACTGGAGAACAAAGAGTGGCTTCGGAGAAAGTCTGTGCATGTCCTTGAGTGGCCCGGCCAGAGCCCAGACCTGAATCCAATTGAACATCTGTGGAAAGAGCTGAAAATGGCTGTGTACCGACGCTCCTCATCCAACCTGATGGAGCTTGCAAGGATATGCCAAGAGGAATGGGCAAAAATGTCCAGAAACAAGTGTGCCAAGCTCGTAGCTTCTTTCCCAAGATGCCTTGAAGCTGTAATTGCTGCCAAAGGTGCAGCAACCAAGTATTAGGCTAAGGGTGTGTACAGATATGTAACCCCTAAATAACCTATTTTTGTCAGTAAAATAAAATATTTTCTAAAAACCTGTTTATTGGCTATTGTGTGTAGATGTTTGAGGCAAAAAATGAACTCAATCTATTGTAGTATAAGTCTGTAACGTAATAAAACGTGGAGAAGGTGAAAGGGGTGTGCAGACTTTCCGGCTTCACTGTAAGTGATTTCCATGGGTGGCGGCATAAGCCTAGGCCACATCTCCAGTATAGGCTTTTCCTTGTATGGATGATGCTAATCTGCTAATTAAGAGTAGAATCTATGATGGTAGATGTATTTATGCACTCCAGCAGCAAGTGATATTTAGTTTTAAAGTGTGTATGCAGTCTTCTGTGTAAAATAATCAGCATCACGTACAGAAATGTTATTATTAAATAAAATATTATTGTGCTGCCAATGTGCATTCATAGATCTATAGTATAGCCTATGTCTAAACCAACTCTAGTGGGACTTATATAGTCTAATGCAGTAGTCGTAAGTCACTTACAATTTTGAAAAGTATGAATTAGGCACTTTGAAAGAAGGTTTCAATCAATCTGCCCAGTGATGAGTAGGCTACATGTTGTTTGAAAAATACGGAGTGAAATCGCTGCCAAAAATACGTATGTACAAAATAAACATTCGTAAAAGTAAATTACAGATTCGTAGGCTGCATGTAAAACTCTGGTTCGTAACCGTAATTTAAAAGTGTGAATGCATTAAAAAATCTAAATTAAAACTTAAAAGGTGTGAATAAAAAAGACGAGTTGTATTCAATAGGACAATTATATTTTTTGCACTCAAAACTGTACGCATGTACGTCTCTTATTTTACAAATCTCTGCATTCGGGTTTATGTACAGAGTTTTGGCAGTCTTTTTTTGGAACCGTACATCGAACCATGCCTAGTCAGTCGATTATCGAAACAGTGAGCAATACCTTTACCTTATTGGCTGATGGAGCTCACAAAGTAAAACAGTAGCACAAAATTCTGCAGCAAGAAGAGGAGGCCAAGCGAATGTGGCTCAAGAATATAAATTTAAAAACACCTCTGCGGAATGTATTTGTGTGTTCTTTCCATTTTGTGGATAGAAAACCTACTACAGAGAATCCATACCCTGAGCTGCAGTTGGAGTACAATCCTTCTGTGCGAGCTGTGAGCTCTCAGACCACGCAGTTCCCAGCATGCACCACACCTCGCAGTGGCAGCTCGCAGTTCGCTGGCAGTTCACAGCTCCCACCTCGCACTTCGCAGTGTTTGTATCTTTTTAGGTAGGCTACTTTTAGTACATTATTATGGCGTCAGATTCATGCCAAAAAGTGTGTAGCTAAAAGTGTGTAAGGCTCGCGAGCAAAAAAGAAAAATTTGCACGCAAATCCCAAGGTCGCGAGCAAAAAAAAAATAACCGTGAGCGTAAAACAAAAGGTCGCGAGGAGAAAAAATAACTGTGCGCGTGAATCAAAAGGTCGCAGGAGAAAAAAAGGACATTGAGCGTGCAAGTGGGCTTTTTCATGCATGCCTGGGTTTCTCTTCAGCACAAATAAATCTTTCGCCTCACACTACCCGTGAGTGTGAGATGAAGGGTTTTTCGGTTGGATTGCTTCTTGGGTGGGTTTGTGCCGTTTCTCTCTCTCTCTTCTCTCTCTGCCCCTTTCCTCTTCTTGCTTAAAGGTCTGGTGGATACCCGCAGTACCAGTGGCTTGACCGCGGCTGTGGGTGGAAGCCAGACCGGCGGACAAGGCTGGATCGCGACCAGCGTTTGGGGCGAGGCAGGTAGCAGTGGCTTGACCGCGGCCTGCTAAACCTCAAACGCTGAGCCTTTTGGGGCGAGGCAGGTAGCAGTGGCTTGACCGCGGCCTGCTAAACCCAAAAAGCCGGAAGGTCTGGTGGATACCCGCAGTACCAGTGGCTTGACTGCGGCTGTGGGTGGAAGCCAGACCGGCGGACAAGGCCGGATCGCGACCAGCTTTTGGGGCGAGCCAGGACAGCACCAGGAGGACCCACTGCCAGAAGACTCTCGCGCTCCTGGGATCGGCGCTACTGCTGCGGACGCTTGACGCCAGAGGACCGAGGGGAGTGCGGAACCTGCCTGGAGAGTAGACTCGGAAGGGCTGTTTCTCTCCGGGCCTCACCAGCCACCCGCTGGGCCTTCGCCCTGGTTTCCGCCTCTCTCTCTGTGTCCCTTAGGCCCACAGCAGAACCATCAGGCCAGACCCGGAGGACGAAGCTGACGAGCAGGCAGTTGGGGAGGACCAGACCGGAGGACTCCCTGAGACGGAAGGCGGCGACTAAGACCTCCAAACCAACTGAGGATCAACGCTTGCCGCCTGCACTAAACAGGGAAGTTCCCACGCAGCGGGGTGTGGGGGTCAGCCCCGGCTGATCCCCGTTTGCTACACCGCTGCCTATCTGGTCCTCCTGGAAGGAACACCATCTCCTGAGTGCTGTTTTTCTGTGCTTTACCCACTAGCTGGAGCCCGGCCTTGGAGGAGGAAAGGGGATGGCAGCCAGAGCTGTGCCAGGGACGCGACGCCATAACGCCGTCCGCATGACGTGGATCCAGAGGGCCGAGGAGGGTGGCGGCAGAACTAGTGCAGCTCAGACCCGACCCCTACCCCAAGACCCACACCCCCTGCACGAACCCCGACCCCCATCCCTGCGCCCAGAATCAGAACACCAGTCACATCCCCCCCACAGTCTGGAACAAACCACACCGTCACATTAGACACTGCACCAACCCCTCTGAACATGACCCACACTGGACCTCCCCCACCTACAGATCCTTCAGAAAATACACTACCCCCACAGTCACTACAATGCAGAGAGGTTATAGTATCGCAGTGTTAATTTTGGCAGTGTTTTAAACTGACTTTTTTATTTTAGTCATGTGACGAAAGTGCAAATGAGTTTTACTGTTGACTGACAGGCCGAGTCGTTTTGAAATAAATATGTATTGAAATAAATATGATTTGAAATACGCCTTTAAAGAAATACCAGTGGACATAAATAAGAGATGTAAAACAATCAATAGATATTTATTTAATCGCTTATTTCATTATCATTGCTTATTTATTTATTTATTTTATTTTGTCACATTACACATGCGTCCCTAACCCACTGTCTAGCCAGCCAAGTAATTAAAAATGTGTTTTCTTCCCAAGTTATTTTGGTTTAATAGATTATCTTTATATGATATGTTCTGTGCAGCGAATCTCCGCCTCCTTTCACATTTCACATTTCTCCCCACACCATCCATTGAAAGTAAGAAGAATAGGCTTATGTGACACCCTCATGGAAATACATGTATACAATTCACAGTGAGATAACATTGGCTACAACAATCAGCTGATTTTAGAGGAATCATAATGCCTGAGCTGGGATTTGAACCCTAGGCTATATTAAGTTTTGCTATAAGAGTTCCAGCTCATTTTGTAATTATAGCTGGGCTATATTTCTACAGAATCCGATGTCCTGGAAATGGAATACGAACAACTATGGGTTTGCGTTCATTTAATCCTTTTTGCGTCAATTACGCTTACCCTATCCACGGTGGCCCCCTAGTGGTTGTATTTGGCGTCCCAATTATAGTAGGTCCTATTTTCCTGAAATTAGATATTACAGTTTTTTGCAATTGCTAAGACACAAAAACTGGTACTTCTGGCACAATTATTGAAACCACTAACTAATGTAGCCTATCTATTGACCAGGTATGCTAAACCATAAGCACATTGTCTGCTTTACACTAAGTTTGAAATTCTAAAACACACTTTTTGCAAATAACTACACACGGTTATCTACATTAGACACATCATTCAAATCTAAAAGCCTGTGTGTGTTGTTTGCTAAACACTGCCATTGAAATACCACACTCAATTATCAATCACCTGCACACAGAATGCACATGTGAAAACACCAGTAACCAAAGAGATCACTTAGAAATCAGAGCTTGAACACTATAAATAGGATTCAGATTTTCTCTTTGGTGTGCACAACAATGGAGGCCAGATTTTGGAGAGAGAGCTAGAGGAAGAGGTGTTTGTGTAAGAAGAGGATGAGGACTAGGAAGAGAAGAAAGAGAAGGAAGACAAGGAAGAGGAGGAGGACGAGGAGGAGTGAAACAACTGCGCTATGAATATGTACAAGTAAGTTACATTTTATATATTAGCCTATTACAATATTGGTACTTTATTCCAGTTTACTGTATTACTGTGCTACACTATATGGACTGATATCTGTATCCTTTCTTTTTCCAGACTGTTTCAGAGAGTCGTGGAGCTAGATGCTGCTGAACACCAGCATTTTTATATATATAGATGAGGTTGGCTTCAATCTAGCCAAAACCAGACGCCGGGGAAGAAACATCATCGGGCAGCGTGCCATTGTCCATGTTCCTGGGCAGCATGGTGTAAACATCACAATGTGTGCTGCAATTGGTCAGAATGGTGTCTTTCACCACCATGCCACTCTTGGCCATATAACACAGCCCATATTATCGCATTCCTTGACTCCCTGCATGACATCCTCATTCCCAATGACCAGAGGAATGTGCCAGGGTACTCCAGATATGTTGTCATATGGGACAACGTAAGTTTCCACCGGTCTGCTGTAGTCCATAATTGGTTTGACAATCACCCACTATTTCAAGTTCTGCCCCTTCCACCTTACTCACCCTTACTTTCCTGAACCCTACTGAAGAATTATTTTCGGCGTGGCGTTGGAAGGTGTATGACCGCCGACCCTACCAACGCGCAACTCTCCTCCAGGCGATGGAAGAGGCCTGTGGTGACCCTCCCAACGCGCAACTCTCCTCCAGACAATGGTAGAGGCCTGAGGTGACCCTCCCAACGCACAACTCTCCTCCAGGCGATGGAAGAGGCCTGTGGTGACCCTCCCAACGCGCAACTCTCCTCCAGGCAATGGTAGAGGCCTGTGGTGACCCTCCCAACGCGCAACTCTCCTCCAGGCGATGGAAGAGGTCTGTGGCGACATTGATGTGGAGGCGTGCCAAGGCCGGATACGCCACTCAAGACGGTACTTCCCCCGATGTTTGGCAAGAGAGGACATCACTTGCGATGTTGATGAGGCGCTGTGGCCAGATGCACATCGAAGACAGGATGGACTATAATTTCAATATACTGTATTACTGTTTACAGTTCAATGATCATGTAATCTTCAGTTAAAATAATTGTGTCTGATACTGTTATTGAGAATAAACAAATTTGTTTGTTTCCCCATTGCATTTGTGTCCATAGTCTATATTTACAGCATGCTACAAATGAAAATGCCAAAGACTCTAGATAATAGTGTGTGATGCAAAAATAAATTTTTTGGCAGTGTTTATATAGTTTTGAATTAAGTGTTTGCTTTTGCAAGAGATGTAAGATATTTTGTATTCTGTGTATGAGTTTTTGGTTTTTGTGTGTAGAGTTTCGACAAAGAGGGCTCTAGTTTCAGAAATTGTGTTTTAGCAATAATAAAAAACTGTAATTTAAAACGAAACTCCTGTATGCTATAATAGTTAGAAGGCCGTTTTACAAATAGGCTTGCTGTTCTGGGAAATTTGAAAATAAGGTAACCTGTGTTATGCAGACATTTCTCATCTGTATAACAAGTCCAATTTTGTGAAAATTACTTGAGAATTAAGCTAAGTCAGGGGAAGTCTGCACCTATCAATACACTACCAAAATGACTGGCTATAGGCCTATGCCCGCGCAGAAATCTGAGCGGTATCTAGGTTTTTTTTATATCTATGGACTGGGCAACTAATGATCATAGCTGACTCTGCCCCTTTCATGAGACGTAAAATAAGGAATAGATATGTATTTAATGCTTATTTGTTTATTTCAGTGTTTTAATTTTGTCACATTTGGTTTTCCATACCAATCAACTCACTGTCATATCTCGAAATTAATTTATAATGCCTTGAGTGAAACAGCAGTTGGGATACTGTGCAAAAATAAAGTTCAAATGCAAACTCATTTCAAATGTAGGCCTATTGAACATGCTAGTGATGTAGACTCAACAATAAACAATGACGTACAAAATACTTAAATACAAAACAATAAATAAATACGCCTAATACAGGACTTAGAGAACTTGGGGGGGGCATGAAGAGATGTTGGTGGGGCACAAGGGGGGGGGCGAAATAGCAGGGGGTGTGGGGGTCCTCCCCCAGAAAATTTCCTGCATTTCTACACTACCTCACACAGGGCATTTTCTAAAATATAATGTTTCATTTATGAACATTTTGAAGATTTAAATATTTTTTTCAAAGCCCTAGATGAGATTATAGGCTAATCAGTAGCGTATTAGCGGATAAGATATTTTAGCGGATAAGATATTTTATTACATTTTAAACCCACCTCCACCCCCCTCATCTTATAGGAGGACAACTTTATTTATGCCCAATAATACCAAATCATTATCTAATCTTATATGGAAACAAGTATATTAAAGATGAGCTATATTCCTTCATCATTTCAGTCTCTTTGTGCTATTTTCTATTTAAATGTGAAACTACGTTACTGTAACTGGCTCATCATTTTCATTTCTATTTTAGCCATACCCCCCTCCCTCCATTATGGAGACAACTTTATCAATGCCCAATTAAATAAAATTATAATAGAATCGTAGTCTCTTTGTGCTATTTTCGATTTACATGTGAAACTAAGGTAGCCTACTGCGCTCATCGTTTAATTTATATATATATACTGTATTATATCATTTTGTAATATATATGTTATGCCTGAGACGCCAGGGGGCTTGCCTCTGTTGACGGCTGCCGTTTCACCGTTTCGTGTGATAGAAAACGTGAGAGAGAGAGACAGATATGATAGTGTATTTTAATATATGTGAAGTATTTTTATATATGTGAAGTATTCCAAGGTTCGAGGAAAGCAGGGCTGACTAGCCAACACGCAGTAGGCTAAGACACACACACACACGGGCGCGCACACACACGTGTGCAATGCTGCAGATGTTTCGCAGAATCGCAGCTATAACAACTAGGTTAGATGCAACATGTAATAAATATATTTCAAATCGAATCTCCCAGACGGAGACTTTCGCCACTATCCTCAACTCACTGAGTAAATTAGGCTAGCGAATATTATATCCTAAGCAATGCGTAGTTATCAAGAAGAGAGCATAGATTGGTCAAAAAACGGATCTCTCTCTCGCTGCGTCTCCGAGTTTTATATAGCCAAACCAACCAATCAGATATTAGAAAAATATATTATTTCGATGTGGCATTTTTACGATTGGCCGAATCGTCTGTAGCTCTAATAGCCTACTGTAGCGCCGACTTCATATTGTCGGATTTTATTTTTTCTGGATTTGGCTTTGGGGGGGCAGGCGGAGTATTTGGGGGACATTGCCCCCCCTAGACACGGCCATGCTCCATCTCTGAGTAATGGATCTGAACTCCTGTTTAGCTCGCAAATGCAGACTCAACTTAACATCAGGGAACTTTACCGTGGCATATCAGATTATATCTAACTAAACTAAACGTTGGTATTATAGACCCCTATATTCCTTATTCAGATGTGAATCCAATAATTTGCGCAACGCTACAGTTTAAAGCTGGCGTCACTATATAAACATAAAACATTATATCGCATGGCCGGCAGATATTCCGACAACGTCGCGCCCAAAGAGAAATAGTTATAGCCCCCATAATAGAAATAGATCTCTTCTGACATTATGACAGTTTTTTATTTTTTTATTTGTAGTTTGCAAGCTTTTTGAAAAATGAAATTGGCATAAATATCTGCGTGATGTAACTTTAGGTGCCTCTTCAGATTCGTGATGTTTTTCCCATCTAGTTTATGACCGAATATTTCTTCTTCCGCTACAACAACAGTACATTCGGTTTTCCATTCGCTCTCATCGTATATGAAGTGAGTCCATATATCCATCCTTTTCTTCCTTTCAACTTTTGAGATTCTAGTGTAGACCTATGCTAGTATTATCTGTCACCCCTCACTTTAGTTGCTTTTCTTTTTTGCAGTTCGCGTGAAAAACAGGATGTTGCCCAAGTTTAAGACGGCATCCAATCAATGACGAAAATGCATTCTCGTAATTGGCGTCACCTTTCTCTTTTGAGGTCTAATAAATATTAGATTTCGTTATTGCTTTTATTTATAAATATACATTTTTGTCAATTTTTACTTAAACGGTAACATAAACAGATTTAGTCACGTTTTTATTTTTAAATATATATTTTAATCTTGTTCTTTATAGTCAACAATGATAAAAAAAAAAATGATTTAGTCACATATTTAGTTTGTATATTCTAATTATCCGTTGTCGTCATATCTTTTTTGTCAACAATATTAGGAAGGGATTTAGTCACAGTTTTTATTTTCTCAAATCAATTTCCTTATGTAAAATTTTGTCGTAGTCATGAAAAAAAATCCATTGACTAAAATGTTTATATTTTTTTCGGGTTGACAAAATTAACACTGTAGTATCGCTTGTAACAGTACCTGAAAATAAGATATCGAGAGTCTTTTGATGTTGATTGGTCACAGACTTCAGGAAGTAACAGCATGCAAAGGATATGCGACTAAATATTAAATATGATACTTCAAAAATATGTTAAAGCAAAATATTCTAATTTTCTGAGACACTGAATTTTGGGTTTCATTAGCTGTAAGCCATAATCATCAAAATTACAAGAAATAAAGGCTTGAAATATTTCACTCTATGTGTAATGAATCTATGTCATATATGAGTTTCACTTTCTGAAACGAGTGACAAAAAATATTGAACTTTTTCACGATATTCAAATTTTTTGAGCTGCACCTGTATATCGAGCCCTGACTTTGCCTTTCGGACAGGATTGCCTAGAGCCGGGCTGACCTCGTGGAGTTACAAGATAATCATGGCTCACCTAAAATCAAGTGAGACCATGACACTCCCGAGGGGCAGCACGACCCTGGACCCGTCTATAATCTGGGCAAATGTCTTTCACAAATGTATTACTAATAAGCAGAAAGACATTGCCTGGATGTCTGCTCATATGTGTCTCCCCACCAGGGTTTTTATGCACAAGCGGCACCTGGCCCTGACCGAGCGCTGCCCCCACGGATGCACTGACTCAGAACATGTGTACCATCTGTTCTGGGAGTGCTCCGTGGCCTTGTTGTTTCCTCTGTCTCCCATAACAGGTTGCTGCCGAGGTCCTCCCTGACTGCTGAAGTGTCCTCTATGGACCCAGAGGAGGCTGCGGAACAACGGAGCTCCAGCGTCAGTGGAGGATCGTTAACACCGTTAAGCAGGTCCTGTGGGAGGCGAGGAACATCAAGGTCTACCAAAGAACAACAGTGGACCTAGTCACTCTCAGGAGGAGGACGCATAACCTCCTCCAGGACGGCGTTATGGTGGACTTTTCCCAAAACGAGCATCTGGCCAGAGAGAAATGGGGAGTGGACCACTGGAAAGAACTGATTATATAGTATACCTGATTATATAGTATACCTCTCCTGATTACTGTGCACACTCCACTCCTATTCGAACCCGTTGTTTATTATGCACGTTTCCGAGTCCCTTCCATGTTTTTGTTATGTTTTCGTGATTTAATTATTGTTTACCTAATGTGTTAACCTCACGTCGTTTGTTACCCCTCTCTTTCCTATGTGTATATAAGACCCACAATTCTGTTTCTACTCTGTCAGAACGTTGATCATATTTCCTGAGCCTGTGAATAGTAAAGCCAGTGATTTATTGAGACACCCTTCCGTTTTTCGACTTCGAGTTTGCCTGTTGATTCAGTTTGTTTGCCTTTGTTGTTTTTGACTTTTGATAGTTTTTTCGACTTTCGCCTTTGCCTGCCGTTTTTGTACCGTTGCCTGTGATTTCCCGGTTTTTGGTTTTTGGATTCCTGACTACTCTCCTGCCTTTTGATTTGGTACTGTCTTGATTCTGATTACCTGGCTTTTGATCCCTGACTGGAAATAAACTACGTTCTTGGCTTATCCTGTCTGCGGTTGGGTTTTCCAGTTGGAGTCCAGACGTTTCAATTGTTGTAGTTGTTAGCTGATTTAGCTATATTTGCTAGGAAAACCAAAACTTCCCTGCGAAGGCCGTGCATAACGCCAAGTCCCCAGCTGTGCACCGCGAACGCAGTGATTTTGGTAATGATGCGGAAACTACATGTTTCCCACATCTGACTTCCGACTAGTGATTCTTCTTCTTCGTTTGAATTTCCAGTAGACTCGACACCTTCCGGTGTATTGCTGCCCTCCGCAGGACTGAATCCTCACACCCTCAGGTGCAGGCCAGTAGCGTATATAAACTTTAAAACTCTCCTCCCCACCTCTCTAGCACAGGTCTCTGGACCCAACAAAGCTCTCACAGAGTAAGTGGTCACGCCAACATCCTGCAATTCCCTAAATAGCACCCTCCGTTCCTCTCTAAACCTCACACAATCCATCAGTACATGCTGGACATCCTCTATCACTCCACACTCGCCACACAGCCCATCCAAATGCTTCCCCACCTTCACTAACCCTCCTGCCAGCCCACAATGCCCCATCCTCAGCCTGGTCATAATGACCCCATCCCTCCTCACTGGCCATTCACAGCCTGTACTTTTACTGACTGATTGCTGAATTCTATAAAATTGCCTACCCCTCCCTTCCTGGTCCCAATCCCGCTGCCATATCTGAGTGGTCCCCTCCCTAATAATGCTCCTGCATTCCGACACCCCCAGGGAAACCACTACATCAACACCCTCCCTCCTCAGTGCTGCCTTAGCAGCTGCATCCGCGGCCTCATTCCCACCCACGCCCGCATGAGCCGGCACCCACATGAAACCCACTTCACACCCGCCCCGGACCACCCTATACAAGGCCACTAGTAATTCCGCCCCCAGGTCCGGCCTCGCCCCCCTCTTCCCCCCCTGCAGGGCCATCAGCGCAGCGGCAGAGTCCGAACACACCTCCCCTCCCTTGCCTACTCCCACCTCCCCCAACCACTCTAATGCCCACAGGAGCGCCACTACCTCAGTAGTAAATACAGATACCCTGTCTGACAGCCGCCTGCCCTGTGTGAACTGCAGCTCAGGAATATGTACTGCAAACCCCGCCCTCCCACTGACCGGATCCTTAGACCCATCAGTGAAGATGTGAATGTGAGACTCCCAGTTCTGCCGCAGGCACCTATCCACCAGCCATGCAGGACCGCCCGCCTTCTCAGCCTGCAATGCCCCCTTAATAGAGGAATCAATCATTGGCTCAGGCAACATCCACGGAGGAACACACGGCCAGCACACTGGGGGCCCCACCTCCACATCCTCCAACCCCACCCCCCCCCCAGCTACCCAATTGGGACACATAGCTACCCTTACCCACCCTTACCCACCCTTCCCCTCCTGCCTCCCCACTCCCAAGCCCCCTCCAACAGCCTCTTTGCAGGATGACATGAATGATATCCACGCACTTTCATATAATAATGCAAGCCCAATTTAGCCCGCCGTATCCTCAGTGGAGACTCCCCCATGTCCACCAACATTGCAGGGACCGGGGTGGTGTGAAATGCCCCACTACAAACTCTCAGTGCCTTTGCCTGCACTACATCTAACCTGCGTAGGATGGTGTCCGACGCCGACCCAAATGCCATGCACCCATAATCTAACACAGAGCGAACCATTGCACGGTAAATTAACAGCTATGTAGCCCTAGATGCCCCCCACGCACTACCCGCCAAGCTCCTTATTACATTGATTACTTTCTCACATTTACACACCACTTTTCCCACGTGCACCCGCCAAGTTCTCCGCTCATCAAACCAGAGCCCCAAAAACTTAAAAACATTCACTCGCTCCAGCGGCGCACCATACAGTGATAAGCCCCCGCCCCCGTCCAGTCCCTACCTCTTATGTCCAAACACTATATATTTTGATTTGCCCACCGACAGCTGAAATCCCCACTTGCCAGCCCACTCCTCCACCTTACCCAGTGCTTCCTGGACCTTCCTCAGGACAAAAGGCATGTTCCTACCCCTCTTCCACAATGCCCCGTCATCTGCAAAGAGGGACAACCCGAAGCCCTCCCCAACCTCCTGAAACATATCATTGACCATGACATTAAATAACACTGGACTACTGACATTGCCCTGCGGCGTCCCATTTTCTATAATAATAATAATAATACATTTATTTTATAAGGCGCCTTTCAAGGCACTCAAGGTCGCCGTACAACAATATAAAAGGAGTTCATACAGAAACAAATACAAATACAAATGCAAATACAAATACAAATAATCCCATTTTTAAAAAAATAAAAATGCAAAAATAAAAAGAGATGCAGCAGAGCACTAACAGCAAGTCATAAATATGCCAGCCTAAACAGGTGAGTTCTGAGGTGAGTTTTGAATAGTGAGATGGAGTCAGTGTTTCTGATGTCAGGGGGGAGGGAATTCCAGAGGCGAGGGGCAGAGCGGCTGAAGGCTCTAGCGCCCATGGTAGACAAACGGGCTGGGGGAATGGTCAGGTTGATAGAGGAGGCAGACCTGAGAGACCGGGTGGGAATGTTGATATGAAGGAGGTCAGACAGGTATGGAGGGGCGAGGTTATGGATAGCCTTGAATGTATGGAGGAGGATCTTGAAATTAATGCGGTGTTTGATAGGAAGCCAGTGGAGTTGGTGTAGAACGGGGGTGATGTGGCTAATGACAGGGGTTCTGGTGACGATACGGGCAGCTGCGTTCTGGACCAGTTGGAGCTTATGAAGGAGTTTGTGGGGGAGACCAAAGAGAAGGGAATTACAATAATCTAAACGGGAGGTGACGAGAGAGTGGACCAGGATTGCAGTGTTATTGGGAGTGAGTGAAGGGCGGAGGCGGTTGATATTTCGGAGGTGGAAATAGGCAGACCGGATGGTGTTGTTGATGTGGGTATGAAATGATAGAGTGCTGTCGAGGACGACACCCAGACTCTTAGCCTGGGGGGAGGGGGAAACCGAGGAGTTGTCTATGGTGAGGGTAAAACTGGGAAGCTTGCTGAGTGTGGATTTAGAGGCTATGAGGACTACTTCGGTTTTATCACTGTTGAGTTTGAGGAAATTAGAGGAGAACCAGGATTTGATTTCCTGTAAGCAGACAAAGAGGGAGGAGGGAGGAAAGGTGGAAGAGGGTTTGGAGGAAACGTAGAGCTGGGTGTCGTCCGCGTAGCAGTGGAAATGGATGTTGTGTTTACGGAATATCAGTCCAAGTGGAAGGAGGTAGATAATGAATAAAATAGGGCCAAGGACAGAACCCTGGGGAACACCGGAGGGGAGAGGGGAGGGATGGGATGTGAATGATTTTAACTGAATGAATTGACTACGGTCAGAGAGATAAGAGTGGAACCAGGCTAGGGGTGTGTCAGATAAACCAATGGAGGCTAGTCGGTCAAGGAGGATGGAATGGGAAATGGTGTCGAAGGCCGCGCTCAGATCGAGGAGGATGAGGATAGATAGTAGGCCAGAGTCAGCTGCCATCAGGAGGTCGTTTGTGATTTTGAGGAGGGCTGTTTCAGTGCTGTGGCGGGGGCGAAAACCAGACTGGAACTGTTCGTAAAGGTTATTGTTAGAGAGGTGGACCTGGATCTGTGATGCCACTACTTTTTCCAGGATTTTTGAGATAAATGGCAGGTTGGAGATGGGACGAAGGTTATTGAAAATGTTGGAGTCTAAACCAGGTTTCTTTAATATCGGTGTAACAGCAGCGGATTTGAGAGATGATGGGACAGAACCAGAGGTGAGGGATGAATGGATGATGGCAGTTATCAGGGGCAGCAGAGAGGGGAGGGAGGCTATAACCAGGGAGGATGGTAGGGGGTCAAGTTGGCAGGTGGATGGCTTGGAGTTCCGGATGAGTTTTGATAAATCAACAGCAGAGGGGAGTTGGAAGCAGGAGAGAGGTATAGAGAGGGGGGGGGGTGGGGAACAAAAGGAGGTGGACAACTGGACGTATGAGGGGTCAGTTGCTGGTGAATGGTGGCTATTTTAGTGTTGAAAAATGACATCAGGGAGTTACAGTGGTCAGTGGAGTAGAAGTGTGGGGGAAAGGAATCAGGGGGACGGAGTGAGTTGTTGACCACTGAGAACAGGGCCCTAGTGTTCCCAGCACCAGCAGTGATTTGTTTAGCAAAGTATTGGGATTTGGCTGAGGAAAGTGCGTGGAATACTCCCCACCCACCCTCACCTGAATAGTACGGCCCCTCAAAAAATCCTGGATCCAGTTAAGCATCCTACCTCTCACCCCAGCATCATACAATTTCATCAGCAGGCCCTCCCTCCACAACATATCATAAGCCTTTTCTATATCTAAGAATACAGCCACCACACCCTCCTTGTTAGCCAGTGCCCTTGCCACATCATATTCCAATGTCAACACAGCGTCCATAGTGCCTAAGCCCACCCTAAACCCACTCTGATAACCAGCAAAATACCCTCTCCTCTCCAAATAATACACCAACCTATCCGTAACCATTCTTTCCATAACTTTACAAAGCACCGATGTGAGTGCAATAGGCCTATAGGACTCTGTGCACACAGCGTCCCACAATACCTCCTCCAACACTCCCTCTTAGCTGCCTTAATAACCTGCCTTGCCACTGCCCTCAGTTTTTTATACTCCACCACATTACTCACCATGGGACTCCGCCTCAGCCTCCTATACGCCCTATTCCTAGCCCGGACCGCCTCATCACACACACTGTTCCACTACGGCACTATCCGGCGCACCCTAACAGGCCCCTTCCTAGGAATACTGAGAGCCGCTGCCTGGGAAAACACCCTACACAAAGATTCACTCCAGACATCCACAGTCTCACACTCCACCCTACCCAAGCCCCCAGCACACCTTTCCTCAAACTCCTCCCACCTAGCCCTTCTAAAATCAAATGACCTTGGCCTCCCATCCCTCTCCATTGGCAACCTAACCCCAAACTTACACATAATTGGACAGTGATCACTCCCCATTGTATACTTATCCAATGATTCCCACACACCTCTTCTCGCCAGGCCCTCTGAAGCCAGCATCAGGTCGATACACGACCCCCTCCCACTGCCCACCTGAAACCTAGTCTGCCTCCCATCATTCAAACACACCAATCCGTATAAATCCAAGAACTCCTCCACCACCTCACCATTACAATCCCTGTGCGTGCTACCCCACTAGGGGTTATGCGCATTAAAATCCCCAGCACAGATCACTGCACCCCACACTGCATCCATCACAACATTCAGGTCCCCAATGTTCAATTGGAGGCACGGATTATAAAAATTTACCACACTAAATCTCCCCTGTGAACCCCAAATCTCCACTGCCACACACTCCAACCTCGTCTGCAACCCTAGCCTCCGATACTGAATGCCCTCCAAAACAAACACCACACAACCACCCCCAGCCTTCTCCGGCCGATCTTCCCGAAGAGCAACATAGCCAGGGATAATAAAATCCAAACATGGCTTCAACCATGTCTCCTGTACACAAATAACTTCCGGTTTATCTCTGAAAGAGTCTACAAACCTTTTAAACTCCTGCCCATTTGCTATTAGGCTTCTCGCGTTCCATTGCAGAACATAAAAAGTCATATTACCTCTTCCAGAGCCTCCTCCCAGAACTTTAGCTGCACCGCCGCAATATATGTATGTAACTCATTCGGCTGTAGCCCTATTTCCCCAAAAAACTTATCTGCCTCTTTAAACACCACCTGAGTAATATCTGACTTCCTATCCGTTTTAGCCATTTTCACCATGTGCAGAACTTGTACCAAAAACCCCAGAAACTCCCTCCTCTGAATCACTATTGATCCCGCCGGAACCGTAGCCGGTACCTCCACCACTTGCCCCCCCCTCGGACCCCCCTCTCCCGCTGTAGCACGCGCTGCCACTGACACAACCGCCACCCGCTTCACCGCTTCCGCACAAGTGATTTTCTCCGTTTCTTTAATCTTCTGCACTTGCAGCGCCCGCACATGAAACTCACACCCCTTATTAGCCGCAACATGATTTCCACCACAATTACAACACTTTATCACAGACCCTCGACACTCCGAAAACTCATGATTCCCCCCACACTTCCCACAGCGCCGCTCACCCCTACACACCGCCGCAACATGCCCATACCGCTGACACTTGTAGCACCTAAGCAGTGGCCGTTCATATGCCTTGACCGAGAAACTTAAATATCCCACACTCACCCTCGCCGCCAACTTTTCCTCAGCAAATGTTACGAGCACCGCCGTGCTATCACTCCTCTGCCCATCCCGGAAGCTCTTGAACCTGGATACAGCTAGCACCTTAGCTCCCTTAAGATAGCTTAGCATATCCGACTCAGAGATCTCTGTCGATACTCCATATATCACCCCTTTACTCCCCCTGGCACCGGAGCTCACGTCAGGGTCATACGCCTCCACCTCCTTTCCCCCCAACGATCGAATAGCTATGGCTTTGTCCCGCTGACCTGCATTTTTGCAAATGATAATCAAGATCCCAGTCGCAAACATTTCTGCACTCTGGACATCGGCCACATCACTCTGCAAAGACGCCGATACTTTCAGCGGGTTGGGACCGCCACCCCCCACCTTGAATCTGAACCCCACCTTGAACCCTTCCACCCGCTTACCCACCACCTTTCGCTGCTTCAGAGGCTTACCAGGATCGACCGGCTGCCGAAAATCAGCCTGGTCACTAGCAGACCCACTATCTCTCCTACCTTCCTGCCTCGTAGATTTCCTTTTCCCCGCAAGTTGCCCCCTCTCCCCGCTCTCCCCGTTTCCATGATGTTGGCGTAACCACCTAAACTGAACAACGTCCGAGCTCTATTAAAGAAAAGAAAAGAAAAGAAAAAACACAATCATAAGAGTGTTCCAAATTGTTTGATTAAGCCTTCAGCAAGGAACAAACAATCCAAACGCTCCTGCTCGTTTTCCACACCACACGCAGCTTCAGAACCTCAGACAGCGAACTCAGCGCCATAGACCAGCGCCTCCAACTAGTGATGGGCAGTTCGGCTCTATTCGTACCATTCAGTTTGAAGAGTGAGTCGGAGTTGCAATTTTGGTACTTCCGGTTAATACAGTAGAGCCGTTTGAGCCGTATCTTTTACTTTCAGCGGCGCGAGCTGGAATTAGAAGCTGTTTCAGACCGCAGACCCTAGCTGGTAACAAAGTAGGCAAAATAATTTGTAAACTAGCCTTGATATTTTATTCAGACCCAAATCATCTGAATGATACTCATTGCTAATATTCTAAATTTACAGTAGCCTACTCTTTCAAGCTAGTTTGTAATCGCAGGTTACGTTTATTTACGACCTTCCCATCTCCGTTTTTCGATCATAGATTGTCACATTAGATCTTATAGGTAATAATAGACATTGAATGGTTATATCTGTATAGAGCTATTTCATCTATGCTAATATTAATCTTATTTTTATCTTATAGGTCTACTGAAAATGAGGTGGATGAGCACATAAGAGAGATAGCCAGCCAAATTTGACAAACAAGCCAGATATTTATTGTGTGTGCATATGATGTGTCGTTTATTTATTTGGACACCATAGGGTTATTTAAATGTGTTTATTTTAACTGTACTTTATTTATTATATCATACACAGTTGTAGGCTATTTATTCTGTTCACTGTTGTTGTTAGTCAAGAGTCCTAAAATAAAAATGCCACCACTTTAAATATATTTGCTGTCATTTTTAGTAGCCTAACCTGTCATTTTGAAGTATTTGCTGTCATTTTTGGTAGCCTAATCTAGCTGAACACAATCGCAATGTCTCATATTAGGCCTAATTGTTTCATAGTTGACTGGAATTCAGTTGCAATTCTCGTAAACAGCCAAGTTTAATAATTTCGTAATAAACAGTCGCCGTCTCGGAATATCATTAGATATAGGCTAACATAATTCCTTTGCCAATAGGGTTTCCGGTTGAATCACGCTGAGTAGTAAACCCGATTAATAGCTTAATAGCGTACTGCATTTTGCCCTTTGTTAAAACCACAGAACTCTATAAGAACAGTAATGTGGTTAAAACTCGAAAATGACTTCAATTTGTATCACGGCTCTGGTTCCGGCTCTGTCTGGAGCCGTGGGATATTGCCACGGTTCATGGCTCTTAAATTGAGTCAAGTTGATTTTGTGCTGATCAGTTGGGTAGTATAGATACTGTAGCTACGTATCTTTCCTTTAACCATTAGTAGTCATAATAACTTTGGAATAAGCTGGGCGATTATTAACTTCACAAAAGTGTGTGCAATATTGTTAGATCAAATAAAAATGTATTCTCACGTAGGTTCTAACTTGGCAATCAGAAACTACGCGCATTAACCACTGCTGAGTGTCTCGGGGGAGTGTCTCCCGGCTGTAGTAGAAAGCAGGCAGAGCCAGAGCTATGAGCCAGAGCCGTGGGTAAGCACGATTCCCTCGAACTGGTGAGTTGACTCAGACGACTCAGCATAGAAAGTCGTTCAAAAATACAGATTCGTTCGCGAACTGCACAACAGCCCAGCCTCGTCAGTGTGGCGAAATGGTACAAGGAAAAACAGAATGGAATGCAAACCCTATGGAGGTAGATTTCTATAAAAAATAAACAAACACAAAAGTATAATCCACAATTATTTTTACCATCCACACGCAAATGCCTCTCAATTTGTGTTTCGTAAAAATAATCCACACGTATGTGTTTGCCATCCACACAAACACCTCTCAACTTGTGTTTTGTAAATCATCATTTGGATGAATGCAAAAATTATATTCACAAATGCAAATAACATTTTCAGATATGTTTACAATGTTCACATTTACAAGTCAAAAGCTTGGCTTGCGAACTGGCGAATCTACATTTGCCGATCGAAGGACACGCTTACTCTTTTTTAAATTTACGTACGGAATTTTGAGACAAATATTCTGCTGTTTTCCCCGTGTCAATTCACACATAAAACTTCTTCGTTGGCGATACCTAACAAGGCGAGTGGCTCATCAGCGCCACTTTTAGAACAAAATCGCACATTATCTTTAAGAAGTGGATTAGTGGTAAATTAAAGCAACCGAGTTTTTAGTTTATTTATGTTGTAAAGTTAACCCCACGCTAATCTTGCGATGGGAAGTTTTTTTACAGTCATTGCACAAAACTCCTATCAGATTGCATGTAACTAGCTAGCTAGATTACATTACAGAGGGGTAGGTCCGTACACAGTAGCTACATAACTCTTTCGCCCCTCATGGGAAAGATTATGTAAAACAAACTCAACCATGTGAAGTAACGTTACTGCAGCCAATTAAATTAATTTGACAGCTATTCTCACTGATACCGATGTCTCCTATGAAATATTTTATTTGTACAGCTAGCTAGCTAGTAGATAAGACACCTAAATGAAAATGATAATTCAAATTGCATGGAGTGCTCTCCTTATTTTAGCTCATAGTTTTGTACTTCCTAGTTCCTATCAATGGTTTTACATCTCTGGTTTCTATCTTTGAGAAAGATTTGGAAACCAAGCTAATGTTGGCTCTTTTTTAAAACTTTTAAAGTAAAAGTGGCGCCGATGAGCCGAAAACACATCGCTGTGTTAGGTAGCGCCGAAGAAGAAGAAGTTTTGCGTGTGAATCATGTGTGAATCGACACGGGGAAAAACAGCGGAATATTTGTCTCAAAATTCCGTACGTAAATCCAAGCAGATGAAGCGTGTCCTTCGATCGCCAAATGTAGATTCGCCAGTTCGCAAGCCAAGCTTTTGATTTGTAAACGTGAACATTGGAAACGTATCTGAAAATGTTATTAGCATTTGTGAATATAATTTTTGCATTCATCCAAATGATGATTTACGAAACACAAGTCGAGAGGTGTTTGTGTGTGGATGGCAAACACATACTTGTGGATTATTTTTACAAAACACAAATTGAGAGGTGTTTGCGTGTGGATGGCAAAAACACATTTGTGGATTATACCTACGGACACAAATTGAGAGGTGTGCGCGTGTGGATGGTAAAAATAATTGTGGATTATACTTCTGTGTTTGTTTATTTTTTTATAGAAATCTACCTCCATAAAACCCAGCTCCCCATGGCATTTAAGCTGTCTCCACTAATTCAGACCAGGCAAAAGCAATAACAGCAAGAACACACTGTGTTAATACATTTAAGGAAAAGATTATGAGGGAACCTCAAAACACATGTTCAACTACCTAATTAGGAGCAAATTGATTCATCCTATTCTTTAATTTGATCAGTTTAAAAAAAAATTGTTACCTATTTGCAATATAGCCCAGTAGGAACATGGGAATTTTATTCTTCATGGCATGCATAGCTATTTCTGACATGATGTGGCTTAAGAGGGTAAATACTCCCTCTAAACATGAAAACCACCTAATTATGAAAAATTAACAGCTTGTTGGGATTGTAATTGTGGTTGAAACGAAATCCAGCCTACACAGTGGTCCCAGAGGACCGAGTTTGAGAACCAATGATCTACGTTATCTGGCTAGAAAAAAACACCCATAGTGTAGCTAGCTAGCTAATAGCCTAATGTTAATAAATTACCTCAACGCGTTTTAAGATTCAAAGACGAATTCTTGAACGATAGGATCTCATGCTGTTTTGGCAGGCACAGGAGACAGTGTAATCTGTAGGAATCCATTTTTTGTACCCAGAGTTTCGAACAGTTTGCCTAAATAAGGCCATGGATGGTGAATGGTTTCATCCATATAGGATTCAATATTTCACTGCACTGCAACAAATGATGATGATGGTCCCTGTCTGCACTCTTTTCAGCTACAAGAGATTCAGCAACGAGCAGCCAATCAACGGTCGGAGAAGGAAGAGAGGTGTGTGCGTGTGGATGGTAAAAATAATTGTGGATTATACTTCTGTGTTTGTTTATTTTTTATAGAAATCTACCTCCATAAAACCCAGCTCCCTATGGCATCGAGCAGCCAATCAATGGCATTTAAAACAAAACAATTTTTTTAAGGCGTGCATATAATGTGCTACAGTTTGTAGTCTTAAAACCCGGACGTGTGTTAGCATTTTTGAGCCATGGGCTGTGTTCCATTATGCACACTTGCATTATATGTACTTGCATTCTAGATTTACATTAGCTAAAACGCAAAAGCACAAGTATGCTTCAATTTTGGAATACACTTGATGACGTAGTCAGCAGAATAACCTACCTTTGACCTTACACAGGAAAAACAATAGAATCACCTCCACAAATTACCTTACTCAATAACCTAGCTACAGTACAGTTAGCACCATTAGGCCTAAGAATTTGAAATTAACTACAAATGTTATGGTGCATGGCATTATTTACAATAAATATTATTTTGCCAAATTTTGCGTTTTCATTGTTTAAGACATTACTGCCATGGTGAAACTAGCTACTTCATTTGTGAACCATAGGAAATCGTTTTATGTCAGTTACGGACAGCCCAACCTAAGCAGTGGCGGAATCAGGCCAGATCATCTCATACCAGCAGTAAAACGGAATAGCAAGATGCCTTAAATATAATGCAGACATATTATACTTATACATTATATTGCTTAGGTCATGCTGTCATAAGCTCAGCTTCGGTTAACGGTAGCCTACAGCTTCCGGAAAAAATGTATGCTTATTTAACTATGGAGCCGGTGTAATTTTTCCCCGTTTTTCGACTCCCATGCAGAACCCTCCTCACATAAACGCACTTGTCAAGTTGTCAGTGAAAAAGATGTGTTCAACATCGTTACTCTTTACATTATGGTCGACCACAATCAATAGAACAATCTACAATTTATGGTTCATAGCTCTTACCACAATCCACAGTATTATCGTTTACATTTTAACTGGAGAAATTAAGCAAAAAAAAAAGGTGCAGGGTGTTCAAAAAACGGCACATCTATTCTGTAGCATATAGTTAGGCTACCGCAGCAATTTTAGTTGCGGTGTTTTACATTTTAACTAAAGCCCGGTACACACATAAAGATTTTCTAAATCTTAACAGATTTTTTATCTGTGAGAGACCCCACACATGAAGATAAAAAATCATGGATTGAACAGTTTTGATCGTATTGTGTGTGGTGTGCTCCGATATTCCCAATACAGCACACCACATACATAAAGATTTGTCCTACGACAGTCTAGAGTCTCGTCCCCCAAGCCAGAAATCTCGCGTGATCAAACGTGATCTAACGTAGTACCCTGACTAGGAAGCAGCCATGTGCGACAGATTATGTCGTCTTCTCCCTTTTTATGCTTCCGTGTTCTTCAGTCAGCTCGCTTCTTGATTGGCTACATTCCATTCCACGTCACGATCCACAGAGTCAGTGACTCGGGAGCTGTCGGCTTTCCCCACACACAAGAGGACTTTTGATCGTAAATATTGAACAGGTTTAATATTTACGATCGTCGGCCATGACCATTTTTCGAGCAGATTGTCGGGAGGAATTGACTCTTAACACACCTCACACCACAGGATAATCTTGTAGGATAATCTTTAGAGGCATCAGATAATCGGGCGTTTGCTGTCCTTGGTCGGAAGGGGGAAAATCGGGCCAAAATCGGCCAAATTATCTTTATGTGTGTACCGGGCTTAAGTGAAGCTGTCTCTCTCATATGACAGTTTTGTTTACATGCCGTATTACACTATATTTATACAGTCTATGGTTTGCGCAATGATCTCTGGGAATTAAAAACCAGTACAAGTGTGTGTCGTATAAGAAATAATCTTTTCACCGCCCTGTCAGGAGGGGTCAGGACCTTCCAGTACGTTATCCAAACTTTCTCCCAATTAGACACTATATTCCAGAGTCTGATATAACTTGATTTTATTATAGAAAGATTTGTATGACTGTAAGTACCCAGGTTGATCAACTAAGCACACATATATTAAGCACACTCTCAATCACTCGGTCCAGTCTAAGTCCGTCAATTCCACGCACTCCCACGAGACGTTCAGCAGGTCCGTTAGCGACAGAGACAATAATACATTGCTAATGAAAACTCAGGTAATATCTCTTTTATTATTTTCTTAAACCCTGCCCTTTGTGGGTCTTAGAACCTTTCTCCTCCTCCTGGGAGATGACTTTTATTTTTTGCTCTATTATTATTTCTAAATACACCATTATTTACTTATGACAGGTGCATTGTCATCCCCCCCGCTCTTATTGTAAAACTGCTGAGACACCATTACTTATTTATTCTGATCACTTTTTTCAAAATGTACTCATTTTCCAAATTCCTAATAGCACCTCCCATATGTTCCCGGTTACACCCCGTACCTGTGTTCTCTTGTTGCACGTGTTTTAGTACATGGCGTGCTGGCCAGATTCTGGTTGTGATTTATTTTAGGTTATATGTGAACTCCTGAGCTATTTTCCTAACCTCAGTTTTCCAGTGGTGGTTAGGCTGCTAATGTAAACTGCTGTCCTTGCACAGTAGATGATGTTTGTACCCTGTTTCTTATTTTTGCTACCACATTTCCCCCCTTTGAGCCTTCATAGGCTCATCTGCAGATTAGCTATTATGTGCTGAGTCCCAGTGAGAGAGCCGAGAGGCAGGGAGGAGTGATTAAACTCAGGCAGAAATTAGCCAGTCTCTATCTAAGCAACCATCCCAACAACCTCCAGAATCCAACAACGGGACAGGATGACTGAGCCAAAAACTCTCCCTTTGAACAGAGGAGAGGTAAAAAGACGTCAGCCTCCTCTAACTGAACATAGTTACGTTCATTTTATACACATGGTAGTTATCAATCTAAACATTGAATGATGACTTAAAACATTTTTTGAGCCCTTGTTTCTAAACAGCAAAATGAGATCAACTTTCTCGCAGCCTGTAGTCCTCGATGCCTGGCTGCTGCTTTTATCTGATCTGGCGCTTGTTTAGCATACGTAAGCAGGACATAGGTTTTATACTAATCTTTTTAGGAATGCCAACTTGAGAGGTGATCTAATCAATGTTAATCATTTAGTTCACAGTGAATTAGTAACACTACAAATCATTCTTGGTTATCGTACTGATTTTGATTGCATGTTTTCCATTATAGCCAATTCAGACCTCATTGACTCGCTGAGACATAATTGTAAAACCTCCCGCAGCTTGACCAATGAGGGAATAGCTCTGGGCGAAGGTTTAAGCGTGATGTATTCCGCTATTGCTGTGGGGAAAGTTAAAAGTTATTGTGAAATATCACTAATTTATTTACTCATTTATCTGACTCCATTTAAAACTAGAATTTAGAATTTGGTTTTAATCATGCGTGGAGCTCAGAGTGGTTACACTCGACTCTTCCTCAGGTACCAACATTACTCAATGTATGCCCCCGGGATGAGCACTATTGCTGAATCTCAGTTCGTTGGAGAACACAGAGGTTGGGGGTCTAGCCAGCACAATACATGCATTATTTTTTACATAGATAGTTGTGAGCCCAGGTCAGCATGCATTCAGAGGGCTCCTTAAGGCAAATTTGACAAGAACCGACATAGGATGTCCAAGGCTTCTTTTCATATCAAATCACCAGAACCATGCATCACCAATACCGTTTTGCTGGCAGAACTTGGCTGCCTTTCTCAACTTGGGGACGCCACTAAAGACTTGCTGTACCAGGCCACTGATCAGTTGGTCCTTGGTCAGAATTGTCCCCCTGAGTATTCAGTCGTAATTTAGGCTGAAAAGGGTATAAAATGGATTAGAGTCATGGAGACCACGCAAGTTAAAAATAGGAACAATTTAATAACAGGCAGGTAGGTCATTAGCTTAGAATTAACAGTCAATTACACAATACATAGATTTAAGAAAGCCTGTTCAGCTACACACAGACACAGAATATACACGGTGTGGGAAGTCAGTTACAATCTTCCCTGATAGGCTTGTCTCCCTTCCTTTTATGCCAAATCACGCGTTTGAACCAGGCGGCAGTGCCATAAATTAACTTGGATGGGTGGTCAAATCTGGAATTTAAACCCCCACTTTTGGGGGAAGTGGTGAATAGGGAGAGGGGAAAAGGAGATGATTACCAGAGAGGACATTCCACTGTTACAGTTTTTCCCTGAGTTACTGAAACTATGCTTTATTAAACTTAATTTGGTATGAAATGTATTTCAGTCAATGTTGTTACGACCCCGGATATGGACTGGACTCAAACGCACGACTCAGACAAGTGAAGTTCAATAATCAGATATTTATTGCTTGACCAGGGAGACTTCCTGAAGTAGGGAAGAAGACAGGTAGTTATTGTTCCAAACCGGAACTGGACTTTAGACACAGGTAGTACTGGTTCCAAACCGGAACTGGACTTTAGACACAGGTAGACTGGTTCCAAACCGGAGCTGGACTTTAGACCCGGACAGCAACGGTTCCAAGCCGGAACTGGACTTTGACAGGCAGACAGACAGACTGAGTGGGAGCGCTAGGCATCCAATAAATTATGCTTCGACCAAACTCCTGAAGCATAGGGAGAACATTTAACACAGACAGTTCGGTTACGGGGTTAGCCGTCTAGTAGCGGAACAATGGAGCGGAATCCAGGCAGACCACAGAAGCGACAGCAGGGTAGTTGGTGTAGACAGCACCTCAGCAGTAGCCGCGACACAGGCAGGGATAGCAATGGCTGTAGGTAGGCAGATTGAAGCAGACAAGGTTAGCATGTTGAGACAGGTACTGAACAGCTGGTAGTTCTGTTCCTGAAGCGAGTAGACTTAGACATTTGACCAGAAAGCAGGACGAGTAAACTCCTACACTGAACTAGACATTAGTTACTATAACTTAGGTTTGTAGACGATACGACCAGAGGTTTCAGACAATGAGCATTAACGAACTGGTGCAGGACAGAGAACGCCGGGTAACTAAATACCCCTTCTAATTGGCGTCAATTAGCACCTGCGTGCGAATGTGGTTAACAGAGCGAAGCGTGCAGAATGCACGACACAGGGAATCAGGGTGAAACGGATGGAAAACATGGTTGACAACCGGACAGGAGTGACATCATCACAGATGTAATATTATGGTGCAGTTGTCATGAAAATTCCCTCCTGATGGACCTTTTTACATGCAATTCCTGTTACTACTACATAAGACATAATGTAACAATATAAGGATCACATATGCAATGTTTGTAAGGTTTTACATAGTCTCTTAACTATCTCAACAGAAGTTTTAGAGTCCTGGTCCAGAAAATAATTAAAGTCACTCATCGGCCTTCTTGGCAGAGGGTGTAGTGCGTCTATGTGTGTTTCTACTTCTGTGAGTGAGTGTCCTATCTATCTGCCATTAGTGAGGGAGCACATAGCTCCTGATTGTGAAACTCTGTCTTTGCGTGTGTGTGTGTGTGTGTAATCAGTGTCTGTGTTCTTCAACCCAGGTGTTTTGCACACTGTAAAAGGTTGTCACAGTGGAGAGGTTGCTAGCACATTCGATGCACAGTGATCTGGCTCCGCTTTCTTCAGGCAGCATGACGCCGTGCAGCCATCCCCATCCTCAGTCCAGACGTGTGCTGCATAGCTGTTCCAGATCAAGGGATCCCCCAAGTCTTGGGCAGCCCGCAGGTGATGTTTCCAGCAGTCCCATCTGCTTTTTCCCGCCCTCACGCCATGCTCGCAGAGTGGGTTTCCAAACGGGCAGTTGATCGGGCCGCCCACAGCGTTCACTGATCTCCCGTACTCATCTTGGTACATGTTGGGTCCCGTCTGTACAATGTTCACCATGATGCGTGTCGATAGCTGCTCGCACTGTGGGGCGGATGGCTCAGCAGCAGCCATCCATGCCAAGTCATCAGCTATACTGGCATTTTCTTTGTCATTACCTTCAGGTTCCATGGTAACCGTGAACTGCCCTGATACGGTCTTTGTGACAAACGACTTAATCAGCGAGATCACGCAACATGTGGCGAACATAATTACCAGCAATATTAGTCCAATAGTCATCCATATTTTTGCCAGTATCCCCTTCCATGAATTCATGTCCATCCAGTCCCACATGTTGCTGCCGAAACCCGCATTGTCCTTGACCTCTGTTCTCAGTTGCCGCAGTTTTGTTATAGCTACCGTGAAGGAACCCTCTGGAGAGGTGTTGTTTGGTATGAATGTGCAAAATTGTTCCCCAAACATTACACAGACCCATCTCTTCTCAGCTAATATCCAGTCCAACACCTGTCTATTCTGCCATGCTACTCTATTTGTGGCATCTAATTGCTTGCCCAGGGCTGTCAATGCCTCATCTGTGTAGTTAAAGAATCTCTGCTGGTTATAGTATATAGTATAGTATGTAGTTTATCCACTCCACGTTTTTATTTGGTGTGATCCATTGATTCAAACCCTGCAGTGATCTTGTCCCTAGCTTTGAGCTCTTTGGGAATACCGCAAGGTTGGCCTATAGCATCTAATGTTACACCTGGATCTGGCGCATACACTCTTCTAGTCCTATGGTATCCTACCACTTCCAGAAATTTTTAATTAGTGTCTATTACGGTTATTTGTTAGGCCATCATCACTCGCACACAAAAGCCTGACCATCCCACAGGGAGGGTAGGTGACAGACCTTTCTCTATGTCACACACCCACCATAGTTCAGCCAAAGCCCTAGTTTGATTATGTAACTGCACAGCTAATACCTTAGTCACATTTTTCACGTAGCACGCATATGCCAGGCCAGGGAATAACACTAGCCTTTT
Organism: Ilyophis sp. 1 JC-2022; assembly: GCA_022702515.1. NCBI lineage: Eukaryota > Metazoa > Chordata > Actinopteri > Anguilliformes > Synaphobranchidae > Ilyophis > Ilyophis sp. 1 JC-2022. The sequence continues at coordinate 130,579,723 of CM040406.1, read as the reverse complement.
CTTTTCTATGTCTGCCGCCTGTCTATATGTGACGGGCCATTTTTCATATTGATCGCATCCCTCGCCAGATTTGTATTCAGAGAATTCTTGAAGTATCATGCAAATACAAGGACAATAGGGGATTCTTCATGGTCTCATGCAGTCATAATACATTGCTCAAAGAAATTAAGGGAACATTTAATCAACACAGTATAACACCAAGTCAATTCAACTTCTGGGATATCCATCTGTCCAGTTAGAAAGCGTAAATGATTGTGAATCAATTTCACCTGCTTTGGTGCAAATGAAAGTGACAACAGATGGACAGGAGAGGCAACAGGAAGACAACCCCTAAAAAGTAAATGGTTTTGCAGGTGGCGGCCACAGACCATTTCACTTTCCTTATCCTTCCTGACTGATTTTTCTCTAGTTTTGCATTTTGCTAGTGCCCTTTTTTTACATTATAGTCATTTAGCAGATGCTCTTATCCAGAGTGACGTACATAGTGCATTTCCGAACTAGGAACAAGTGCGTTAAAACAACCCTAAAAGGTCATCACGAATTAAAGTACCAGGCGCATAAAATGACTGGAGAATTTAATTAAAATTTTTTTTTTTTTTGGGGGGGGGGGGGGTAACCACACAATTACATAATCAAGGGAGGTCACAAGGAGGTAGGGAGGGGTGGAGAGAGGTGCAGTTTGAAGAGGTGAGTCTTCAATCTGCGCTTGAAGGCGGTCAGACTTTCTGTTGTTCTGACCTCCACGGGGAGCTCATTCCACCACCGTGGGGCCAGGACAGACAGACGTCGAGACCGGGTGCTAGTATGAAGAGGGGGAGTACCAGTCGCCCTGAGGAGGCGGAACGCAGGGATCTGGCAGGTGTGTAGGGTCTGATGAGCTTTTTTGGAGGTATGGAGGGGCAGATCCTCGGACTGCTTGGAAGACGAGCACCAATGTTTTGAATTTGATGTGAGCCATCACAGGTAGCCAGTGGAGGTCAATGAGCAGGGGGGTGACATGGGAGTGTCGGGTGAGGTTGAAGACCAGGCGCGCTGCTGCGTTCTGGATAAGCTGAAGGGGTCTAATGGCCGATGCTGGCAGGCCAGCCAGGAGATAATTGCAATAGTCCAGGCGGGACAGCACCATCGCTTGGACCAGGAGCTGGATTGAGTGGGTGGTGAGGAAGGGACAGATTCTCCTGATGTTGTACAGGAAGAACCTGCACGCCCGGGTTACCACCGCGATGTTCTCGGAGGGACAGCCTGTTGTCGATCACCACTCCGAGGTTCCTGGCACAGGGCATTGGGGTCAGTGGAGTGTCCCCTAGGGAAATGGAGTGATTGAGAGGGGGAGGTAGGATCTGGTACTCACACATAATTTGGCAATCACATTCCTGTTCGTCATTCCATGTGCCACATGTGCTTCTGGTGTACGGATCGGGTGCTGTTTTTACTATGAGCTGTGCTCCCGCACATAAGTAACATTCTTTTTTCTTCATCTGAGTCACCAAAAAGTGGGCCCATTTGTACCATGCCCCTACCTTCAAAACTCCAGCAACGGACCCGCCCTCCCCCCCCTCCCCCACCCCGCAGGACGGCGCGAGCCTCTACAACACCCATCCCCTTCCCCCAGACCCCCACACCCAACTCCCCCCAGCCCCTACCTTCAAAACTCCAGCAACGGACCCGCCCTCCCCCCCCTCCCCCACCCCGCAGGACGGCGCGAGCCTCTACAACACCCATCCCCTTCCCCCAGACCCCCACACCCAACTCCCACCAGCCCCTACCTTGAAAACTCCAGCAACGGACCCGCGCTCCCCCCCCTCCCCCAGTCCGTCTAAGAACACTAAGGACACGTCTAAACAGCAGCCTGACCAAGAAGATGTAGATGCCTTAAGTGTCATTCCAGCCTTGATCACTACTAGACAAAACAGTTACTTCTCAGCACGTTCTGTATGTAAGTCGAACCTGATTAGTGTTAGTGCTCAGCCACAGACAGTCTTCTGCCCCGTCACAGAACCCCTACAGCTGAAACTGGCACTGTTTAACATTAGAGCCTTGAAACAAAAATCATTTTTGATTAATGAGCTAATAACTAAAAATAACCTACATTGTATGTTTTTAGTAGAGACATGGCTGGACAACGTTACTGGTGTAGCAACACTGATTGAGACCTGTCCCCCAAATTTCAAATTCTATCAGTCAACTAGACAGAGTGGGAGGGGAGGAGGGATTGCAGCTATCATCTCCGCTCAGTTTGTTTGCAGTGATATCGACTTGGGGAAATTTCCATCGTTTGAATATCTTGCTATTGTACTCAAAACAGAACTGTCAGTACTCAGTGTGACATTGTATCGGCCGCCAAAGTACTCAGCACTATTCATACAGGAATTTTCAGAACTGATCTCAATCTGCATCACTAGGTATGATAGATTAATCCTAAATGGAGATCTGAACATTCATATTAACAAAGGGGATGACGCCAAAGGTAATGAGCTTTTGAACCTACTGGACAGCTTTGGACTGACACAACATGTCCACGAAGCCACACACCAACAGGGTAACACTTTGGACTTGGTAATAACAACAGGGCTATACATTGAGAATGTATCAGTACATGTAATGCCTATCTCTGACCATTATTGTGTGTTTTATGATACAAGGCTAATCTTAACAAGGACCAGAAGCGAAGTCCTCGTTCACAAGAGGCTTTTAGACGCCAGCGCTGAAGCACAGTTCTCTAACGTTATGAGATCATTTGAGCCACGCTATGAACGCTCTTTACATCAGATGGTCAAAAACTTCCACAATGCCCTGTCAACAGCGTTAGATACTGTTGCCCCCCTAAAGGTTAAAAAGCTAAAAACTGACAGAATCTCTCCATGGCTGAATAACACCAATGTTAAAGACAACAAGAGAATATGTAGGACAGCTGAGCGACAATGGAGAAAATCTAAGCTCACAGTTCACTGTAATATTTACAAAGACGCCATGACTGCTTACAATAAAGCAATACGACTTGCGAGAAAGGATTACTTCTCTAAAATCATTTCAGAAAATACGGGTAACTCCAGAGTGCTATTCTCCACTATCGACCGGCTGATAAACACGCCCCCCCCCCCCCACCGCAACTGTCAGCCACGAAATGTGAAGAGCTCGCACTGTTCTTTGATGATAAGATAACTATGATTAGAGCGAGTATCGTCCGTGATGTAAACTTAAACGAGATCAGCAAACCACACAGAACTGAGGTAACTATGAAGGAATTCACCTGTATTACATTACCAGACCTTTGTAAGACTGTCTCTGAGTGTAATTCCGCTACCTCCTGCCTCGATCCTATACCAACGGCATTCCTTAAGCGGGTGTTTGATAGTGTTTCAAACCATGTCCTGAAGATCATAAATATGTTGCTTCAAACAGGCATCTTTCCAGATGCCTTCAAAACAGCTGTTGTAAAACCGCTATTAAAGAAAGCCAACCTAGATGCAAATGAGCTGAAAAACTACAGGCCGATATCCAACCTTCCATTTATTAGTAAGATACTCGAAAAAATAGTTTCAGTACAAATAATCTCCTTTCTCAAGGAAAACAACATCATGGAGGAATTGCAATCAGGCTTTAGAACAAATCACAGCACCGAAACTGCTCTCACTAAAATAGTTAGCGACCTCAGGCTAAACTCTGATGCAAATAAGGTCTCAATTCTTGTCCTATTAGACCTAAGTGCAGCGTTTGACACAATCGACCATGATATCCTAATCAATCGTCTTGAAAGGCTGGTTGGTCTTTCTGACCGTGTGCTAAATTGGTTCAGAACATACATTAAAGGGAGAAAGTTTTACGTTAAGCTTGGAGATCATGCGTCCAAGAAACATGATAGCGGCTTTGGAGTTGCACAAGGAAGCTGCCTTGGTCCACTACTTTTCTCACTATATATGTTGCCACTCGGGGACATCATTAGAGACCACAATGTATGCTTCCATAGTTATGCAGATGACACGCAACTATACATCTCTGCAGAACCAAACGACACTATAGCTATACACTCCATTACAAACGGTCTCCTAGCAATAAATAAGTGGATGAGCAATAACTTTTTAAAGCTAAATGAAAACAAAACAGAAATCCTACTGATCGGCCCTAAAGCAAAAAGGGAAATGCTGTTTAAAAACCTGGGGAAGCTGACATCCTGGATCAAACCTGAGGTTACAAGTTTAGGTGTCATTCTAGACTCAAATTTAAGCTTTAAGTCCCATATTAACAAGGTGACGAAAACATCATTTTTCCACCTTAGAAATATAGCAAAAGTACGACCACTTATAAACCAAAAGGATGCGGAAAAGCTGATTCATGCCTTTGTCTCAAGCCGGCTTGACTACTGTAATGCACTTTTCACTGGTCTTCCTAAAATAACTACTGTGAGGCTTCAACTCATCCAAAACTCTGCAGCTCGACTATTAACCAGAACCAAGAGGAGAGAACACATTACCCCAGTTCTGGCTGCTCTGCACTGGCTACCGGTAACATTTAGAATTGACTTTAAGGTCCTTCTCCTTATATACAAAGCCCTCAATGGGCGAGGACCAGAATATATTGCTAACTCCCTTGTTACCTATGTGCCTTCAAGAACGCTGCGATCATCTACTGCTGGTTTATTAGAAGCACCCAGTAACGGTCAGAAGAAGATCGGGAGTGCAGCTTTTGTAAACTATGCCCCAAAGCTATGGAACACACTACCTATAGATATCAGGGAAGCCAGCTCGATAAATATCTTTAAAAGAAAGCTAAAAACATATTTCTTCACTCTAGCCTTTAACCAGTGCAATTCGGTTTTAAGTGCAATTCGGAAGTCTTACTGAAGTTTTACTGAAATGTTTTATTTGTATTGCTTAATGTTTTGATGCACTTTAGCCCTAACTAGCTCATTTATCAGTTTTATTTTTTTTACTATGCTCCTCTTACTGAAGCAATGCACATGGTCTTTTAAAGGGAACCTAAAGTTGTGAGTTAAGGCAACTACACCTTTGTGTTTTAGGCCTCAGTGGAGGCAACTACACAGGGTAGTTAATAATATTGTGAGTTTTCTCGGTTCCTTACTCTCACTATGTACCTGCTTGCTGCTGCACCCGTGTTTTTATTGTTTTATCTCCTTCCCCCGCTTTTATCATTCTATGTTTTATGTATTTCCCTGCTGTAAAGCACTTTGAGCTGCATTCGTTGTATGAAAGGTGCTATATAAATAAAATTTTACTTACTTACTTACTAGCCTGTTTATTGACCATCGTTACTGCCTGTCTATTGTTTCCACTGCCTGTTTTTGACCACGAGTTTTGCCTGCTGTCTGTTTGTACCTCTGCCCCGCGGATAGGACTTCAGTCTGACTCCTGCTATGCCCCACGACTACGAACTTTGCTTTTTCCCTGTTTTGTACTTCTGCTCCGCTGACAGCTACTCTGGTAACAAACTCTTGCATGGATACCGATTTCGAGACTGCCTTCTCCCTCGGTACTGTCTTCTCCCTCGGTACTGTATCTTTGGTCTGGCTGGATTTATTGTTTTTTGGACTTTGCTTGTGTGACTACGTTTCTTGGATTTCCCCATAATAAAGCCCTTGCGGGTATTTATTATCAAGTTAGTGTTCTGAGTCGTGCATTACGGGTCCAACCCGCACACATCCGTCTCAAGTTCTTCCTGGCATCACAAGAGTCATGAGTGCTGCTGCACACTCTCCAGTGTTTCCAGGGTTTTTTCTGTATCCGATGTGTGGTGTGTTTTGGTCTGGCGCATTACGTTTTTGGTTCGTCACTATCTTTGTCCTTTCTAGACGAGTATTCAGTGGGGCTGATCCTACGGGACGTGTCTCTACCATTAATAACAGCATTACCATTATTACCCTTCGTACGCCCCTCACCCGTCCTTCTCTCCCCTATACTTCCTCATCCTCCCCACTCACTGAAGGTGCACCTTCCTCATCTTGCGCTACTGCTACCTCATGCGAGTTGTCTCTAACCGGCTCCAGTGCACGTCGCAAGTCGCCTTTAACCTGCTCCATTGAGCGTCCTGGTGCTGATGCCTTACAACAGTGATTCAAGTGAAACCATCTTGAATGGTCCCTCACGTCTGGGCTTGTTCCACTTCCTTTTAAATGACCTCATGTACACCAAATCTCCTGGGCGTATTTCTCCCAGTTCCTCCGCAATGTCACTTGTCCTTCTCTGTGTTGCTCCTTTTACCTGTTGGAAAATAGTCTTGTGTATTAAGGTTAGTTGCTGCACATGTGTGACTGCGGATGGTACACGCAACCAAGCCGTTGCCTGATTCCCAGCATCTTGGTTGTGGCTGTCATTATGTAATTTACGAAATGTCTTCCATTGTCAGAGCTTATTTTATCTGGTATCCCAAATCTGGGAAACGCTTCTTTGGTAAAAAATTTCACTACTGCGTCATTTTTGCTTGTGGCGTTGCCTCCACCCACCTGCTGAATCGATCCACCATTACTAAAATGTACCTTTTGCTCTGGACGCGGTCAATAATGTCCACAAAATCTATTAGTAAGTGTCTGAAAGGTCCATCAGGTGGTGGAATGTGCCCTATTGGCACTGAAAATGCCTTCATGCTATTATACGAGGCACAGACATCGCAGTCATTTAGCGTTCGATCGACCATGCTTGCCAAAAATGGCGACCACCAGGTTGTCTGAAAAATCCTAATCACCTCCCCCCTTGCGCAATGGGACCTTCCTTGCACTTTTTTAATGATTGTGGGAACCATTGAGACAGGTGCTCCAAAGTTCCCTTTTGGCCCACGCCACAGGCCCTTGTTGGGGCCATCCTCATTCCGCACTGCCCCCCTTTTTAGCTAAACACTGCATTCATATATGCTGGCTGCGTTTTGGGCCTCTATTGTGAGGCAATGTCTGTTGTCACTTAGATCCTTCGAGCCTCCCTCTCTCTCGGGCGCAGCTCTAGGCTGGATCTCTTTCCACTGAGTTCCTTCCCCCCGACTCCTCTGAGTGAAGGACCCTCAGCCTCTCTGCTTCCCAGTGCTTTCTTTTCAAAAACACTGATCACAGAAAGCACTATTCGCTTACTAACTCATTCAGTTTCAGCTTATAGTAGCCTGACTGTACATTGAGCCGGGCGCGGCGGCCATCTCTTATTTCTTATGGTCTTAATGCCATCTGCGATCCGACCGGCCGGTGACCCAGTCGATAGCGATCCCTAGTCCTGCATCTAATCAGGACCCTGTAGTAGCTGTTAACCACCCGGTTAGGAACCGAGGGTCTGATTCCTATCCCACCTTGCTATGGGTATAGAACCATTTTCACCAGCCTTGCCTGTTTACAGAGGTCGTCTCTTACACCCCTCTGCTAGGTGTGGACTGTCATCCACGTACCACGTACTGCCTGCATACTTACATGCGACAGCCACGCCGACTAGACGGTACCACGGCAGTATGTCAGTTCATACTTCAGACATGGAGGCCTTCAGTCTTCTTCTCCCCTGCACTATAATCCATCTTTAACGTGCCCTCGAAAATTTGCCTCCCTAGGTGCCTAATCCCCTGCCTAAGAAGTGGGATCTTCTGACAATAAAGGCGCTATTAGAGTTGGTTCTGTCACAGCTTGGCACGCTGCCTCATCAGCCAAATTGTTGCCTTTGGCAACCAAAGTGTCTGTTTTCTGATGTGCTGGACATTTTATAATTGCCAGTGTTTTAGGCAATTTCATAGCCTCTAATAGGTCTGATATTGCCTCCCCGTGCATGATAGGTAACCATCTGCCGTGTTAAACCCTCTCTGCTTCCAAATTGCAACGTAAATGTGGCACACACCATACGCATAGGCTGAGTCTGTATATGTGTTGGTGGCTTGCCCAACCGCCAGTTGGCACGCTGCTGTTAATGCTTTTAATTTCTGCCAATTGAGCGGAACATGGCTGCACAACTTTTGTGGCTTGTATTTGAGAAAAAGAAGTATCATCAGTACTATTCCAAATCCAGCATGATTTCCATGTTCATCCCTAAAACAGGAACCGTCTACAAACAGTGTAAGGTCTGCACATATTGGCGCATTGTACAAGTCATCACTTGCTTTAACCCTTTCGCACGTAAGTTCTAAAATATTTCCAACGGCCCCAAAGAGTGAGTTTTTTCTGCATGCGCACCAGCTGTTCTAGAATTTGACTGTTACGTCACACTAGCCTTCCTAAGGTTGAAGTTGCTTAGTTTGAGTGCTGATATCTGATCACCTAACCCTAATTGTAACCTTACCCATTACATTAGTGTGTAAATTTCCAAACTGATCCCACATCAGCGGATACCTGCCACCTTCGCGTCTCCCTAGTCATCACGTGACCACTTGCCTCTACACTTTTTTTTTTTAAGCAGCTGCTGTTATTTTATTAATCTTCAATTTTGACAACCATGGACATCGGATAATTTATCTCAAGACACCTGTCATCATCAGTAGGTGAGTAACGTTTTCTAGATGTTTGCATTTGCAATTGGGACGAGTTAACTTCTAACTTCGACACGGTCCATGCACAACGAAAAAACCAAGGGGATTAGCAAGCTAGCTACATGTGGTATGTCTTTTTGCCGATACATATCTGAGCAGTGGCGTTCAAACTCGGTCCTGGGGGATCCCTGTTTATGCTAGTTTTCGTTCCAACAATTGCAATCTATTTAACAAGCTTGTTTATTTTTCTTAAATGGGGTTCTTTTCTTGTTTAAAGGGGTTATTTACCCTTTTAAGCGACATTACATAGGAAATAGCTATGCGTGCTCTGAATAATTAAAGTATCATGTTCACATTGTGCTATACTGCAAACGATTACATGGAGAGTTAGAAAAATGTTTTAACTGATCAGAATACAGACTGAGGTGAATCAATAGGCTCCTAATTGGTAAAAGTGTGTACACCTGGCCACTAAAACTAACAATTTGGTAGATATGAAGAATTCAAAGACAAATCAAACGATAAACCAAACCTGCTTTTACTATGAAAGATGAACACATATGGTCAGCAACCTAATTAGGAGCCTGTTGATTCCCCAGTTTTTATTTTTGTTAAAAATATTTACCTGTTATTGTATATAATATAGCGCAATAAAGACAAGGGGAACATGGTACTTTTATTCTTCATGGCATGCATAGCCATTTCTGACAATGTTGTTTAAGAGGACATGAAAAGCAAGAATTAGTAAGGGCTTCTTAAAATTCTAGGATTGCAAATGCGGTTGGACCAGCATTGTTGGCAAAGTGAAGACATCGGAGCAGGAGGAGAAAGCGGTCTTGGGAGAAGAGGGTGGAGAAGAAGGGGGTTACCAGCATGGGATCTGTGCTCCAGTAATCCCGTAGTGAGGGCTTCTTCGCAACCGCCATGATTAGGACTGCCACCAGGAAGGTGTAGAGCTCACTCAGGGTGGTTGCTACCCATTTAGCCAGCTTCCCCCTCGCTCCTGGCTCAATCTTCTCCTGCAGCTCACTGGCATAAAGATTTGTCTCTTCAACAATGTCTCCCACCAGCTTCTCTGTGAAAAACATTTTAAAGCACTCTGCCTCAGAAGGAGATGGTTGATGGTGCATGGTGCCGCACTCCTGACTGTGACTCGTCAAACACCACACCAGGCCCAGGGGGGGGGGGTGAAATGGCTGGCAGCCTTCCAGGTGGTCCTGCTGACCTCCTCACCTAAAATCAGGGGTGTAAAGTACTTCGTTACAATACTTAAGTACTGTTTTTGGGGATTTGTACTTTACTCGAGTATTATTAAGTTTGTATACTTGTACTTTAACTTTAAAATGTACTTTTTACTCTTTACATTTAAAATGCAGACCTTCAAAGTACAAAGTACAAATTTCGCAGGTCCAACGATTTTAACTAGTATATTTGTTTCTCTGGCCGAAGTAACATTAATGTTATTAATAATGTGGCCGCACTTTATTTAAAACAGCCAATAAAATGCCCATCAATGGAAAATCAACCCGCACATACCCATGCTGATTGGTCCTTGTGCAAGACTAGAAAGCGGGGATCTTTGATTAGACACCTGCTATCAAAATAACTATTTGACAAGAACCTTAGGATGTGCAATGTTGAACCCACGTATAAAAAAAAAACTGAACCAAACCCTTAATTTTTTCCAAGGTTGTAGTTTGGCCAACTATACAACTGGATGCTGTGATGTGAATGCCGTCCATGTTAGTTTACCTCAACATGTTTTTTCAAATTCGATGGAGAAGTGCATTAATGCAAAAAAAAGTGTCCTCTGTTCTTTAATTTCAGCATTGTCTATCGCAGAACTCATTCCATTGTGGGCCAAATGTATGCTGGGTTTCATTCCAGCCATGCCTAAACACCAGCTGATGATTTCACTAATTAGCTCACCTCTTCAACTAACTCACCTGGTGCAATGTGTAGTTGAAACGAAAACTTGTATACTCTGCCCACAATGGAATGAGTTTGAGACCCCTTGTCTATCCCTTGCAATAAATCTTTTTTTTTTTACTTTTTAGTACTTAAGTACATTTAAAAGTATGAACTTTTTGACTTTTACTCAAGTGTATTTTTAGCCAGATACTTTCACTTAAGTATAATTTCTTTTTACACCCTTGCCTAAAATCTGTCTGCCTCCATCTTCAACAGCATCAACTGAAGGACCTGGTACTTCAGGCAAGGGCCTCTCAGGCTCAAGGATGGCCGCTAGGTTAGGGGGCAGCTGTTCGCTCTCACTGTCAGACTCTTCCTCGCTTGTATACTCTGACTCGTTATCAGAATTAAAAAAGATCTCCAGAATTTCCTCATTGCTTGAGTTGTCTCTTCGTTTTGCCAAACATACTGTATTTTATCTGATATATATTATATCTTTATATATTTATGTATAATGTATATGTATATATAATGTATAATATATAATATAATATAGATATATGTATGTATGTATGTATGTATGTATATAAATATAGGCTACAACAAAACGAATACAACAACACTAGATGGCGCTCTGTGTGTGCCAGGCGCGATGGGATCGTCTGACTCGCTACATGCACTGTCAGTATGAGAGATGCTAAAACAGTCTGAGTCTGTACCAATAAAAAGCTAATGATTCGTGTGGTAAAATTTTCTTTATTTGTAATAGTATTTGCATGTTTTCAAATACTTGTTATAAATTATGTATTCCGATTCTACCAAAAATTGTAATGGCCACCCATGATGTTTGTGAAGTACTTTTTTGAAGCTTGTACTGATCACAATGCTAAAATAGAGCTAATAATACTGATGCAGCCATATAACGTCATTTCTGGTCAAAGATCATAACGTGACATGATACCTTACTTATGTAGGCCTACTTGTTTTGTACTGCAGCACATTGGATTTTAAATAAAACAATGAATATGAGGTTAAATTTCAGACTGTCAGCTTTCATTTCTAGGTATTTACATAAATATCGGATGAAACCTTTGTAGGACTTACAGCCCTTTTTATACATACTCAAAAGGAAATTTGATATAGTTTGACAATTAATGAAAAATTGTTGATATTTTCCTGATGTGACTGATTTCTTTGTTACAAAGTATTAAATGTGAAACAATTATATAATGTAGACGTAAAAATATTTTTAGAAATACATTATTTTATACTGGAAATGAAACGTTACCTTGTAGTTTCAAGGCATAGTTTTTTTTTGGGATGGATATATGGCCTGAAATATTTCACATAGTGAAATTAAAATATTGATTTTGGCACCTTAATAAAATCATGCGATTATCCTTCCAATAATATTATCATATTATGTTTCGATTATGCATTACATATATTTAATCTATACTCACGGCAATTGTCCAGTGATTGTTCTCATTTATGACACCCAAGATAATATGATATTTGCTTGGATCAACCTGAAATCAACAAATAACAGGTTACGAATGACTGAATATTAATTTAATAATATTTTTTAAATAATAAAATATGCGCTTATTTGCACATTACATTACAATTTAAATTACAGGTTAGTTTTTTCAAGTTAAATTATTTAATGATATCTGCACACACTATTTGATATTTACATTTCTCAGGGTCCGATGTGACCCTTGCCAAATTTTGGTCATGGCAAAGGTATCAATCATGTAGGCCTTGTCCTCATGTTCGTTGTTGTGTTTTCTCACAAGAGTAGAGATGTATGCATTAATCACCTTTAGTAAAATAAAAATATATGTGAGTTGTATAAACCAAGAGACACATTCCAATTTTGGCTTATTTTTGTGCTTATAAAATGTTATTGAACTTACACTTTAAGTTTAAATACTTTTATGTTAGAACAACTGTACCCAGAAAGTGTCCATTAGTGGTAAACATAAATAATTTATAATGGTGTGTAATTGCAGAGTACTGTACCTCACTCTCCAGCTCTTGATCAGGTGCAAGGCGTGCTATATGTAGGAGACAAAAAAAACTGTTCTTACACTATGAAACTAACGTATGCTGGAGATATGCTTTAACAATGTAATTGGTAATTTAAAAAATAAATTCTAATATACACATGTGCTTACGTTTTTCATTGTCACCCAGGTCAGGAGCATAAGGACTTTGGATGTCTGAGGCAGGAGAGCTTTGGACGGGTGAGGCAGGAGGGCTTTGGATGGGTGAGGCAGGAGGGCTTTGGACGGGTGAGGCAGGAGGGCTTTGAATGGGTGAGGCAGGAGGGCTTTGGACGGGTGAGGCAGGAGGGCTTTGGACGGGTGAGGCAGGAGGGCTTGGACGGGTGAGGCAGGATGGATTTGGATGGGTGAGGCAGGAGGGCTTTGGATGGGTGAGGCAGGAGGGCTTTGGATGGGTGAGGCAGGAGGGCTTTGGACTTGTGAGGCAGGAGGGCTTTGGACGGGTGAGGCAGGAGGGCTTTGGATGGGTGAGGCAGGATGGCTTTGGACTGGTGAGGCATGAGGGCTTTGAATGGGTGAGGCAGGAGGGCTTTGGACGGGTGAGGCAGGAGGGCTTTGGACGGGTGAGGCAGGAGGGCTTTGAATGGGTGAGGCAGGAGGGCTTTGAATGGGTGAGGCAGGAGGGCTTTGGACGGGTGAGGCAGGAGGGCTTTGGACGGGTGAGGCAGGAGGGCTTTGGATGGGTGAGGCAGGAGGGCTTTGGACGGGTGAGGCAGGAGGGATTTGGACGGGTGAGGCAGGAGGGCTTTGGATGGGTGAGGCAGGAGGGCTTTGGACTGGTGAGGCAGGAGGGCTTTGGACTGGTGAGGCAGGAGGGCTTTGGACTGGTGAGGCAGGAGGGCTTTGGACGGGTGAGGCAGGAGGGCTTTGAACTGGTGAGGCAGGAGACACACACTTTCTGCTTAAAAGTTTGTGAGGAACACGTGGTACCTCCTCAACAAATGGAACCAAGTGGTCGACACTGATTTTCTTGATAGTGACACCCTTTGCATTGATCAGGTCAGCACTCTTTCCCTCAAGATGTTTTAAGGTGAAAGTCTCTGTCCAACTTTCCCCGTTTCCTCTGCTGGCTTCGGCGGTTCTGCCGAAGCACCTTCTCTCCTGTACGGAAGATGTGGGATCCGGTACCAGAAGGCTTATTTTTTGAGCTTGTTTTTGCTCTTGCCGTTTTCAGATTTCTCCTCACTACCTCTTGGATGTCGTCCTGCATCCTTATCCCTGGGTAGACTATCTCAGTCTCAATTATGTCCTCTGCAGTTCCATTCACCTTAGGAATAATAAATATTGATAAATTAATAGATGCTAAGTAACATTAACAACAATTTTTTATTGCATTTGATAATTTTTTCATTGTCCTGCAAATTCAGTATTGATCAGAAAGAATGAGGAAGAACACTATTAGCTTCAGAGAAGTACCGTGCCTCTCGTCCAAACATAAGAAAAAATGGTGAATGTTTTGTGGTCAACTGCTTTTTTGTTCGTATATTGAACATGACCGCATCAAGATACGTGTCCCAGGTCTCTGGTCTTTCATCGCATAGTTTTGCAAGGGCCCTAAGGAAAGAGATGTAATTTTTTACAACACTGTACAATACAGAATAAAGTATGACATAAAGCATATAATAATTATCAGAAACAATCAATACATTTCTGCATAAAAAATAATTAAATAAAGTCATTTGCATTTTGATGAGGCTGACACTTTTTTAGTTGATGCCGCACAGGTAGGAGACTTACTTCTGTATGGTGTGGTTCATTTTCTCTACCAGCCCATTCGTCTGCGGGTGGTATGGTGCGCAAAGACTCCTCTTGATACCGAAGAGGTGACAGACCTCTTTGTTTATCTAAAAGCGAAGTGGGATGCACCTCTTTGTTTATCTAAAAGCGAAGTGGGATGCTAAAATCATGATCTAATACAAGCATAATACACTAGATGAATACTCTATAATACAGTTTTACAAGCGCCTATTCATATATGATGTACAGTATGTAATATAAGACAATGGGAATACATTTTTCTACTTATGCAATTACATAGGTCCAAGTCCATGTTAAATAATACACAAACCTGGTTGACAAATTCTCTCCCCTGATCTGTTAATATTTTTTTTGGGGCCCCAAACCGGTAAAAAATCTTGGTGATGCATGAGGTCACCTCTTCAGCTGTTTTTGAATGGATTGGGTAAGCCTCTACCCACTTTGTAAAATTGTCTATGATTACACAGACATACTGGTTGCCATTGGATGTTGGGGTCAATTTCCCTATCAGGTCCATGCCCAGCAATGTCCATGGTTCATTAACCTGGTAGAAAGAAAGAAAGAATGAAAGATAGAGAGAAGGAAAGAAAAAACTTGTATTGTTATAGAAAAAAGAAACTTACCATTTTAAAATAATAAAACACTGTTAACTTACAATTATGGGTGTGTATTGTTGTGGGCACTTTATTGCAGTCTTTCCCTGGCATGATGAGCACTGTTGAATCTGTAGATGAAAGAACTGATATGACTTAAGAAAACCTTATACTATGGTATGCCTGCTGTAACAGCAACTCAATGTGCTTTACACAAGCAGTTCACAGAAACCATGCAACAAAGGAAATCAAGGTAACATACACTGCCTGGAAAAAAAAAATTAGCACACTGTAATATTTAGTTGGACCGCCTTTAGCTTTGATTACGGCGCAAATTCGTCGTGGCATTGTTTTGACAACCTTATGCAACGTCACAACATTTATTTCCGTCCAGAGTTGCATACATTTTTGGCCGAGATCTTGTATTGACGACGGGAGAGTTGAACCACTACGTAAAGTCTTCTCCAGCACATCCCAAAGACTTTCAATTCATGTGTGAAAATGATTCCTCATGCTCCCTGAACCACTCTTTTACAATTTGAACCCGATGAATCTTGGCATTGTCGTCCTGGAATATGCCCATTGATGGGATAACCTGGTCATTCAGGTACTCAGCTGACTTCATTTTATTGCTGAATAATGTTGTTGAGCCTAGACCTGACCAACTGAAGCAATAAGCAAGCAATATCTTTTTTTTTTGTACTGTTTTCAATTAAATATATATAAAAGAAAATGTACAAATCACTGCTTTCTGCTTTTATGAGCAGTATGTAAACACATACTGTCCCAACTTTTTGGGAATTGGGGTTTGTATATCAAAACATAAAGGAATTATAGAGATATCATTTTACTAGGAAATTTTTAAAAATAAAAAAGTGTTATTGTACATATGTAAAACTCACCCATCTGTCAATGTTGATGCTCATTCCAGGCCAGTAATACCTGTGTGAAATAGCATCCTTTGTCTTCTCCTTTCCACTGTGTCCACCTGTGGTACTGTCGTGGAATTCTCTAAAAATTGAATCTGCTTCTTCAGCACTCCTCACAACCTTTACTCTTACCTTTCTTGCAGTACTCTTATGATGGACATAAAGTGTGCCGTCTGAAAATAATTAAATAACCAATAAAATAAAATCATAAATATAGCACTTTTCTCTTTTGCATTATCCCATCCACCAATTACCACAGATTGAACAATGTTTATCACTGATAATCTTTTTTTGTCCTCTGCCCTGTGTGTATCAGAGGTTAGTGATGCATTGGGGATCAGAGGCTAGTGGCTATAGTGTATTTTTTCCAGGTTTATTTAGGCAAAAAAAATGCTAGTGGACAATGCTGGCGGCAGTGTAGTATCATGGTAATGGAACTGGGCTTGTAACCCAAAGGTTGCAGGTTCGATTCCCAGGTAGGACACTGCCGTTTAACCCTTGAGCAAGGTACCTAATCTGAATTGCTTCAGGATATATTGCGCTGTCTAAATTGATATGTAAAAATGCTAAAAAGACGCTGTGTAAGTCTGGATAAGAGCGGTTGCTAAGTGCCAGTAACGTAATGTAATGTAATGCTAAAAAAAATTGAAATTAGCTCAATTAAAATAAGATACTTGTCAAGGCCTAAAATCACTTCTTGGACTTCATGAAGAAGTTCACTATATTAGTGAAGTTAATTTTAAGCTTAGGAATTATATAGGGTCTATACAGGGCTCCTGATAGTAAGATATTTTCTCTTGTTTTCTCATTACATAACAAATAGACCGAGGTAAAAAATTGATTATTATATATATTTTGGCAAATTTGTCGACACTTTCAATTGGATTTATTTTGACTTACCTTGGACAACATATTGTTGTGCGCGTCTTCGAATCACAAACTTTTGTGCCTTCGGTATGTTTTCTGGGTATTTACCCATGGTTTTGTACCTGAATACCTCTTCATACTGCAGCGGATCCATTGTCTTAAAATAAACAGTCTTTTAGATAAGCTATTGTTCCATAAACAAACTAAGATATGAATTGAAGTAAATAGAGAAGACAAATAGAGTATTGCTTAATAATATGCATAACATACAGTATGCCTGCATAAATACAATTAATTTTTTAGCCCAACACTGAACAAAAGTACCATCATTTCAGACAAAGTAAATATAATTGCCCAATACAATGCATTATAAATAGGGACACCTATTTATCGAGGGCAGTTTTTCTCCTTTTTTATTGCAAATTTTTAATACATCCAGTACAGAAAAAAATTAAATAAATTAAATTTAAAATGAGAAAAACACATTATAGAGGAAGCACATTCTTGCGCTTTTTGTTTGTTTAGGAGGAATTATCTGTTTTAATATACATCTCAACCTCTTTCTTGAAGGTTTGGAAATGGGGTTTAATTAAAATTAATTTGCAGTTATTACATTACATTACATTATAGGCATTTAGCAGACGCTCTTATCCAGAGCGACTTACACAACTTCTTATTACATTTATCCATTCATACAGCTGGATATATACTGAAGCAATTCAGGTTAAGTACCTTGCTCAAGGGTACAACGGCAGTGTCCTACCTGGGAATCGAACCTGCAACCTTTCGGTTACAAGTCCAGCTCCTTAACCATTATACTACACTGCCGCACTATGAATGTTATGAATTCAGTTATGAATGTGATTCATGTTCTTTTGCATTGCGCAGCATATTCCAAACTGTTATCGAACAATTTTTCAAATCCTATTCTGACCAGGGTTGTGCATCATTCAGAATTTAATTGAAAATGCCTCTTAAATTCCAATTCAATTCTTGAATTTGAATTGAATTTGAATTGAGGTAGCAAACAGGATGCAGAATTGCAATTTGAATTTGAATTAAAGTTCAATGACATTCAAAGAAATTCATATACTACATACTGTAGGTGTAGCTTTTAACAGTAAGACTTTAAATCTCAATATGATCTTTACATTAAACAAGTTATCATACAAACAACATATGGTATGCTTCTAAACATTATATTTTATTAACAACAAAAGTTTTTCTTCCAACAATTAATCTATAGAATAATCATCATATTTAAGCTATGTTCTATTCACTTTTGGTAGATTTGGCGATATCTGTGGTGACTTAATAGTGTCACAATCGTGTTTTTCACAGTTCACACGCCAAATACCAGAATTCCATTCGAAATGAAGCGAGCACCAGGTGAGCACTATAGGAGCGCATCGAGTGCTTATTTTCTTAGAAGATAATACTATACAGCAGTAACGCATTTGGAAGAAAAACTACTACCTAGATACTACCAACAATGTAGTCTCACACAGTTATATTGAGCAACAAACCAAATTGTACGCGCTTCACGGATTTTAGGCGCTTGCTTTTCTGCATTCGAAATGCAAGTTCCTGTTGCGTGCTTCATGAACGTAAATTTGAATTATTGGCGGTATGCTGTATCGGAGACCGCCAATGTAAAATAGAACATCGAACGCAAATATATGTAATGGATAGCCTATTGTTTCAAAAATGCAAGCGTGAAATGGTATCAAATATGGCATTTTAATAGCCTATTAAAAATATTTTTAAATTAGCCTATACTTTTATGTAGGCCTACCTGACCTTAGTTGTTTTACATAGGCTAATCATGATACCATTAGCAATAGGCTAGCCTAATTTTGTGTTACAGGTCTAGAACAAAATTAATTAGGCTATAACAGTGATTTATTAAAATGACATGCTAAGGCTAGTTTCAGAGCTAGCACAGCATGTAGCTAGCCTAGCCTACTATCCTAAATACACACATTCATATATTTTCAAAATTCATACACAATGTGATGAAAATAGGCAATAAAAACAAAAAATACAATATTCTCTACTCAAATTATACTTACCTTGATTTTTCATGAATGTCTCCTTATCATATGCACCTCCTTACTCTTCTTGCAAGTGCTTATTTGTCACTCTTTATTTCCATGGTAACCAAGTAATCAAATTTGCTAAAACTTGTTTATTTGTTGTTTGTCATAATGGAAATGCAAGTGTTGTGGGACAATTATAGGCTATTCTGTATTATAAAATATACAAAATATATATGTATAGAGATGGCTGCGCATTGTGATTGGCGAAGACACATTTTGAGTGCTGAAATACAGAATAAGATTACTCATAGTAAAAACGGTGGTGTAATGTACAGCAAAACTGTTAGATTTACACAGCCATTTTTGCTGTGTTCAGACCTGATCATCGGCCGGGATCCCTCCGCTTTGTTTACATAATAATTGATACTTCATAAGAAATTATTTATTTTGTTTAGTTCACTTTTATTATTGATTTTCATATTTTTCAATTTAAAATCTCGGTCACAGACAAGGGCAAAACAGTGAAATCCATACATAAAACAAACTTTATAAGTAACAATTATACATAATTGAGAGATGTTAAAACGTTTTAGATGATTTTACTGTAAACTGAAGATGTAACAAAGAAAAGCACTCGGACATGAAAGTATCCTAAGTTGCATAAATGCCCAAAAACAGTTAGTTGTTCCCTGTTAATAGCTATGTAATAATGTATATATAGTAATTATGTTGATAATTGTCAGCCCAGATTAATGCGCATAATTAGGGTATTAGAAAAACGTATGATTTGTCGGCTGACTAAAGTACATTAAATCAAGAAATTACAATAAAATATTAGTGAATACTTAATTACTTCGTTTTGGACATTGCAGAAATTAAACTACATCAATGGGGAAACTTACCTAGATGCTTCGATGACCAAAAACTTGTTTTCCCCTGTAAACTAGATAGCTTCTCTGAGGTGCGTGCACACACCCAGAGCAGTCAGAGTTACGTTGCATCAAATTCTCAACAAAAAAAGGTTCCACACAAAGAAATATGATCCATTTCTTTTAATGTTGAAATTATTAAAAGTTATTCAATTCACTTGTAAATTGTAATGGAGTGACAGAGCAGAACATAAATTTACAATAAATATAACTAATTTACAAGAGGACACCTTCCAAAAGAATACACTGTTTTCTCAGTGCACAATTGCAGGGGTTGGCTGAAGCTGTCTTGGGTGTAAAGGCAACAGGTGCACAACTACTTACACGCATTAAGTGTTTTTTTAAAACATCCCAGTTGTATTTTGCCAAGGGGGAACCTCTTTTCCAAGGAGCACCGGTTAAAATTGTTCCCCCTCCATTTTCTTAGTGCACAATTGCAGGGGTTGGTGGATTACCTCATTGGGTATAGTTTATTTGACTCAATGTACAGAGCCTTTTACAACATTGATTTTGGCCAAAGATACAAACGTAAAGCTTACTGTGATGCTTAACGTTACTACGTCTGGGGTCTGCACGTATTAAACAGTATTAGCTAGCTAACGACAAAACAATAGCTAACAACCGGAGTAGCAATCTCCACCCGCTAACGTTAGCTCGTTGGCTAACTTGGTTAAGTAGCTAACGTAAGCTCCATTCTCTACCACTAACGTTAACAGGTGAAATTAAAGTGAACAGTATTAACGACAAAACAATAGCTAACAACTGGAGTAAGTTAACAAGCTCCGCGAGGATAAACTGTTACAATGCTGTGACGACATAGTACTGCGTCTCGTACCTTATTGCTTAAATATACAACGACAAAAATGAACTTTTTCCGATTTAAGGGTGACACGTTTGTCTTGCCAGGGGATAAACTGTTACAATGCTGTAGCTTTGCCTGTCACTATGTTCACATATGCATGTGAAACCAACGCTTGTAAGCAAACAGACAAATAAGACAGAAAAGTGCTGGGCTAGCTAGCGTACCGGAGCCTATTATCGGGCGGAAAACAGAAATTTTTGTGTTCAACATACGATACTGATATTATTCGGGCACATACCATTGGACATATTATATTTATTAGGTTCACAAAACGATAAGCTAACTTTTAAGCCAATAAACATGTAGATATAACCGGTAGTTTTTTTGTTTTAACGTCTTTTATAAGAGAAAGTGCTGCAAAAAAAGCGGCGCCCTTTATCGGGCGGCTGGAGTAATCCATAAAGAAGCTCACGATTTTAGTCGTTTTAAAAATCAATGAATAGTTTATTTCATCAAGAAAGATACCGTTTGAATAACCAATATGTTGGCAAAATAGCTGGCTAACTGGATTGTTTACCTGGCAGTCCTAAAGTTGTCCATCTCATTGAATTTATTTCTTCACAAAACGATAAACTAACTTTTAAGCCAATGTAGAAGTGACCGGTATTTTCTGGTTTGAACGTATTTTAGATGAGACAGTACTGTCCAAAAAGGGGCACCCATTATCATTTATTGGCTCAATCTTATTGGATTTATTTCTTCACAAAAAACGATAAACTAACTTTAAAACCAATAAACATGTAACGTTAGACATGACCGGTAGTTTGTTTGTTTTAACGTCTTTTAGAAGAGAAAGTGCTGCAAAAAAAGCGGCGCCCTTTATCGGGCGGCTGGAGTAATCTATAAAGAAGCTCACGATTTCTGTTGTTTTAAAAATCAATGAATAGTTTATTTCATCAAGAAAGATACCGTTTGAATAACCAATATGTTGTGTAGCGTCCCGCCACACTGTCCTCGAAATGGAAGGAATACGGAGAGACCAGATAAGTTCAACAAAGGTAAGTATTTTATTAAAGGGTTAAGGGTTCAGCTTAAAGGTTCACGGGTTAGGTCTGGGGGGCGTCGCCACGCTCCCCTCTTCCGTCTGTGAGGGGGAAATCAGCCGATGTCCCACCAATACAGAGCTCGTCAAACAGGCAGGGATCGGAGTCTTCACAGCCGTGAATGTCGGTTACCTCCGTGGGTTTCAGGGTAAATCCCACTAGTTTGATCGGTCGTTCCTTCGTCTGAGTCTCTGCCTTTTGCACGCCCTTTTCCTTCAGCAGATTCCAGTTGCAGCGGCTCGGTCGCCCCCGAGCCTCTTCAGCGTGCTAAGGGAATCAAGGAAACAGGTTAGTGCAGAGAGTTCGTTTACATTGTATTTATTCGGTTTTCTCACGTGTCGGTTCTGACGTCCGCTTTCTCTGTGGCTGTCTCTCTTCCCTTCTGAGAGCGTCAGGCGGCCTTATGTAGCCTGACTGCAGGTGTGGCAATTGCTCGCAGCTGTTTCGGTTCAGCTCCGATCTGATGGAATTATTGGTCGGAGCTGTCCTGGGTCCTGAACCCCTTACTGGTAGTAGAGTCTGCGGCTTACTCGGGTCTGTTCCACCGTGGGTTAACCTACTCCTGTCGCCCCATTGCCCTCTAGTGGCACCTGGCGTAGGCGCAGCTGTAGCCCGGTTGCCACAGTTGGCAAAATAGCTGGCTAACTGGATTGTTTACCTGGCAGTCCTAAAGTTGTCAATCTCATTGGATTTATTTTTTCACCTACCGCGCCCTCAAGTGGACATATAAAAAATGGCACTTATTGATGTTGGCGCTCGCTAGTTCAGGCTAGTTGAGTGCTAATATTGTAAATGTGCTATACACATATCAGTCTATTAATGGTTAATATATATTTTTACTTTATTATTAATATACCTGTATTGTAAACAAGAATCTTATCATCAAACATACTGTATATCTGAAAGCACAAACACAGAGCACTTGAATTTTATAAAAAATATATTTTTATTGTTTTTATTTTTTATTTTAAGCTGCAGTAGCTGCAGAAATAGTCCTTGTTTTCCCTCAGGTTGTCTAACACCCACTGCACACAGTGTGGAACCACTGCCACAGTGGCTGCACTGCACCCAGGACACCACCTCCCCTGATGTTTCTGGGTTTCTCAGGCCGCAGACGCCATACACCGCCATTTCCTCCTCCTCCTCCATTGCCTGCCATTTCCTTGTCCTTTTTCAGAGGTGGAGGTAGATGCGGAAGTGGAACAGTACGGGTAGAGGACACCGCGGAGTAGGGTCGTTTTACCGGCCTTCGTTGCACTAAAAAAATTACATAAAAATGTTGATACAAATAACAGAAAGTATCAAGACAGGCAGCAAAATAATGAAACAAGAATAGGCAACAATTTGTTTATGTATAATGATAACTACCTCTACGGTTGTTGGGCCGCGTGTTATGTGAGAGGGGGTTGGTGTCGGAAGAGACAGGAGGCGATGTTGTGGCTGTGATGTTGATTTGCCCGTGGGGGTGGTGGCATTAGAGGAGGCTAGAGTCCCTTGATAGAGAGAGTAGCGACATAGAGGGTCCGGAAAAATCTAGTCACGTGATTGCGTGGAGCCATTTTGAGTCCATCGCGGACAGGATCGGGATCGGACGCATATCGATTTTACGACAAAATGACAGGTTGTAGCGCTTGTGGGTGCACAAATAGAACGGAGAAGGGATTCAAGGTATATAGATTTCCATCAGATGCAAAAAGACGGGAAATCTGGGAGAACAGAGTCAGTCGTGTTGGATGGAAAGCAACTTCTTCCTCAGTTCTCTGCCAGGTCAGTGGTAATGGTCCCATATGCGTATTGAATTAACATGCACATATTTGTACTTTTGTGATGTCATTATTATGGAGTATGGTTTAAGACAAGAGAAAACACCCTCTACCTTTCCATGCGTAATTAAGAAAATTATGGACATATTTGTAATGCCTTGACGGCTTGAGTGTTTGTTAAATTTAAATTTGGTTTTTATTTTTAATTGCATGTAGTACAGTACGTATGTAGTATTTAAATGAATGCAGGGCCCCAATGGAAACCAGTTTTTAACTGTTTGGGCATACCCTGGGTAAAGAAATGCAATAAATAAATAAATAAACAAACCCTAGCTTTTAAGAGTAGGTTATACCAGATTTATTCTCCCCCTTTGGCATGCACGGCATCTAGTTTAGCATGAAAAAAATATCACATTGCACCACTATCCAACGTGTTCCTCTTTGTAATTCGCAGGTTCATTTCGAGTACCTGTCTAGTTAATTCCTTCTTTGTCATGGTTCTAAATGTCTGTGACTGTTAAATCACAACCAGCTCTGTGATTTTCTTCTTTATCATATGGCTCTTAGTTGTCATAAATCTTCTATTTTGTCATCTTCACATAATTTGTTCATTATCAACATGGAAAAGACCATTCCCATCTCTCATACATAGAGAACATAATGGAATACACGGTTCAATGCACTAGCGCCATACGGCAGCTCCGCACTGAATGGACTCAAAATGGCGTCAAATCGTGAGTTGTCGCTACTCTCTCTATCAAGGGACTCTAGAGGAGGCTGCCCGTGCCCTGTCAGTGTTGTCCGACCTTCTCATGCTCAGGACATCAGTGTACCTGTCTCTGAAATTTCTCCACCACGTCTTTTCCAGTTTTGGGATATTCCCCCCAGGGTGCCTCTTCCGACGCAGCGCCGTTACAAATGCCGCCAGGATGTGGCGGGTCAAGGGAAAGCCACGGGGCGTGCAGTAGAGGCAATACTGTATCAGATAATTCTCATCCTCTGGTGACAGCATTGTGGGTCCCCCACTACGGCTCCCGTGGACAACCCGGCCACTTACCCCATCCTGCAGGGTTTGCCTCGGCACCTGATGGATCTGAATATTACAGGAAATAAAACAATATTTTGATTAACATTTATGCTTGTTATTAGCTTATCGTTTAACAAAGAATATTGACTTTGGTTGTCATTGTTTCTGCTGTTGGTGATGGTTTACTGACGTGTATTCATTCACAAACTAACCCGCAGCCTTACGGACAGCCATCCCCTCTCACAGTTCTCCATGGCCGCTGTCATGTCCTCTTCCTTCCACGGCTTCTCAGGCTATAACATATAACTGATTTAGATACGGCAATGTCTTTATTGATAAAGATTATTGATATATAGGGGGGGGGGACACATGTTCATAGTGGGCATGATGTGATGGTAATAGGCTAATGTCTTGTCTCTATTAGAAAAGAGCAATGTATCATTATTGTGCACGCAAGCTCAGTCATACCAGTAAGGTGTGTATACATATACAGCAATGACGATTTGTAGCTTAAGGTTTAAGAGTTAATGGGCGAAATAACAGACATGTCGCTCAACGCAGCAGGTGCTTGTAAACATTATCCGAGATGGGTGAAAAATCCGATAGGAAACATGAACAACATCGGTTCATATTCGTTGTACAGATTGTCTATAATAATCGTATCTTCATATCAGGGTAATATGACATTCTCTCAACACTTGGAAACATCGCTAGCTATCTAGCTAAAGTTTTAGTGACATTTTATTTAATTAAATCCCCCGAAGTAAACATGACTATGCGGCGTAGTACACCAGCGCGGAACTAGAATCAGATTTCGGACATTTTTTTTCAGATGGGGGTCGTGATAAAAATGCTCACAAAATGTGTAATTATGGTCAAATATTCATGAAATTGAGCGGATACATACCTTATTTGGTTTGAAGTGGGTGGAAAATAGTGGTTTTATTTTTTTCCGTTGGCAAATCGGCTTTCGACGAAGTTCAAATATGATCGAACGCGGCTGTGCCCGATAAAGGGCGCCCTGTAGCTAGCTACCTATAAGTTAACGTGAGAAACATAGCCTACCGACTGGTTGTGTGAAAGCAAGTTAAAGTTACTTCACATGTGTATAGGCTATATATATAGATAACGGTTTTTATAACTATTACATTATATTATTATTATGTTATGTTATTACAACTTATTATATATATATAGATAACGGTTTTTATAACTATTACATTTTATTATTATTATGATTATTATGTTATGTAATTACAACTTATTAGCACATAACGCTCGCTATTAGTCCGTTTGCTAGCTAGCATTCCATTCCTAGCTTTGTTTGTTTCTGTGTCGCATGGCAACAGCTACACTGAGGACTATTTTCTCTGCTACTGAAATTAAATTCATAACGTTAATTAAAAATAGTTTTATTGAATGTGTGCCTTGTCCTTATATATTATTTACAATATAGCTGGCAACCGTTTTATACAAAGAATAAGGTAACTCGACGCTGTACAATATCGTCAATATAGTCACAGTTATATAAAGGGTTGCTGGCCCTCCGCAACAACATCCTTTAACTGTGACGATATAGTACTGCGTCTCGTACCTTATTGCTTAAATATACAAGGACAAAAAATGTATTTTTCCGATTTAAGGTTGACACGTTTGTCTTGCCAGGGGATAAACTGTTACAATGCTGTAGCTTTGCCTGTCACTATGTTGACATACATACATGCATGTGAAACCAACGCTTGTAAGCAAACAGACAATAAGGTGGTAAGATGGTGAAACTTGGTGAATTATCTCTATATGGGGAGATGAGTTACCAGTATTAGTTTGGTGTATGTGAGCCCTTTCTTTCTTCAGAATCATATGGGGCACGGTATCTGATGGGGCTAAATTCAGACGTCAGATACTGTTCCCCCTATGGAAACGGACAGATAAGGTGGTAAGATGGTGAAACTTGGTGAATTATCTCTATATGGGGAGATGAGTTACCAGTATTAATTTGGTGTATGTGAGCCCTTCCTTTCTTCAGAATCATATGGGGCACGGTATCTGATGGGGCTAAATTCAGCTGTCAGATTGTTTCCCCCTATGGAATTTGACAGATTTGGTGGTAAGATGGTGAAACTTGGTGAATTATCTCGATATGGGGAGATGAGTTACCAGTATTAGTTTGGTGAATGTGAGCCCCTCCTTTCGGCAGAATCATAGGGGGCACGGTATCTGATGGGGCTAAATTCAGCCGTCAGATACTGTTCCCCTTATGGAAACGGACAGATTAGGTGGTAAGATGGTGAAACTTGGTGAATTGACTATTGGGTGATGCATTACCAGTATTAGTTTGTTGAATGTATTTTCTTTGGAAAATAGGGAGTGGGAAGGTGACAGAACTTTATTGTACATCACTTTGGATAAAAGCGTCTGCCAAATAACTGTAATGTAATGTAATGTACTACTACTAATAACAATAATGTTAATTATTAATAATTCATTCACTTTATATATAGCGTTTTTTACACACACACACACACACACACACACACACACACATTCATATATATACTGTGTGTGTATTGTGATACACTCGGGTTGGAACGAGTGAACACAAGATTGAAATTAATGAAACCAAGAACCACAAACACATAAATTGAGTTAAACTGTTTATTGACTGTATTGTGGGGAAGAGAGGTAGGGGTTAATGTACACCGAATAAGCCAATCCGCAGTCCAGGAGCGTCGTCGTGGTAGGAAAGCAGGGTTCGGTACACAGAGACGGGTCCTCATGGATAGCAGGTTTCGGCAGGTAGGCGGGAAGTCGTACAGGCAGGGATCAGGCACGGGGGAGGTAGTCAGACAGGCGGGGGATTCGGCACACAGCAGGGAAGTCAGACGATCCGGGATATCAGCACACAGCAAGGTCCTCCTTTCAAAGATAGTCATACACAGCGCGTCAACAATACTCTCTTTCTCTCTCTCACCAAACTCCACCATTGATTTCCCCTAAGGTACTCTCCCGATTGTGAGTGAGGTGCCTCTTCTTATGGCATTTCCACTTAGCTCCTTGATGGCTGTCAGGTGCCGCTTGATGAGCAGGAAGCCCATATAAGGACTTCCTGTACTTGCGCTGCTTCCTTTCACCTGTCTCCACTCTGGCCATATTAAAACCAGGGGAAAAAGGCATGTATCGATGGTTTCTTACCACCCCTCTCATCTCTCTGATGGGGCGGCCGCCACAGTATGTATATATATACTGCATATATACATGTATCCATATACATATATATATACACACACATATAAAATGCAAAAATATACTCATGCCAGATTTAAAAAATAGCCGTAGCATCGCGTATCTTGTAGCTACCACTAACGTTACCACTATTCGTAATACCACCATCATTAATACCCCACCACCTCCTCTTCTACTCGTAGGAATAATAATGATAGTAGGCTACTAATAATAATATACTCAGACAAGGTCAAAATAACTGTAGTGTGACGTTTATTGTACATCTTACTCATAAACAGTCTGATCATGTTCATTGGGCTTCATATATATTTTATACAGTCGGTTATGTAACGTACACGTTACAAGACTAAGTGAATGAATGTTTTGAGACGGATGTGTGCGGGTTGGACCCGTAATGCACGACTCAGAACACTGACTTGATAATAAATACCCGCAAGGGCTTTATTATGGGGAAATCCAAAAACGTAGTCACACAAGCAAAGTCCAAAAACCAATAAATCCAGCCAGACCAAAGATACAGTACAGAGGGAGAAGGCAGTCTCGAAATCGGTATCCATGCAAGAGTTCGTTAACCAGAGTAGCTGTCAGTGGAGCAGAAGTACAAAACAGGGAAAAAGCTAAGTTCGTAGTCGTGGGGCGTAGCAGGAGTCAGACCGAAGTCCTATCCGCGGGGCAGAGGTACAAAGAGACAGTAGGCAAAACTCGTGGTCAAAAACGGGCAGTGGAAACAATAGGCAGGCAGTAACGATGGTCAATAAACAGGCTAGATCAATAACGGTGGTCAAAACAATGGAAAAACGCTCAAGAGTTACAATAGTAAACTAAGGCAACAATTTCGCAATGAACAGACATGAACACTGAGCTTAAATGCAGGTGTAGACAGGTGCAAACATTTAGCTTGAGAGCAGCAGGAAATTCACAACAGCTTGAGAAAATGAGACATGTAACGAGGCAATTAGTAAATCGTTAGTAGTTAACCTATCCTGACCTAGCGTTAGTAAATTAGTAATCAACATGCACGAGAAACGTAAGGTAAACATGAACACATGGGTAGATAGTTAGTATTACCCAATCCTGATCTAATGTTAGTATATTAGTAACTAGACAAGGGAGAATGAAACAATTAGGGAAGCGTGAGTGACAGCAAGAGAAGAAACAGCATGAATGCAAGGCTGCAGAAAAACATGGAAATATGTATGCAAACAATGAACTGCATCGTAACATAAACAGAAAATAAACTGTGACAAACACTAAACATGAAACATGGCATAAATATGACAGAAACGTAACAGTACCCCCCCCCTAACGACCGACTCCTGACGGTCTACACAGTTTATCAGGGTTGTCACGATGAAAGTCACTTATAAGAGTAGGGTCCAGAATCAGACTAGGTGCAACCCAGGAACGCTCTTCCGGGCCATAACCCTCCCAGTCCACCAGATACTGGAACCCCCGGCCTCGCTTGCGAATGTCCAGTAGTTTCTTGACAGTGAAGGCCGGGTGGTTATCTATGATACGGGGAGGAGGGGGTGGGGGATCAGGGGGGCAAAGGGGATCAGTAGAATAGGGCTTGATGCAGGAAACATGAAACGTGGGGTGAATCTTAAGGGAAGGGGGCAATGACAGCTTGACTCAGGTGGGGTTGATGATGCTGTGAATCTTGTAGGGTCCAATGAAGCGGGGCTGGAGTTTGTGGGAAGTGGATTGGAGGGGAATGTCCTTAGAGGAGAGCCAAACTGAGTCGCCAGGCTTGTACTCAGGGGCTGGAGTGCGGTGGCGATCAGCGACTCGACGATTCCGTTCGGCTGTGCTCAATAGCGCGGCCCGGGCGTCCCTCCAGATTTTGAGGCAGCGGTGCATGTGGGTGGCAAGGGAGGGGACAGCAATCTCCACCTCGGGAAACAGAGGAGGTAGGTAGCCGAGAGAAACCTCGAATGGGGATTTTCCAGTAGCGGCGCAGGGCAGGGCGTTGTGTGCATACTCGACCCAGGTGAGCATCTTGCTCCATGAAGTGGGATTCTTAGCCGACACACAGCGTAAAGCAGCTCCGAGGTCTTGGTTGGCCCTTTCAGTCTGACCGTTAGACTGGGGGTGGTAACCTGACGTGAGGCTGGAGGTGGCTCCGAGAGCCGAACAGAAGGCCTTCCAGACCTGGGAGATGAACTGGGGGCCACGGTCAGAGACAATGTCCGTGGGAATGCCATGGATCCGAAAGACTTCCTTGACCAGAACATCCGCGGTCTCTTGGGCAGTGGGCAATCCAGGCAGAGGAATGAAGTGCGCCGCCTTGCTGAACCTGTCCACCACCGTCAGGATGGTGGTGTTGCCCTCAGAAGGGGGAAGTCCGGTCACGAAATCCACCCCGATGTGACTCCAAGGGCGACTGGGCACTGGCAGAGGTTGGAGCAGACCAGCTGGGGCCTGGTGAGAGGCCTTGCTCCTGGCACAGGTGGTACAGGCCTTGACGAAACGCCTGGTGTCGCGGATCATGGAGTTCCACCAGAACCTTCTCTTGAGGACAGCCAGGTTGCGGGTAAAGCCGGGATGGCATGACATGAGGGAGGAATGAGCCCATTGGAGAACATGTGTCCGGGCGGCGGAGGGAACGTAAAGGCGTGTACCGGGATTGGACCTTGGATCGGGCTCCTTGAGTAGCGCCTTTTTAATGACGGCCTCAATCCTCCAGGACACCGAAGCAATGGTGCAGGACCCAGGGAGGATGTTCTCCGGCGCCTCTTGCTCAGAACTGGCCATGAACTGTCGCGACAAGGCATCAGGCTTGACGTTCTTGGAACCAGGACGGTAGGTCAATGCAAAATTGAAACGGCCAAAGAACAGGGCCCATCTGGCTTGGCGGGAGTTCAACCTCTTGGCTGTCTGCAAGTACGCCAAATTCTTATGGTCGGTCCAGACCACAAATGGTTTTTCGGCGCCCTCCAGCCAATGCCTCCACTCCTCCAGTGCTAGCTTGACAGCAAGTAGCTCTCGGTTTCCCACGTCATAGTTCCTCTCCGCCGGAGACAGCTTACGGGAGAAGAATGCGCAGGGGTGTAGAAGATTGTCAGTGGGGGAAACCTGAGAGAGCATGGCCCCTACTCCAGTGTCGGACGCATCAGTCTCCACGACAAACTGACGAGTGGGGTCGGGGTGCACCAGAATCGGAGCGGAGGAGAACAGTCTCTTAATTTTCTTGAAGGCATTTTCAGCCTCAGGATTCCAGCGGAACAGCATGGCAGTAGATGTGAGCTTAGTGAGAGGGGCGACGACCTGGCTGTAGCTCCGGATGAACCTCCGGTAAAAATTTGCGAATCCCAAGAAGCGTTGTAGATGTTTCCGAGTAGCAGGCGTGGGCCAATCTGTGACCGCCTGGATCTTCTTGGGATCCGCCCTGATTTGTCCCCTCTCCAAGATGAAGCCCAGGAACTCTACCGTGTCGGTGTGGAACACACACTTCTCAGCCTTGACAAAGAGTCTGTTCTCCAAAAGTCGTTGGAGAACCTGCATGACATGGCTTTCGTGTTCCTTGACGTTAGTGGAGTAGATCAAGATGTCGTCCAGGTATACAAATACGTAGCGGCCCAATAGGTCCCGTAGGACGTCATTTACTAACGCCTGAAACACGGCGGGGGCGTTAGTAAGGCCGAAAGGCATAACCAGGTACTCGAAGTGTCCTAACGAGGTGTTGAAGGCGGTCTTCCATTCGTCCCCCTCACGAATGCGCACCAGGTGGTATGCGTTGCGTAGGTCCAGCTTGGTGAAGACAGTAGCGTCGTGGAGTGGTTGGAAGGCTGAGTCAATGAGCGGTAGAGGGTATTTGTTCTTGATTGTAATATTATTCAGTTCTCTGAAGTCGATACAAGGACGCAGCGAGCCGTCTTTTTTCTGGACGAAGAAAAATCCAGCGCCCACAGGTGACGAAGAGGGGCGAATCAGACCGTTGGCAAGGCAATCCCGAATGTATTTCTCCATGGCTTCTCTTTCCGGTTTGGAGACGTTGTAGAGTCGACTTGAGGGAAGAGTGGAACCGGGTAGAAGGTCGATCGCGCAATCATATGGTCTGTGAGGAGGAAGTGTCTGTGCTTGCGTCTTGGAAAAAACTATGCCCAGGTCGTGATAAGGGGCTGGCACGTTTTCCAGAGATGGTTTGATGTCTTGAGGGGGGGGTAGGTGCGCCCCCGGCAGGTGCAGGTGCGGACCGAAGACAGGCTTGGTGACACTGGCGGCTCCAGGCTTTAATGTGGCGGGACTTCCAGTCAATGACGGGGTTGTGTTCTTGAAGCCAGGGTAGTCCCAGAATGAGTGGATCATTGGGGGAGCGGATGATGTGGAACTGGATGAATTTGTGATGGTTGCCAGAAAGGATCAGTTGAACGGGTTCCGTGACGTGAGTCATTCTGTAGAATGTATTGCCGTCCAACGACCGAGCATTCTTGGGGTGGGGCAGTGGAAGGGTGGGAATGTCCAGATCTCTGACCATAACTTTATCAATGAGGTTCACGTCCGCTCCAGAGTCTATGAGCACGCTCACTTGAACCTCCCTCTCAGGTAGCATGAGTGTGGCAGTGAGGGTAGGGCGAGTATCGCTCTTGGAGATCTTCTCCTGGTGGGTTGAAGACCTCACTCCCACGGATGAGTCGGATTTCCTGGACCGGGTGGTGCATTGTGCTTGAGAATGCCCCAGCTTTCCGCAGTAGAAGCATGCACCGGTCTCCCTCCGACGTATCCGTTCCTCGGGCAAGATCTTAACTCCGGTACGGGAAAGATCCATTGGTTCAACTACCCAAGCCTGGTTCTCCTCCATCAGTGGGGCAGGTACTTGTCTGGGGTACGGCTGACCGGGCGCAATCGGTCTCTCCCTCCGGCAAAGTCTGTAGCGGTTATCCAAGCGAATAGCGGCTCGGACGAGAGCGTCGAACTCCTTGATGGGTTCCTGATGGGCTAACTCGTTCTGGAGCGCCCTGTTCAGACTGGCCCGGAACAAGTCCGCCAGGGCCGAGTCATTCCAGTGGGTAGCCGCAGCAATAGTCCGAAAAGCAATAGAATGGTCCGCGGCGATTTTAAGGCCTTGGCGGAGGGCAATGAGTTGCTGTGAAGGCTCTTGGTCACTGGAGGCATGCTGGAACACTTTGCGGATCTCCTCCGAAAAGATCATGTAGCTGAGAGGAAATGAACCTCCGGTCCACACCGCGGTAGCCCAGTCCAAAGCTCTCCCCTTGAGTAGCCCCATCACGTAGCCAATCCGTCGGTCGTCAGTCGGATAGGTCAATGGCTGTCGTCGGAAGACAAAGTCGCATTGTAGTAGAAACGCCTTGCATCTCTCTGGCTCACCATCAAACCTCTCCGGGGGAGGCTGTTGTGGCTCCCGGAATTGCCAGGCTCCCATGGGGTTGGGGGGTGGGATAGCAGGCGGTTTAGCAGGTTGCTCTGGAGTGCGTGGTTGAACTGCAATGGCCAGTCTCCTCATCTCAGCGCACAACTCTTTAATCTCCTCCCGGAGCTCGGAAATCCCCTGGGCGTGCTGCTGCAGGATGAGGCCTTGTTTTTTGCAGGGCGTGGAACATGGCAGTTGAGTCAGCAGGGTCCATCTTGGCGAAATTGTTCTGAGACGGATGTGTGCGGGTTGGACCCGTAATGCACGACTCAGAACACTGACTTGATAATAAATACCCGCAAGGGCTTTATTATGGGGAAATCCAAAAATGTAGTCACACAAGCAAAGTCCAAAAACTAATAAATCCAGCCAGATCAAAGATACAGTACCGAGGGAGAAGGCAGTCTCGAAATGCAAGAGTTCGTTAACCAGAGTAGCTGTCAGCGGAGCAGAAGTACAAAACGGAAAAAGCAAAGTTCATTTGTAGCAGCGGGCCAGATTTAATAAGTCTTTTGAAATGTTTCGCGGGCCGCTTTAAAATGCTTCAAGGGCCGCAATTGGCCCGCGGGCCGTAGTTTGGACACCCCTGATTTAGACCCAAGGTTACTATTGCTTGCTGCACCTATCATAGCACATTCTCTAACGCATATTTTTAACTTGACTATTAAGTATGGAAAACTGCTTATGTGCTACCACTTCATAAACGGGGTGACACAACTGATGCAAATAACTATCGTCTATTTCAAAACTCTCATGCTTAGCAAAAATTTTGGAACAACTTGTGAATACTCAGTTGCGCTTCTTTTTATCTGAATATAGTGTTTTAAACTCTCATCAATCTGGTTTTAGACCCAGTCATAGCACCATCTTGTTATGTACGGTGTAATAAGGGACCCAGTAGCAGGCAGGAGGACAGAAAAAACCGAAGTTTTAATCTCGGGGTACAAAATCAATGTCCAAAGGGAAGTCAAAACACAGGCAGGGGTCGATAACGGGAAGGCACGGTAGAAGTACAAAACAAAATCCAAAAGCAGGGTCGCGAGAACACGGACAGAGGTCAAAGCCAGTGGATCAATCAGACGAGAAAAACAATAAACAAAAGAACAGACTACAAAAACTCACCAACTCGGAAACTAAACAGAAACTAAAAACCTAACTCAAACACGAAACACAGACTCGGAAAAACAGATATGCTCACTCGGGGGAAAAAACAGGCAACAGAAACGCTTACAATTTTAGTGTGACGAACTCGCGACGAGGGACTAAGACTACTGGTATAAATGCAGGTGTAGACAGGTGCAGACACTTAGCTTGAGAGCAGCATGCGAAAATAAATCAGGTGTGGAGGGTTGACAAGATAAGATAATTAGTACTCGTTAGGAATAAACCTATCCTGACCTAGCGTTAGTAAATTAGTAAATGACATGCACGAGAAACGTAAGTTAACATGAACACATGGTTAGAGAGTTAGTATTACCCAATCCTGATCTAACGTTAGTAGATTAGTAGATAGACACGGGAGAATTAAACAATAAGGGAAGCCTGAGTGACAGCAAGAGAGAGAAGCAGTATGAACGCAAGGCTGCGGAAAAACATGGAAAAATGTATGCTTCATAAACTGCATCGTAACAAACAGAACACAAGCATGACAAGAACAGAAAAATAAACTGTGACAATACTAAACATGACAGAAATACAAAACACAGACTCAGAACATAACACATCTCAGCTACCTGTAAAGTGTTGAATGACATAGCTTGTTCTTTGGATAGTAAACAAAAATGTGTTGGCCTATTCATCGACCTGTCTAAGGCATTTGATACAGTTGACCATACTCTTCTTTTAAAAAGACTTAAAATCACTTGGTTTCAATGAAAATGCATGCAACTGATTATCTTTCCGATAGATCCCAGGCTATAGTAGCTGATGGTCACCAATCAAACCTTTTAGCTGTCAGAAAAGGGGTGCCGCAAAGATCAATTCTTGGCCCTGTTTTATTTACGCTATACATAAATGATTTGGGTATTCTGATAAAAAAATAGCGCCATCCATTTTTACGCTGATGACACAGTGATTTATTCATCAGCTTCCTCGATAGGTCAAGCTTTTAGAAACTTACAATTGGATTTC
Organism: Ilyophis sp. 1 JC-2022; assembly: GCA_022702515.1. NCBI lineage: Eukaryota > Metazoa > Chordata > Actinopteri > Anguilliformes > Synaphobranchidae > Ilyophis > Ilyophis sp. 1 JC-2022. The sequence goes on along the minus strand of CM040406.1, from coordinate 130,544,750 downwards.
CCGACCATGTATATCAGGGCTCCATTGCAAAAGAGATTTCTCTCAATTGGATTCCCCTGAATAAAAAAAGGGAAATAAATAAATACAATGGGATTGACAAAAATAACTTTTGGAAATTGTGTTATGTCAGGAAACGAGGAAAGAAAGGTGGTGTGCGTCAACGTATCCAGAACCAACAGCGAAACAACCACATTCCTCTACCTTCTATAATCCTGGCAAACGTTCAGTCCTTGAGGAACAAGATCAACGAACTACAAGGAAATGTTAATCATCTACGCGAGTATGGCCTTCAGTGAAACTTGGCTCACCGACTTCGACTCTGGATATGAATGGTTTTGGGGCTCCCCTCTGGCTGGATCGGGATAGTGAGGTAACACAGAAATCACTGGGAGGGGGAGTATGCTTGTACATCAACCGCAGATGGTGAAGTAATGTTACTGTGCGTGAGCAGCTATGCCTGCCCGACATAGAGTTATTGTCTGTATCGGTAAGGCCCTTTTACCTCCCCAGAGTTGTTTATATACACCTCAAGGCTGACGCCAAACTTGCCACTGACACAATTTTTAAAGTGACACAGAAATTGCAATCAATCTCTCCTGATGCTCCAAATATTATATTAGGAGATTTTAATTATTGCAATCTTAAGAAATCACTGAACAGTTTTTATTAATATGTTACCTGTCCTACACACCGCAATAAAATTCTAGACCTCTGCTTTGGCTCCATTAAGGGGGCGTATAAGTCTGAGGCAGGACCTGTGCTTGGATCCTCTGACCATAATTCTGTGCACCTTCTGCCCGTTTATAAGACTGTGCTGAGGAGGGAGAAGGTGCGTAAAAGGCAGGTCAAGGTCTGGACTGAGTATAGTTCTCTTGCCCTTCAGGGGTGCTTTGATTGTACGAACTGGTCAGTGTTCCAGGAATCTTCTGACAACATTGATGAACTTACGGATGTTGTCTGATTCCCACCAAAGATGTTAATAGTTTTCCGAATAACAAACCATGGGTTTCTAAAGACCTTAAGGGGCTAATATGTAAGAGGAAATATGCTTTTAATCAAGGTGATGCCAATACAGAAAGAGAATTAAAGAAGGAGATGAGGTCTGAAATAAAAAAGGCTAAACTGAGGTACAAGGATAAGATTGAGGCTGAGCTCAACAAGGGCAACAGGGGGATCTACTCTTTCATTTTGACAAACAGCTGGCTGATGAACTAAATGGTTTTTATCTATGATTTGATAATCATGATTGTACTACACAAACCAATGAAATAAGGGAAAAGACCAAGGGTTTTCCAGCTGTTTATATTGATGTTAAGAGTGTGGCATACCTCTTCAAGCATACTAAGGTCAGAAAGAGCCCAGGACCTGACAACATCTGTGGCCAGATACTAAAAACCTGTACAGAGCAGCTCTGTAGCATCTTTCATTTTATTTTTACACAATCTCTTCCGCTACAGAAGGTCCCTAAGCTATGGAAACATTCCACAATTGTTGCAGTAGCCAAGAGTAAAACCCCAACGTGTTAAATGATTTTAGGCCAGTAGCACTGACATCTATAGTTATGAAGTCTTTTGAAAAGCTCATAAAAAAGGATGTTTTATTGCAGGTGAAAAACTCACTGGATCCCTTGCAATTTGCATACAGGGCTAGCAGAGGTGTGGAGGATGCCACCATTACGCTGCTGAATTTTCTGTATCAGCATCTGGACAACTCATGCCAAGACTCTTATTTATAGATTTGTTTTCTGCATTTAACACTATCCAGCCACACCTTCTTGCAGAAAAGCTTATCAGTCATTTTAATCTGGATTTGAATCTAGTTGGCTGGATATTTGACTTTTTGACGGATAGGTCACAGTGCGTGAGAGTAAATGGCACTCTCTCCAACCAGCTCTACACATCCACTGGCTCTCCACAAGGTTGTTGTCTTTCCCCTCTCCTTTACATCATGTACACTAATGACTGTTGCAGTAGCTATATGGTGGTGCAGCATGGAGTCTTGTTGATTTATCCGTAGCCAGTACACCATGGGCTGTAAAAGTTGTTTTTGCTGTGGTGACATTGCCATCATTGAGCTTTGCAGGTTTTCGGGGATGTCCACAATGAACACAAAATGTCTCTTCCCAGCAGATTTACTGGGGTGTGAGCTGAGTACAATCTGGGAGCAGTGACGGTCCTGCTCGGAACTCGCATAGTTACCGGTCTTGTGAGAGCTATTATCTGTGGTTTCCCAGAGAAGCCAATTGTCTTAATTGATGAGTTAGAGAGGGGAGGGCCAGAGCCGGTTTTGCTAATACATGAGTAGGTGGTACCTGTGTCCACCATAAATTGGAAGTCTTGCTGGTTTATTGTGACTGGTATGGTTGGCTCTTGTAATGATTGGGCAGATGCTACTGGTAACATTATCTCCCCCTCTGGCTTCTCTGGGCACCCCTAGTTGTGCTAATTCGCTTCTGGCCCCCATTCTTCGTCGGTAGGCGTTAGCCTATTCATCTGTTGGGTTGTGTTGTTCTTCCATGGGTTGGAGGGACAGAACCTTCTGAATGTTGGGGGTCCAGTCTGGCCGCACCCCCAACATTCTTCATAATCTTCTGGAGTTTGCGGTGGTGGTCCCTGATTGGAGTGTTGTTGTTGTCCTGTTGGGCCCCTTCCTCTGTTTTGATATGCTCCACCTATCTGGCCTGCTCTTCCTCTGTATTGGCCTCTCCCCCTTTGGGGCTGAAACCCACCTTTTGGGTTATTAACATACACATTTATGGGCGGGAGTTGTGGTGCAGGGGCAACATTCGGGACTCCTGATCCCATCGTTCCTGGCACTTGTGGGTTCTGCTCCAGTGGTGCTGATGTAACGACTAGTTGATTGCAACTACTGCTGGGACGACTGCGGCCTGTTCTGTCAGCACTAGTGGGGCTTGAGTCTTGTTGCAATCCTTTTTTAGTGGAGTTCCCCCACCTGTAATTGGGAAAGCTTGTTGGCTAGCTGCTTATTCTGCACCTCAGCTTCTTGTTTCTCTTTTCCTGTAGTTTGCCACATGGTGGACAATGTGTTCTGCAAACATAGGCTATTCCAGTTTCATCAGTCCCACTACTCCGTCCAGTAGCTTCTGTACCTGCTGAAGCAGGCTCTTCTTAACCATCAGTTTGAACAGGCTCTGTGTCGTGGTGGTGACATTCCAGTTCCCTCCTGTTTTCTCTCTCCATTTGCATTGGTAGTCAGCCAGGTACGTCTGCATGCTGTCTCCATCCTTCAGCATTTCCCTGTCCAATTTTGATGGATCGCAGCGCTGTCTAAGCTCCTTCCACAGGGCATTCCTGTATCCGCCGAACGGAATATAGTAAGAGGAGTGTGTTTTGTCTGCCTTGGCTATGCCTGCTGCTGAAAAGATGTCTAGAGTCGCGTGTTTGCCAACAAGGTGCATCAGTAGGGCCTTGAGGTCTCCTATCGCCAGTCTGACGCCTCCCGTTCCTTCCTCTAGGGCAGTGATCCATCTTCCAGCTCCAGCTGTGACGGTTGGTAGTCGTCCCGCTACCCCCACCATGTCCATGTATTGCCATGGCATGTACTGAGTCTGGCCCCCCTTCAGAACTGAGGGGGCTATGTGTACTGCACATTCTCTGTCATCTAGGTTCAGTCCGTTGTCCTCCCGCACATCCCCCAACGGCTCCCGTTAGTCCAGACATTCCTGTCCACTCTGTGGGGCTTGGAATTCTGTTCTTCTCAGATGTGAGCTCCCACTTCTCATCACACGCCACGACGAGTTGTGTATTTGTTCCTGTTCTTTTTCTATTTCCTCCTGCATTTGTTCATGTCTTCTTCTTTGTTTGTCTTCAAAGGTCTGATTTAACTCAGTGAGAGCTTCTGTTTGCTTTTGTATAGTTCTCTCCCGATCCATAGCTCTCCATGGAACAGGCGTTTCACTTGGCTTATTTGGGCTTTGCTCTTCTCCCCCTCTTTTCCGCTTTCGTCACCACTGCTTGCCATGTATATGCTCTCTGCTACAGATTCACGTTCAGAGTGGACAGATTCATGCTCTGAGAGGGGAGAATTCCTGTGGGCTGGAGTGGAGGTGAATACTACCGGGGGTTCGCTTACCTTGGGTCTGACTGCAGGCGGGCTTATGGCCCTTCTACTGCACCTGTCTGCCATCTGGGCATATTCCCGCTGGCTTTTTGTGCGGTGGGTGCGTCCCTCTGACTTTCCCGATGATACAAAGTAGTCACTTGTCAGTTCTCTTAGGTCCGGCACAGAGGAGCTTGTATGTTCCATGGCCTCCATGTCCCGTACTATGTCCCTGTATGATGGGGGCTTCGGTGTCGCACCGGGCCGTGGCTGGTTTTCCTGTTGGAGTGGTTCCACCGACTGTGGTGGTTCAATGCGCTGTGATGGGTTCATCCATTGCTGCGTGTCGGGTTCTTCTGTATGGCTGCCTGTGTTAGCTTTCTGCACCGTCAGTTTTACTGTACCCCTTAGCAGCGCAAACTCTATCTGCCCTTCCACTTCCATTTCTCCTTGATCTGCGCCTGTATCTGTTATTAGGTGATACGCCCTGGATCTGCCTGGGCCTCCTGTGTATGGTGGTGGGTTTGGTGTCAGGTACGACATCTTCCGGTCTGTTCCCTTTTGTCTGCACTTGTTCTTTATCTGCCTGTTTCAGAATGCCTCTTATCGTTTTAAGTGACTCTCTGTACTGCTTCCCTTCCTGCTGGAACCATCCCATCATTTTGCCCACCCTCTTGTCGCTTAGGTCTTTGGGTTTGTAATGTTTTAAATCGCTTCTATTTCATCACAGCAGATGGAATCGAAAGTGCCCTTTTGTGGCCACTGTTAGTCATCAGTGGATCTTTTATAAAATTTTTTCATGCATTTCTGAATCTGCTTTTTTTTATCTGGATGGTGCTTAATTATTAAGTCCATGGGCGTCGTCGCCCTTATTTCCATAGTGCTCTTGCTCCTTTTCATCTTTCCTGCATGTGCCCCCATGTAGCCTTGTCTGTTGATTGGTTTAGGAATCTTCGTCTGCTTCCCTAGTTCTTATTACCATTGGTCCTGACCCTGGTGCAACCGTTAATTTTTCTGATCCGTCAGCGTCTTTGATTCTCTTGATGTCAGCCCACTTTGTTGGTTCCCACTTTACTGTCTTTGGGCTTATGACAATACACAGTCAGGGGTTTTGTAGTCTTCTGTCTCGTCCCTGTATGCCAAATCCCTCTGGGATTTCTAAGTGTGATGCTATTAATAGGGTTGCTACGCTGTCTGGATAGTCACACAGTTGGTCTAACAGTAGAGTAAGTGTTTCTGCTGTCCACAGTTGTCACAGTACCAATGTCCACCTTATTTCTGAAAAATCAGCTTGAACCTGTTCCAAATCGACCCACAATTTTAAATTTATCAGTTGCACATCCTGATGATTTTCTTTTTCTTCTGAATCTATATACGTGCGTTCTAGCCAAAAATGTGTTTGCACTCCCTGCGTTTCTCTATCTCCCATTAAGATTGGGTATAATGGTGCGTGCCTCTAATCACCTGTAGCTATATTTTTTAGCAGTCTTTCATAATCAAAATTGATTGCTTTATTCAACCTGAAGCTGGAAATATAAATGCATATATGTATACATGTATAATACACAATAAAACAGTAACTGACCTGTTGAATCCCCGACTGCACAGGAGCCAAACGTGTGCTTATCCTGCCTCCTGCAGCCCCCCTCCTCCAGGCAGTTGGACGAACACCAGGCGCCTTTAGACAAGCGGCTTGCTTGGATGACTCCCAAAATGGCCTCCTAAATCAAAAACAGCTGAATGGAATGAACGTCAGTATAAGCATTCACGTGCCAGATGAGCTGAGGCTGCAGCAGCCATACCTACTTTTCCTGCACTGGCCGGCTCACTTCTCTAATTTTGTGTAATCTTTCCTGTCGCATAACACTGGAACAGTATGGAACACCTGGTTGGCTAAATGGCTCTAAGTCATCAAGGGTCTGACATATCAAACAAGCCTTAAACCATCACTCTGCTGCCAGAAATACAGTAAATACAGTGAAGGGTTTCTTCTCCTGAATTTGTCAGGAGAAACAACCCTTAAAGTGATCCATCTATATCTACTGCATATCTGGCAGCAGAGTGATGGTTTGAGGCTCATTTGATACCTCAGACCTTTGATGACTTGGAGCCATTTTACCAACCATGTATTCCATATTGTTCCAGCATAATTTCCAGCTAAATCTAGTCCCACCCCTCAATTGCCATAGAAATCCATTCAAATACAGAGATGTTATAGTATCGCTTGTAAGAGTACCAGAAAATAAGATATCAAGAGTCATTTGATGTTGTTGGGTCACAGACATCAGGAAGTCATGGCATGCAAAGGATATGCGACCAAATATTAAAAATGATTACTTTATTCTATATATAAATGCTGGGGTGCCAATAATTGTGGCACACATGGTTTTGTTAAAAATAATTATTTCTTGATGAGGGTTTTTTTCTCATAATAAATTTACTTCAATGAACGGTTGGATTTTTCAAAATGTTTCAGTGTGAGATTAAGCTAATTCACCAAATGGTAAATTTTTTATAACCCTTTTTACTCATCTTTACCAGGGGTGCTAATAATAGTGGAGGGCACTGTATACGTTATTAGCCTTGATAATGAAGGTTAAAATCAGGCAGAAAGAAAAACTGCTTTTCTTATGTTATTTGTCATAATTACAGTGCAGCCAGAAGTCGCTTGTGTTGATTAATTAATTAATGATTGAAGGGATGTTTTATTAATTTGTTCTGCCAATGTCCCTTACATGATTATATAACCTATAGGCTAAGCTGAAAAGTTCAAAGATAAAAGATGTGTTGATTCACGTGGATCTATTTCACGCTTTGACAAGCAAAATCTGGTCTACGGGTTGTCAGGGAAATTTCCCTATCTTGTGGGTTTGTGAACTTCTTCTGAAGTATCCCGTGAAAACTACTCGAGTTTTATACAAAGTACAAACTGAGAGTCTTTCAAACAGCAAGGAAGTTTTCCTTTTACAAGCTTTATTACTGCAGCAACAAACAGGGAGAGATGTATCACATACAGCTGCGTAGCATACACTCTAACAAAGGAATACTGTCCTCCTGTAGTTATATTCTTCTTAATGCAGCAAAAGCCATCCAATCATAAGCGAATAATGTCTCAATACTCCTCCATTCCTTTATCTACAGAATGTGCCTTTTGCAACATTCTGTTTACTGAACAGGACTTTCTGTTCTAGTTTCACATGCATAAACCTTCAATCTCCTTTCACCAGACCCCCCTTTATGACTAACAGGTTTTGTCTGATTGTGTCAAAACCTTCCAGTAAACATGTGATCATACATTTTGGATAATAAACACCTCTATTTAATAGCTTTAATCATTGAGTAATGCATAGATTTAATTTTCTCTAACAATCCCTCCTTTTATTACCTTTAGTGATAAATATACATTAAAAAAGAGAGAAAAAAAAAACTTCAAACATGTGCCACATCAGCATAAGCTTCCTCTGCATCATCATAGGGTGAATCTGGCAGCTCGCTCATGAGCGTACGCAACTCCTGGTCATCCTCAGACCCTTTATGACGCAGAGGTTGATATTCTCCTCTATACAGTAACTGCGTGGTCACTCCTCGTGTGATCAAATTTTCCAACATACGGCGAGCTAAAGGCATACAGCAACACAATATTATGGACAGTACTACAATTACTATAAGACAAGTGGCTCCCGCCTTTACCAACATGCCATACCAGGATCCAAATAGCCAGCTCCAATCACCCCATGATGCTACACCTGAGTTTTGAGCTACTTCCACTCTGAGTGATTTAAGTTTTGTCATTGCTTCAGTAAAAGATCCTGCTGGACTGGTATTATTTGGTATGTACGTGCAACACTGTTCTCCAAACATCTGGCACACACCGCCCTTATCGGCCAACAGCCAATCCACAGCTTGACGATTTTGCCATGCCATCTTGGATGTGGCATCCAACTGTTCGCCCAGTGCCGTGAGGGCGTCATCGGTGTAATTGATAAAGCGCTGCTGATTATAGTAGATATAGTTTATCCACTCTACATTTTTGTTTGGGGTAATCCATATCAGGATTGATTCGAAACCAGCGGCTACCTCATTTCTAGCTTTGTGCTCATTTGGGATGCCCCTAGGTTGTCCTATAGCATCCATGTATACCCGTTTGTCAGGGGAATAATTTCTTTTATGTCTGGTATGAGACTGTGTGCTCTGTGTTATACGCACCCGTTCGGCGCGCATCACACGGGCACATCGTCCCGTCCAATTTAATGGCAGAACCTGACGAAGTGGCTGCGTAGGGCCGCATGCCCACCATAAATCGGCCAGAGCCCGACCCTGTCCTCTAAACGCTCTTGAAGGAGGGGGTGTGTTCCCATCCACCAGAACATATATAGCAGAGCTGTTTGTCATATCCCATATCACACTACAATACTGGCGTGGGATTTTACCTTCTGTCGTGCTGTCATTTGTTCCATTTTTATTGTAACATTCTACCTTTTCTGTTCCAAAAACCCATCTCACGATGGTTTCCTGTACATTTGTTGTGGGCCAAATATGTTCCCTACTGCACACATCAGTGTTATTGTACTGCATTGCTCCCTGAGCCAATATGCAGGTGAATGGACACATTCCAACTTTATTAGTACAGTTTAGTATACATGAACATTTTCCAGTCTTTGTCATATTTAACTGTATTGTTCTATTTACAATGGTACCACACTCTGCCGTGATGTTTTTCACATTACAGTTCTTGTCACACCATTCATCTGTTGTCCCATACCACTTTGAACAGGTTGTAGAGTTGTATGGGAGGGGGACAATCCAGAAATCCGGTTGGTGTCCTGCACATATGACACAGTCACCTTGCCCCTTGGTCTCCCTCATTGCAGTGTGGTTCGCCCACTGCCACCACTGGTTGTCAGATGCTCGGTCCCACAGTGACTCAGGGCTCGATCGCTGAGTGTGATTAGTAGCGCCGTCACTTTTATCTCTCATGTTGTATGCTGTTACTGCTATGACTACTATTACTAGTGCAGACATAATCCAAAAGAAAATGCGGCACTTGTCTCCCGGACCAAATGGTCCCGGAATCTGACGGTCACCCACTGACCGGCCCCTCAGCTGGAATTTAAGTTGCATCTTCTCTTCTTTTGAACAGCTTGCAGTGGCTCGCGTGGACCCAGGAAGAGCGCTCTGCTACTCGCACAGCAGTCGTCGTAGTTAGTAGTATCTGGTACGGTCCTCGGTATCGGGGCTTGGACCACTTCTTCCGCTGGAAATCCTTCACCACCACCCAATCACCTGGCTTCAGCTGATGATGTGGTGTCGTCTCACCTACTGGTTGGGCTGCTTGTACCTGTTTGGAAACAGATCGCAGTGCTTTACTCAATTCAACACAGTATTGCAGCATGCTTTCTTCCACCATGGTGAGATCGGTGATGCCTGCCGGTGCCGCCACTCCAGTCTTCATTGGTCTGCCTGTTAAAATCTCATGGGGAGATAAACCAGTTACTCTATCTTGTGTGGACCTCATTGACATAAGCACGATAGGGAGGACGGTCACCCAATCCAAACCTGTCTCCAATCCTGCTTTAACCAATTTGTTTTTGACCACTCCATTTGCTCGTTCCACTGCACCAGCACTGGCCGGGTGATACGCACAGTGGAAATGCATGTCCATGGAGTAGAATGCGGTCAGTGCTTTCATCAGATTATTCTTAAAATGTGACCCTTGGTCAGAAGATGATCTTTTTGGTATCCCCCATCGTGGGATAATTTCTCTGGTTAGTATCTTTGCGACTGCTGTTGCGTCCGCATGCTTGCAGGGAAAAACCTCTATCCACTTAGAGAACATGTCTATTATTACCAAACAATACTTCTGTCCTCTACACGGCGTTAGTTCAATGAAATCCATCATTAAGTACTCAAATGGTGCCTGTGCCGCTGGCTGAGCGCCAGCAGTAGTCTTCACAGGTACTCCAGGGTTATTGCAGGCACAAATAACACACCTAGAAGAAAAAGTTGAGTGAGTTGTGTATGAGCATGTCCCTAGATCCCAGTCCTGTTCCATCATTGTTACCATCCCTCCTTTTGACACATGTGTTTTCCCATGTGTCAACTTTAAATAATATTGAACCAGACTTAGGGGAAGGAAAGGTTTTCCTGTAAGTGCTCCCACCCACAGACCGTCAACTTTCCGTCCCTTTATTTTCCATTTGGCCTTTTCCGTTTTATTAGCTGCTGCTTGGCAGTCTTGCAAAGTGTGTTGTGGGGTTTCTGCATCTATGTGGGCCAACTGTAGTGAGGTATGTGCTGGCGCATGTGCGGCCGCTTTTGCAGCCGCATCAGCAGCAGTATTTCCCTTTTCTACCTGTGAGTCACCTTTTGTGTGTGCGGCACATTTACAGATTGCTACCGCTGCGGGCAATTGTATAGCTGTTAATAGATTTTCTACCAGCTTCCCATTTTGTATTAGTTTCCCTGCACTTGTTAGGAACCCTCTGTGTTTCCAGATTGTGCCAAAATCGTGTGCTACCCCAAATGCGTACCTGCTGTCAGTGTAGATATTAACACTTTTTCCTTTCCCTAAACAACAAGCCCTTGTTAATGCGAATAATTCTGCCGCCTGAGCAGACAAATGTCCTGGCAGGCGGGCTGACTCACAAATTTTGTGATCATCTACAATTGAGTAGCCCACATAGCTCTCCCCTGTCTTTGAGTCTTTGGATGCTGAGCCATCTACATAGAATTCATGATCAGCATTTAGCATAGGGTCGGTGGTTAGATCAGGTCTGGGTGTGAGCACTTGTTCTAATACTGCCACGCAGTCATGTGGGTCACCATCAGCTTCTGTTGGGAGCAAATTGGCAGGGTTAAGAACAGTGCAACGCTGTACAGTAACATTTGAGAGAGCAGTTAGTATGTGTTGGAAATGTAACATGCGTGCGGCTGACAGATGGGCTGTTTTCTGTTTTAGTAGAATTTCCGCCACCGCATGTGGAACCAACACTGTTAGTGGGCGGAATGCCACTAACGGTACAGCTGCTTCTACCGCCGCTGCAGCAGCGGCGACTGAACGCATACATCCGGGTAAACCCCTCATAACAGAATCTAATCTGGTTGAGTAATATGCGATGGGGCGTTTTTTCCCCCCATGTTCTTGTAACAGCACTGCAGACATGTAGCCTTCCTTCTCCTGTACAGCTAGAGTGTAACCTTTTTCCGGGTTAGGCGTTCCCAGTGTTGGAGCCAATTGCAACTGTTTTTTTAAGTCTACGAAAGCAACTTCGGCCTCCGGCGTCCAAATTATTTTATCTCTTAACTCTAGATTCTTTCCGTGTATCAGGTCCTGTAATGGTTGTGCTCTTTCAGCATAGTCCAATATCCAACATCTACAATATCCTGTCATTCCTAAAAAGGACATCATTTGCTTTTTAGTTTTAGGACGGGGAATTTTGAGAATCGCCTCGATTCTCTCGATTCCCAGCGTTCATCCTGCAATGGACACATTGTGTCCTAAATAGCGCACCTCTTCCTGCACTATTTGTAATTTGGTCTTTTTTATCTTGTTCCCCTTGTCTGCTAGGAAACAGAGGAGTGCCTTTGTGTCCTCTACACATCCTTCCTCTGTGTCCGAACAGACTAACAAATCATCTACATATTGCACCAATGTGCTTCCTCGGGGGAAAGAGAAATGTTCTAAACATTCGCCAAGCGCGCTGGAGTAGGCTGCCGGGCTTTCAACATATCCCTGCGGCATTCTAGTCCATGTGTATTGTTTTCCCTTAAATGTAAAGGCAAACCAATACTGTGAGTCCTGGGCCACAGGTATACTAAAAAATGCATTTGCTAGATCGATCACAGTAAACCACTTGGCTGTACTAGGAATTTGTGATAAAACAGTTATGGGATTGGGCACTATCGGGGCTCTAGGAATTACGGCTGCATTTACTGCTCGTAAATCTTGTACGAATCTCCAAGATCCATCTGGTTTCTTTACAGGTAAAATAGGAGTATTGCATGGAGATCCACTACACGGCACAATTATCCCTTCATTCAGTAAGGAGTGAAAAACTGGAGTAATACCTTCCTCTGCCTCTTTTCGCAAGGGGTATTGTTTCTTACAGGGTCTAAAAGAGGATTTTGGGCAGACTTCCAACGGCGCAGCTCCTTTAAGGAGCCCAGCCGTTGCTTTATCTGTAGTCCAGAGTTTATCTGGGACTTGGCTTAATAACACTTCTCTGCTGCCATTTAGGAAGAACAGTGGCTGCGGCCTTTGTGGCCCAGCTTTCCCTCTCCAATGTGCTGGGGTTACACATATCGTATGTGTCATCATTAGGCGATAAACACGGGCTGTGGGGGAATACTGATATTCCTCTTGACCCACTTCTGGCGCCGTTTCCCAATCTGTTATTGCCTTGCACATCTTTATCCATGCGCCTAAATCGCGCCAAGTGCTGCCATTCAGCACTTTTCTCAATGGAAATATGAGGGTAGCTCTCATGTACTCTGTACAACAGCTTTTGGCGTTTTGTTAGGCTTACTGAAAGTGCTGTAGCTCTTTCTCCTACATATAGCCAATCAGTCGAGATAGTGTCATTCCCCAATTCCTCCCATAGATCCCAATCCAGCTTTTCCTCCACTGCCATTGTTATATGTAGCCGCTCTGGAGACATTTCTTCTCCCGGAGCGGCACGTACCTTGTGTCTCCTAAAGAGCACCCCTTGTTTTACTTCCTTTGCAACCCTGCTATCCATTAATTCCCACACTGTGATCCATGCAGACTCTCCCTTTTCACTTCTTTGTTTTATTATCAAATCTTTATCTCTTCCGTGTATTGCAATACCGAATACTCTGATTAGGTCCCTTCCCAGTAAGTTTACTGGACAGGCATGTGAGAAAAGAAAAGCATGTTTTGTCACTTTACCCTCACTCTTTACAGATAGTGGTTCTGTAAACTGCTCATAAACTGTGCTTCCCCCTGCATTTACTGTGTGCATCCCTTTTCCCGATAATGTGAGCATGTTTGTTCCCCATGTTTTTGCACTTAACACAGATACCCCCGCCCCTGTATCGACCATGAAATCAACGGTTTTACCATCAATATTCAATTGCCAAATTGGTAAATCTGTTTCAGTACACTGCACATACATTATATTGGACTCACCCTCCTGCCGCATCCTCCATCCGCCTTCCCCCTCCTCCCGTCATTCTTCATCATTCTCAAATTGTTCTGGATTGTGAACCGCGCCATCTCCTTTAGGGGCATGGTTCCACTGCTTCTTGTCTGGACACTCCCTTGCCCAATGTCCTTCTTTTCCGCAAACAAAACAGCCCTCATTCTCCGTTTTGCCCCGTCCTCTGCCTCTTCCTCTTCCTCTGCCTCTTCCTCGGCCTCGGCCACGACCTTTTTGTTCTTGATCATGCTTCTTTCCTTCAGTCTCCAACTGTTTCATCTGGAGGTCGCTCAGGTGGACCATCTGGAGGTGCTGCCGTTTCTTTTCCTTATCCCTTTTTTCTTTTTCATTGTTCTCAGCATGATGTGCATGGCGTCGCACTTTGTCTAGGGCGGGCGTGTTGCCAACCTATCAGCGAGCTCTGCACAGCTTGGCGTAAAGGTGCCCTCAGTCCGCTTAGGAAATACTGTGTCAGATAGGATTCATAGGGAGTAAGGTTCCCTCCTGGAAAAGGATCCGGTTTTTCCAGTCCGCCATGCAATTCCATAGCTTCCTGTAATCTTCCTTCAAAATCATCCACAGGCTCGTCCGGTTTCTGGGACGTTCTTGTTAATTTCCCAGTGTCCAAACGAGTGGGAAACACCGTACATAGGGCAAGTTCTAGCGCTGTCATTTGTAGCAAATACGCGCACCCAGCGACTTCCCCATATGCTATTGCGGGATCAAACGGCTGGGCCGCGAGGGGGAGGCCTACCGGGTTCCCAGCTATGGCTCGGACTTTAGCCCATTTCAACTTTAGGTGCATTCTCAGGATGCTCTCCAAATCCGAGCTGCTTGGTCTAGCGCATTTGACCACCTCTATCAGTTTTGCAAAGAATGTCCTCCCCCCTTGTGTGTTCGGGGTTTGGCAGGTCTCCACAGATGCTCTTTAGTTCATCCCTGCTGTATGGCCGGTACACTAAAAGCACTGCTTGTTGTCCTGCCGGATCCGGACATTCTATCATTGGCATTTGGAACTGACTGGTTTGAGGGGGAGGGGTAGTCCAAGTCGGGGGATCTGTCTGATCCCATCGGTCAAAGGTACTGTCCTGTAATCCTTGTAGTCCGTGGGTCCTTTCCCACTGCTCAGCGGCGTGCCCCGCACAGACTGGTTCTCCTGCTACCGAGTAACATACTCCTGTCTGGTGGCAATGTGGGACCGAGCATGGAAACTGGCGTTGCTGTGGGTGGAATTGACGCCCAGAACGTGTCCCGCTCTCATTGTCCCATAGTGTGATACGTGGTCCGACAGCTGGGCTCAGGGTTGGAGGGAGCGCTGGAAACGTTCCCCCTTGGTGGCGAGGAGGTGAGGGCAGAGTCAAGGTGGGTGCCGTCGGTGCGACGGGGTCGGGAGGCGCGATGAAGACAGGTTCTTCTTGGGGAGGCGGACGGGATGGCGTGCAGTCGAGATCCTCGTCCAGTTCAGTAGATTTTTTCAGCATGTTGAGGGATGGATAAACAGAGGATACAGGGGTTTTAGGAATTGGTGCAGTATAAGCAGGTGGTTTAGTCTGTTTGTTCGCACGTTTATCTCTATTCCTTTCCTCTCTTTCCCTCCGTGATTTTGCTTCTATTTCCCATAACTCAAACTCTCCAAAATCACCTTTTCTGCATGGATACCTTTTCTGCATGGATGCCTTTTCTTTTTACATTCTGACATACTCTTTTTCACTTCTCCTAACCTTGCTTCAGAAAAACTGCCATTTTCTGGAAACCCATGCATGTGCCATATTTTTATACCTTTTGTGGCTCTATCGCCATGTGAATTCCACATCAACTGTAGTGGTCCCCTGTAATGCCCTTTACCCTTACCACAACTGTTTCCCATTTTTACAACTAGGTTAGATTTTGTCTATACTTACTTTTTCCTCTTAGATTTTCCGGTCCCAGACCGTCACGTGTTCTTTGTGGATTTTCCGGTCCCAGACCATCACCCTCGTCAGGGCATAAACGCGCCCTGTGCTATTCCACAGTCCGTTCAAAAATCCACCTTCGTTGCTGTCCAGGATACCGCTCAGTTCGTCCTCCCACTTTTATTCGGATCTCGTATCGCTCCTCAAGTCCGGCGAAGGCGTCTTTTTTTCCCTTCTGGTCCCGGACCGTCTCTAGGGGACTGCCCCTTCCTCCGAACGAGAGAAACGAGTTAGAGACCGTGCCGACTACGCCAAGTTACTGTCAGGGATATTTCCCTATCTTGTGGGTTTGTGAACTTCTTCTGAAGTATCCCGTGAAAACTACTCGAGTTTTATACAAAGTACAAACTGAGAGTCTTTCAAACAGCAAGGAAGTTTTCCTTTTACAAGCTTTATTACTGCAGCAACAAACAGGGAGAGATGTATCACATACAGCTGCGTAGCATACACTCTAACAAAGGAATACTGTCCTCCTGTAGTTATATTCTTCTTAATGCAGCAAAAGCCATCCAATCATAAGCGAATAATGTCTCAATACTCCTCCATTCCTTTATCTACAGAATGTGCCTTTTGCAACATTCTGTTTACTGAACAGGACTTTCTGTTCTAGTTTCACATGCATAAACCTTCAATCTCCTTTCACCAGACCCCCTTTATGACTAACAGGTTTTGTCTGATTGTGTCAAAACCTTCCAGTAAACATGTGATCATACATTTTGGATAATAAACACCTCTATTTAATAGCTTTAATCATTGAGTAATGCATAGATTTAATTTTCTCTAACAGGGTAGACACAATTTAGACATGTAATGAAAAACATAGACGTGCCATATCACACATTTTTTTTAAACAATTTGTATACGTGATTCATTTGTAAGTTCAAAGAGAAACGATGTGTTGATTCGTGTGGATCTGTTTCTCTAGAAGTTATTGCTTTGACAAGCGAAATCCAATCTAACAGTAGACACAATTTAGACATGGATAGTGAAAAACATAGAAGTGCCATATCACACATATTATTTAACAATTTGTATATGTCATTCGTTTATAAGTTCAAAGAGAAACAATGCATTGGTTCATGTGGATCTATTTCACTAGAAGTCATTGCTTTGACGAGCGAAATCCGGTCTACACATATACACAATTTAGACACGTATAATCTTAAAATGTCCACTGTTTGTTGCCACGAGAAGCCTGGACTTGAAGAAGGCTATCAAGAAGGTACGAGATTCTACGTGGGATTAAGCTCTAGTGTCTACGCCAGAATATTTATGATGCAGCTACCTTGATGCAGTGTGCATGCGCATGCGCATGGAATTCAAACAGCTACCGCTCTAGTGTGCTCCACCATGCCTGGTCCTTCGCTTCGTGTATTTTAAGTGAGTGCGAAGAAGACGACAAAACAAACATTGCAAAAATAAAGACATATTGCCGATTGCTTATTGGTAAGTATTACTACTCGATTTTAATGAAAATCAATTAAATGACGATAGGTAACTTTAGTAGCTGCAAATGTTGTTAATTAGTGTTACGATATGCTAGCTAGCGTTCTAGGCTTTATGTTGTTTTGGCTTAGCTAGCTAGTTTGCAGAATGGGGAATAATGTTGTCTAACGTCAGCTGGCCTATCTTCATTATGCTCTTCTAAGATAGCGAGCTTGTAGAAGTTGGGCCTGTCAACAGGAAACTGTAAACATGCTGCCAAAGGCTTTGAACTTACTGTAATGTTGGCTAGCTAACTA
The DNA here is from genome assembly GCA_022702515.1 of Ilyophis sp. 1 JC-2022. Taxonomy (NCBI): domain Eukaryota; kingdom Metazoa; phylum Chordata; class Actinopteri; order Anguilliformes; family Synaphobranchidae; genus Ilyophis; species Ilyophis sp. 1 JC-2022. The sequence goes on along the minus strand of CM040406.1, from coordinate 130,527,839 downwards.
GAAAAAATTACACACTCTGCTGCATCCCAGGATATTCCCCAGGATCACCAAGAAGATCCATATTAGCAACGCTGGTAACATTTGTGAATGTGTACTACTGTTAGCTCAGGGGATGATATTGTTTAACTTTCATTTCACAGATCCTCCTTCTGTCAAAAATAAGAGGAAAGGACGTGAAGGACGCTACAAACAAATTATTGGACAAGTATAGACATTTTACAGTAAGGTAGTCTACACCATAAACCATTAAGTTGACAGGCTAATGTTACTGAAGTTTGAGACTACTGTAGTGACATTAGTATGCGTTTTTCCAGATTATTCACAAACAAGATGATGACCATGTTCAACAGGAAGGGTAGTGGTCCCAAGGGCAAGCCCGCCTTCAAGGCCACAAAGGCCTATTTATGAAAGGTAAGTTTGCTCATGTTATATTACCTGCAGTTTGTGATTGCTAGTCCAGTAAAAGCCTTTCATTACATTGGTTTATCAGTAATTCTATTGCATCTCGTAATTTCGTAAAATAAATAATCCTTTCACTGCCCTGTCGGGAGGGGTCAGGACCTTCCTCCTACACTTTGTCCAAACTTTCTCCCAAATAGACACTACATTCCAGAATCTGATATAACTTCATTTATTGTAAAAAGATTAGTATGAATACAAGTACCCAGGTTGATCAACTAAGCACACATATATTAAGTACACTCTCAATCACGTGTCCGTCAACTCCATGCACTCCCACGAGACGTTAAACAGGTCCGTTAATGACAAACAAAAATACTTGCAACCATGAAAATTCAAATAACTCTTCTTTTATCCTTTCCTTAAACCCTGCCCTGTGTGGGTGTTACGATCCCCACGGGCCTAGGGGTGCATGGGGTAGGTAACGTGATGTAAAGCGGGTGATGTAAAGTATACTGAACTAGTAATAACAATATAAAACAGACCGGATAGCAAACTCAGTGCATAAGTTTTTACTGTGGTAAATATATACAAAGAGTGCAACACTAAATACATACACAATACCAGACTCACACAACCAGGCTCAAGGGACGATGGATGTTGCCAAAAGAATACCCAAACGAAACTAGCTAACACAGAGAGTAGTAACTAATCTAGTGTATCCAGTACACAAAACAAAAGCCTAACTACTCTAACTAGCAGACCAGAAAAATACAGTGGTTGGCAATCACCCCTAAGGACTAGTGGTTCTATACATAAACACTCTACGGGCATATGTATAGGAGCCCCCAGTCTTACCTGTCCAAAGACCTGCAAGTGTACATAAAACAGAAACACATTCAAACAAAACTATGGTTGACAAAACTTGGGATTTCGAGCACACAAACAAACACACTTGACCCCAAAAACCACACTCCCGCTAATGGCAAACAGTCCAGTTTAAATAGCAGAGGTGGCGGGTTCTGATTGGATAATTGGATGATGACAGAGGGCGTGGATAGATGACAGCGGGACTTGATTGCTGATTGACAGGCGGCACAGCGAATGAAGGTGGTGGCAGGCGAAGGCAGGGAAGTCCACAAAACAATAACACAGACACGTAACACCTCCCCCCTTAAGAACTAACTTAACACATTTTATATATATTTTTTTAGTTAGTTAACATATTTACGGGAAAAAACAACAATTCCCATCCACTACACAAGGTACATAAATACTTTATACAGGTTACCCAAAACTCCGAGACAACGCATCTGCGAGTACGTTGTCAGTTCCCTTCTTGTGACGAATGATGATGTTGTATTGCTGTAGAATCAGTGACCAACGCATAAGGCGCTGGTTCTGATTATACATCCTTAATAAAAACACTAACGGGTTGTGGTCTGTAAAGACCTCGACAGGGTTGGAACTTGAGCCAAGGTACACTTCAAAAAATTGTAAAGCCAATAACATTGCCAGTGCCTCCTTCTCAATGGTACTATAGTTTAATTGATGTTTATTAAATTTGCGCGAGAAGAAACTGACGGGATGATCAACTCCATCCGGATCTTCCTGCAGCAATACTGCACCAGCTCCCAGAGCACTGGCATCAACCTCTAACTTAAACGGTTGTGCAAAGTCTGGAGCGGCGAGTAGTACAGGTGCACTGCATAGTAAAAGCTTAACAGCTTCAAAGGCATGTTGGCAGTCTGAGGTCCACACAAAATATTTTTTTGTACTGAGCACACTTGTTAAGGGCGCTACAACAACAGAGAAGTTCCTGCAGAAACTCCGGTAATATCCAGCCATTCCGAGGAAACGGCGTAACTCACGCCTAGTAGAAGGCGTAGCGAAACTAGCAATGGCAGCAATCTTTGCTTCCAATGGCCGAACTTGGCCATGACCCACTTGTTTTCCCAGGTACGTCACGGTCGCTTTGCCAAACTCACACTTGGCGAGATTCAGGGTTAGCGTTGCTTTGGCCAACCTCTCAAACACACAACGCAACACCGAAACATGATCGGTCCAACTATCTGACCTGATCACTAAGTCATCTAAATAGGCATAACAGTCCGAAATACCCATTAGTACTGTATTCACTAGCCGCTGAAAAGTGGCCGGAGCGTTACGAAGGCCGAAAGCTAAAACATTATACTGGAGGAAGTTGTCAGGGGTAACAAACGCGGAAATCTCAGACGCGCGAGGAGTTAAAGGTACTTGCCAATACCCCTTTAGCAAATCAAGTTTGGTGACAAACTTAGCAGCACCAATGTTATCGATGCAGTCTTCCATTCTCGGTAGAGGGTAGGAGTCTGGAACCGTAACTGCATTTACCTTTCGAAAGTCTGTACAGAAACGCGACGAACCATCCGATTTCGGCACAAGGATACAAGGCGAGCTCCAAGGACTAGCACTGGGCCTAGCCAAGTTATTATTTAAAAGGTATTGCACTTCCCGCTTCATAGCCTCACGTTTAACAATATTAACCCGATATGGGTGTTGTTTAATAGGGGCAGCACCGTTCACATCAATGTCATGATGTGTTACGGTAGTCTGAGAAGGGGTATCACCAAAAAGATTTGGAAATCCTTTTATTAAATTAACAATATCAGATCTCTGAACATCTGATAAGTGAGCAAGGTGGGACGACAAATCTGACAGTGTCTCCGAATTGGTGAGTCTAGCACATAGATGAGGGGCGTTCCGAAGCACAAGGCCATCCTCATCCTCTGTACAATCCAACCTGAAGTTATTCATTACGGGGCTAACGCTAGCTACTTGTGACACAGGCAGAACTTTTTTTACATCCTCTGACTGAGGTGTCTCTCTAGAATGATATGCCTTAAGCATATTAATATGGCACACTCGTGATTGCCGTTTACGATCGGGTGTTCGAATTACATAATTACTTTCACTCAGTTTTTCTTCCACAGTATAGGGACCAGAAAAACGAGCAGACAAAGCAGATCCAACAATAGGCAATAATATTAGAACCTGATCCCCAGGTTTGAAATTGCGATCAACAGCCTTCAAGTCAAAACGACGTTTCATTTTGCTCTGAGCTGACGAAAGCGACTCTTTAGCAAGGGAATTGACATGCTGCAATTTTTCTCGGACCTGACGACAGTAATCCAACACATTAGGCTTGACATCCGAGTCAAACATAAACTGGTCCTTCAGGACTTTTAAAGGACCCCGAACAGTATGCCCAAATACTAGTTCAGCAGGGCTGAACCCTAACGATTCCTGTACCGCTTCTCGTAACGCGAACAGAATGAATGGCAGACCTTCCTCCCAACAATTTCCAGTCTCCAAACAATACTTGCGGAGAGCAGATTTGAGAGTCTGATGCCAACGCTCTAAGGCCCCCTGGCTCTCAGGATGGTAAGCACTTGAGATTTGATGCTTAATATCAAGAGACTGCGCAAACTGTTTAAACTGTTTTGACAGAAAATTTGTGCCCTGATCCGTTTGGATAACTTTAAGGAATCCAAATATTGAAAAGAACTGAGTCAACGCTTTAATCACGTTTTTGGTAGTGATTGTGCGCAATGCTATAGCTTCCGGAAATCTAGTCGCAGTACACATAATGGTTAGCATGAATTGTTTACCAGATTTTGCCTTAGGAAGCGGACCCACGCAATCCACAATTACATGCTGAAACGGCTCACCCATTACTGGAATTGGACAGAGCGGGGCTGGTGGAACAACCTGATTAGGTTTTCCCACGACCTGACAAATGTGACAAGACCGACAGTGGTTTACAACAGCACTTTTAAGACCTGGCCAAAAGAAATGCCTCAACACGCGATTATACGTCTTCGTAATTCCCAAATGACCAGACCAAGGATTTTCATGGGCCAAAATTAATACTTGCGGTCGATACACAACAGGTACAACAATTTGAAAAACCACACCCCATTCGGCTTTCATAGTTAACGGAGATGACCACTTCCTCATTAACAAACCATTATCTAAAAAATAAGCCATGGACTTTTCTTTCACCATTTCTGGTTTAACAACCATCTCAAAGCATTTAAGCAAGGATGGATCATGTTTCTGAGCAGAAACAAGTTGTTCACGAGTGGCAGGAAACTTTTCTGAGGCCAACTCCACAGGTAAGGTAAGAGTTTTACATTCCTTGTCACCGAAGTTTTGAGATTCGACCTCTGTACTTGCCTCCGTTTTTACCCGTGGTATTTTCGGTTCGGTGAGAGAAATATCTTCTGTAAAAATGGACGCTAACTCCGATAAATCCACTTCCTCTCCCCATTTCTTTGATTGAGCTCGAGTGAGCACGCAAGCAGGGAAAACACTGGGAAGTGATTTAGACACGTCAGACATTGTAGACGATACGGGTTTATTTAGCACTTCAAGTACTGGATGCACTTTACCTCCGGCAATATCATTTCCCATTAAAAAATCAACGCCTGGTACCGGCAAAGCGGATCGTACAGCCACATTAAAATAACCCGTTACTAATTCAGTTTGAACATGTACTTTGTGTAAGGGAACAGTTACAAAGGCCATGTCAATTCCCTGAATTACAACGTTAGCACCACTATACGTCACATCCGATACAGCGATTACGTCGGCTAACACAAAAGATTGTGAAGCTCCCGTGTCTCTTAAAATCCGCACTGGTTTTTGCTCAGTTGGATCACCGGAAAGGGAAACAAAACCTTCAAAAATAAACGGCTCAAAACCATCTTCAGGTTTGCTTACAGGACCGTTTAAACACGGAGTACTTTGACGAACAGTTCTAACAAAGCCTGTAGGCTTGGCTGAAGCAGCAGTTTTCGTTTTCAAAGCATAACAATTAGCAATTACATGCCCTACCTTATGGCAATAGAAACATTCACGTTCCTCTTTAGACCGCGGTGGTGACGATTTGGAATCTTTTGGAGATTCACCGTCCTTATAACTACGGGAAGCAGCAGGTTTAGCTCCCTGGATGGAACCAAACACAGTCTTGTGAGTGAGTGCAAACTCATCCGCAAATATCGCAGCTTCAGACAAGGACATCACTTTTTGTTCATTTAGGTAAACAACAATTCGTTCTGGAGCACAATCCTTAAACTCTTCTAACAAAATTAATTCGCGAAGAGTGTCATAGTCATTTGCTTTACTCGCAGCACACCATTTGTCAAACAGAGTTCCCTTTTCTCTGGCGAACTCTACGAATGATTGGGCGGAGGTTTTCTTTTGGTTTCTAAATTTCTGTCTATAGGCCTCCGGCACCAATTCATATACACGAAGGATAGCCGCTTTCACAATGTCGTAATCCATGCTCTCTGGTAGAGTTAGTGTAGCCATTACGTCTTGTGCTTTCCCGACAAGTTTGCACTGTAGCAAGGTTGTCCAAATTTCTTTGGGCCATTTAAGAGCTGCAGCCAAACGCTCAAAAGTGCTGAAGTAGGCATCTACCTCAGTCTCTCGGAAAGAGGGTAGAGCCACATGTCTCCTGACATTGTATCCAGCAAAACCAAGTGGTGAGGACATACCGGTGGTAACCATGGTGGAGTGTTGCTCTGCAGCGCTTTGTAACTCCAGCTGCCGCAACTTAATCTTTGTCTCTGCCTCTACTTCCAGCTTTCTTATGGAAAACCGGAATTCCTGCTCCATTTTCAGAGCCCTTTCTTGTGCCTCAGCCTCACGAGCTCTCTCCTGAGCTTCTAGCTGCAGCCGAGCAAGACGGACTTTCAGCCGCACATCAGCCCTCGACCCAGTGGAACTCGGAGAATAACCCTCAAACCGTGGAAAAGTTACTGGGGGAGTCTCGACCTTCACCTCAGTTCCGGCAGATTCCCCAGCTCCCTGCGGTGATTCGGGATTCTCCACAACCGCACGGGGCAATAAGCCTACACCAGGCTGGCTAGGAGGTAAAATGACAGGCGAGACAAATATTTTCTGCTCCACCAGCTTGTCCCACACTAATGCTTTAATCTCCTTTTTCAGGAGGGTCCTCACAACAGAGAGACCTACATGATCCGCTATTGCTAATAAATCTGCCTTGCGGCACTGATCAAAAGCTACAAACGAAGGCTGTTCAATAAAATCTTTTACATTGAATGCAGCCATTTCTCACTCTGCTTATTTGCGTACCACTGTACAACCACACAATATTATTTATTACTGTTCAAATATATCCCGGACGAGCCCCCAAATATGTTACGATCCCCACGGGCCTAGGGGTGCATGGGGTAGGTAACGTGATGTAAAGCGGGTGATGTAAAGTATACTGAACTAGTAATAACAATATAAAACAGACCGGATAGCAAACTCAGTGCATAAGTTTTTACTGTGGTAAATATATACAAAGAGTGCAACACTAAATACATACACAATACCAGACTCACACAACCAGGCTCAAGGGACGATGGATGTTGCCAAAAGAATACCCAAACGAAACTAGCTAACACAGAGAGTAGTAACTAGTCTAGTGTATCCAGTACACAAAACAAAAGCCTAACTACTCTAACTAGCAGACCAGAAAAATACAGTGGTTGGCAATCACCCCTAAGGACTAGTGGTTCTATACATAAACACTCTACGGGCATATGTATAGGAGCCCCCAGTCTTACCTGTCCAAAGACCTGCAAGTGTACATAAAACAGAAACACATTCAAACAAAACTATGGTTGACAAAACTTGGGATTTCGAGCACACAAACAAACACACTTGACCCCAAAAACCACACTCCCGCTAATGGCAAACAGTCCAGTTTAAATAGCAGAGGTGGCGGGTTCTGATTGGATAATTGGATGATGACAGAGGGCGTGGATAGATGACAGCGGGACTTGATTGCTGATTGACAGGCGGCACAGCGAATGAAGGTGGTGGCAGGCGAAGGCAGGGAAGTCCACAAAACAATAACACAGACACGTAACAGTGGGTATTAAGGCCGTTCTCTGCCCCCTGGGAGATGCTTTTTCATAGTCAACAGCGGCCTCTGCTGGTTTTAATTAAGCATTACATATGACATTCATTTATATAGTAGTTTTGATGAAATACTATGATTTACTTATATTGGAAATGTTCTGGCCATGGTTCGAATATAATAGTTCAATACATAATAATACAATGATCTAATGGGTTAAATAATACTAACTATAAGTTATTTCCATAGGCTACTGTGCTCATGTGGGTGCTTTATGAACGAAAAGATAACATTTTCCTCTGAAATGAGAGATTATTTTGTAGTAATATAATCCTTAATACTGATGTATATAAAGAATATATATTCTTTGGATCTAATAAGCTCCATATACTCCTTGAACTTTTCACATACACATTTCTAAGGCTCACCCTTTTTTCGTTTGCTTGGACATTTTTAACAAGCTGGCCCTTTGGAATGTTAAAGGGAGGTGATCATCCGATCTTTTCAGACGAGCTAGAAACAAAGAAGTGTGTGTTCATCTGGTTGCCTGTGTGTGTGCGTGTGTGTGCATCTAAAAATGTTTAAAACCCCTTAATGCAGATAGTCTCGCCGGCGAGACCTTTTTGCGCAACTGAGACACGCGTTGCTTCTGCAGCCAAACTATTAGTGGAAAACACAAACGCGGTATTTTAACTTTATTGGTAGACGATTCGCGATGATTTCGGGCCAATGCGTAGTTTCTAAGTGTCACTATCTTTCCGTAGCAAGTCCATTTAACAAGCACTCCCCACCCAGCCTATACCTACCCATGCATGACATAGTGGGCAATAGCGTCTATGTTGGAGTTCATAAATATATGTATTCATCATATAATATTAGAATACCGTCATAGCAACCAGATAAACCCACCTTATGCAAAAACAGCGGTGCAAATCGCTGCTCAATCAATACCTACATAAACAAGTGAAATCATTCTCTAATCATACAATGCCATTCTACTATCAATATCTGCGATTAAATATGGAATTCATGTGCAATCCTACCATGGATTTAAGCGTAGATATGTCCCTTTCAAGATTCCGTGGTCATTTATTGTCTTGGATAATCCGTTTGAAAAATACACAGCGCATTTGAACACGATTATACAATCTAAACTAGCTCTGCGTAAAACCCCCTTCCTGATTGCACTTCCTTCCTGATTCAATTTTATTCTGGTTTGATCGACAATGGTTTTATCCAATAGAAGGCACGATAAACTTCCCCAAAAGTAATTTACATGTGTAATTGAAAGCTTGGATTAACTATTTAAGGGCGAGCGTAACTGCAATACTTGTTATACACGACAATTTTACGCATGTTCATGACGCATGACGCATTACGCGATAAAAGTGTGCGCGACTTTGAAGTGCCTTTCAGCAATTTTTGGAAGTGGGTCAGAAGAGGAGAGCGACAGAGATTCTTCTAATCCCGGTAGCATAGATTCTGTCGAAGAGGATGCCTATCAATATGGGGAAGATATCCTCCTCGACATGTAAGCATTACTGCTTGTAATATTTTGATTATATACATTAGTTTTTACACTGCGTGCTATATTTTCGTTATTTTTTTATTTGCATCGGTCGTAATAGACCACTGTTAGCCTGCTAATAATGCTGAACATATTTGAAAACACACTTTTTCAGACTCCACCTTGAATAACTACATGTATAAGGCCAATTATATAGTACGTTCTTTTACGTTTATTTTTTATTTTCTATTTGGTTTTGCTATCTCATAGCTTAGAATGTATAGCTGACTGTATTCTGTTGATTACTAGCGATAGCTCCTACGTTGTGAGAAAGTTGCGCTTTGCTTCGTAGATTGTGTCTATGACCTTCAATATGCACTTATTGTACGTCGCTTTGGATAAAAGCGTCTGCCAAATAACTGTAATGTAATGTAATGTATTGATACTATTCTGTTCGTGCCGTTCGCGTAGTGGCTCGTGGTGGCCTGCTTTGTTAGAATTCATAGCATTCACAATGAAATTGAGTATTTTAGCGCTGTTCTGTTTGGTTGCTCAGTCGTACGTTATATTTTATGCCTCGATTTGCCGTGAAGCTAGAACATTGCCAGTGTTTTCCCGATATTATTTTATTGTATTGTAATTTTTTTGTGCATAATGTACTCTATGGGGTATTAGTATCTCCATGGGTGATGCTTTTCACTTAGGGAATGGAAAATATGTATTGAAATTTACTGTGTCCAGATGTGTGCAAGATGAATGTAAAATAAATAAATTAAATAAAAAAGCAACAGTTGTGAAACACTACAGAGTAATGCCATCCTAGAGCACGCAACAAAAGATAACATAATGTAGCATACAGAAGAAAGTGTTTACTGAAGTACAAGAGTGAATGATTTCATATTTAGCTGTGTGTACCACAGTGTTATAATGCTTCTGCATTATGTAATTTGTTCCTATTCAATTGTTCCTATAACATGCTTGACCCTCCACCTCTGCCACTCCAGCAGTGCCCTCTACTGTTCAGAGTGAAGCCACTGCAGGACCAGATCCTTACCATCCGCATCAAGACCTTGCCATTGATGAGCGCATGGTGGCCACGAAGGCGCCGCACAGGATGAAGCAGTATATGAAGGGTAATGGTGAAAAAATGGCACACTAGGCATCAAACACTGAACTGAAACTGTGCAATATCAATGTTTTCATCCATTAAGTGATCGTAAGGGAAAATGTATATGCTTTATAATGGACAAAAAGCTTTTAAATAATTTTTCGGAGAGGTTTTCTTTTGGATTATTATTATTATTATTATTATTATTGGACACCTAGATATCCACCCCCCTGTACTGATCCAAAATAATTCCCACATGAAAATGATAAAAAGGTGAGTTAAATGAGTCAAAACGGTTGATTTGCACTGAAATGTATGATTATTTTAAGATTTACAGCAATTCACATTTTAGCCAATTTGGATAGATTTGGAGACCCTAAGGGACACCAGGGTACACTGCTTACATTTTGCGTCATAGATCTTTAGTAGTTCTGTATATCACCCTGCGATTATTGAATGCTTGTGGACAAGGAGTTTATGATCCAGGAAATGTGTAGTTTTACCTGTTTCACTTATGTAGCTCTCAGTATTTTGAAGAAATATATATTTTTTATATAAGTTTTGCTTGCATTTCCGGCACTTTATTTTGACTTAAATTATGAAAATAAACAAATCTAAGTTTATACAAAAAATGGTACACCGGTTTTGTTTCATTTAAGCCATTTACCAAGTTTATGTGATGCTCACACCTGGAGTTATAAAGCCTTAAACAGAGTACCCCCAAGATTGACCAAATATGCCATCTGCGCCAAGGGGTTTTAATTCCTCCTGTTTAATTGGACACTTCAAATAAGAAATAACTAGCCCGAAAGTTAAGGAGTCGGTTTGCCTGTGTGTGTGTGCATCTTTGATTTAAATGTGTCGAAAATGAGATCATACTGTGTAATGTATTTTATTCTGGTTTAATTGGGCACCAGATAAGACTAACTAGCTTGGAACAACCATCTCTTGACCATTTCCGATAAGAATAATGGGTCTGCTTTCCGGCGTGAGTGTGTGTCCTTGAATGTGAGGGTGTATATGTGAATATAGCTGTTTTGCAATCAGGCCCAGACACTGCCTGCTACTGAAAACAACCTATTGACCATTTCAGACAAGTATACCTAGGCTGGCTTTTCTGGAATGCTGAGGGAGTTCGTCTTCTCTTGCTCAGATCCCTCCAACAAAGCTAGCAATTGAAAAGTGTGAATGGATCTATTTTCCTATGTGTGTGTGTGTCCAGAGTTCATTTGCCACCTGCTGCCCAAATAGAGTTGCTGAATCCAATTGCAGTCGACTGAACCGGGCATTCACTATAGCTGACATCTCCTTTAAGCAGGCTATCTTCTGGAGCTCAACATCAGACTCAGCACCTGAGACGTTCCTGCGCTTCCTTTTGGTGGTCTCCAGCGGTTTCATAAGAGTAGGGATGAGCGTGGTTCCTATATCGCATGGCTCAATGGTAGAGAAGGGCACACTTTCCCCATCGTCTGTGTCCTCCTAATTGCTACCTAGGTCCTCCAGTGGCTTTCTGTCATCTTCAAGCTATAGCATGAAGGTGATAATTGTGATTAAATGTGCACTATACAGTATGTTCATTAATTATAATCATACGTTTATAAATTATGTTTTAACATGTATATTGTTTTACCTTAAATTACAGATATGGATTTTGGTTTTAATGTGTAGACCTACAGGTAACTGACAAAATAACACTGAAGATAAACACTGATTTACCTGTTTCTTTTATGATACATTCAAGTATTAATCTGCTGCCTTCCCTAGTATGCTGAGTTGAAGGGCAGCCCCATGATATAACACTAAGGCTTTGGAAATAGAGCTGTTGATACAAGAAATATTCATTTGTAACAGCTAGTTAGTTTAAAATTGGAGCAATGAGGCTTGTATTTTCAGTTGTAGTGGGATGAGAAAGATGCAACCACCAGAAGTCCTACTCTTCAAAAACATATGCGTATACAGTCCCGGCCAAAGGTTTTGTGGACAAAAGTGACAATTGCTAATTACCCAACTCTTAATTAGCTAATACAGTTAGGAAACAACACAAATTAATCATAAGTGTCTAAAGTTTATTTAGATACTAGCAAAACAAAAATTTCATAGATGCTTATAAGGTTTATTGCTTGATAATGATGAACAAGCCAGTTTCTACCTGGACAAAAGTCTTGTCGCAAATGAAATTATAATCAATAAATTTTATCTTTCTCAAAAAGTTAATAAAATACCAAATGAAAAATCAGTCTAGTATTTCATCATGGACTATAAGTTAAGAAATTAATATCTTGTATGGGTTCCTTTGGCCTGCAGAACAGTTGCCATCCGGTTTGGCAGAGAGTCGTAGAGCTTGTTGATGAAGTCGTCGGGGATGGCATGGAAGGCCACCTTGCAGGCATCCCAAAGCTCCTCCAAGTTCTTCGGCTTGGTCCTCCAAGCTTCCTCCTTCATTCTTCCCCAGATATGCTCAATAATATTCATATCTGGAGACTGTGCTGGCTATCCCTGAAGGACCTTGATCTTCTTCCCCCTGAGAAACTTCATAGTGGAGCCTGAGGTATAGCAAGTAGTTGGGAATGTACTGGGAAGCAAGAATCTGTTGATATTTGGCACTGTCAATGTTACCATCCACCTTACAGATCTCCCTGGCACCTCCGTATTGGATGTAACCCCAAACCATAATCTTTCCACCTCCAAATTTGACTGTCTTCTGGGTGAACTGTGGGTCCAGACGGGCCCCAGAGGGTTGTCGACAATATTGGAGGCTCTTGGGATGGAGCTCAACTGACGATTCATCTGAAAAATCAATTTTTCGCCACTTTTCTGCTGTCCAACCTTCCGTCAGGCTGTGGGCCTTGGCGTACGCAACACGGTTTCTTAGCTGTCTCTTGTTTAGCGCTGGTTTCTGTGACAGTAATAAGACTCTTTGAACGACGGCGCGTGATCTTATGATCTTCCCTATCATATCTAGATATCAGGTGGGGTCCCAGTGATGGCCACTCTAGGTTCCAGATACTTATATGGACAAGCGCATCCCTGATAACCGATACAATCCTCCTTTCACATTCTTTATTTCTCCCCCTCCTATACTTTCACATACCACACACTTCAATTAGTATTATCCAGGTTCACCACATTTATCCTATTATCCACAATTACTTTATACTTCCACAATTACTAATTTACATGCACATACATATGATGCTTTGTTTAATATGTTAGCCATTCAGTCCAGAACCTAGGCCGTAGCAGACCTGTGAGCATGCCTGAGTTCCCGGCGTCATTAGGAATGCCGTTTCCTTCTGATGTCCAGTTGTAGGCTCAATCCCAGCTGTAGTTTACGAGGCCATGAGAGGTCAGAGGAAAAAGGTTCTCAGGCCACCTGGTAAATTGTTTTATTGCACCCTCAAGGAAGTCACCACCAGCTCCAAGGGTTTATGACTGATAATCCCTTTTTCAGCCTTACACGTTCATTGGCTGTTGACATTCTAGTAGAAAGATGCGTCACTGTAGACTCCAGACAAAATCAAACCAGTTTGAGAAGATTGTGGGCCATTCTTATTTTTACTGATGGATCAAAGGATCCTGAAACAGGTGCTACAAGAGCAGCTATTGTAGTCCAGGGCTGGAATGTGGAGAATTTTAAAAGAACATCAAACTTCCTGAATGTATTTACAGTAGAGTTGTATGCTATACTGATGGCAGTACAATGGACAACATACTCGATCTCAAAAAGTGTTGGTGTGCAGTGACTCAGTATCAGCTATCAAGATTATAGGGATTGGTACATCTAAGAGTCGGCTAGACCTAATTAATGAGATTCTGTTTGCAATAGAGTACTCAAGTGAGTACGCAGACCCGTAGCCAGGACTCGGTCTTAAGGGGGGCATATGAACTGCATGGGGGGGCACAATTATTATTAAATATTTTTGATAATCCGATATGCTATTGTATTCGTGCAGCACTGACGCATACTAATTAGGCTATACTGAGGTCGCATACTAACCAAATTGGTCTCAGATAGATTTAATATGTCCCGATGTATTAGGCTATGCCTAAAATTATTCGAATGCAGTAAATTACGATTATAACGTGGAGAGCGGTAACAAAACTGGCGCATTCACAGACATTCACTGTTTAGACAATTGGAACCAATCAGGTGCACTTACAAGGTTTTGTAAACAATTAGCTTTAGAAAATGAATAGATGGCATACCATGACTAAACGGGGGAGGTTGGCACCGTGATCAGTGCACTTGCAAATAATAACTTTAAACCATCAACAGCAACGACCAGCCTAAAGATACCACATCAGTCCTCATAATTTACCACATCAGTCAATTACACAGAGGTAATGTTATGCACAAAGCACTAGACAACACATTGAATATAACACCAGAAGTGCAAAGCAACCCACACCTCTCGAATTGAAAAAGCACCACGGCGGATGCTGACGCGTTATAATATCATGTCGTCATTTGGTCTTTAACTGTTAAAAAATATAAAACATTTGTTGGAGGCTATTTGTGGAAATGGGGCATGTTCATCATAAAAAAAACATTGGATTTGGATCTGCCCCACCCAAAAAAAATGGTTTGATCTATGCAGTTGTGGTCCAAATACCGTTCCCGTGGTTGCAGCAGCAAGGCTAGTAGTCGGACTAGTCTCAGATCCGCGGCCGCTGCTGCTGGTGCTAGACTGCATTTCAGCACCATCTTGATCTCTGACGACCATGAGTCCGCCATCAACATCACGGGGCTTGGGTGCAGTCACATTGTGCGATTTGGAGGCGGAATCTGATTCGTTAGAGTTGATAGAGACTGGCGATTTAAACCATTTACGAATGTCCATTGTTAAGCAAATGAGCAAAAGCGATCCTACTGGGAAATAGTGCTCTGCTGGACTCCCAACTGAAATGGCGCGGTAACCTAGCCTACATTGGCGTAACTTCCTGTTTCAATATGGCGGAACCCCCTCAAACAATAACACAATTTTTTTCTCTATTTTAATGTCTTAAAAAGTTAGTATTTTTAATTTTTTAACAGTGGGGGGGGCACTAGCACTTCCGTGGGCGGGCCCGGCCCCCTAAGGCCCGCCCGTAGCTACGGGTGTGTGAGTACGTCAGTCGTGGGTGGAGTCTGGTTTCGGAAGTGAATTCCCTATGGAAGATAGAATGGGCTTCGGAGTCTATCGACTATTTCTTGAAATCTGATTTATAGAATGAGCCGAAACGTTCCTGGATTAGCCTGTGTGGTACAAGGATATAGACCATATATCGCATGTTCCAATTTTTATTTTTTAAAGCAATGCATTAATGATTGTAGTTCGACTTGTAGTCCGCTTTAACGGACTACATATTCAGTACTGCAACACACGGATGGTTCTCGACCAATAAGATATCATCATCTCGTCTGTCTGGACATTCTTGGGCAGATGGGAGTACTGCAGCTGAAGATAAGCTAACGTTAGCTTGCTAAGTTGAGAAGCCCGCCATAGAAACTATGCTACGGTTAACTGCATAAAGTAATTCTAGCTTTTAGTCCTTCAAGCTAGCTATCTAACATTAGAAAAAAGTGTTTAAAAATTGAGCTGTGTGCTAACATTATATGACAATGTCTGTAGCCAAGGCTGCTCGTTCGGAAGGAGTTATGGGACGTGGAGTTTTTAAACGGTTCCAGCGCTGGTATGATCACAAATAAAATACTAAAACGTAAAATATACTCAAAGCTGGTCCAGAAAAACGACGTTGCGAATGGGCGTTATATTTAACAATCTGGTAAATTGCCGGTAAGACATAATCACTAGAAATGGTTTAAAAGTAAGCTTTAGTTAATGTCTACGCTCTAAATGAATGGGGAATTTACTTCTGAAACCAGCGTGACGTAGTCACTTGAGTACTCTATCAGGGAAGTAGCAAAGAGGGGTGTTAAGGTCTCATTTATGTGGGTTCCAGCACACACAGGTATTCCAACAAATGGAAAAGTGGACAGATTGGCAAAAAAAGCTGTGAAAAAGGAAAACATAGATATAAATATAAATCTTTCCAAAGCTGAAGGGAAAAGTATTGTGTGGAAGGAGATAATGCTGGAGTGGCAAAAATATTGGGAGCAGGAGACAAAAGGGAGGCACCTGTATTCATTAAGGAGCAGAGTAAATGGTACAGTTCACTTTAGCAGGGGAGGGGGATGGAAGAGGAAGGAGCAAGTGATTATGACTAGGATGAGAATTGGTCATACTAACCTAAATATCACACTGAAGGTCATAGGGAAACACCTTACTGGGTTATGTCGGGAATGTCAACAACCAGAAACAGTACAGCATATATGTATATTATGCAGGACATACACAGCAGAAAGAAAAGAGATGTATGCAGAAATGTATGGAAGCATATCCGTGCCAAAATTCAAATGAAAATGCAAATCAGCGATTGCATTTCGTTTACATTCGACGTGCGCAAAAACCGTGATATAATTCAAATGAAAATGCAAAAGGCCACTTTGCGTTTTCATTTGCAAGTTAATGTATGCACTTTATATGACAATTTTTAAATGTTCATGCAAATCCACTTCACATTAAATTTTTCTCGCCCTCTACGACACAACCCTGTCATAATTTTAATGAAAATTAAAAACCACACTTGCATTAGCAGTTTCTTATTGTAATCGCATGATCCATGACAAACAGGAAATGATAATTCAATTTGCCATTTAACATATCGTTTCATGCTTTTGCGGCACAAGAGTGACATTATTCAAACAAATGCAATCGCATTGCATCCGTTTGCATTATAATTTCCGCGTGTTTACGCAAAAACCCTGCCAAAACTGAACATGCAAATTGCCCATCAAGGCGGAGCCTCGAAGAAAGGGGTGTTACAGGGAAGCGTTCAAACCACTGAACATACAGGGGTTGAAACTTATCTGTGATTTCAGTCGTCAGGCAGTTACCAAAAGCTAAAGAAGAAGAATAAAGCTAAAAGCTAAAGAAAGGCAGTTACCAGGCTAGATTGCGATATTTCCTAGTTCTCTGTGTTTGGGGATTATAGGCAAAATAATATGAATTAAAAAGGAAATGAGGTAGCCTAAAAGTTATGACTAGCTAGAGCCAGCCCAATGTTAAATTAATTTAACAGTTTAGCCTGCTTTCCTTAATCTGGTGTGGAAACTAGCCGATAGCCTAATGTTACGGGTTTCCGTGGTCAAACCCAGCCGGCTATTCATGGCAGGCTATGCCTGAAAAATATGCTACCCTTTTCACCGTGGGCATTTCCATCACGATTTCTTCTTTGAGCCTACCCTTAGGCTATGTGCAGAGCAAAGGTAACCTAGTCCACAGAAAGCCTGAGACAGCGATCGGAACGAGACACAGCCTGAGCCTACAGTATGGTGTGTAACGTAGCTATAGACTCTAGGCTAATTAAATAAAAATATAATTTAAAAAAATTAAAATTAAAACATAGGCTATGTTGTGTAGACTGTCATCCATGTCTTTACCCAGCAGATGGCAGTAAAAAACTTGAAAAAAACTGAATGACAGCTTCTTTTTTATTTGGTGAAAACACTGGGGAAACAATCCTGGGGCACAATTTTACCTGTAGCCTCAGCTATTGCAATAGAATAGAATAGAATAACTTTTATTTTCCTGATAGGGAACTTCAGTTCCACCAGCAACAACAAAAAAGACATAGACAGTGGGGCAGACCCACAACACACAAACATACAAAATAATACAGCCAAACGTCATGATTAAAATAGTCCCCGCTGTCCCGAGATGTCCAATGTCTTCAACCAGTCCAACACGCAAACTCCGCCTCCCCGACTTTCCTCCATAGGCTACACGTAGTGTTGAGGTCTCTGTCCACTGTGGAAACGGAGCTCAGCCTACCCAGTCGCTGCATCACTCCTCCCCCGTATTATCTTTTCCTTCCCTGGTGGCCTTCTGAAGATTGCCTTCAGTCCTCGATCAGTCCCGACATCTTCAACTCTGGTGAAGAACGATGGTAAACTCCGTGCCTGCAGATCCAATGGACATTCCCGAGAATAATGCAAATGCGTCTCCATGGTGATGACCACAAACAAAATAATCCCTGCTGGACAATTCGTCAATATTATAAAAACAAGCAGCAGGAGTGCCCCGAAAAATCTCCAGCCCGCTTCCCCGTACAACAGACACACAGCGCATGAAAAAAGCAAATGACAAAAGCCCAACACAACAAAACACATTAACAAACACGAACATGAGACAGCTGGACTACGTGCCACCATTACAGTGCCACGTGATGTAATAATCTATATTTAGCCTATTTAGTCATGAAGAAACATAGCCTACAGATGATTAAAACAAATGGACATTTACACGATTAAAAAAAAAATAATGTATATTTTTATTTTATTAAAACGTTACACAATATAGGCTATCCTACAACACAATCCACCATCTTTGGTAAGCTATTTGCACAGTCTCTGTAGCTTTCCAGATCTCAATGCTGTAAGATGAGGCGGTTAGCCTCTATGACACTGATTTTCCTGTTGTAGCCTAGCCTACACGAAACATTTTAATTTGTTCAATTTAAATAGGCTCTTGGCTCCCTTTTTAGAGGAGTGGTGCCCAATCATGTGCCATGGAGGGCCGAGAGTATGCAGGTTTTCATTCCAACCAATCATTACACCTGCCAATTTCACTAATTATTTCCTTCCTCTCTGGTTTAAGGCATGTTAATTAGTGAAATCAGCATTACATTACATTACATTATAGACATTTAGCAGACGCTCTTATCCAGAGCGACGTACATAGTGCATTTTCAAACTAGGAACAAGAACGTTTAAAAACAACCCTAAAAAGGCAAATACGAATCGAAGTACTAGGCGCAGATTGGGGTTTTTTTTTTTTTTTTTTGGGGGGGTAATTACACAACATTAATAACAATAGTCGTAGGGAGGGGTGGAGAGAGGTGCAGCTTGAAGAGGTGAGTCTTCAATCTGCGCTTGAAGGCGGTCAGACTTTCTGCTGTTCTGACCTCCACGGGGAGGTCATTCCACGGGGAGGTCATCAGCAGGTGTAGTGATTGGTTGGAATGAAAACCTGCATACTCTCGGCCCTCCATGGCACATGATTTGGCACCACTGTTTTAGAGGGTGTGCGAATACAGTAAGTAGCCTATCCACACAGCTGTAAAAAAAATAAAAAATTATCCGTCAGTATTGGCACAGTGCCATTATGCTCAGTCTTTTAAGAACATAGACTACAAAATAATTAGGTTTAGCACTCAGACACAATTAGAGACTATAAGCACTTATTTTATTGATAGCCTGCTTATTTTATTTTAGTGACATGGAATATAGACTAAGCAATAGCCTAATGTTTGTTTATCACACAAACCAGTGAACGGAAATCTATTGCCTCTTATGGCTAGTCCTCCCTGCTGTTAAGGTTAAGTTAGTTAACAATGGGCTGGCGGCTCATCGTAACGTTTAGGCTACCTCGTTTACTTTCTAGTTTTTAGCATTTAGCCTATAATCCCCAAACACAGATGACTAGGAAATGTCACTATCTAGCCTGGTAACTGCCTGACGACCAAAATCACAGACAACCACTGAATCTACTCTATTATTTTCAGTGGTTTGAACAATCCCCTGTAACGCCCCTTTCTTTGAGGCCCCGTCTTGATGCATTACAATTAAAACAGGGGGTTCAGAGACCCAGGCTGAAGGGACGGTTCAGCCACAGCAGAGTGCACATGAAGGAGTTGCAACAGATTAAGCAGCTCAGTTAACCCTTTCCAGCCGGACCGCTCTAATTTCAGCATAATTGTTACGATGGTGTGACGTTTAATATCTCTGCCGTCCAATCACTGATTTCCTTTTAGAAAAATGCGAGTTAGAGATGACAAAAAAAGCTACAATGACATCTAACTGGTTGGTGAGCTTAGTGGGCGGTGATTTCTTGCTTGACCGCTATATAAAAGCCTCACCGCGGACGAAGCTACCACATCGGACAAGAGACCATCGATTGAAGACTTGACGGCGACTGAAGAAAACTCAACAAACTCACTGAGGTAAAACACATATAAGATATTAATTAACCATAAATATTACTTCAGAAATGGTTTTATTTTGAATAAAATCCTGTTTTTGTACCGCAGACCTTTTCAGATCGTCACTTGAAATTCGCGAACATTCGTGTACGCTCTCGCTTCAAATGAGAAGCCACTGTGTTATTGTTTCCCCAGCTTGTTTCTTGTTTCGAGATTAAATTGTGAAAGGTCTATCATATAATTAACATAAGTGAAGTGATAGATGTGAATATTTTCCGTATTTAGTGTCGACTTTGATAACTAAATAATAACTAAAGCTAAAAACTGACTAACGTTAGTCTTAGCTCTCAGCGCGAACAGCTATCGTGAGCCGTTTTTTTTTCCGGAGTTTTTTTTCTCTAGCTTGTAGCTCTGCTGTTAGTCTAGCTATCTTTGTGAATTTTTGAAATTGTGAAAAAGTCTGTCGTGCAATTAACATAATTGTACTGATGTATGTGAATATTTTCAGTGTTTACTGTCGACTTTACAAGATGGCGCCATTGACGGTCGCCTCGGTGCGTTGGTGCGCGTTGTTTTGTCTTGTTTTGTTCGTTAATTCAGTTATTTATCTTGCATATATAATATTATATTGGTTGACACTTTTGCACTACTACTTGCACTACTTGTTTTTGTGTTTTTGTTTTGTTTTATGTTTTATATTATATTATTTTATTTTATGTTTTATGTTGGTTTATGTACGCACCAATAAACCACAGTAAATTCCTTGTATGTAAATACTTGGCGAATAAAGGGATTCTGATTCTGATTCTGATTCTGACTTTGATAACTAAATAACTAAAGCTAAAAACTGACTAACATTAGTCTTAGCTCTCAACGCGAACAGCTATCGTGAGCCGTTTTTTTTTTTTCCCCCGGAGTTTTTTTTCTCTAGCTTGTAGCTCTGCTGTTAGTCTAGCTATCTTTGTGAATTTTTGAAATTGTGAAAAAGTCTGTCGTGCAATTAACATAAGTGAAGTGATAGATATGAATATTTTCCGTGTTTACTGTCGACTTTGATAACTAAATAATAACTAAAGCTAAAAACAGTGACTGTAACGTTAGTCTTAGCTCTCAGCGCGAACATCTATTGAGGCGTTTCATTTTTTCTAGCTTGTAGCTCCGCTGTTTTATTGCTATCTTTGTGAATAATTGAGCCAATGTCACTGATGATTTAACGTTAGGTCTATTTTTTACATTATGTGTATTACATTTACAAAAAATTGCTAGCATTGTGTTCTGGCACTTTTAGACTGTGTACAAATGCAGTGTTTGCATCTATTCTGGACACGCATAAAGTGTTGCAAGTTGCAAGGTGCTGTAAGGTAATGTCATTCGTGCTAGTATACAGCCCTTTAGTGACTCGGAAATGGTTTTATATTTTATATATATATATAAATAAATAAAATTATGTATATGTTATGGATGAATGAAAAGGCAACTGATTATATATTTATGTTTCGCAGCATGGATGTCGATGCAGATGGATACAGCTGCCTGCTTCAGTCCCTGAAGAGGAGGAGGGCACTGACATCCGATGAGCTGAGGGTCATAGCAGAGCATGACGTTGAGGACCATCAGGGCATGCACTGTGTGGAGGAGGATGCACTGGATGCAGAGCTGCTGCGGGCACAAGTGCAGACTGAGGAGGAAGAGGAGGATGACGAGATGGACTTTGATCTTGAGCCGAGACCAGCATCAGTAGGGTATAAAATCAAATCAATATTTATTTATATAGCGCATTTCACAACTAGTTGTCACAATGCACTTCACAGAAAAAACCCAGCCTAAACCCCCACAAGAGCAAGCCAGAGGCAACAGTGCCAAGGAAAAACTCCCTGAGGTAACTAGGAAGAAACCTTGGGAGGAACCAGACTCAAGGGGGAAACCCATTCTCCTCAGGTCGGCTCAGGGTCTAGATCTTAATGACCAGCATGGTCAAAACTGACTGCCAATATCCATGATAGTAGAAATTGCAGCAGCTAGATGCAGTATGTATGTATGTGTGTAGACTGTTTATTGATAATGGTTAGCTTTCTCATATGGCTAATATTCACATTACTAACTTAGTTCCTCCCATGATTATTTTGGGAATGGTTAGCCATTCTCGCACAGGTCCTAAGTCAGCTAGAAAGCGTAAATGCTTCTCTGACTCTGTCTCGTACCCTTCCTATGCTGACGTGGATGCACAGGCACCAGAACCTCTCCTGTTTACACCCAGTCGTCCGCTTGGTATAGATTTAGGGAGCGTGCGCAGGGCTGTGCGGTTGACGACGAGTGTGATGCTGCGTGAAATAGACTTTTTCATGCTGTTCTTCACCCAGGCTGTAGCTTCGGATATTTGCGGCTTTACAAACCGGCAGGGGTGGGAGCTTGTTTTAAGTCATGCGTCGTATGCCAGCGGTGAAGGAGTGTGGAATGAGGTGACCCCAGATGAGTTCTACAAATTCATGGGATTACTCATTTACATGGGATTCCACGTTCTTCCTGACATGCATCGGTATTGGGGAACTAAGTCTCTTCAGGGTTCATGGGCGAGATCTTTTATGTCGCGTGACCGTTTTAAGGCTCTGTTGGCAGCTCTGCATGTTGTAGATCCTGCCACAGAGGATAACCAGGATCGTCTTAGGAAGCTTCGCTACCTCATGGACCACCTCAAACAAAAGTGCCAAGAGCTGTTTCAACCAAACCAGAATCTGGCAATAGACGAGCGTATGGTGAAGTCTAAAGGTCGGTCAGGGCTAAGGCAGTTTATGAAGGGCAAGCCTACTCGTTGGGGTTTCAAGTTGTGGGTGATAGCAACATCGGATTCAGGCTACACCTTGGACTTCAATGTTTACACAGGTAGTCGTGACGGTCGGGTTACTGATTTGGCCGCAAAAGTTGTAGAGGCTTTAATACAGCCCTACAAAGATCAGGGTTACAATCTTTGGATGGACAACTTTTACACATCCCCAGCACTTATGGTTAAATTACGACAAATTGGGATTAATGCTTGTGGGACATGTAGAATTAACCGTAAGAAATTCCCAGAAGAATTCAAAGATGTGAAAAAATGGGAACGAAAGACCGACCGTGGGGACATGAGGTGGTGTAGGGTAGAGGATGGTATCCTTGTCATCCAGTGGAAGGACACGCGTGCAGTTCCATGCCTCTCCAATTTCCACAATGCGAATGACTCTATTGATGTGACTAGGCTAGTGAAAAAAGATGCCACCTGGAGCAGACAAGTGGTCCGCCAGCCTGCTGTAATCAGTGATTACAATAAACACATGGGGGGCGTTGATAGGTTAGACCAAATGATCAGCAGCTACAGTGTCTTACAAAAAACACAGAAGTGGTGGAAGACTCTTTTTTTCCACTTCATTGACATTGCTGTCGTCAATAGCTTCTTGTTGTTTCAGGAGTGGCAACGCAGTCAGGCAGCACCAGGGGATAAGCATAGATTAGCTGACTATAGCCAGATAACATTCAGAACCTGTCTCGTCAGCTAGCAGGTCTGGACATCCACGCAAGTTCCCCGTGCCACACACTTAAGCCTGTGGCCTCGTCGTTTCACGTTACCCATACCGCTGAATTGCAGAAGTCATCCTGGAACTGTTGGCTCTGCTACAGAAAAAGAGTTCAACATAAGACTAAATTTGCTTGCTTGGCTCCTGAATGCAATGGTAAAAGATTTTGCATCGTTCAAAGCAGGAATTGTTTCAAAGCCTGGCACTCGGCTGAGTGTGACCAGTTACGCGCAGAGGCCTAGATCCTGAGCTAAAACGAGAGGTTGTGCCTGTGCCGTCCATTGTTTCTCTCTCTCTCTCTCTCCACAGGTATTACAATTATTGTTATCTTCTTGGTTATATTCTCTCCACAGGTATTAGACTTGTTGTTGGTTACATTTTTGGTTATTTTCACTCCACAGGTATTAGACTTGTTGTTGGTTATCTTTTTGGTTATATTTTCTCCACAGGTATTAGACTTGTTGACTTATCTGCTGTATCTACTAAAACATTCATGATTTTACTGTAAATAAATTCAATGCATTAATTTGACGTGTAACTGATGTTGTTTTTGTTTAAGTTTTGCAATGTTATTCACTTTTCACAGTTCATCAATTTGTTGTATTTCAGATGACATTTTTTTAAATAAAGTGTGTGTTCCATTGAATGCATAAATTGTCTTTCAGTGTGTCTTTTTAATTTAGCATTATATCAATTGATTCTCAACAGTGGCTCATGAGGAGTATAGATAATGTAAAAAAAAGTGGTAATGTAAAATGTCAATGAACATAACATTCTAAAGCATTTTCTTTGCCTTTTTCTGTCCATCACATAAGTGGTTATAACTTTTGAGCAGTAAATGATTAATATAATTTATACTCTATATTACTCACAAAATGGTGAAGATACGGTGAAGTTTGTGAAAGTTTCCCTTTATCTTGAACATGAAATGATCAAAAACCTAGGTTGCTCATGAAGAATAGCCATTTGGAACATTTTTAAAATGTATTTAGTGAATATTTTTGATAATTGATGATAAAGGGTTATAGCAAGCATATCATTTTGATATATTTTGAAAGCCCCAGTTATCCTGTTTAAAATGGTATATTATCTTTAGGGGTGTGACAATATGATCACACCTCAAACTGTTTTTCATACGCATGTCATATTTTCAATGAACCTAACATTCTAAAGTTTTTTTTTGCCTTTTCTTACCCATCACTGAAGTGGTTATAACTTTTGAGCAGTAGAAGATACATCTCTTCTGATTTGTACTCTATATCAGTGATTTTCAACCACTGTGCCGCGGCACACTAGTGTGCCGTGAGAGATCGTCAGGTGTGCCGTGGGAAATTATCTTATCCTATTAACTTCACTTAATTAGTAACACTTTTGGTTGGTGGTGTGACTCAGGATTTTGTTTTATGTAAGAAATGTGCCTTGGCTCAAAAAAGGTTGAAAAACACTGCTCTATATCACTTACAAAATAGTGAAGATGCTACACAGTTTGTCTCCCTCGATCTTGAACATGAAATGTTTATAAACCTAGGTTTCTCATGGAGAATAGCCATTTAGAAAGCTTTGTATGATTATTTATTTTGTGAATTGTTTTAATAATTGATGATATTGTGTTAAAGTAAGCATATTATTGTATATTAATGGATATAAATGGAAAGCCCCAGTTATCCTGTTTAAAATGGTATATTAAGGTTAGGGGTTGTGATGTAATATGATCAATCCATAAACATTTTTGCATATGCACATCATATTGTCAATAAACCAATATTCTAAAGCGTTTTTTAACCCTTTCCGCACCCATAACTGAAGTGATTATAACTTTTGAACGGTAGATGATAGCTCTATTCTGATTTTTATTATATTTCACTCACAAAATAGTGAAGATACCACACAGTTTGTCTCCCTCGATCTTGAACATGAAATGTTTAAAAACCTAGGTTTCGCATGGAGAATAGCCATTTAGAAAGTTTTGTATGATTATTTATTTTGTGAATTGTTTTAATAATTGATGATATTGTGTTAAAGTAAGCATATTATTGTATATTAATGGATATATATGGAAAGCCCCAGTTATCCTGTTTAAAATGGTATATTAAGGTTAGGGGTTGTGATGTAATATGATCAATCCATAAACATTTTTGCATATGCACATCATATTGTCAATAAACCAAAATTCTAAAGCGTTTTTTAACCCTTTCTGCACCCATAACTGAAGTGATTATAACTTTTGAACGGTAGATGATAGCTCTATTCTGATTTTTATTATATTTCACTCACAAAATAGTGATGATACCACACAGTTTGTCTCCCTCGATCTTGAACATGAAATGTTTAAAAACCTAGGTTTCGCATGGAGAATAGCCATTTAGAAAGTTTTGTATGATTATTTATTTTGTGAATTGTTTTAATAATTGATGATATTGTGTTAAAGTAAGCATATTATTGTATATTAATGGATATATATGGAAAGCCCCAGTTATCCTGTTTAAAAGGGTATATTAAGGTTAGGGGTTGTGATGTAATATGATCAATCCATAAACATTTTTGCATATGCACATCATATTGTCAATAAACCAATATTCTAAAGCGTTTTTTAACCCTTTCCGCACCCATAACTGAAGTGATTATAACTTTTGAACGGTAGATGATAGTTCTATTCTGATTTTTATTATATTTCACTCACAAAATAGTGAAGATACCACACAGTTTGTCTCCCTCGATCTTGAACATGAAATGTTTAAAAACCTAGGTTTCGCATGGAGAATAGCCATTTAGAAAGTTTTGTATGATTATTTATTTTGTGAATTGTTTTAATAATTGATGATATTGTGTTAAAGTAAGCATATTATTGTATATTAATGGATATATATGGAAAGCCCCAGTTATCCTGTTTAAAATGGTATATTAAGGTTAGGGGTTGTGATGTAATATGATCAATCCATAAACATTTTTGCATATGCACATCATATTGTCAATAAACCAAAATTCTAAAGCGTTTTTTAACACTTTCTGCACCCATAACTGAAGTGATTATAACTTTTGAACGGTAGATGATAGCTCTATTCTGATTTTTATTATATTTCACTCACAAAATGGTGAAGATACCATACACTCTAGGTTTTCCTATATCTTAAACATGAAATGGGTAAAAATTTAGGTTTCTCATTAGAAAATAGCCATTTAGAACATTTTATAAATTTAGTTGTTGAATGTCTTTCCATAATTAATGATATTGCCATTAAGTAATCCTATTGTTTTTTATATCAATTGAAAGCCCCAGTTATCCTGTTTACAATGGTAAATAAAGTTTAGGTATCTGATGTAATATTATCACACCACAAACATTTTTGCAACGCATGTTAAGAAATAGAATGTTCACAAAATATTCGCTTAGGCTGGAAAGGGTTAAGCAAAACCGTAGCCATACTAAGTGAAAGTCTTTCCAGGCCACGGGAAAAAGCAACACATATAAGCAAGTGGTTAGGAACAACAAGGGACCAACAGGTGGAAGCCAGAGAAAAGGAAGAACAAGAACAGAAAGCGTGCGCTAGGTGCCTAAGGTGTGGTACACCTCGACCCAAAAAGTGGGGGACTTGCCGCAGGGGACTTGCTCTCCCTCATTGTGGCACAGGATAAAGCAGGCGTGTATGAACACAGCGTTTCAATAAAAAGAGGTGAAAACACACGGCGGTGTCCACAGGGGATTGTGGAGAGGGCTAAAAGGACACTTTGTAGCACCAACGTCATTGGTTCACACCCTGATTAAGGATGCGATTGCGCATGGTCGAGACCATTGCGCATGGGGGTGAAGTCATTAAGCGCATTCAGAATGCCTGGTGGTCGCCTTATTTGTATGGTAGATGGGGCACTAAACGACTGTAAGGTCAGTGCCAATTAGGCACATTCCAGCACCTGATGGACCATTTAGACACATAATGATAGATTACGTGGACATGATTGAGCGAGTTCAGAACCAAAGGTACATACTAGTGATGGTAGACAGATTCAGTAGATGGGTAGAGGCAACACCCACCAATAGTCCAGATGCCAAATCAGTGGTAAATATTTGTGTAAGTGTTTCCCAGATTTGGGATCCCAGATTAGATCAGCTCAGACAATAGACCACATTTCATAGCTGAACTGGTGAAAGTCAAAGATGTTGGGCATTAGACAAAGGTTTGGGTGTGTGTATCACCCACAGTCACAAGGAATGGTGGAAAGGGCAAATGGCACTTCGAAAGCAAAAGTTTTGGAACGCTTATGTGAAGCACATTTGTCTCGATGATGTGGAGTACACGGTGCCCTGCTGCATGGAGACAGGTGAAATGGATCACAGTGCATCGCATGTGCTAGTAACCTCTCCACAGTGATGACCCTTTACGGTGTGCAAAACATCTGGGTTGAAGAAAGAAGAAACAATACACTGACTGCACACTAACATGAAGACAGATGTTGTCACCACCAGGGCATAGCGTGAGAATGCTATTGTGTGTGTCTTGGAGGAAGCACATGTGATATTCTTCCCATGTTCCCAAAAATCCGTAGGTAAAAAAATAGATCAAGCATGTCCTTTGATCGCCAAATGTAGACTCGCCAGTTCGCATAGTTAGGCCTGTCATGTGAGGTAGCTAGCTGGAGTGGATCACTAGCCGTTTTTCCACTGTGGGCCAAAAGCCTACAAACTTAAGCCCAGGAACTCAAGCCTGGAACCAAAGCACTAGGGCTACAGTTCTTGCAGCTGTGAAAAAGGCAACCACCAGGCATTTACACTGGGATTCGGCCAGGCTGTAGTAGCCCAGCTGTAACCATGGCAACGAAGCAGAACGTCTTTTTTGCGTCTCAAAGCCAAAACAAAAAACATTTAATTGGTAGATTTTGCACTTTATTAGCCGAGTTTAATGTAAGCATAGTATGCATTATTGTCCTAACCAATAAAATAATTAGTTATACCTTAATATAATGTGTCATCATTTGTACATTGACTGTAGCTAGGAAATAAGTGTCAGCGTAAGTAGTCAGCTAACGTTATGCCAAGCAAATATATTTAGGCTAACGATACCACAAACAAAGCGTCTCTCCCAACGAAACAAAGCGTCTCTCCCAACAAAATCAATGAGAGATTGTTCCAGTGATCCCCGTTGTAGCAACTTAACTTGGGAAGTCAGGCATGAGGTAGCACATAACATTAGCAGACTTGTTTTAAGAAGTCAGCTAATTCTGGCTAACAAAATAATGCGGCACTGACAAGTGTCCAAGCAAAGCAGACAAATAAGTGTCAGTGTAAAAAAAATATTTTAAAGCCAAGCTCACACTACATGACTTTTAAATCTTTACAAAAACCTGTCAGAGGAGAACAGCTCATATCTAACAACTGTCAAATGACAGTCTTTAAAAAAGACCGGGCAATTTTAGGAAGACAGAAAATTACTCGGGTGTCGCACATCACACGATATCTTTACAACGTATACAAGTATCGTTAACAGCTGTAGGTTAGTTAACTAGCTACCTAGCGTGCCCCCCACCAAATAAAAAAAACTCATCGGATCTACACGAATCACACAAATGACAAGTTTGCATGTCTGAATTACTTGAACATGTCAATGAAGTTGTAGATGCTGCCTCACTTAAAGTTTCGTCGTCCACGTCCATGGAAGGTTCAACTTCTTCGGCGCTGGCTGCAGGCGTGCTGCTAACGTTAGCTGCGTCTGCTGTGGGGGACTTAGCTTTCAGGCTATCCAATACGGTACACTCTTCAACTTTTAGAAATAGTTTGTGTTTGACCAGTTGTTTCCTCAGGTTAGACGTGTTGCCATGGCCAGCTTTGCATTTTCCAGCACAAATATTGCAGCAAGCGTTGTCTGTGTCAAGTTTTGAAAAGTGTAACCACACTTGGGACCGCTTTCGGCTCGCCATTGCCCTGACTGACTGTGTTGAAGAAGCTGCAGGGGTGACGTAATCTTGCTCTCGTTGTTGCTTCTTCTTTTTTATCTTCTCTGTGTTTAATGGCAGATAGCCACCCAATGGAAAGGTGCATACTGCCTCCTACTGTATCGGAGTGTGCAATATCAGTTTTTTGCTTCTACAGTTCATTAAAGGGACTCACTCTCTTTTTCTCTCTACTCTCTCACCCAGATGCACTCACAGGTACCAAAATTTGGCACCAATTGATTTTTTGTGAATCGGTACTCGTAGTACCGACGCAATTCGGTCGGTACCCTTAAAAGTACCGAGTTCGGTACCTGACCCTACTGCTCGCACTTGTCTGCATGTACTGAGTGACGGCAACCGGGCAAATCCAGTTACTCTAGTGGCACATATTAAGCAGCAGAAAGGCCAACTAGGGAGTCTGCTGAATGGTTTACTTCTCACCGACTTAATGTGGCCTGGATTAGTGAAGAACTTATGTTATCAAATAATCAGTATTTACCTGAATGCACCACAATAATTTGTAGTTACTTGCCCTGTAGAAACAGGTACAGCTATGTGTTTTCCTAAACAACCCATATTGTAATCTTTTGTTGATGGGTGTGAGGAGAAAGGAGCATGGTGTGGCTTTTACCCATTCCCCGTAAAATAGGGAGGGGATGTTTTCCACATTATGCTCTGCTCTGCTGTTGGGCCTTCCTCCAGGCGACAGTCATCATCTTGATGATCGCTGGGGTCATAAGATAGCGTTTCGCTATCTGACCGGATGGAGCCTGACAACAGATGTTAGGGAAAGCATGCCAGATCTGACTATGAAGTCACAAAGGGGGGAAATGTGGAAGAAAGTTCTGTTCAGGAAAGGTTTGTACACAGAATCTGTAGCAGGCGATGAGATCACTGTGTTATCACTAATGACGTTATCATAATCAAAACCAGGTCCAAGCCATAATCTGTATAATTATATCATAATCACTGTTGGATCACTGTTGGAAATAGGCCAAGGTATTCATAAATCAGGATAATCATGTCAGAAGAAGGGCTCAGCCATGTGATAAGGTAAAACTAAAATGTAACACAACAGCATAGTGATATGACCCTGTATAAACTGAATTATAGCATGACAGCAAATTACATTATAAGCACAGGATTGAGTGTAATACATGTTCAGAGCGGTAGAGGAATAATGAGGTAACCACTTATTTCATAACCTGTTATACTGTATTCAGATGGATGAATGATGTTAGGTTGGATTAACTTATATGCGCTTGTCCTTTAAAAAAATGTTTTATCATTTAGCTGACTTTTTGAGGGAAAGTCCAATATTTTTCTGCGAAAATGGGAGACCAACATCATCCCCAGGCTTATCAAGATGGCTTCGCTGGAGTTATCCAAGGAGCTCGCAAGTTCTCTGTCACCAGAGAGCAATAGTGATGGTATGTTGCCACATATACCCTAGAGTATATAAAACCTTATGGACAGCTTCTCTTTCCATGACTGACCAGCTGAATATACTGTACGTGAAAGCTTAGGCCCATGATTAACCTCCATTATTCACTCATGTGTATCGCATCTTTTAAGGTATGCCCATGATGCACATGGATGTCTGTAGTGCTGCATGAATGGTGAAATGTTAACCCATAGTAAAACAAATATTTAAATACGGTATTTCCACAGCCTGGGCGAACAGTCATGTCGGCCATGTTAAGAGTAAAAATATCCACAGGCTACCAAAATATGTTTGATTGCGCGTGAAAATTTGACCATTCCTGCTGCACTACAGACATCCACACGCATCAGGGGCTAGATGGAGAGGAGGAGACAGGTTAAAAATGAACTTTAGTGACCTACCATCTCTAAACAACATTTGGCTCATGTAATAGAGCAATAACTGGTGATATGGATATGTAAACATTTTAAATCAATTAGAGATTTACGTGGGCGGTCTATTTCATGGAAAATGTCCATAATGTTTTGGAATGAACATATCGTCAACATAACCTTATTATAACCATTATGTGATACAAAAATGAGCAGTTTCAAAGCACTCCCGGTGCTCACACGTCAACGGCGGCAGGGCGAGGGGCTAGGTGGAGTTGCTGCAGTGCAAAATTTGACATCTCTTATCTCCTGGACTTTGCACCGGTATGTTTCTTCTGTCTAAATGCATGTTTCTAATTTACTGACTGTCTCACTGCTTTGTTCACACATTGGTCTGTACACCTCAAACACCAAACTCCTGTTTTGCATGTGATGCAGGGTCTCCCCAGGTTTTTTAAAAGTCTTAAATTAAATTTTAACAATATTAGGCCAAATATTAAGTGATTAAATTGTCCTAAATTTGAATTTGAGGTATTTCATCATACATCAAACATTTTATTCATTTATTTTAGAATTGGTCAAGTTCTTCTGCAGCAGAATCAAAAGTTTTGATGGTCTATAAAACCCTGAGAAATGCCAATTCTAGATAAACCCTACTCCCATACTTACCTGAGATACCTGTTGAGAAATTGAAGCGAATCTTAGTACTTACCTGTCCGAAGCTCCGTGGAAAAAAAATATTAATGGTAGCAAGCTACCTTTATAGCTGGACTGTCCAAAAAATGGTCTTAAATCTCTTTATATTTGGTCTTAAAAAGTATTAAATGTAACTTTTTCATGCCTGCAGACCAGGGTATGAATTTCATGGCGGTCACAACGGCCATAGCCGTCGTTGCCCCTCGCTCTGGCCGTGATGCCCCGAAAATTATACGGCCAACATGGTATCTGTGCCCTGCTACTGTCAAAATCTCGTCAATCAGTGATCTCGTATAACTGTAGCAGTTCTTGCAGCTTGAATTGGTTGCGCGCAAGCGTCACATAGCATCAAAGCCACTAGCAAGAAAACCACAGAACTATATAATTATATAGCTAGTTCTGTGGAAAAAACTCAGGGAACGAAATTTAAAACACAGGAAACCTTCAAAAGGAAAAAAAAAAGAACAGACGGTAAGCAAACTAGCTAGTTATCGATAGAGATAGCTGACTTATTTAGTGCTTAACTGAATCAATCCTCACTGTTTTTAATACCACTTAACGTTAACGTAAATTAAAGTTGACAGCTATTTACTAGCTTGCTAGTTAGAATCCGATGAGCAATTGTCTGGTTTGTACTTATTACCTAAGCTAAATAGCCTGTTTTATTATCTGGCTTTCTAACACTGCACTATTGCCTTTCCAGAACAATGCCACAATTTAAGATAATTCAGAAAATGAATGAAAAACGTTTGCGAGATTCGGCAGCAAAGTGCATGCAAATGGATGACTTTATCAAACCGTGGGTTCTAAAGTTGCATTTTCATGGTTCGACTACAGTTGCCAACTCAGCTCGAATGATTTTTTTTCATCCATTTTTAGCTACCGTAAAACTGCTACCTATTTTATCTGCTGAACAGCAACATTGGAACTTGGCATATTCTAGGTTGCAGATAGCTTGCAGATAGCCTAGCTCAGTGGTTCCCAAACTCGGTCCTGGGGCCTCCCTGTGTAAACTGGTTTTCGTTCCAACCACAATCGTAATCCCAGAACTTTAACAATCTGTTTTTTTCTTAATTAGGTGCTTTTCTTGTCCAGAGGGATTATTTACCCTCTTAAGCCACATTTCAAGACTGAACTTCAACCCTGTCCCTGACCCACAGACGGCTAGCCCTACTCCACTTGTCTCCCCATCTCTATCCTCAAGTGATGATGAGTCAGATTAAAGACTCACTCTCACACACAGAGTATTGCATAACATTCAGGAGGCATACATTATGACAAGACAACTTCAAATGTTTTTAATTGACATTAAAAAAGTGAATAATTCATTCATGTCATTTGTGTTTTTTTCTAATCGGAAAGTCAAGTTATTTATTTGTAGGCTCCAAATCCTCTTATTTCACTCAATGGCATTTGTGCCCTGGTATGTGGCCTTTGTGCCCTAAAACATTTTGTGACAAAATTCCAAGCCTGCTGCAGACACCATGCGATGGGCCCCCCCACCTCCATTCTTGCTTTCTCATTTATTTCACCCTTTTTGTCTTCAGCCAGGAACAAGCATTCCATTGCTGTTTGAGAGTCCAGATTCATCAGTGTCAGTCAATCAACCTCACCTCTGGTGTCTTGGACACCCAAGTGGAGTTTCTCATCAGTACCATATCATCGCAAGGAGTGACAAGTTTTCCATACCACAACTGTTCCAGTTGTATTGGGTTTGCAACCTGGCGTACCCTATTCAGCTACAGTCAGTCTTTTATTTCTTCGAGTACATTTATGAGATGCCGGTTTCCAAAAATAAGAAAATATCAAAAGTTGTTGAGCTAATTTCCAAGCTCCAAGCTATGTCTTAAATGGACCAGACATGTATGTTTGCCCAAAGTGTAAGCGTGCAGTAGGAGGAGAGGTCAGAAAACTCATTCGACATCTAAGAGCTTTTTCATGGTTTAACCGATGCACAAGACTTTCTAATAGTTAGTGGGCAGACCAACTGCCAAAGAACTTACCACAACCATAACTTGTACACAAAACATCTCAAGAGAGATCATTCAAAAATGGATCTCCTGAACAGATTGACTGTGTTCCTGGACACTTGGAGATTTTTGATATCTGTAATTACGTTGAAAATGACTATTCCAGTAGATTCCACAGTTAATCTTAAATATTTTACAAGAGATCCCCCAGCTCTTAGTGATTGTGTAGCTGCGTTTGCCGCTCAAATGTATTCTTCACCCAATACAACTCTCACTGATGTTCAGATGAGCATAACATGTGCAAAAGAAAAATGTTTGAAGATGTTGACACAAGATGTTGACACTCCAAGTAAATATTTATCTGAGAAAATGTCTTATGTTTGATTGTAAAGCCAACAGAGGTATTCCTTGGGCATAGGGCAGATACTTCTAGAAAGAATGGACAAATGACTCAAGTTCTGGTCTCAGACACATTTCAGTACATTTCTACTCTTTTTAAGAGTGAGAAAATGCAGAACATATATATGGAGTCTAAAAGAAGATGGTAAAATGAGAGACGAAGTGTTGCCTGTCCTTGTCAATATTATAAACTTTGTGTTTATCCCATGCGTATCTATTTTCAGGGAAAAAAACTTTCCAAAGTCGCGCTGCAGTAGACCTAGTCCAAACACAATCAGGTACTTTATCAGAATAAAACCTAGATGAGTGGCTCTTTTGATAAATTACATAGCTCTCTTTTGAAAATAAATAATGAATTCTTACGTGGAATGTAACTTCGCTATAGCGATGTTATTCTGAGTTGTAAACCGAATAGGCTGAAACCATACAATTGCCGCGTATTTCTAAAATTATTTCTAAAATCAGTTATTCAAACGTTATTCTGCAAATACATCAACAGTCTATGCACATTTTTGGAGGTTTCTGTCAGCATCTCATGCAGTCATGGCAGGACAGAATGATAGCATAGATAATAGGGGTGGGACAATGCACCGATGCATCGCGATGCATCGATCTGAATGTGTAAATACAACTGCATCGATCTGTAAGATTAGAATTGATAAGCATCGATTAATATCGCATTTTAAATGAATGTGCACATGTATTCATTTATTCCAAAAAAATATTTATTTAATTATTTAAAATATATATTTCTGAGACACGACTACTTTTAAAACTGTTTTGACCAACTTCAATCCATGTTTCTGCTCCAACCCCCACGTAAGCGTGAGTTGAAAGCAGGGACAGGCGGGAATCAAGCAACAATGAGACGGACAGATCTGAGCGAAATGGCTAGCTGCGTGCTTGCTGAGTGCGACAAAAGAGACTTACGAATGTTCCGAACAGAAAATCAGTGGTATGGAAGCATTTCGGGTTTAGAAAGAAGGAGGGTGTACTTGATAAAACCGCTGCAATATGCAAGATCTGTCAAGTAGAAATCGGATACACAGGCAACACCATAAACATGATAAACCATTTGAGCCGACGACACACCATTGACGTGAAGGACAGCAAGCGGGTTAGCAAGCTAAACTCGGGAGTCATTGACACTTCCCCTGAGTTTCCTGGAGAAATGGCCAAACAGTTCTATTTTTTTGTATAATTGTTTTTATTAGTTTTTATACACATACCGTGTCCAGACAGTTAATTGTAAAGTGCTTTTTGATATTTAAATTTAAACCATTTTCTAT
The DNA here is from genome assembly GCA_022702515.1 of Ilyophis sp. 1 JC-2022. Classification (NCBI taxonomy): domain Eukaryota; kingdom Metazoa; phylum Chordata; class Actinopteri; order Anguilliformes; family Synaphobranchidae; genus Ilyophis; species Ilyophis sp. 1 JC-2022. The sequence continues at coordinate 130,492,241 of CM040406.1, read as the reverse complement.
TCAAAATCAAGTAGATGTTAGAGACAAAAAACAAAAATAGTAAGACTATTTCCAATGTCTTACGTTTAATTAATCATTACTACGTTAACTGTCCGATTCACTTAATGAATGTCGTGGAACCTAGATACACCATACCATGCAGAAAACATTTTAGTGAAAAATGTATACCTGCTCTGTATGAAGAGCTGAAGAAAACTGTTCGACTCCTTGCAAAATGCTACGAGAGTAGCTTTAACTACGGATGGATGGGCATCTTGCTCCACCGAAGGTCTAGATCGTACTAAGATTTAGGAAAGTACTATGCATGACACTAACCTATAGGCTATTTAATTTTTCTTGGCCCAGTTTAGTAATTGTTATACATTTTGCGATTTTCATTTTGTAAATAAAGGAAATGTATTAGGGTACCATGTCTGACACTGTTTGAAAAACAATCACCTAAATAGGACAACTTTAGAAAATACACTGTTAAGGCCGTGACACATCGGGGACGTAACGAATAAGTGAGGCGAAAATGCGAAAAATTTGTCGGCGAAGATTTCGCATAAAAACCTGACACACCTGCAACGATTCGAAAAAAACGAAAAACTCACGTTCTTTTTTGCGGTTGAAAATCCCTGCAAATAAAAATGGATTACTCTTCGTCGAGCGATGACGAGCTGGTTATCTAGTCCAATGAGATTCATTATGTCTCTAATGTTTATAATTGAAATTTTGATTTCTTCTATATCAGACAAGAAATATATAGTATATAGTAATGTTATAGAGCTGGTTATCTGTTCGGTCCATCACGGAACGAAAGTGTATTTTTTTTTGCCTCTACCAGAACGTTAAAAACAGAGCATGCTTAAATTACATTGGCAAAATATTGAACTGGGCTTATTATGTGTCCGTTTTTACTTATGTAAAGTTTGTTTTGTCTACAACTTGTTCTCCTTCTCTTCCCTCCTTTTATGGACATACGTGTCCCTGAGATTTTTCCACTGCCTCTTTATCTCTTCCACTAATATAAAGGGTTACCCACAACACAACAATACATTACGTCATTTCAGCAAACATCTTTAAAATAAATTTGTCGTAGTCTATGCAGTATAGCAACTCATGAAGTCTGAAGAGTTCTCTCCAAAACGATCGCTACAGGCAGACCTCGTCTGTTTTCCTCGTTATTTATATAACTTGGCTATCAGTAATCAGGAAATACACACAGGAGTCGGAATAAGATTTTTGCGGAACTTTATAGACTTTATTTGCCACGCACACAGACAACCGTGTGACAGCTAAAACATTTCATATAGGCTACTCTACCCTGCCCTTCTCCTCCTCCCCCTTTCTCTCCCTCCACCACAGTGGCTGCCCCTGGCCAGACCCAGTAGCTAGCCTACGTGTCGTCTTTCTCCATCTGTTGGCCTATAGCCCACAATTACTACGGCAAATATCCGAGAAACAATATCACATATAGCGGTTAGCTAGCTTTCATCATTTGTTTTCACCAAGGCAAACGACCCCACACGACACAGCGTAGCCTACATGAACTCGCCTAAATTCGAAAAATAAATAGGCCTATGTATTGTGCAGCTATGTATGTGTGTAATAGCCACTGGCTTGTTATCTTCTTCACATGAACTGCTATCAACGTTAACGTTAAGGCCGTATCACACTGGCCGCGATTTACTCGCACGAATAAATCGCACGTTGAAAAATAAAAACAAACTCCTGTATTGTTCATAAAATCTTGCACATCAAACGCGAAATGTCCTTTGCGAAAAAGCGGCATTTAATTTATTCGCAGCAAGTTCATTTTTTGCGAGTTTTCGTTTGTGAAACTATTTATCCAATCATAACAAGTTTCCATGACTGACGTCACCGCACTGCCACAACAAACTCCAACATCCAAAATAGCGGACCAACTGATTTTATATGTGTCACAGTATAGCGTCCTCTTTGATAAGAGACATAATAGCTACAAAGACAACGATTTGAAGGACAATTTGTGGAAAACCATAGCCGAGCAAATAGGCTATGGTTTTCCACAAATTGTCCTTCAAATCATTGTCTTTGTAACTATTGTGTCTCTTATCAAAAAGGACGCTATACTGTGACACACATAAAATCAGTTGGTCCGCCATATTGGATGTTGTAGTTTGTTGTGGTAGTGCGGTGACATCAGTCATGGAAACTTGTTATGATTGGATAGATAAATAGTTTCGCAAACGAAAACTCGCAAAAAACGAACTTGCTGTGAATAAATTAAATGCCGCTTTTTCGCAAAGGACATTTCGCGTTTGATGTGCAAGATTTTATGAACAATACAGGAGTTCGTTTTTATTTTTCAACGTGCGATTTATTCGTGCGAGTAAATCGCGGGCAGTGTGTCACAGCCTTTAGTCATGTTTATTGCTGCATTATTTGCTGCAGACAGCTGCAAAATGTATGGCATGCCTTAACAATAAACATAATTCTGTGAACTTGGCGTAAGGTTCTAACTGAATATTTAATTACTGCTGACTTTATCGGTATCAAATCACATTAGCATACCTATTACATTTTTTAAAAGTATCAAAATTAATCGAACCGAATCTTATCGAATCGTGGTCAAGTGTAAGATGTTGTGATGCATCGAACCTTTGCCTAAAGAATCGTAATAGAATCGAATCATCATGGGATTGAATCGTCCCACCCCTAATAGATAATGATAAAAATTGTTTCCAAAATCGCGCTCCCACTGTTGTTTGAACTGTAAACAGTAGGCTAGCGTATATAGGCTAAAACTATGAAACTACTGTTAGAGTCTAAAGTATTTCCTCTAGGAAAATAAAACACATTTTATTTAGTTAAAATATTTTTTATTATGGGTATATAAAATAAGTTTATATAACGTTAAGTGATCACTGTCACAGGACACTAATGCAGTCATTATGCAAACGCAGTCAATACGCTCCAGGAGGAGAGAAGCAGCAATTCACACTTAGGTACCAAAGCCAAATGCCATTGAACATGGCAGTTATAGGGAGTCTTTGAGGTAAAAAAAGAAAAACGCAGTTTTCTGAGTAGAATTTTATAATTATAACAGCGTAGGCATTTGCAGTATAACTATTTAGGGAAAGTCAGCCGTGGCGCCCCCAGAAATTTTTCATTGGGTTTGTCAAATGGGGCCACTGAAAATCTTGGGGTGGTGCACCAAAACCAAAAGCCATAACTGAATTTGATTCTATTATGTTGTTGTAGTATATAGGCTAGTTGAAAACTATGTCAATATGAGAGTTAAGGAATCGCATACTGATATACTTTGATTTCTTATTTTACAGTTAATGTTACTAATTATCTTCTATCTACATTCTTCTCAGCCCGTTTCGTCCACAGTTATCATAGGCTAGACTATGCGTAGCCTACGGTTTTTATTTAGTTTTTTTTAAAGGGTTTCTGCATTGTTATGGTTTTGAACGCTCCGCGCTATCATGGCTATGATGCAGCTTTGGCAAAAACTGGTATGCAGTATTTTATTTATAATTTTTTTTTCAAAGAGCGCATTTCCCGATATAATTGCTGACTTGTGGCGAAAGTGCCACCGTGGTGATAGATTTACTTTAACATCTGTCCGAGAATGTAAACAAGTCGTCCATTTTCACGGTAAGAAGAAATTTTATGACGTTACCTCTATTTCGCTAGCTTAGCCTACTTGAACAGTTACAACCTGCATGAGAAGTAGCCTACCCATTGAAAGCGGATTGCTTTTTCTTTGTCTCACCGTTTGTTTGGAATCTACACGCATACAACAATGAAAAATTATCGTTCTTTGGAACCCCACAACTTTTTTTTTCAATTCTGGGTTTTTTGCCTTGTTTGTAGTGCATCCCACCAAACAACAACTTTTAGGCATTTTTATGCTGTTAGCTAACGGATCGAAATGGCAAGAAGGCACCAGCACATCAAGTCAATAGAGGGCGAGACCGGGATGTGTTTTTCCCCCCGGGATGGGCGGGACCTATTTGCGCTCAGTCTTCTGGCAGTGCACTGTGCAGCTGGCCGGCTATACATTTGTTAATTTATTTCACATACATGAACTATTATGAAAAATATAATTATTGATTTAAATGAATAGTACCTAATGTAAAACATCAGATAGCAGCATATTATGCATATGCGACTCGCGAGGGGGGCCAGCGATTGTATCAGGGTAGCCGTGGCCCCCCCCTGGCCACCCCTTGGCGGCACCACTGAAAGTCAGTGCAGGACAGAAACATGCCATAAACACGGATTAACTCATTCTAAATTTAAAATCACAATGCCAATTGGCGTCAACCTTTGCTGTTCTAGTGTTAAAAATTAAGAAGAAAATATCTTCATATAGTAGGCTAATTGCAATATATGACACGGAGTTGACAAAACCAGAGTAGGCTACACAAATGTTGGTGAGTAAATAACTGGGAATTGGCAGGTAAGTTATTTTACACAACATTCATAAATAAGTACATTCATTTGAAAAAATAGGCGTAGACATAAATGTTGGTGGAGCAGAATGTCTAGTAGGCCTCTGTGAAACTAGGCTGATGTACCCTGGCCACCATGGAAGAATGGGATGTGCAGGGGTCCTAGTGATAAAAGTGTGGAATAAGAGAATAAGAATTCATTTAGCAGAAAAGCCATTATCCTATTGTCATTAGCACAAAATAATAAACTAATAATGATAATAATAAATTATAAACTAGGTTGAACCAAAAGAGAAAGCAAATACTGTCAGGGGTGTAAATATTAACATGTTAATTCTGGTGATTGACTTCAAAAGCAAGGCAATGGTGCACAGTGTGTGTTGCATTTCTGTCTCTCTTCATCCTGTGCAGATGTTGTGGAGGATAGCTAGCAGTCTACCCAGAAAGACAGTTTTATTTAAATTAACCTTAGCCTACAGGTAAAATAACAACAAAAAGAACATCCCAACTATTAGTTCAGCATCTGAACAGATATAATAGCCTAATTATAGGCTACATGCAATGAAAATGAAAGGATTGAAACAAGCTAGTTTCAAACAAAACTATTGTTGCTTACACACTATGTAGTGTTTTTTAACTGTTAATACATTCATCCACACTAACATGGAAGACAGTCAAATTCGTAGACTAAAAAGATATCAATCAACAACCTTAATGTGGTAGGGTGAGTTATAACATGTTATGGCCAGTAGGTGTCAGTAGGTCCAAATAATGCATCCCTATATCAAGGCAAAGGCGAAGGGAGGTGTTGATTGTTGTCCGTTCTAAATTACTAACATTATAAATATTATTCTTGTTCGTTCTCTCATGCGGCAGATAAAGAGTAGGCTATGTATGTTGTTTGCTGCCTTGCAACATAGTTCTTATTAAAGAGCTAAAAGCAGATGATACACTTCTTGCCTCATTTATTTTGATTGGCATGATAGGCCATATTGTCATATCATACTTAACATGACAATTCTGATCTGAACAGAGATCATAATACACATTCAATTTAACTGTACTTGGCTACCCCTAGCTTGGCGCATATTATCCACCACCAATGAAAGCATTCGATTCCAAGTGTAATTTGATCAGTAGCTAGTTCTTGTTCCAACATTAACACAGACAGATGTAGCAATGGACGTGCAGTACAATTGTAAGAATGAAAAATAACTGCATATACCCTTAATATCTGCAATATTTTCCAGGACAAAACACTGTTGGTTTAAAAAAGCATAGGCTACCCTACCTGCACTGATAGTTACACCAGCAACCAATTAAAATGTTTTAGTTTACTGCTGAAGATAGTAGGCTACATAGGCCTATCCTAATTAACCTGAGCAATAGTACATTTTGTTTGTACGTACGAATGTACAATGTGTATTATTATCACCTAAGGAGCCGCTAAATCAGATCTAAGCATCTAGTAAGATCTCATTACCTTTTTTTTTAGCCCCACGCAAATGCGTCTACAACATAGGCCTGGACGTGCCATAGGCTATAACACATTTTATTTAACCATTTTCATACGTGATTAATTTGTAAGTTGAAAGAGAAATGATGCATAGGCATCATTTCCACGGGGGACAAGGGGGATGCCCCAATCTGTCTTCCCCAATGTTACATCGACACAAATGCATAAACGTCCCTGTAAGATGGGTAGGTTGTTTTATTTATTTTATTTTATTTTCTTCTTTTTTTCTAGCTTCAGAATGGTTTGTACGTGATATATTTGTATTCAAACCTTTATCATGATACACGTTGGAGCAGAATCAAATGCAAACGTACATATATCAAAAGGTCTATGAACTTGACACATTACACTCTGCTTTTTTACCTTTGAAAATGATAGGAAAACTAAATTCAGTTTGTCAAAGTTGGTCACAGAGAGTGAATGGAAAATGTAATTGTTGGAAACATGTATGTGTCTCTCTCTCTCTCTCTCTCTCACCCCCACCCACCCAAGTGAGGTTTCAAAAAGAAAAAACATAAATGGGCCATATTAGCAGATGCATATTGCATAGATTTTGCCAAATGTCACCTACATTTACTGACACAAGCCAAGGTTGTGTATTTCATTAAAAAGTCACCGATTGATCATATGGTGAGTACACCCTTCAAGATACATATGACAACCTTTGGATGTCTCATAAAAACATGTTTTACTTTATTTTACTTTATTTTGGATACATTTTTTATTTTATTTTAACATGGATCTAACGGCTAGCTGACAAGTCTTAAGAATGGAAGAACTGTTATCTGCTGTATTAATGTTATTTGTTGTCTTCTATCTCTGTTCCTTATGTTCCCCCCCTCCCTCCGTGTTCCCCCCCTGTATAACTAAAACTTTTGATCTTCCTTCTTGCCCTTTTCCTTCCCTTCCCCCACCCAGCATACACTCACGCACTTCCATACACATACAATATGCACACTCACAAGCACAAGCTCTCACAAACACAAACACACGCACATAAATGTTTCCTATTAAATTTATAACATGGAATATTCGAGGGGCTGGCTCACAGGCCAAATCAATTAAAATCATGAATCATCTAATCAAACTACAAGCAGACATCTGTCTACTACAAGAGACTCATCTTACAAAATCAGACCACCAGAAATTTAAATCCCCACACTTCAACCAAATATTCTCAGCAACATATAACTCCAAACAAAGAGGAGTCTCCATTTTAATTAATAGACGACTGCCATTCACCCACATTTCCACAACCTCGGACCCAGAGGGATGTTTCATCATTGTCAGCAGCACCATTTATAGTCACAATTTGACCATTGCCAGTATTTACGGTCCAAATACTGACGACCCCCCATTCTTTCACTCCTTATTTTCAGCACTAAGTAACCACTCCAATTCAACAATTATAATCGGAGGCGATTTCAACACAGTTATTAATCCTGCTATCGACAGAACAAGTGATTCTAGAAACTGGCACTCCACAGACACATTAAAACAATATATGAGCGATTTTGGTCTTGGCGACTGCTGGCGCATGAGCAATCCCTCCACAAATGAATTTACACACTTCTCACATGTCCATAAGTCGTACTCTCGAATTGATTTCTTTCTCACCAGTAACTCGACCCTTCCAGATATTTCTGAGACCAAAATCCATCCCATCACAATCAGTGACCATGCCCCTGTTTCCCTCACATTAAACACCAACCAACCCAAACTACCATCCCCGAGATGGCGCTTTAACGTATCTCTACTGGAAGATCCTGACTTTAACACCATCTTTAAGAGAGAGTGGGCATCCTTTATGTAAATAAACGACTCTCCAGAAATATCACCCACTTTACTATGGGAAACGGCTAAAGCAGTTCTGAGAGGCCAAATCATATCATACTCATCACATAAGAAAAAAAAGGATCAACAACTCGAAAATAATCTGGAACAAAGAATACAGGACTTAGATAATGCATATGCAATCGACCCCAAGGAACAAACACAGAAAGATTTACGTGCACTACAACTTCAACTCAGTAACATTCAATATAAAAAAACTAATTTTATGATACAGAGACAGAGACAAGACCACTTTGAGCACAACAATAAATCAGGAAAATATTTAGCCAACCAACTAAAAAAAAACAAAGAAAAATCAATCATACCCGCGGTGAAGGATTCAGCAGGGAAGACCTTGACATCGCCCCAAGACATCAATGACACTTTCAGAACATTCTATAGCAAATTATATACCCCAGATATCAACCCAAGCACGGCAGACATTAATTCCTTCTTAGATAAAATAAACCTTCCTCAACTATCTAAAGAACAAGCACACTTATTAGACAAACCATTAACACAAACGGAATACCATAAAGCTCTGCTTCAGATGCCCAACAATAAAGCTCCTGGACCCGATGGCTTCCCTGCTGAATTCTTCAAACATTTCTGGTCAACAATCTCACCATTATTCATTAGATTGACAACGGAAATAGAACATAACTCCAAAATCCCTCCACACATGAACACTGCGCTTATCTCAGTACTGCTTAAGCTGGACAAAGACCCAACCCTACCCTCCAGTTATCGCCCCCTTTCACTGATCAACACGGACATTAAAATAATTAGCAAAGCCTTAGCCACCAGAATTGAAACAGTCACTCCTACATTAATTCACCCTGACCAAACAGGATTTATCAAAGGACGCCACTCATCAAGCAACATGCGCAGATTATTCCATTTATTAAACTTCACCAAACAACACAATCTGAAAGCAATAATCACCTCATTAGATGCAGAAAAAGCCTTCGACAGAGTCAACTGGTCATTCCTATTTGCAACTTTACAGAAATTTGGTTTTGGAGAGTCGTTTATTCACTGGCTTAAAACACTATACACATCACCTATGGCCACTGTCACCACAAACGGAATAACATCACAAAGCTTCATACTTCACAGGGGTACCAGACAAGGATGCCCACTCTCTCCCTCTCTTTTTGCCCTTTTCATCGAACCTCTCGCTACAGCAATCAGACAAAATGCTAACATTCTAGGAATCACCACCGGTAACACTCACCACAAGATCAGCCTTTATGCTGACGATATGTTATTATATCTACAGGAACCGACAACATCATTACAAGAAACTACAAAACACTTAGACTCATTCTTTAAAGTGTCAGATTACTCCATAAACTGGTCAAAATCAACAATCCTACCTTTAGAGGGAGGTGATAGCAATGCTGCAACCCAAGACTCATCCTTCCCCCTCCCCTCTGGAAATATCAGATATTTAGGAATGAACATCTCGCCCAGGCTGTCAGAGTTATTTCAGCTCAATTACACCCCACTGATAAAAGCAATAGATGATGATTTACAAAGATGGACAAACCTACCAATCTCACTAATCGGAAGAATAGCAACTGCCAAAATGTCAATTCTCCCAAAAGTTTATTATTTATTCATTATGATCCCAACCCAACCCACCACCAACTGGTTCAACTCCCTAGATTCAATCATATCCAAATTCTACTGGAAAAACAAAACACCAAGAATCAAATTAACCACTCTTCAAAAAAGCAAAAACCAAGGAGGACTCGAGGCACCAAATTTTCATAACTATTATCTGGCCAACCAATTAATATACATTCACAATTGGATTCACCCCACCCAACAATACCACCCATGGGATGATATTGAAAAAGAAGTCTGCATGGAAATATCACCACAGGACCTGCCATTCCTCAAGACCAACATAAAACATCACAACTGCTTCAAGAATACTGTAATCTCGACAACTCTGACAGCCTGGTGGAAAACTAACAAGCTAACTAACTCCACCTCAGCACCCTGCAAACACACCCCAATATGGCACAACCCTGACTTTCAACTTAATAAATCACCCTTACACTTCCCGGTATGGAAACAAAAAGGCATCACCCATCTTAACCACATCTTTACAAACAACACCTTCACCACCTTTCAAGATCTCACAGAAAAATACGGCATTGGAAGAGACCAATTTCTCCAATTAAAATCGGTTATAAAATCTAAAATCAATATTATATACAATGAACTCCAACCACCCCCCATCATATCAGCCATGAACGAAATAACATCTCAGAAGAAATTACTTTAAAAAATATACAAAATACTAGCAAGCACAGACTCTACAATACACCTCCCGATCTCAAGATGGGAAGCGGACCTGGCTTTCTCTCCCAGCGCCGTATTTTGGCAACAAATCTGCAACAACACATTCAGGATGACTAACAATACTAATCTGCAATTAATCCAATTCAAAGTAATACACAGAGTACATATCACTCAGCACAAGATGTTTAAAATGGGATTTGCAAGCACAAACATATGTTCACACTGCACCCTCAACACCACAGACGATTATCTTCACGCAATCTGGCTTTGCTCACCCCTTCAACACTTTTGGAACTCAATCACCAATACACTATCCCACATCCTGGGCTGCAGCATTCCACTCTCTCCCTTTCTCTGCCTACTCGGGGATTTATCTGCTATCAACCCAACAATCCAGAACACTAAACCCTTGCTTGTTGCCCTAGCTGTCGCCAAGAAAACCATCCTTTTAAACTGGAAGACCAGAAAGACCGTGAATACTAGGCAATGGTCAAACCTTCTATTAGATCACATTTCACAGGAAAATATTTCAGCCTCCAATCGCAGCGAAGTCCCCCAATTCAATAGCATCTGGAAATCATTCATGGATAATCTAAATATCTAATCACCTGAAATGAGCCTGTGAATCACCCCCCCCAATTCCCCAACCCCCCTCATCTTCCCTCTATACAATCCCCCAAGCCCCTCTTCCCCTTACCCCCTGTGCATTTCTCTTCCCTCTATAGAACCCCTACTACACCCCCACTTCCCCTGTCTGTCGGTCTCTCTGTCCCTCTGTGTGCCTGTCTGTATATCAGTGGCTGTATGTCCATTTCTGTTTTATTTTCTTCTCCTTTCTTTCTTCTGTTCTTTTTGGTTTCTTTTGTGTTATTGTTGGTTTGTCTTGGTGTTTCTTCCCTCCCTCAGAGAGGAAATGACTATTGTTTTTACCACTGTAAATAATGTTACTGTTCATTACTAAAAAGAATTGTAATTAAAAAATAAAGTTGTCCTCCGAAGAGGGGGGGTGGAAGGTGGGATAAAAAAAATAAATAAAAAAAAATAAATAAATAATTAAATTAAATAAAATAAACGTCCCTGTATTATTGCCCATGTATGAGGTTGTATACGGTAATCAGTGGGCGGGGCAACAATGTTACTGCATTTAGCTACATTATTGGCGATAAACTACATAAACAAACTGCCTGTTGCAATCATGTAGACTGCGTAGTAGGCTGTATAGAGTGGAAACGTGGTGCTTCGGAAGCAAAAACTCCATTTACTTTTTACGTTCAACTGAAACTGCACTCCTGGCTGTGACCGAGGCACTCGCCACTGCTATAGCCTCCTCCCTCTCCTCTGTCCTGATTCTCCTTGACCTGTCTGCAGCATTTGATACGGTCAACCACAAACTCCTGATCTCCACACTGGCTGAGATGGGCATCTCTGGAACTGCTCTCTCTTGGTTTACTTCTTATCTCACAGATAGATCCTACCAAGTCTCCTGGAAGGGCTCTATCTCTGCACCTCATCCTTTTTCTACAGGAGTCCCGCAGGGATCTGTACTGGGTCCTCTGCTGTTCTCCATTTACACTAAGTCTCTTGGTTTGGTCATTAATTCACATGGCTTCTCCTACCATTGTTATGCTGATGACACTCAACTCTTCCTCTCTTTCCCTCCCTCTACCCCACAGATTAAAGAGAGGATATCTGCTTGCCTGGCTGACATCTCTGAGTGGATGTCTAGCCATCACCTGAAGCTCAACCTCGACAAGACTGAGCTGCTCTTCATGCCACACAAGACATCCCCGCTTCTCGACCTGTCCATCACCGTCGACGGAACTATGGTGACTGCCTCCCGCTCTGCAAGAAACCTGGGGGTGGTCCTGGACGACCAGCTGGACTTCAGAGAGCACATCAGGGCAACGGCACGGTCCTGCAGGTTCCTCCTGTACAACATTAGGAGGATTCAGCCGTACCTGACCACCTACTCTGCCCAGCTCCTTGTCCAGACCATGGTCACCTCACGCCTGGACTACTGCAACTCCCTTTTCGCAAGCCTGCCAGCCTGCGCCATTCTGCCCCTTCAACTGGTCCAGAACGCGGCTGCTCGGCTTGTGTTCAACCTCCCGAAGTTCACACGTCACCCCCCTGCTGAGGTCACTCCACTGCCTTCCAGTCGTGGCCAGGATCAGGTTCAAAGTTCTGACCCTGGCCTACACTGCAGCCAAAAGGTCAGGCCCCTCCTACCTACAGGACTTGATCCAGCACTACGCTCCTGCTCGACCACTTCGCTCTGCTGGTGCAGGGCGACTTGCACTTCCCTCCCTCCGTGTCAACGGCACTCGCTCGTCCCGACTGCGGAGCTTCTCCACTCTAGCTCCCCAGTGGTGGAATGAACTCCCCACTCCGTTGCGCTCTGCTGAAATGCTGTCTGTTTTCCGTCGTGGTCTGAAAACACACTTTTTCAGACTCCACCTTGATTAACTACATATATACATTACATTACATTACATTACATTCATTTAGCAGACGCTTTTATCCAAAGCGACGTACAGTAAGTGCATACAGAAAGGTCATCGACGTAACTACAGAACAGATAAGAAAGCACATTCTTCACATACAGTAGCAGCTATCCCTAGTAATGAACACAATGCAGTTCACAGTGAACTGGGTACATCAGCTCTAATACAATTCTATTCTAACCATTATAAACTTGACTATCTTGAGTACATAGTTCAACAAGAGCACAAACCATGAGGTCCTAGATAAGTATTAGTCCAGGTAGAGTCTGAAAAGGTGCGTTTTCAGGCCACGACGGAAAGTAGGCAGGGTTGGCATGGAACGTAGGGGAATGGGAAGTTCGTTCCACCACTGGGGAGCTAGGGTGGAAAAGCTCCGCAGTCGGGACGAGCGAGTACCATTTACACGGAGGGGGGGAAGCGCAAGTCGCCCTGCAGTAGATGAGCGAAGCGGTCGAGCAGGAACATAGTTCTGGATCAAGTCCTGCAGGTAGATAGGGCCTGTCCTATTGGCTGCAGTGTAGGCCAGGGTCAGAACTTTGAACCTGATCCTGGCTGCAACTGGCAGCCAGTGGAGTGACCTCAACAGGGGGGTGACATGTGAAAATTTCGGGAGGTTGAACACAAGCCGGGCAGCTGCGTTCTGAATCAGTTGAAGAGGCAGGATGGCGCAGGCCGGTAGGCTTGCGAGCAGGGAGTTACAGTAGTCAAGGCGTGAGGTGACCATGGTCTGGACCAAAAGCTGGGTGGAATAGGTGGTCAGGTACGGTCGAATCCTCCTGATGTTGTACAGGAGGAACCTGCAGGACCGTGCCGTCGCCCTGATATGGTCTTTGAAGTTCAAGGTACTATATAAGGCCAAATATATAGTATGTTCTTTCTGTTTATTTTCTATTTGGTTTTGCTATTTCATAGCTTAGAATGTATAGCCGACTGTATTCTGTATTCTGTTGACTACTAGCGATAGCTCCTACGTTGTGAGAAAGTTGTGCTTTGTTGGATTTGCTTTGTAGATTGTGTCTATGACCTTCAATATGCACTTATTGTACGTCGCTTTGGATAAAAGCATCTGCCAAATAACTGTAATGTAATGTACGTTGGCCGTGTCCGAACGGTCAGAATCAGAGCCCTATCTACTGTGTACTGTGTAGTAGCATACTGTATACTGCGTATACCCAGTGGTGTAGTAGAGCCTGGAGAAGTGGGTATACTGTAATTTAGCAAATCAATGACTACTAATTGATACATGCACCAGTGGGAATTAAGAAGTGAATATACTCGATGCCCACTAAGATACTAATGCGGATGAGATTTTGTAAGACTGGAATTGAGATCCCAGGGCACCTGGACACACAACACCGGGGGTGGAAGCCTGTAACTATTCTAGGACGTTATAAACCAGAACTTCGGTGTCGTAAAGTCTGCTGGGACCATCTGGCGTGAAGTTTATGACGTCAAAGAATGTCCCAGGAAGTCATGATTCTGGAAGGAACGCTTCGACTGTCGTAAAGACAAGCTTACGAACAGTATAACAGTGCCATCATCTGACATTATCAGGGCAGGCCAAATCTCTGTCCTTAACATATTTTCACACACAACACAACATGGCTATAGATGACTTTTGTCCTAAAAACATACAGATGTGATTGATACTTTTGCTACATTGTACAGTATGCACTGGAACTAGTCTGGGCACTGGAACATAAATTATATACTCTTTTTCCAGAGAGATAATCATGTATTGTTGAGTTTTTGAGTGTTACATTAGCAAATACATCCAGTTAACGTACCTGAATTAACAGGGACAACTAGGGTGTAAATGTAATATTCTCAACAAGAATTCTGGGACCTTTGTGGCATTAATATCAATCACATCTGACAAACTAGATAGAGATGGAGATTCTCATGGCAACACAAACTTAGACCTACTCATGTTTGATATCATTTTGATGGTCTCGGTGTGAGTGGTGCAATGGTCTACATGTCCTAAATGTGCAACATGGATGGAATGTACATCTCATAACACAGGCGTACGCTGCCGTTGTGAAATTGCCCTTACAGAAAACCATTCTGTGAAACCCCCTAGAAGGGGGGACGAAAAGTGCTGACCAGTTTATGGTTTTACGACCGTCTGCAGCCAGATCAAACGCAGAGTTTGAGCATTTAAGCAAAGGGAACAAAGCCATCGGGGAAGCTGTAGTCAGTCTTTCCCACACATCCCACCTCAGGTCATTGTGTGTAGCGATTGCCAGGTATGACCAAGTATTTTTCTCTGTACTAGATTTGAATATTGACTGTTTTAACCTGTAACTGTGAATTGATGATTTAAGTAAATAACCTACCTGGTAATAAATTAGTTAAACTTGATTTGTGTGGTTTCTCTGAAAATTGACGTACTATCTCTGTTCACCGGTATTGGGTTGATTAATTTCCTCAAGTCATGGTTACCCCCTCAGCTGGTCTAGGGAGGTTGACTATTTAAGCTTAATGTATCACGGAGTATTGCACCCGTAGAACTATGTCTTAAAGTAGATCACCTCCGCTTGGCGGTTATACATGTTGAGAACGGTGGTCGTCAATGTTCCTTCGTCGGTCCCTGAGTCTATACCATAGTCTATACCTCACAAAGTGGCTTCTTCCGCAACCTCTGAGATAACCGCAGATATCTAGTCAGCTGTGAATTGTGTACATATCTGCAGCATGTAATGCACGGTGGTAACAGACAGGATCCAGATCAGAGAACCGTCTTTAGTCAAAATGTTTTTATTCATTTTCATCTTTTCACCCAAGTAATACAACAGAAGGGGCACGCAGACCCAACAGAAAATAAAACGATACAAAACAGAACTCCCTCAGCCCTCCCTCCCTCCCTTCCAACCCCCCACCCACAACAAAACATTGGGTTTCTGAAATTGAGTCACTTAAACAAGGAAAAATCACAAATCAGTTTACAGAATCAAGATAATAAAGAAGGGGATGCCAAATCTTATCAAATTGACCTAGTTTATCTACCAGAGCATATCTTATTCTCTCGAGGTGAGAAAGTCTTGTCATTTCTGACAACCACATATTTGTGGTCGGGACCTCTTTCCCTTTCCAGAACTTTAAGACCAGTTTCAACGCCACAATGGTGGCATACGACAGTAGTTTATGCTGGCAGTTCTCGAGAGTGGACAGGTCAGGAGACACCCCCAGTATGATGAAAAGCGGGTCGGGTTCCAATACCATGTCTAACATTTCTGATAGTGTTCCAAATACTGTAGACCAGAAGGAGGATAGCCTAGCACATAACGCATAGCTGTGGAGATGAGTGGCTTCCTCAATGAGACATTTGTCACACATTGGGGAAATATCTGGAAATATCTTATGAAGCCTTGTCTTAGTGTAGTGCAACCTGTAGATAACTTTAAATCGAATAAGGCGGTGCCTAGTGTTAGCTGAGCATCTGTGCATGTTCCCTAGTGC
The DNA here is from genome assembly GCA_022702515.1 of Ilyophis sp. 1 JC-2022. Lineage (NCBI taxonomy): Eukaryota > Metazoa > Chordata > Actinopteri > Anguilliformes > Synaphobranchidae > Ilyophis > Ilyophis sp. 1 JC-2022. Next base: position 130,476,183 of record CM040406.1, on the reverse strand, counting down.
CTTTCGCCATAGGTCGTCCCCAATGTCTACTTCCAGCTCTTGTTCCCAGAGGACTTTAGTTCTGTTCGCAGAGGGAGAATTCTCATCTAACAATGGCTTACAGATACGAGAAATTAAATGACTTTCCCCGCTTCCCACCTTTAAGATGTCATCTAACCAAATTGTTTGTGCTTTTTGAAGAGTGGGAAAGTATTTCCTCACATAATCCCTAATTTGTAGATAACGAAAAAAGTTGTTCCTGCGGAGACCATAATGAGTCTGTAGCTGGTCAAATGATGCAAAAGTTCCCCCCAAGAAAAGGTCATTGATGGTCCGAATACCAAGGTCCCTCCAAGTTGTAAATACAGAGTCTATAGTGGATGGGGCAAATGAGGGATTCCCAGCAATTGGTAGGCAACAAGAAAGAGTATCTAGCTTGAGATTAGTTTTTACCTGTTTCCAGATACGGATTGTACTGTGAATCAGGCTATTACTACTATAAATGGAGCTGTTTATCTTAGTCGGTGCCAGGACAATCGCACCAATGTCAAAGGGGGTACAGTCCTCCCTTTCCATTTTGATCCAAATAGGGTGCGTAAACGTGTGATCTAACCACATGATCACAGTACGGAGAGCACATGCATAATAATACAAAGAGAAATTGGGGAGACCCAAACCACCGTCCGAGGCTGACTTATAAAGGTGTAGTATGCCAAGTCTGTGTGCCTTGTAATCCCACAGAAAGGGATTTATGATCGAATTCAGCTCCTTGAAAAAGGCCTTCGGGAGAAAAATCGGGATATTCTGAAAAAGATAGAGGATTTGGGGCAGAAAAACCATTTTTATAGCGTTGACTCTACCTATAAGAGAAATAGGGAGAGATCTCCAGAATTGAATGTTAGCTTGCAGTTTGGCCACTAGGGGGGGGAAGTTGGCTTCATACAGGGACTGAAAAGATTTAGTCACTCCAATGCCCAAATATGTAATCTTGTGCCAAGCAATTTTGAATGGGAAGTCCTCTAAACTCGAGGGGTCACGGATTCTGATTGGCATCAACTCACTCTTGGACCAGTTGATCCTATAGCCTGAGAACGTTCCAAAGTGGGAGACTAAGTCTAGGACAGCAGGGATAGTAATGTTTGGTTTGGTTATGTACAGCAAAATGTCGTCAGCATAGAGCGATATCTTACTACTTGTGTCCCTAGAAACATAGCCATGTATCTCAGGGTCAAGGCGGATAGCCTGAGCTAAGGGCTCTATCGCCAGAGCGAAGAGCAGCGGCGACAGCGCACAGCCTTGTCTAGAACCACGGCCTATCCGGAACTGGGGAGAGAGAACCTTGTTTGTGATGATTCTAGCGCAAGGGTTCCTGTAGAGAGTTTCCAACCAAGATTGAAACCATTCCCCAACATTCAATCTCTTCAGGGTCGCAAAGAGGTAAGGCCACTCAAGTTGGTCAAAAGCCTTTTCGGCGTCGAGAGAGAGGACGACCAGATCCTCTGTACATGCAAATGAGCGGTAGAATATATTGTAAAGACGCCTAAGATTAAAAAAAGAATGTCGATTAGGTATAAACCCTGTCTGGTCCGGGTGAGTAAGTTTATTCATTAGAGTGCTCAGTCGGCCAGCCAAGGTTTTAGCCACTATCTTTTGGTCATATGTCAAAAGTGAAATTGGCCTGTAACTAGCCACTTCCTCTGGATCCTTTCCCTTCTTAGGGATCACTGTGATGATGGCCTCGTTTAGAGATGGAGGCAGAGTTTTATCTTTGTATGATTGGGCATATAAATTGAACAGATGTGGTGAGAGGATATCAATGAATTCTTTATAAAATTCACAAGGATAACCGTCCGAACCTGGGGCTTTACCGCTTTTGAGAGACCTGATTGTATCCTGTATTTCCGAGATTGAAAAGTCCCTATTGAGAAAGTCACGATCCTCCTGACTTAAGCAGGGGAGATCGCAACGATCTAGAAAATCGTGAATAACTGAGTCATCCTGAACAGCCCTGGAGGAGTACAGGGATTCATAAAATTGACTAAATCTATGATTTATATCTTTTTGCGACGTTAACCACTCACCATCTTCCGATTTAACCTTATTTATTGTACGATCACTCTCCATTTTTCTAAGTTGTCTAGCAAGCAACCTGTCTGGTTTCTCCCCGAACTCAAAGTATTTTTGCTGGGTAAATAGGAATGCCCTCGCAATTCGGTCCGAGAGTAATTGGTTATACTTGTACCGCAAGGATAGTATTTTTTTGTGAGTGGTAACAGATGGTTGTGAAGCGTTTTCCTGATCTAAAAGTTGAATCTGTCTCTCCAGTTCCACCAGCTCAGCTCTCTTCTTTTTCCTACTTGCCGCCTGATATGATATAATACAACCCCTCAAATAGGCCTTCATTGTTTCCCACAGAAGAGAGGGAGAAGTCCCAGGCAAATCATTCATTTCAAGAAAAAAAGAGATTTGTTGCCTGAGGTAGGCACAAAAATCTGGCATTTTCAACAAATGTGGGTCGAGTCTCCAAAGTCTCTCAGATTGAGATACATTGTCCAAATTTAAAGCGAGAGACACGGGGGCATGGTCAGATATCACTATGTCGTGGTACTTCACATCACTAGTGAAGGACAGCAGCTTGGCGTCCAACAGCAGATAATCTATGCGTGTGTACACATTATGGACATTGGAGTGAAACGAGTAAGCCCTGACCTGGGGGTTGAAAATCCTCCAAGCATCAAATAGATTTGAGTTTTTCAAAAACTCTTTGAGGAATATACTAGCATTTGAGGGTGGGGCTCTACGGGGGGATGAGCGGTCTAAGTATGGGTCCAGAACTAGGTTCAGATCTCCTCCCACCACTAGATTAGTCAGAGATATGTCAGGAATCTGAGCTAGGACATGTTTGTAAAATGCTGGAGAGTCCACATTGGGTCCGTATATGTTAACTAGCGTGACCGGCAGAGAGAACAACTCACCCGACACTATAAGGTATCTACCCTCCCTGTCAGTTAAAGTGGATTTATGAATAAAAGGGGTCCCCTTCCTAAATAATATAGCCACACCTCTTGATCTAACAGCCCACGTAGCTTGATAAACCTGCCCAACCCATCTACATCTCAGCTTGGAATGTTCTTTCTTATTCAAGTGGGTCTCCTGGAGGAAGATAACATCACTAGATAACGCCTTTAAATGGGACAGAACCTTCCCCCTCTTCACTGGGTTGTTTAGGCCCTTAACATTCCATGATATCAGTCTGAGTTGGCATCCCGTCTTTGCTGGAGTTATATTATCCTGCATAGTACAAGCGCACATTGCATAGCCTATACCCTGTCATTGTGACTGTAATGAACCAAAGTTGAAAACCCAAATAAAACTCCCTACCCAAACCCAAATGAACCCCAAATGTCTGGCCTATACTAAGAGAAATATCCTGAGTAAGGCGCGACCCCTCTAGGGAAGCCATGAACAAAACAAAAACAAAACAAAAAAAACAACAAAAAAAAAACGAACCTGTCCCTAAATTACCCACAATAGTAACCATAATAAGAAAACCTAGCCTCCCTAACCTACTACTTCCAGTGAGGTCAGACGTAGCTCCACATGCATAGTCTATCGAACACTTATGTACACAAAATAAAAATAAAATATTAATAATAAATGAAATTAGTTAAGTCTTAATAACTTTTGGTCAGATACCCTCTGCAGGGCACAGAACAACACTGTCTGGTGTGACCTATACACAATCCTCATAACGTGATAAGTAAATTAAAATAATTTACAACGCTTGATCAAAAGCCAGCGCCATAAGTAGGCTACACAGCTTATGACATTGTATTGTTTAAATTTACTCAGTTTACCAGCAGCCTCTGTTCAGTCTCTTCTCCCCTCGGCCTGCCTCCGGTGCCAAAGTGACGCTCCGCGAATCTGTAGGCCTCCTTCGCGTCTGTGAACACAGTCTCGGATCCCTCGTAGGTCACTCTCAGTGTTGCTGGGTACCGCATTCCATAACGCACACCGGGCTTGCCCCGGAGGAGGTTTCTAGTGCTGTTGAACGCTGCCCTGCGTTTCACTATTTCGGGAGCGAGATCAGGCCAGATCCCTATTTTCTGCCCAGCATAGATGATGTCCTTTCGCTCCGCGGATTTCCGTAGGATCTGGCTCACATCTCTGAAGTAATGGAGCCGTACGATGATCGCTCGTGGAGGCTCGCTGTCGTCTGGCCGTTTGCGCAGAGCCCTGTGTGCGCGGTCGAGCACTGGGTTTTCCCCCAGAGAGAGCGCCTCCTTCAAAAGTTGAGAGACGAATGTGGTGAGTTCTTTTCCTGACTCAGTCCCTTCCTTAAGCATGGTGATACGCACATTTTGCCTCCTAGAACGCCCCTCCAGGTCTAAACATTTCTCCGTGAGCTGATTAACTTCTCCGCTCAGCTTTTTCACCTCCGACTGCAGCTTGCTAACGGCATCCGATGAGTGCGTTGCGGACTGTTCCAAGTCCCTGATGGTGACGCTATGCTGGTCGGTCGTAGCTCGCAGGGCTAATGTAGCCGCTTGAGTTTCTGATTTCAAAGCTGACAGTTCACTTCTAATTGCAGCTGCGACTTCGGCAACGCGGGCGTCTATCGTTTGGCAAATTTCAGATTTGGTGGCTTGCAGGTCCGACCGGAGAGAGTTGATTGCTTGAAGGATAGCATCATTAGCCGGTTGGCTAGTGCTAGCATCGGCTGGTTGCTCTAGCCCTCGCGTGGTGGTATCGTCAAGGCCGTCAGGCGTAGACGGGCGCGTTTCATTTTTGGTCTTTTTTTCTTTCGGCATCGTGTCTCGACGTAAATGAGCTAGACCAGAATGTGCAATATTCAATAATACAGGTTCAGGATATACTAATTTCGGTCAGAGTGTTCGTTTTATATGATTTGAAAAACAATTTGCGGGAGCTCGTCTGGAGAGCGTCCTACCACCTCATAGCTCAACCGGAAGTCCCGAGAACCGTCTTTAAAGTATGAGAATCCTTTAGCAAATCAAGTGGAAATTATACATACCAAATTCTAAATTATAATGGAGTCAGATAAACGAATACAGAATCAGCGTTGGTGGCTGATGATTTAATGTAATGCACACAGACTGTTTTTTGGATAAACTGGGGTCAGGGTAGACCAGACTTAAAGCGGAAGGTAACATGGTACGATTACCTTTGATTCGTGGTCCCTTATTAGCTGATCCCGTGAATCTAAAGAGCAGTCTAACCCGGTTGCAAGAACATTAATATTACTTTATTAACTTTCATAACTTTTCCCTTTTCCCACAGCAATAGCGGAATACATCACGCTTAAACCTTCGCTCCGAGCTATTCCCTCATTGGTCTAGCCGCGTGGAGTTTTACAATTTGGTTTGTAACATGATTTCAGTTGCTGTTTCCAGATTTTACAATTTGGAGAACTCGACATGATTTCAGTTGCTGTTTCCAGATTTACAATTTTAATGTTATTGACCAATTAAAACACACAGAGTAAAGCAGCCACAATCACACTCCCAGACAACATAATTTTGGCCCCCCATAGTATGGAGTTTAGTGTACTATTAGTATGGAGAGGAATTTGTGCCACATTACTTTTCAATGGTGACGTGTGGAAAATGCCAAAATTAAAAGCAAAACCTTTATTACATTGTTTTCATGTCAATTCATCTCTATACTGAAAAACAATGAGTGGGGATTTGCTTTTAAAGAAGGAAATGCTGAATTTGTGTCAGAATTGTATTAAACCCACCTTGAAATGCAATCAAATGAAAAGCAATGCCATGTGTGTATTGCATTTCACATTTTTCCACTGTAACGATTGCATTTAAATGTGGCACAAGTGTCCTCTCCAAACATCAATGCGCAGTAAAGTGCCTGCATGACAGGAAACAGACTCAACAACTGGTTGTTATAAATCGCTGCTATAGTAAATAGCTCATTTACACACACCTGGCTTGCACACATAAGCAATTGAAGGGGCCTGGTAAAAATATTAATGTTAAATAGCAGGCTAAGTGACGGACCAGAAACATTTAGCTTGCTAACACCATTGAAGAAAATAGTACTGTGGCGAGCATGCGCAGAAGAATTGAGTCGGGATGAGAGATCTCTTTTGACCAATACCTGTGCCCCTTACACCGCACGACTCCAGGTAATGGCATTCATTTACACACTGAACTGAACACTCGAACATGAACATTGTTTGGAGGGTCCTTATTAGCTTGCTAACCTTCGGTCGTGGTGACGCATACAAAATAACAATTTGACCACTATAAATTATTACATGCTAAAACAGGTAAACACACATAAATCACAGTACAACAGTTACAACGATTAGAACACTTAAACATAATTTTTAATACAATAACTAAAACGCTATACGAACAATTCCCATGAGTCTCCCCCCCCCCCCCGGCCGGTACATAGCCCCCACCTAAGGGGTTAGTCGTCCCCGACAACCCCATCACCCAACACAAAGTCCTGCAGGTGACCAGGCCGCCGCCGCCATCGCCCTCGAGCAGGCCGCCTGAGGCTCATAGGGGAGTCACACTGGTCGGGGCGTGGTGGGCTGCCTTCAGCCCCCTCTCCCATAGCAGGTGGAGCAAGGGGCTAGTATGGTGAAAGTCTGTCTTGGTGCAACAGTACCACGCGACCCCGGCTGGGCATGCGCACCCGGTACAACACCTCAGACAACCGGGCCACCACCTCCCCGGGCCCCTGCCACTGGCTGCGCAGTTTGGGGGAAACCCCCTTCTTGCGGACAGGACAATACACCCAGATCTTCTTGTCTCCTGGCAGGAAGGCCTGTCCCCGGCATCGTGTGTCATAGGCCCTCTTCTGCCACACTCCGGAGTTAGCCTGGGCCCGTCGGGTGTCATCGTGGACCACCTGTAGCTGATCTCTCAGGCTTTGGAAGTTGTCCATCTCTTTTCCCCCAGTGATCCAAGTCCACTGGTGTCCGGAGTTCCCGCCAAAACATGAGTGCAGCAGGTATGCATTGGCTGGACTCCTGGACAGCAGTCCGGTAGGACCACAAGACCAGGGGCAGGTGGCGATCCCAGTCCCGCTGGTGTTGGCTGGTGAGGATGGCGAGCTGAGTGGCTAAGGTGCGGTTGAACCGCTCCACCAGTCCGTCGCTCTGAGAGTGAAGCGGTGTTGTTCTCATCTTGCTCACCCTGAGTCGCCGGCAAACCACTCCGAAAACCTGGGCCTCGAAGTTCCGCCCCTGGGGCCAGAAGAAGAACGTAGAAGAACGCTGAGGATGAAAGTCGGAAATCTGCTTAAAAAAGGTTTTGCATTTTCTACCTCTGCCTTTCTGTCATGGTGTCGCCATATCACACAGACTCCAAACATTGCGTACATATGGCGTCCATCGTGTGTAGAGGTACGCAGATTCTCACAGCATGTGTTATATTATACATCTGAATTTCTGCGTGGAAACCCGCTTATGTGGCTTTCTGAGGGCATTTTTCTGCTCAGCACTGTTTATAAATGTGGCCCCTGGTCACTGTGGAGCTCGGCTGGGGGCTCCGAAGCGGGCGAACATCTCCTCCCCCAGCCTCTCTGCTGTTGTGTTCTGCTCTGGTCTGGCACCGCATACGCCTAGGGCCACTTTGTGAAGTAGTCCATAGCCACGAGGACATATCGGTTGCCGGTGTCGGTGACCCCAGGATGTCCACCCCTACCCGCTCCATCGGGGCCCCCATCGAGTACTGCTGCAGGGGGGCGTTGGCCCCTTGGGAGCTGAACCAGCTCGACCCTGCAATGTAGTTGAGGGCGTCATCGATTCGGGGGGTCTTAGTGACATCGTTGAGACATTGGTAGTCCATGCAGAACCACCAGCTGCTGTCCTTCTTCCTCACCAAGACGGCTGGAGCTGCCCACACACGGGCTGTTGGAGGGCTTGATCACCCCAGCAGCGGCCATGTCGCAGACCTTGTCCTCTGCCACTTGCCGTTTAGTGAGGGCCAGCCGATGGGGGCGCAGCCGGATGGGCTGGGCAGAGTTGGGCTGGGTTTTTTTCCCCACACGTCACCATTGAAAAGTAATGTGGCACAAATTCCTCTCCATACTAATAGTACACTAAACTCCATATGCCAAAAACGCTGTGAAAAGCCCTGCTCACTCAAATGCTAAATAAACGTTAAATTCTTGTCTCATTGTACCACGTATTCTACAATGAATATCTGCTACTAAATAGGAAATAAATATGCAATCCTCGCATTGGTTTTATAGATAGAGATGTTCCTTTCAAAATTCAGTGGTCATTTATTGTCTGGTACAATCCATTTCAGACACTTTATACCGCTATTACACTATCTGAAACGTTGACTCGTAATACCCCCCATGCCCTGGAAGCCCGTCTCATTCATTACAGTTCATTCTGGTTTAATTGTCTTTTATCCAATAGAGTACATTATAACCTTAGCGGCGGTATACAGTATGTGTGGCCCTAAACACCTAGCGATGGAAGAAATTTATTGTGGTATCGTCTACTACAGCACTCCCACCTACATAGTGGACTGACCCGGAAGAGTATTTTTGGACTGAGACCGCATTGACATTTATTTGAGGTAGGCTATCACAAGAATAGTTTATTTTACACCACTTGATAAAAACACAAAAGGCTACCCAACAGATATCAGGGGAGTTACCCTGGTTCCCAAGGCCTACTCAATCCACTCTGAACACCAGAAGAATTTCTCACTGCACACAAGTGCAACAAGTGCAACACCGGGGCGGCTGTGGCTCAGGAGGTAGAGCGGGTTAGATCCCCTGCTCCTCCTGTCTACATGTCGAAGTGTCCAAGACACTGAACCCCAAATTGCTCCCAATGAGCAGGCTAGCGCCTTGCATGGTGGCTGCCGCCATTGGTGTGTGAATGTGTGTGTGAACGGGTGAGTGAGAGGCCATTGTAAAGCGCTTTGGATAAAGGTGCAATATAAGTGCAGTCCATTTACCATTTACCTCACACAGTGGGAGGCACAAGAAGTGGAACACACTACCCCACTGGAAATATCATCCCGTTCCACCACACTAATCAGGAAATGGTAAACACTCTTAATTACAAAAGTTAAAATGTTAGAATAGCCTATTGCACGTCGACCCCACTTATATTGCACTGAACCCGTATTATAATGGATTTCAAACTTTACTTTGCACGTAGCTATAAGCTACTATAAGTAAGCCTTATTTTATACGTTATTCAAAAGAAAAGGTAGGCATTGTTTTACCCACCTTACCTCAAAACACACAACTACTTCCCCACAGCGCACTGGCAAGAAGTGGGAACTACAATAAATACAGCGTTATTGTACCTGCGGAGTTTCAAACAAAATAACCAATGAGAAAAACAGTGGCTATCGTTTTAGCAGCGGTGCTGCGGGATCCTTTACAATAGTTGGCGGTGTGTAGGCTACCGCTACCAGCTGTATTTCGGCTTCACACTTTTATTACCGCACAATGCTTCTCCCATGGGCACCTGTAGCTGCTGTATTATATCCTGGCTCTTCACCGCCTGTAGTCAATACCAAACAATAGTACCTGAATCTCGCAAGAATCACCTGTCTGCCCTGGAAGTAATAAACCTTACCAAGCAACCTACTGCCCCACCCAAGGCTGCACCTGGGTCCTATGGTCCTCAGGGTTACATATACAACGTCTTATTTTGTGCTTTGAAAAATGTATTGCAGCCCAGCATAACCGCAGTTTTCGTTTTCACGGTCGCATATTATGCAAGCTCTATAGAAAACACATTAGGGAGGGGAGTATTCCCTTTTGTGATATGTAAAAACTTTTGCGTCTAAAATGCTGTTGGTCTCGCTGGCTACATACATATGTACATTTGTTTTTCCACTCGAGCGCTGTCTTTCTAATATGATTGATAGGCCTATTGTTATTTTTGCATTTTGAGTGCATTTCACATACTGAAGTGCCATCATTCATTTTATTTTTGATGCAGGCTACCGATTTTCATTGAAGATAAAACATTTGGCAGCATTTTGCAGATGGTGGAATACTATTTGTTTTCATGTTATCATACATTGGTATGGCAGGTATGCTTACAGCTTGGCGGGGCATGCCCCATACCTATACAGCACCAAGAGTTTGGCACTTTTCAGGGTTTCCTACAGAAGTAACCACAATGACCACAGACTCTTAGCCCTTAAAAAACATTAACTTCTGTATGTTCTGACTTCATGTAACCACACAGCATTCAGATAAAACTTCACACATCCACACAATAATATTTTGCGGTTTTTCTTCTTCCTCTTCTGCTTCTTCTTTTTCTTTCCATTTTTCCTGCTTACCCAGAGACCCTCACTACCTGCCTACCTCCGTACCCTCAAATACTAATTCTCCCCATGTTATGTTCTGAGATTCTGTCTGTCTGTTTTGTATTTTTTACTTGTTTATTTATTCTGATTATGTATTTATGTTTCTGATTATTTGTGGTTTCACTGTTCTGTGTTTTGTATTACTGTCACTCCCTGTCTTCGTCACACTTTTCGGGAGTCTGGGGATTTCGGTTTTCTCTGTATTTCCTCTGTCATGTGCTTCCTTCATTACTAATTACTTCATTGTCAATAATACAAATTAAATAACAACCACTAACATCTTAGAATTAGTGTCTACTAATGACTAACTTGTATATAATACTAATCTACTAACGCCATAGAATCAGGGTTTTCTACTAACTTACTTCATTCCTCGCTGCAGCTGTCTCTCTTTCTGCCTGTTCTATCCCTAATTATCTTACTTTGGTTCCTCTTAACTACAGCTGACTCTCGTTTCCACTTTCCTATCCCTTATTGTATGCATTTGTCTTGTTATTTTATTATCTGCTCTCCTCATTGTTTCATTACGTGCACCTGTCTGTCATTTGCCCTTCCTGGTTCCTCACACCTGATCCTCATTGTTTCTTGTCTCCCTCAGTGTATTTATACTCTGTGCTTTCAGTCCTTTGTCGTGAGTTCCTCACCGTTTTGTTTATTCTAGCTTTTTCAAAGTGTCTTCCGAGTTGTCCGTTAGTGTCATTCTGTATCTGTTCCTGAGTTTTTGTTATCCCTCGTCCTATTCCCTGTTGGTTTTTTGTTGCTGTCTTCTTTTAGTTTTCTCTTGTTTTCCTGTTACGCCTCCCTGGTTTTGACTCCTGCCTGTGTTCTCGCGACCCTGATTTTGGTACCTATTTTTGTACCTCTGCTGTGCCTTCCCGGTTCCGACCTCTGCCTGTTCTGTGACAACTCTTTGGACTCTGTTTTTGTACCATTGCCCTGTCTCTCCGGTGTTCAACCCTGCCAGTTTCATTATGGATTGCTGCCCTGTCCCTCATTAAACTTCAGTTTTTGTACTCCCTGCCTGCTACTGGGTCCCTGTTTCCACCTTACCTAACACCCCATTGGATAACAACATCGCATACCTACTCTCCAAAGCTTATCAACCAATAAAAACGCTTCAAACTAATGTTGACACATCACAGAATCACAGACATAACCGCTATATGGCTTTGTGTATTCCATGAAGCTACTGTGGCCTACTGGTTACAGTTGCTGCCTCTCACACAGAGGATTGGGGGTTCGAGCCCAAGAGGGCACAAGTTTATTTTCGACAAAAACAATGTGCAACTGTTAAATACTTTTAATTTATTACACTGTTATTATTTTCACATGAACAAACATATTTTTATTGCAAAGGCAAAAGACGTTTACAATATTAACACTTCAATGTTTCACTTGTACTATAGCGAAATGGTGAAAGTCAGACGGGCACTGACAAATGGCCTATAGCCTATATCACGTGAAACAATTCAGTCACTGGACACCACGGCAGAATGCAGGCTAGCTACGTTATGGGAACAGGTATCCCATGGCCATTTGTCAAGAAAAGAAAAAAGTTTTAACGCAGAATATCATCTGGTTAACATCGCGTTGTTGCATTAATGTAAAAAAATAATTCTAGAAATAACTTTGCCATTGGCATTGTTAAACTCACACAAATGCCGACAAAAAAATGTGCCTGTGTGGAGCCTGCTGTGCTCTTGCGGTCATGTCTGACTCACTGTGGAAACCGAACCTTCAACGCTGATCTCGGCTAACATTTTTTTATTATGTCTTCATTAATTTCTTCTCTTCAGCTCTGTTCAGTTTATCCTTTTCACACATAACACAATGTCACCATAAGATGAACTACTAGGACAATTAAGAATTGATGATAGCCTACTATAAGGTGCAATACCTGAAGAGATCAGATTTATAAACCTCTAATTCCCCAAACATATCTGTGTCATGGTTAGTCACTTTACAATTTACAATAGCCTCCAAACATGGCTCTAGTCTATGCTACCATGCAGACAATGTAGCCTACTGCAAGAACTTTTAATTATAATAATAATAAGAATAATCTTCACAAATGTCATGGCAAAAGAAAAACTGTTCGCGTATTTTCATATTTTACTTATGCAAACTATTTAGGCTGTACTAACAATTTAGGCTGTATGTCTTTCTTTCAGCTGGAATGTGTTTGCGTCTAGCCTATTGTGCATGCATGTCTCCATATAGACTTGGTTAATTCATTGACATGCTTCTTCATGATCCATAGCTCAGGTGGTGCTGTTCATTGTATTTCATTAGACATTAAATGCAGCTCATCTACAAATTATTTTAATGTAATTGTGGGCTATCGGTAATAGGAGAAATGTTCTCTCTGTCAATAAGTCCTTAATTCCAACTAGCTCACACTAAATACACTAGATCTATTCCAAAGCAATGCTATCCAAACTTTCCTGAATTATTTAATGCAACTTGGCCCTGTGTTTCTTTATCTTACATCTCAAGAGAATGTGGTCAATGAAACTATGTTCCACATCAAACTGCAAAATGAGAAAAAAATATTATATTGGAAATACTCTGATTCAGATTTCAGATTCAGATACTCTTGCTAGCCAGCTGCTTGTTCTGTTCGTCAACATCTTTCTTCTCTTTTCGATGTTGCTCCACATGGTGGCTTACGTGCTCTGAAAATATAGGCCACTCCATTTTCATTAGTCCCTTTCAGCCATTTCTGCACTGCTTGTGGCAGGTTCTTTTTGACCATCAATTTGAACAAGTTTTGTGTGGTAGCATTTGCATTCCAGGGACTCCCAGTCTCCTCTTTCCATCTGCGCTGGAATGTGTGCAGGAACTTCTGTACACTTTCTCCTTCCTTTAACTCTTCTCCTTCCAGTTTTGATAGATCCAATTTGTCAGGGTACATTTATCTGAGTTCTGCCCACACCTTATTCCTGTATCCACCAAAGCCAACAAGGTCCGATGAATGTCCCTTTGCCACTGGGTTTAGTCCCACCGCCCGAAAAACCTTGTCAGCTACATGCTTTCCGACAACTTGCATTAGTAGGGCTTTAATGTTTCCCAGAGCCATCTGGATTCCCCCGGTGCTTTCTTCCAGAGCGGCAATCTGTTTTCCAGCTCCTTCTCTGAGATCTGGCAATTGTCCCGCTAACCCCACCTATAAATGACCATGGCACATATTGTATTTGACCTCCTTTTTCAATTAAGGGACGTTGGAGTACCATTACTTTCTGGCCCAGTTCTCCACCTTCTTCGTCTGACACTACCGACTGCCCTTCTTCTTTTTCTGATGCCAGCTCCTGTACTTCTGATGTTCTTTATGTCTTGCTCGTGCTGTCTCTTCATTCTCAATCCACAGTTCCCCATGCACAATCTGTTTCGTGCTTTCTTTTGGGGCTTCTTCCTCTTCTTCACTTTCACCCCTCTCACTTGAGGTGTCGGAGTAGTTCGGATCTGACTGAGGGAGTCTCCAGCTCTTGTTCCCCACTTGTCTTTGGGGTGGAGGTGTACCGCACCCTAGGTCTGCCTGTGCGTGCTTTCTGTTCCTGTTCTTTCTTTTCCCTAGCTTCCACCTCAGCATACTTCTGTTGGTCTCCTGTTGATTTTAACCACTTGCTCATATGTGTTGCCGTGTTTTCCCATGGCCTGGAAAAACTTTCACTTAGTGAGGCTAAGGCCTCCCTCAACTCGATGTGTGTTGCAGCTCCTTCCTGTGCACTGTGCTGTAGCTGAACCATCTTTCAACTTTTCCGCCTGGGCCTCAGAGCCCCCTGTCTTCATTGTAATTTTGACTGTTCCTTGCAGCGGCTTAAACTCCACTTGTCCTTCCATCTCTATCATTCTTCCTGCGTCGGTAGTTACAGTCATGGAGAATTGACCTGCTCTAAATTGATTTTTCTTGCCTGGATAGGGTGGTGGACTTAACATACAATAATGTGCTGTTGTTTTGGGCTCTTTTTCCTTCTCTTGTTCTTGTTTCTTGCCTTTACTTTCTACTATGCCTCGTATTGCTTTAACTGTCTCTCTATATTGTTTCCCTTGTTGTTGAAACCATCCTATCACCTCCTTTTCCCTCGCTCTCTTGCCTTCCTGTTTGTCACTCATATCTCTGGGTTTGTGATGTTTTATGACAGCCTCCACCTCGTCACAGCAGGCGGAATCAAAGGTGCCTTCTTTCGGCCACTGCTGGCCGCCTGTAGTTTTTTTATTCCATTTTTCCAAATACTTCTGAATCCACTTTTTGCGATCTGGGTGTCGCTTTGCTATTATTTCCATGGGTGTTGTTACTCCCACTTCTGCGACGCTCTTACTCCTCCTCATTTTTTCTACTTTTGCCCCCATGTATCCTTGTCTGGCGCTGTTTCTCTGGTCCTGACCAGCACTATAATCCTCTCTACCATGACTCCCGATTTATATTTGGGGCATGAATTTGGTTCAAAGGTCAATTGTTCTGAGCCGTCAAATTCTTTAACCCTTTTAATGTCAGCCCACTTGCCCGTTTCCCACCTGACTGTTCCAGTAGTAGTCTGTCCCGCCCTGGAACAGCAAATCCCTCTGGTAGCCTTAAGAACGATGTGAGCGGTATCATCACTACATGGTCTGCGTCGCCACACAGTCGATCTAAGATTAAGCCTTTTAATGTCAGCCCACTTGCTGACATTAAGCGTTCCCACTGTCCACAGTCGTTTTAGTAACGGTATCCACCATATGCTTATAAAGTCTGCTTGAACCTGTTCCAAATTAACCCACTTGGTAAGTAGCCAGAGTTTTGTGCATCCTGATATTGTTCTTCCCCGTCAAAATCTATATAGGTACGTTCCAACCAGAAATGTGTTCTTATCCTTTGGTATTGTATATCGCCCATTAATTTTTCAACGCAAATATATAAGTAAATTGCATAAATGTTCTGAACGAGTTTATTAAAACAACTAGGGATTACACATATCTACGCGTTACCCCTGGACGAACACAATTCTATGTAAGTTCGCATCACGTATTTCCTCTCACTGTTCTTTGTCCATAGAAAACGTGCAATTCGGAGTTACTCTCTGTGTTTCAAGCACCTACCCCTCGCTATCAAAGCTCATGCACGTGAAATGTTTTTCGTGAATCGGGCGATCGACTTGTTCAGCTAACACATGAAATAGGATATCCACCACAATTCCCTTTCCATTTTTACTGTGTTATGTTATATTCCAATTATACAAGATTATAAGAATATATTAGCAAAAATAAAGAAATTCTATTCACACAGCATCACAGCAATCAGTTTCAGAACAGTTCTGACTAAGGTGGGTTTGATCGTATGCTTCTCGGATTTTATAGCATAAGTAAATAACTACGGCAACGCAAAAACCTCATATATCCTACTAAACAGGTCCGGAACACAGAAACAATTACACATTTCAGAACGCTAAATTACTTCAAAATGAATTGTATATTTATCTATGATTTTTTATCCACCATACCACAAATGCAACAATCCAGAATACTAATAACCTTTGTATGCCCTTGCGTGTGTATTGTTTAATTAAGGCTTCCTCTGAACCCTCCTCTACTTGCACTGGTTAGTTATTCAGGATAGAGCGGCCACCAATCTATTCAAGAAGAATGTCCATGACCATTTCACCACCTTTCTCTCTGTAAAACACAGAAACAGAATTTGTGTTCAATCGAGATCTGCTTCTTCCTCACTGTCTTAAAGATAATTATTCTCACTCAGTGGGTGTAGTGTCAAATGTCCCTCACTATGGAGCCTCTCTCTCTCTTCCCTCCACGTAGACCTGTCAATTGGTTCTAATCAGTCCAGGTGGCCTAGCACTGTGCTTGCAAATAGATACCAATGATCTATTAGTTCCTTGTGGTCAATTATGGAGTTAGAGGGAGTCCAAGGAATTCGTAAGATATATCGTTCCACTACAGTATCTGATTCAGAATATGTAAGGACGTGTTACCACATTATGGACTGGGTGCCACATTAATCCAATCACACAAGTGAGGTTGATTGGAGTTGCCTATTTTATAACATTTACCTAATTACTTGCACAAACAGACATACAGTTATTCTGCCTGGCTTTCATCATCCTCTTTATTTTATTTTCCGTCAGAAAGTGGCAGGTTGTTGCTATGTGAATTATTTTGATTCTGGACTAAAAACCCGTCTCGTTCGGCGTTGTCTCTTTCCTTTACCCACTCACCATGGCTAACGCTTATAATTCCTTCTAATCCACCAGGTCCTATTTCTTCTATCAGGTACCAATGCTGATTTCCACCTTCATACGCAATGAAGTGGATTTCAGTCACTCTTTAGCGACCACTTCGATTTACCATCTCGTAGGCCTCTCTTGCAAACCTCAGTCTGGTCTGTAACCTTTTAGGCCCCCAGATGAGCAGGAACACATTCGAAACCGGCGAGCCAGAAACCAAACAGATGAGCACACGCAGCGTTCACACGTCAGGTGAACGAACGTTAGGCGTATCAGACAAACGGCCGAGTTAAACGACACCCACCGGGGCCACCGGAGGGAGAACGGATGAATGAATGCCAAACGGTGGCACGCAGACAAGCGAATGTCCCACCCCGTAGACCCACAGTGAGGAGCGCTGTCGAATACAAAAACCACCAAATGAATGAACGCCAGTGAATCAGACAAACAGCCAAATTAAACGACACCCAACGGGGCCTCCTCAAGAGGGCAAGCTGAACAGCAGGTCATGTTAAAACACGCAGTCAAGCTCATTCCTGGTGTCTGAACAGCTATCAACATGGTCACAACCTATGCGGCACTAAACAACCAGATGGCGGGCTACTGGGCAAGCTTACAGATCACCTCAATGATCGTCCTGCACAGCAGCACACATCACCAGGACGTAAAATGATGGCCAGCAGCCAATCCCGCCACTTAATGGTCCGGACTGTTGAACAAACTGACTGATCAATTCAATGATCACGCTGTACAGCAGCACGCACCAGAATGTGAAAGGACAGCAAGCCACCAAGTCCACCCCTAGGCGGCCCGGACCCCTGAACAGACTGACAGATTTTGCCAGATATCAAGCTATACAGCAGCACGAGACCACTGTAGCGTAGAATGACAGCAATGTAGTACCCTGTACTACATTCTGAATGAACGAGCACCTGGTGAATGGACAAACACCGGATGAACGGAAGCTTCGGGGGCAGCAAGTACACAATGAATGGCTCGGACGCCTACCCCAGACGGCAGCCGCCCACGCCCTAGGGTGCTGTTAGTTCGCTGTAACTTTCACTGTCTGCTCTGCATCCACACGAGATAAAACAATCCTCCAGCAAATGCAGCACAGACAGCGAGCCAACACCCTATCAGTATCCTAAGCATACACTCCGACATTTCATCTCACAGTCACTTATTCAATCTTTCCGCTCTTACACATATAGCAGTAACATCAAGCACATCACATCAGACTCTTTTTCTCTTACCATTACTTTTTACCATAATTTTTAGGTTCTTTGGAGGAGAGGCTTTATATTTGCCTTGGCTCTGGCTGATACACACTGCTCTCAGATTCAACAAATGCGTGCAGATTTTTCTGCTTACCTTATCTTTTTTGTGGCCACTGTTGAACCGAGAGGCAGTGGTTCTGTCCAGGCGTTTAGCTTCCCAGAGCCTCTCCTGGCTGGCTCGCCAATTCAATGTGTGGAAAAAACCCGCCCAGGTCAGGGCCAGATGGTCTGGGAGACCTTCTCACACTGTTCAGTATTTCTTCAAAGAATAAACTCGATTATTCAGGGTCTGATGCAATTGGGTTTATTGTATATCATTCAGATGATAACATACAAGAACCCGGCTAGTCTGTGCAGATCAATACATACACAACAAGCTCAATCCTTCAAGCTTCCCAAGCACTCTGCCTGAGTCTTAAAGCCTGCTCCATTTTATACTATTCCCCAACTCCACCCTTTTTGGGGCTTAAGACTCAGTTCCTCCCATAGGGGCTGGTTGCTTTTCTTGGTTCCTCCCCATTATCTCACATTTGTCACCATTATTTCCAAGTTCCTCTTTTTTGTCTTTTTAAAATAAGATGATTACCTCTTCTGCCTCTACTGCATTAAACTTGCATTACACATGAAATAAGTGGTTCACTCATTCTTCCTCTACTGCTCTGAACTTGTATTACACTCAAACCTGTGCTAAAAATGTAATTTGCTCATATTATAATTCAGTTTATACACAGGGTCATAGCAATCTGCTGTCGTGTTACATTTTAGTTATACCATATCACATATGGCTGAGCCCTTTTCCTGACATATTGTGATTTGATTATATAGACTTATGTATACCTTAGCCTATTGCTAACAGTGATTATGATATAATTATACAGATTATGGCTTTGGCCTGGTTTTGACTACGATAATTTCATTAGTGATAACACAGTGATCTTATCGCTTGCTACAGATTCTGACTACAAACTTTTCCTGAACAGAACTTTCTTCCACAGTTACACTACCAGAAACAAAAACTGCTGGAATTATGCTGTGCTCATTATGAACTCGGCACCTCATAGCCCAGACATGGAAGCTCGGAGTTACGCATCCGGCAAGCCAGTGTTGAATAGCCTAACGTTACATGTATTTCTATAGAATACTAGTAGGCCAATTTTAAAACTGTATTTCCATATTTTACTTATGCAAACTAGGCTGTACTAACTATTTTGGCTGTGTCTTTCTTTCAGCTAGAATGTGTTTGCGTCGGGCCTATTGTGCATGTCTCCATGTAGATTTGGTTCATTCATTTACAAGTTTCTTCATGATCCATAGCTCAGGTGGTGCTGTTCATTGTATTTTATGAGACATTAAATACATAGCTCATCTACAAACTCTTTTAATGTAATTGTGGGCTATTGGTAAAAGGAGAAATGTCCCCATTCTCGTCAGTAGAGGGCGTTATACACTGCTCAGGGAAATTAAGGGAACACTTAATCAACACAGGATAACACCAAGTCAATTCAACTTCTGGGATATCGATCTGTCCAGTTAGGAAGTGTAAACAATTGTGAATCAATTTCACCTGCTTTGGTGCAAATGAAAGTGACAACAGATGGACAGGAGAGGCAACAGCAAGACAACCCCCAAAAAGTAAATGGTTTTGCAGTTCGTGGTCACAGTCCATTTCTTTCTCCTTATCCTTCCTGACTGATTTTTCTAGTTTTGCATTTTGCTAGTGCCCTTGTCACTACTGGTAGCATGAGGCGGTACCTGCAGCCCATTCAGGTTGCACAGGTGGTCCAGCTCCTCCAGGATGGTACATCCATACGTGCCGTCGAAAGGAGGTTTGCTGTGTCTCCCAGCACAGTCTCAAGAGCGTGGAGGAGATGCTGGGAGACAGGCCATTACACGAAGAGAGCTGGACAGGGCCGTTGAAGGGCAACAACCCAGCGGCAGGACCGGTATCTGCTCCTTTGTGCGAGGAGGAACAGGAGGTGCACTGCCAGAGCCCTACAAAATGACCTCCAGCTGGCTACTCGTGTGCATGTTTCTGACTAAACTCTCAGAAACAGACTCCATGAGGGTGGTATGTGGGCCCGACGTCCTGTAGTGGGACCTGTGCTCACAGCCCAGTACCGTGCAGCTCGATTGGCATTTTCCAGAGAACTCCAGAATTGGCAGGTTCGCTGTTGGCACCCCGTTTTCTTCACAGATGAGAGCAGATTCACATTGAGCACATGTGACAGACGGGAAAGAGTCTGGAGACGCCGTGTCGAATGTTATGTTGCCTGCAACATCATCCAGCATGACCGGTTTGGTTCAATTGACTTGGTGTTATACTGTGATGATTAAGTGTTCCCTTAATTTTTTTGAGCAGTGTAGTTATGTGTATATATTAGCGAATGTCTGCATGCATTTATTTGGAATGCATGTATTCTAGGGGTGGGACAATGCACCGATGCATCGATCCGAATGTGTAAATACAACTGCATCGATCTGTAAGATTCGAATCGATAAGCATCGATTAATATCGCATTTTAAATGAATGTGCACATGTATTCATTTATTCAAAAATTATTTAAAATATATATTTCTGAGACACGACTACTTTTAAAACTGTTTTGACCAGCTTCAATCCATGTTTCTGCTCCAACCCCCACGTAAGCGTGAGTTGAAAGTAGGGACAGGCGGGAATCAAGCGACAATGAGACGGACAGATCTGAGCGAAATGGCTAGCTGCGTGCTCGCTGAGTGCGACAAAAGAGACAGAAACTTATAGAATTTGCGATGTTCCGAACAGAAAATCAGTGGTATGGAAGCATTTCGGGTTTAGAAAGAAGGAGGGTGTACTTGACAAAACCGCTGCAATATGCAAGATCTGCCAAGTAGAAATCAGATACACAGGCAACACCACAAACATGATAAACCATTTGAGCCGACGATACACAATTGACGTGAAGAACAGCAAGCCAGTGTTAATTTTGTCAACCCGAAAAAAATATAAACATTTTAGTCAATGGATTTTTTTTCATGACTACGACAAAATTTTACATAAGGAAATTGATTTGAGAAAATAAAAACTGTGACTAAATCCCTTCCTAATATTGTTGACAAAAAAGATATGACGACAACGGATAATTAGAATATACAAACTAAATATGTGACTAAATAATTGTTTTTTTTATCATTGTTGACTATAAAGAACAAGATTAAAATATATATTTAAAAATAAAAACGTGACTAAATCTGTTTATGTTACCGTTTAAGTAAAAATTGACAAAAATGTATATTTATAAATAAAAGCAATAACGAAATCTAATATTTATTAGACCTCAAAAGAGAAAGGTGACGCCAATTACGAGAATGCATTTTCGTCATTGATTGGATGCCGTCTTCATTTAAACTCCTTTTTCTGCCTACTTGGGCAACATCCTGTTTTTCACGCGAACTGCAAAAAAGAAAAGCAACTAAAGTGAGGGGTGACAGATAATACTAGCATAGGTCTACACTAGAATCTCAAAAGTTGAAAGGAAGAAAAGGATGGATATATGGACTCACTTCATATACGATGAGAGCGAATGGAAAATATTCGGTCATAAACTAGGTGGGAAAAACATCACGAATCTGAAGAGGCACCTAAAGTTACATCACGCAGATATTTATGCCAATTTCATTTTTCAAAAAGCTTGCAAACTACAAATAAAAAAATAAAAAACTGTCATAATGTCAGAAGAGATCTATTTCTATTATGGGGGCTATAACTATTTCTCTTTGGGCGCGACGTTGTCGGAATATCTGCCGGCCATGCGATATAATGTTTTATGTTTATATAGTGACGCCAGCTTTAAACTGTAGCGTTGCGCAAATTATTTGATTCACATCTGAATAAGGAATATAGGGGTCTATAATACCAACGTTTAGTTTAGTTAGATATAATCTGATATGCCACGGTAAAGTTCCCTGATGTTAAGTTGAGTCTGCATTTGTGAGCTAAACAGGAGTTCAGATCCATTACTCAGAGATGGAGCATGGCCGTGTCTAGGGGGGGCAATGTCCCCCAAATACTCCGCCTGCCCCCCCAAAGCCAAATCCAGAAAAAATAAAATCCGACAATATGAAGTCGGCGCTACAGTAGGCTATTAGAGCTACAGACGATTCGGCCAATCGTAAAAATGCCACATCGAAATAATATATTTTTCTAATATCTGATTGGTTGGTTTGGCTATATAAAACTCGGAGATGCAGCGAGAGAGAGATCCGTTTTTTGACCAATCTATGCTCTCTTCTTGATAACTACGCATTGCTTAGGACAGGGGTTCCCAAACTTTTCCATGCCAAGGACCCCCAAATAGTCGTAGCCTCTGGCTGGGGCCCCCCTATTGTGAAATGGCTTTTTTTTTTAAACTTTTAAATTACACTGGCAAATATAAAAAAATCTAACATACAGCTTCTTAATACACAACACAATACTTTTGACCCTATTTTGATTCCATAATCGGGCCGTTAGCAGCTCAACGTAACGCTTTGACTGGGGTTAGTTATTGGCTGCGATTGAAAGAAGGGCATGGCAAAGACCTAATTTCGATATGAAAGGATTTATAACAATTTATATCTTATTTTAAACCGGCACAGTAATCTTATGAATTGAAATTAATTTGTAAAATAAATAAAAAAATTATTATTATTATTTTTTTTTTTTTGCATTTTCCATTTTCCTCTCCCTTCCAATTGGCCCCCCTGGCGCCCCCTGGCGGCCCCCCGTTGGGCCGCGGCCCCCACTTTGAAAACCCCTGGCTTAGGATATAATATTCGCTAGCCTAATTTACTCAGTGAGTTGAGGATAGTGGCGAAAGTCTCCGTCTGGGAGATTCGATTTGAAATATATTTATTACATGTTGCATCTAACCTAGTTGTTATAGCTGCGATTCTGCGAAACATCTGCAGCATTGCACACGTGTGTGTGCGCGCCCGTGTGTGTGTGTGTCTTAGCCTACTGCGTGTTGGCTAGTCAGCCCTGCTTTCCTCGAACCTTGGAATACTTCACATATATAAAAATACTTCACATATATTAAAATACACTATCATATCTGTCTCTCTCTCTCACGTTTTCTATCACACGAAACGGTGAAACGGCAGCCGTCAACAGAGGCAAGCCCCCTGGCGTCTCAGGCATAACATATATATTACAAAATGATATAATACAGTATATATATATAAATTAAACGATGAGCGCAGTAGGCTACCTTAGTTTCACATGTAAATCGAAAATAGCACAAAGAGACTACGATTCTATTATAATTTTATTTAATTGGGCATTGATAAAGTTGTCTCCATAATGGAGGGAGGGGGGTATGGCTAAAATAGAAATGAAAATGATGAGCCAGTTACAGTAACGTAGTTTCACATTTAAATAGAAAATAGCACAAAGAGACTGAAATGATGAAGGAATATAGCTCATCTTTAATATACTTGTTTCCATATAAGATTAGATAATGATTTGGTATTATTGGGCATAAATAAAGTTGTCCTCCTATAAGATGAGGGGGGTGGAGGTGGGTTTAAAATGTAATAAAATATCTTATCCGCTAAAATATCTTATCCGCTAATACGCTACTGATTAGCCTATACTTTAGCTTTATATGAAAGCATCTCAAATCTCATCTAGGGCTTTGAAAAAAATATTTAAATCTTCAAAATGTTCATAAATGAAACATTATATTTTAGAAAATGCCCTGTGTGAGGTAGTGTAGAAATGCAGGAAATTAGTTTTAAAAGGCTCAAAATTTTCTGGGGGAGGACCCCCACACCCCCTGCTATTTCGCCCCCTCCTTGTGCCCCACATCTCTTCATGCCCCCCCAAGTTCTCTAAGTCCTGTATTAGGCGTATTTATTTATTGTTTTGCATTTAAGTATTTTGTACGTCATTGTTTATTGTTGAGTCTACATCACTAGCATGTTCAATAGGCCTACATTTGAAATGAGTTTGCATTTGAACTTTATTTTTGCACAGTATCCCAACTGCTGTTTCACTCAAGGCATTATAAATTAATTTCGAGATATGACAGTGAGTTGATTGGTATGGAAAACCAAATGTGACAAAATTAAAACACTGAAATAAACAAATAAGCATTAAATACATATCTATTCCTTATTTTACGTCTCATGAAAGGGGCAGAGTCAGCTATGATCATTAGTTGCCCAGTCCATAGATATAAAAACCTAGATACCGCTCAGATTTCTGCGCGGGCATAGGCCTATAGCCAGTCATTTTGGTAGTGTATTGATAGGTGCAGACTTCCCCTGACTTAGCTTAATTCTCAAGTAATTTTCACAAAATTGGACTTGTTATACAGATGAGAAATGTCTGCATAACACAGGTTACCTTATTTTCAAATTTCCCAGAACAGCAAGCCTATTTGTAAAACGCCCTTCTAACTATTATAGCATACAGGAGTTTCGTTTTAAATTACAGTTTTTTATTATTGCTAAAACACAATTTCTGAAACTAGAGCCCTCTTTGTCGAAACTCTACACACAAAAACCAAAAACTCATACACAAAATACAAAATATCTTACATCTCTTGCAAAAGCAAACACTTAATTCAAAACTATATAAACACTGCCAAAAATGGTATTTTTGCATCACACACTATTATCTAGAGTCTTTGGCATTTTCATTTGTAGCATGCTGTAAATATAGACTATGGACACAAATGCAATGGGGAAACAAACAAATTTGTTTATTCTCAATAACAGTATCAGACACAATTATTTTAACTGAAGATTACATGATCATTGAACTGTAAACAGTAATACAGTATATTGAAATTATAGTCCATCCTGTCTTCGATGTGCATCTGGCCACAGCGCCTCATCAACATCGCAAGTGATGTCCTCTCTTGCCAAACATCGGGGGAAGTACCGTCTTGAGTGGCGTATCCGGCCTTGGCACGCCTCCACATCAATGTCGCCACAGACCTCTTCCATCGCCTGGAGGAGAGTTGCGCGTTGGGAGGGTCACCACAGGCCTCTACCATTGCCTGGAGGAGAGTTGCGCGTTGGGAGGGTCACCACAGGCCTCTTCCATCGCCTGGAGGAGAGTTGTGCGTTGGGAGGGTCACCTCAGGCCTCTACCATTGTCTGGAGGAGAGTTGCGCGTTGGGAGGGTCACCACAGGCCTCTTCCATCGCCTGGAGGAGAGTTGCGCGTTGGTAGGGTCGGCGGTCATACACCTTCCAACGCCACGCCGAAAATAATTCTTCAGTAGGGTTCAGGAAAGTAAGGGTGAGTAAGGTGGAAGGGGCAGAACTTGAAATAGTGGGTGATTGTCAAACCAATTATGGACTACAGCAGACCGGTGGAAACTTACGTTGTCCCATATGACAACATATCTGGAGTACCCTGGCACATTCCTCTGGTCATTGGGAATGAGGATGTCATGCAGGGAGTCAAGGAATGCGATAATATGGGCTGTGTTATATGGCCAAGAGTGGCATGGTGGTGAAAGACACCATTCTGACCAATTGCAGCACACATTGTGATGTTTACACCATGCTGCCCAGGAACATGGACAATGGCACGCTGCCCGATGATGTTTCTTCCCCGGCGTCTGGTTTTGGCTAGATTGAAGCCAACCTCATCTATATATATAAAAATGCTGGTGTTCAGCAGCATCTAGCTCCACGACTCTCTGAAACAGTCTGGAAAAAGAAAGGATACAGATATCAGTAGGGTTGCAAAGGGGTGGAAAATGTCTGATAAATTTCCGAAAACTTTCCAAAAATTTAGCATGGGAAGTTAAGCTTGGGAATTTTGAAAATTTTGACCAATTCCTTTTGATAATTCCTAGCATCCTGCACAGTACTTTCTTCCATCACATGTGCAGTGCATTCTTCTGTGCAGAAATAATTCCCAGCATCCTGCACTCTACAGCAAGGCTATTGAGGCCACACTACTGCCTTTGAGCCCATGGACTACATCCATTCTTAATCTTTTTTTTTTTGGGGGGGGTTAAAAAATGCTATTCTTTTATTCAACATTCATGTTTTTTGTTCAATGAAATAATCCATTAAAGTTCTACTCACAAATGTTTGCATGAATGTCTGCTTATGACAAAACAAAATGTTTTTTTTCAGTTTATTCCCACTTATTCCCGTTAATTCCCATATATTCCCATTAATTCCCATTGAAAGTTTCCACCTTTGAATATTCCCGGAATTTTGCAACTCTAGATATCAGTCCATATAGTGTAGCACAGTAATACAGTAAACTGGAATAAAGTACCAATATTGTAATAGGCTAATATATAAAATGTAACTTACTTGTACATATTCATAGCGCAGTTGTTTCACTCCTCCTCGTCCTCCTCCTCTTCCTTGTCTTCCTTCTCTTTCTTCTCTTCCTAGTCCTCATCCTCTTCTTACACAAACACCTCTTCCTCTAGCTCGCTCTCCAAAATTGGCCTCCATTGTTGTGCACACCAAAGAGAAAATCTGAATCCTATTTATAGTGTTCAAGCTCTGATTTCTAAGTGATCTCTTTGGTTACTGGTGTTTTCACATGTGCATTCTGTGTGCAGGTGATTGATAATTGAGTGTGGTATTTCAATGGCAGTGTTTAGCAAACAACACACACAGGCTTTTAGATTTGAATGATGTGTCTAATGTAGATAACCGTGTGTAGTTATTTGCAAAAATTGTGTTTTAGAATTTCAAACTTAGTGTAAAGCAGACAATGTGCTTATGGTTTAGCATACCTGGTCAATAGATAGGCTACATGAGTTAGTGGTTTCAATAATTGTGCCAGAAGTACCAGTTTTTGTGTCTTAGCAATTGCAAAAAACTGTAATATCTAATTTCAGGAAAATAGGACCTACTATAATTGGGACGCCAAATACAACCACTAGGGGGCCACCGTGGATAGGGTAAGCGTAATTGACGCAAAAAGGATTAAATGAACGCAAACCCATAGTTGTTCGTATTCCATTTCCAGGACATCGGATTCTGTAGAAATATAGCCCAGCTATAATTACAAAATGAGCTGGAACTCTTATAGCAAAACTTAATATAGCCTAGGGTTCAAATCCCAGCTCAGGCATTATGATTCCTCTAAAATCAGCTGATTGTTGTAGCCAATGTTATCTCACTGTGAATTGTATACATGTATTTCCATGAGGGTGTCACATAAGCCTATTCTTCTTACTTTCAATGGATGGTGTGGGGAGAAATGTGAAATGTGAAAGGAGGCGGAGATTCGCTGCACAGAACATATCATATAAAGATAATCTATTAAACCAAAATAACTTGGGAAGAAAACACATTTTTAATTACTTGGCTGGCTAGACAGTGGGTTAGGGACGCATGTGTAATGTGACAAAATAAAATAAATAAATAAATAAGCAATGATAATGAAATAAGCGATTAAATAAATATCTATTGATTGTTTTACATCTCTTATTTATGTCCACTGGTATTTCTTTAAAGGCGTATTTCAAATCATATTTATTTCAATACATATTTATTTCAAAACGACTCGGCCTGTCAGTCAACAAGGGGCAGAGTCTGCTATGATCATTAGTTGCACAGCAATAGATATTAAAACCTAGATACCGCTCAGATTTCTGCGCGGCCGCCATAGGCTATAGGCGGTCAAGATCAGCGTGTTCTGCTAGTGTAGGCTATTGACAGATGCATGCTTCCTCTGATAAAATATACTATAACTAGCTTAATTCTCAACTAATTTAAGTAAAATTTTACTTGTTATAAACGTGAGAAATGTCTGCATAACACAAGTTACGTTATTTCCAAATTTTCCATTAACTATTACATCCTACAGGAGTTATGTCAAAATGTTTTTTTGTTTTTATAGTAGTAAATTAATTTAGAGAAATATGAATAGGCTACTACTATTGGGATGTCAATAACTACCACTAGGGGGCAACAGTGGATAGTGTAAGCGTAATTGTAAAGGCCCAATAATGAACCCAAACCCATCGTTTTCTTATCCCAGGACATGGCATTCTGCAGAAATATAGCCCAGCTATAATTAAAAAATGTGTGAGCACTAGGTGTTCATTGATTTATGTTTTATGTTTTTTTAACATTATTATTATTATTATGATTATTATTATTTTGATATATGGCACTTTTGGTGGATTCAATAAATCAATACAAATATTACAAAGAAATCTTGTTAAATGTCTTAGCTTATTAC
Source organism: Ilyophis sp. 1 JC-2022 (assembly GCA_022702515.1). Lineage (NCBI taxonomy): Eukaryota > Metazoa > Chordata > Actinopteri > Anguilliformes > Synaphobranchidae > Ilyophis > Ilyophis sp. 1 JC-2022. The sequence goes on along the minus strand of CM040406.1, from coordinate 130,448,169 downwards.
TTATTAATAATTAAACAGGTGCTGCATCAGCCAGCCACTCAGCATTACAACTTAAAGGGGGCTATCACTAAATCTATAACATCAAAAATATAGTGGTGGACAGTTGAATAAATATTTCTGCATATGTATTACATTATCCCTCAAGCCAGAAACAAGAGAAAATAGTTAGACCTATCCCTTAGTCTGTAATGGTGTGAACTTTCAAAAAATTTGCTAAGACTTTGAACATTTACATCTAAATTTCATTAATTTACTAGTTTAATGTGTAAGCAATGTAATAAATAAAGTTAATTTGGGTTTAAATGCATGGACAAATATTATAGGAGAATATAATATATAATATAATGTCCAGTTTGTAATATAATATTTACCATTTGGTGGGCACATGGGGCAGGGCTAACTATTTGCTGTATGGAGAAAGTAGCAAACACTCGGATATTTATTTTAACTCTTTTTTAAATGAGTGGTGTGCATTAGAGGGTGGATACCCGACCCGAACCCGACGGGTCGGGCCGGGCTCTGACTAAACTTTTAAAATGATGTTCGGGCTCGGGTCGGGCTCGGTCACGGCGGCCGAATAACTAGCGAACATTTTACTTTTGAACTACTAATTAGGATGGGTTAGCCTACTTCACATGGTGCTTCAAGTTGTTTTTGGTGAAAATATAGTGTGAAATAAATTAAAATGATACCGAATATTGTGTGTGTCACTACACACACAGTGAAAACAGAGAGAAATTATCATGCCACGTTATCAGTACTGTCATTCACGCTAGGCTCATTCGTAACTTCAGGCAGAGAAAACACATTTTCTCCAGCTAAATCATTACCGAAAATAAAAGACACGGCTTTAATCGGCAACTGAGAACAAAAAGCTACTTTCACAAGTCCAGAAACAACCTCCAAATGCAATTAAACAATGTGCAAAGGAACGTTCACAATGGCCAGCAGAGGCGGGTAGAGTACCAAAAAACTGTATTCAAGTAAAAGTATGATTACCAACAGAAAAATAGTTCAACGTACACGTGTCTCTCCAATAGAGGTGCAGGTTGCAGCAAGAGTACGTCCAAAAAAAGAGAAGTGGCACACTGAGCTTTGTCCAATAATTGATGGTTCAGTGTAAACCGCGCACTCAACACAAGAACAACCTTATTATAAATATATTATTTTATTTTTTGACGGTCATTTAGGTGCCGTGTCCACTAAACAGGGAAGCTGTAACCATGGTAACAACAACTGCGTGACAGGGAAACACTATGTCAGCGCTTCAGTGCCTTACATTAACTGCGTCGGGCTCAGGTCGGGTTCGGACATAAAAAGCAGAATTCCTGTCGGGTTCGGGTCGGGCTCGGTTACTACTATCTCGGACTCGGTCGGGTTCGGACAGAAATATGCGGCCCGATCCGCACTCTAGTGTGCATCTTCACTGAAAAATAGTGTACCTGATCATACAACCTACCTTCAACCTTCTACCATTTTGTGTCCAATTTGAACAGCCTGCTTTTACATCTGACGAAAATTAGACTTGTGTTTTTGTCAACAAAAATGTTAAATATTTTTAGACTAAAATGTTCAGATTTAGTGTTGTCCAAAACTAAACTAAAATGCCCATAGTTTTTGTTGACTAAAATTAGAACAACATGTCCATATTTGTTGCTGACTAAAACTAGACTAAAATGTCCACAGAATTTATGTGGACTAGACTAAAACTAGACCCTCTGTCCATAGCTATTGATGACTAAAATGAGATAAAAATGTCCAGATAGTTTTTTGTCAACTAAAATGAACTAAAACTATGAAAGATAAAATGGACTAAATGTGATTAAAACTCATTTGCACTTTCGTCACATGACTAAAATAAAAAAGTCAGTTTAAAACACTGCCAAAATTAACACTGCAGCAAGCGCGTTAGCAAGCTGGTTAGCAAGCTAAACTCGGGAGTCATTGACACTTCCCCTGAGTTTCCTGGAGAAATGGCCAAACAGTTCTATTTTTTTGTATAATTGTTTTTATTAGTTTTTATACACATACCGTGTCCAGACAGTTTTAAAGTAAAGTGCTTTCTGATATTTAAATTTAAACCATTTTCTATTCAAAATCAAGTAGACGTTAGAGACAAAAAACAAAAATAGTAAGACTATTTCCAATGTCTTACGTTCAATTAATTATTACTACGTTATCTGTCCGATTCACAAAATGAATGTCGTGGAACCTAGATACACCATACCATGCAGAAAATATTTGAGTGAAAAATGTATACCTGCTCTGTATGAAGAGGTGAAGAAAACTGTTCGACTGTCCTTGCAAAACGTTACGAGAGTAGCTTTAACTACAGATGGATGGGCATCTTGCTCCACCAAAGTTCTAGATCGTACTAAGATTTAGGAAAGTACTATGCATGACACTAACCTATAGGCTATTTCATTTTTCTTGGCCCAGTTTAGTAATTGTTATACATTTTGCCATTTTCATTTTGTAAATAAAGGAAATGTATTAGGGTACCATGTCTGACACTGTTTGAAAAACAATAACCTAAATAGGGCAACTTTAGAAAATACACTGTTAGTCATGTTTATTGCTGCATTATTTGCTGCAGACAGCTGCAAAATGTATGGCATGCCTTAACAATAAACATAATGCTGTGAACTTGGCGTAAGGTTCTAATTGAATATTTAATTACTGCTGAATGTATCGGTATCAAATCACATTAGCATACCTATTACATTTTTTTTTTAAAGTATCTAAATTAATCGAACCGAATCTTATTGAATCGAATCGTGGTCAAACGTAAGATATTATGATGCATCGTACCTTTGCCTAAAGAATCGTCATCGAATCGTTATGGGATTGAATCGTCCCACCCCTCATGTATTCTGTATGCATGTCTCTCTCCATGTCATTATTTTCATGCATTATTCATCATTAGTTAGCTACCACAAATAAGTGAAATCTAACCAAAAATGTTTTCAATGTAAAAAAAGCCAAGTTACTCACACATAGCCTACAGAGCGCTGTCTATAAGTCCTTAATTCCAACTTGCAAAAACTAAGCCTGCCTTTAGAAGTATCGATATCAAAATGTGGCCAAGTTACAACTAACAATATTGCCTATCGTAGCTCACACTAAATAAACTAGCTCTATTCCAAAGCAATGCTATCCAAACTTTCCTAAATTATTTAATGTAACTTGGCCCTGTGTTTCTTCACTCAATAAGTAATGGAGCATGGAATTACCATTAAGAGGAAGTGGACACCCCCCCACCCCCCGCGTAAGCCAAATGTAAATCAACCCAGAGAAAACGTGGGCAAACTGTCACACAGACTACAGTGGAAAAATAACAAACGGGAACAAAAACTCCCAGCGTTAGGCAAAAAAAACTACCCAGAATAATGTGCGAAAAGCTCACAGACTCGAGCAGTTGAGCGAAAATAGGAAACCAGGAAATGCCTCCAGCTCAAAGTGAGTTTGCGACAGAGGAAGGAAGAGGTGGAAAAATTAAACTAAACATCAAATTCTACGTGCGGATGCCTGAGCCGAATAAACGTTTTTTAGGGAATACTAAAAATGAGGAGTGACTTGTAGATTTGTGGCAGAAACATGCGTGTATCTGTCTGTACAATGTCAACTCTGCAAGTAACTACAACATCACTGACAAAGTTGCAAGCTGTATGGGCTCCATCGTTGTTTTGGTTTCAAAATATCGAAAAAAAAGAACATTCTTGCAACTGCAGGTCAACCACGAGAAATCACGTTCATGCAAGATAACTGCATCCGTCTGCGTCTATTCTCTGTTGTTTAGATTTGTGCTCCTCAAAAACAGCCGTCATTATGTGTGTGCAACACAAAAGACTGGAAATCTGCATACGACAATTGTTAAATGTGTGCTACTAATTTTTTTCATTGTTGCTTATGATTGGAAAAGAATGAATGTAATGTGGCTCCAGCTTAAGGGACGGCCCCAGATGGTCCCTCAGTATTAATAATCCCTCAGTAGAACCTAATCAGTTCCGGGTCCAAAATATTCCTGGAGGAGACCCAGCAGCGCTCCTCCAGACAATAGCCTTCCCAGTACACAAGATATTGTAACCCACGGCCCACTCGCTAACTCCCGACAGACGGTGTATGCCGGCTGGCCCTCGATGAGGCGAGAGGGAGGTGGAGCATCCTCAGGGAGCTAACGGACTCACAAGTACTGGCTGAAGGTGAGAGACGTGAAATGTGGGCTGAACTCTCATGGACCGGGGAAGTTGAAGGCAAACAGTGATTAATCCTGCTGACTATCTTAAACGGTCCTATGAATCATGGGGCAAGCTTGTGGGACTCCGTGTAGATAGCCTGTCCGCGATCCTTTTTTGATTAGCCACCGCATGTAGCAGAGAGCCCCTAACCCTCCTCCAGGTGGCACAACACCGACGAACGAACGCTTTCACGGATGGTAGCCCTACGTTTCTTTTCCGTTCACCGAACAAGAGAGGCTGGTAGCCAACTTGGGCCTCAAATGGGGAGAGACCTGTGGACGCATTACACAGCGTATTGTGCGTATTCTGCCCACCCTAGATGTTTGCTCCAGGTGATAGGGTTCACAGACGTCAGGCAGCGTAAAGTGTTCTCCATGGACTGGTTTGTCCGCTCAGTCTGCCCATTAGTCTCTGGGTGGAACCCGGACGAGAGACTAACCGAAGCCCCGAACAAAAAACTCCCGGCAAAATTTGGAAATAAACTGTGGACTGCGGTTTGATACCACGTCCAGGGGAAGGCCATGAACCCTGAACGTGATTCATAATTAACCGCGTGGTCTCTGCAGTTCCCTAAGCTGAATAAAATGGGCCACTTTAGAGAACCGGTCTACCACTACCAGGATAGCAGTATGACCATCCGATGGGGGCAGACCGGTCACAAAATCCATGGCGATATGGCTGCAAGGGTGACTCGGGATGGGCAATGGGTGTAAAAGCCCAGATAGCGAGAGTTTTTATTGCGCGCACAGACCATGCAAGCCAAAACAAAGTCTTGCATATCTTTTTCTATCCCGGGCCACCAAAATCGCCTCAGCAAAAAATCTTTAGTGCGGTGGACGCCGGGATTGGACGCCAGTTCGCCAGTTCTTTCTCGAACCAGTTAAAGACCCGGGAAAGTGCGTCTGGTTTCACGTTTTTTGAGCCTGGTCGATAAGTTTAAATAAAATTTAACCTTGAGAAAAACAGCGACCAGCGAGTCTGTCTCGATTTGCAACGCTTGGCACCCTAAATGTAGTCAAGGTTCTTGTGGTCAGTCCATACCGTGAATGGATGTTCGGCCCCTTCAAGCCAATGACGCCACTCTTCAAGCGCCAATTTTACTGCGAGCAGCTCCCAGTCCCCTACATGTTAGTTTCTCTCGGCTGGGGTTAGTCTGTGAGAAAAGTAGGCGCACAGGTGTAATTTCTGATCTTGAGGTGAGCGCTGGGACAAGATAGCTCTTACTCCTAACTCACAAAAGGGAGCAAAGGTTTAGGAGTGATGGGCTCAGAGCAGAATCTTATTTTTAGATCCGTGAAAACGGCCTCCGCCTTAGGTGTCCACTGAAAACACGTAACCACAGTTTTCTTAGTCCGCCTGGTGATTGGAGCGGCAACCATGCTAAAATATAGAATAAAGCGGCGGTAAAAATGTGCAAACCCCAAAAAACGCTGCAGCTGTTTTACGGAAACGGCTAGGCTAATTCTTGATCGCCAAAATTTATAGGGCCAGTGGGGTGGAAGGGTAGTAGCATGTTGCTTGTTAAAAACCTCCGCAAGGTCCACGTAGTCAGCGGGTACGTTAGCTGGCAAAGGGAAGTCAAGTGCTCCCATAACTCTCGCATAATCTGAATCAGAGGAAAAAGGAGGCATGAAATTGTAACGGGGATTGGAATCAGATAACTGTTCCATGGGCAGCTCATCCACCGGGGGGTTCCAGTCTGCCAGAATCCCAGGCCAAACTCTCCTCCCTGTCTTCCAAGGACATGTGATCAGTTGGGAGCCTAGCTTCCTCGTCATCGCTGGCCGAACCCATTTCTGAACCGAACCCATAACCACCCGGAGCGGGCGATGGTACCAGCAAACAATGCGGCGTGCACTGGGGGCCCCAACGGAGGATGGTGTTTCCACTCTCGCCCCAGTTGACTTGAGGTTTGTGCCGAACCAACCAGCAGGGCCGTCTTAACCTTCCCTTAGGCCCTGGGGCTAAGAAGCTGTGTAGGCCCCCCCCCCCCACATCCCCATCGCTGCCAAATCACTTAGGCCAACACAACAACACTACAAATGTACTGTACAGCAATGGTTGGTTGGTGGATCAGGTCAAAACCAAAATGGATGAAAATTTGATTCTACATTTTTGCCAAATACAAATCACCAATAATAATAATAATAATAATAATAATACCAAATAGAAACACCAATAATATCAATGAGTCAACACGCGAGACGAACAACTCTCTCAACATGCTCATTTATTTAGCAATACCAAACATTGGATTTGTGGTCTCCATCTACTTAAGCATAATATCATAGCATATCATCCAAGTCGTGCAAATAGATAGCCTAGTCGTTACAAATCATAAATAAAAAATCTGCCTAAATGAATAGACATGTCTATTAATATGGGGGTAGGCTATAGTTTCTTGAACCCTGTTGCTCATTTAACAAAAAAAAACAAAAAAACAATATTCCTACACGTCATAATCACACACCATAGGCTTACTGTAGCCTACAATGTCATGCGTGTCTTACTTTTCAGAAGTGCTGTCGCCGACTCTTTTTTGCAGAAAAGTCTTTGATTATGTCCTTATAATCCAAGGCACGAAGAATGTCATACTCTATGGACATCAGTGTGAGGTTGCTGGCACGGTCCTGTTGCATGCTTGTGCGCAGTCGACTTTTCACCAGCGACAGTTTAGAGAAAGAACGCTCTCCACTTGCGTTGGTCACTGGCATAGTCAAGAATAGCCGGAGAGCGATATCCATGTTGGGAAACACTGTGTGGAGTTTTCTTCATCTCAACAGTTTCAGTAACTCCACTGCCGACATTTTGCCCATCTTCTCACTCTGAACAAACTCCCTGAACTCTACAGCTTCCTCCACAAAGTCCTCTTCCAAGTCACTGTGATATTTCTTCTGAAGGCTCGATGCTGCTAAGCGGAGGTTCTCAGGGGAAATCGAACCGAATGTGTTCAAAAACCCGAAGGTTTCACACACGTCGTTGTATGACTGGTATCTTCGGTCCAGCTCTGACACTAGCCGGTCAATCACGAAGGTAAACACAGATATACGGAAGCGACTGCGGCCTGACAGCTGGCACTCAGGCTCGGACGACTCGTCAGCCTGTCTCTTTCGTTTTCTCCTTCGTTGAGTGTCTGCTTTGTACACTTCAGACACGGTGGGGGACATATTCTTTGCGGCTGTTTCGAAGCTGTAAAACTGACCCCGTAGGCCTGCTACATAATCACGCAATGATCGAACCAGATCCACAGCATTGCACAGGTCCAGTTCCACTGCCTGTAGTGCAGCACTCACTCGGTGGAAACGTTGAAGAATGGCATTCCACATGTTGCACATAAATGCTATTTCCAGTTTATCCATTTTTTTGTGGAGTACCCTGGCCTCCTCTCGTGTGGTCGGACTCTGGTGCTCATCCTCAGCTATGTTTAGCAATGACTGCTGGATTCCGGCGTAATTCTGACACAGGGCTTTGGTGGCGACAGCGTGTGCTGACCATCTGGTATCAGAAAGCGTTTTTAAAGTTTCTATTCGCTTGTTATCATTAGGCTCCAACCCTGCCTTGATCATCTGCCAGCGTGACGTGCTCTTTGAGGAAAAGTTAAACAGAGTTTGCACAAAACTGAAAAACTGTTCTGTCTCTTCACAGCAATTAACACTATTAACCCCCACCAAGTTTAACGTATGCGCTGCGCAGGGTACCCACTCTGCCAGTGGGTTGATCTCTTTGATGCGGGCCTGCACGCCTTTGTAGGCGCCCGACATGTTGCTGGCATTGTCCTAACATTGTCCTCTACAGTTATTAATGTCAATGTCCATCTCTCCTAAAACACTAATAACTGAATTGAACAACGCTTCTCCGGTGTGGCTTGTAATGGGCAGGAATTTAAGAAAACGCTCCTCAATACAACCGTCTGGTGATACGTATCGTAAGATGAACGTGAGCTGGTCAACATGGGTGGCATCTGGCGTGGAGTCCACACTGACAGAGAAGTATTTTGCTAGTTTCACTCTACTGATGACTTCATCAAGCACCTTCTGTCCCATCAGCTGTATGAATTCCTCACATATATTCGCAGAGAGATAGGAGGGGGTTCCTTTGCCGGCGTTTCCATACTTCTCTATATGGGCTTTTAAGAATGGATCGAACTGACTTATCAGCTCCAGGCTACCCAAATAGTTCCCATTGTTGGTCTCTCCAAACTTATCGTTATCACCCCTGAAAGCAAGTCCCCGCTCTGCCAAATACTTCACTACAGCAACGACCCTCTGTAGAACCTGCGTCCAATATTCGCACTCGTCATTGAACTGTTTTTTGAGTTCTGAGTCCACTGTCCCGCGCTCAGCTGTCTGCTTGATGTATGCCATCATGGCGTTCCTGTGCATGTCAGAGCTTTCGTGTTCTGATATACGGTCACTGGCATGCTTCCAGTCACAGTAGCCCACACTGCCAAATGGTGACTTCTCCTTGCTGTTGCCAAATATTTTACATGCAAAGCAAAACACACGGCCTTGAGACGGTGAATAACAAAGCCACTCTCTGGGCAGATACTCCCCGTTACCGAGCTTGCGCTTGAAATGTATTTTGGAGAAGAATCTTTTCTGGTGCTTGTACTGCCGTTCTGAGGCGGAGAAGTCAGCTTCTTTATTCTGGCACGATTCTGGTCCCGTTTTGGCCCAGTAAGCATGCACTTGTTCGCTCATGTTGCTGTTGCCCCAGTGACCTGGGTCAGTGCTATAGGGGTTATCTCGTCCTGCAGCGTCTTCTCCTGCTAGCTCTGCCCACATCTCTTCTCCTGTCTGCTCCTCTCCTGCTCGCTCTGCCTCTGCCCGCACCTGCATTTTAAATTTCATTTTTAGCCTATAGTTTATCTGTAAATTCTGCTCAGATTCAGTTTTTCAACTGTAACGTTAAAGCAAAAGTTGTAAAAGCTGTAAAGTCAAACTCAAACTCACCTCTCCTGTCTGCTCCTCTCCTGCTAACGTTAGCTCTGCCTCTGCCCGCACCTCTTCTCCTGTCTGCTCCTCTCCTGCTAACGTTAGCTCTGCCTCTGCCCGCACCTCTTCTCCTGTCTGCTCCTCTCCTGCTAACGTTAGCTCTGCCTCTGCCCGCACCTCTTCTCCTGTCTGCTCCTCTCCTGCTAACGTTAGCTCTGCCTCTGCCCGCACCTCTCCTCCTGCCCTGTTCTCTCCTCCTGCTGTCCACCCTGTCTCTGCTCCATAGCTAACGTTAGTTGGTGGGGGGGTTGATGATGATCGTTCATTTACAGGCTTGAAAAACCCTGTAAGCTTTGGAATGTTTTTCAACAATTCCTTTTCATGTCTCTCTTTTTCTCGTATAGCTTTCCTCTTCTGCGCACCACTCTCAAACTTTTTCTTCTCCGACATTTTGATCTAGCTTAACGTTAGCTAGCCTCTAACGTAACGTTAGCTCTTCAGTCACATGGCAAAACTGCATGCGGTTGCCAGGTAACCTGCCACGCAATAGTCTGCAGCTACAAACATGAATATCAAGTGATGGACATAAAATTTGACAAATTACAAAACAATATGATTTTTTTCAGCCCAGGGGCCTACGAAGATCAGGGGCCTATCCCAAAAAAATCCCTGATCTTCGTAGGCCCCTGGGCTGCAGCCCCGGTAAGCCCGTGCATTAAGACGGCTTTGCCAACCAGGAGTGCCCAAAAACCAGAGGATAGGCTGAAGAATCGATAAAAAAACCGATATGCTCCAAGTGAGCCGCAAAGGAGATGCGCATGTGCAGTCTGGCCATAGTCTCTTCGACTACCGCGGTCCCCAACGGGCGTCCGTTTAGGGCAGTGATAAAATGGGGTTGCGCTAAGGGGTGAATGGGTATGCCCTGTTCCCTAGCCCACTGAGCATCTACAAAACACTCCGCCTCCCATGAATCAATAAAAGCATAAAGGAATCTGAAGCTTAGGCTCCCTGTCAATGACCGGCGGGGAAGGAGGGTTTTGGGGCACGGGTGCTTGTGTTACAGTAGAACCAACTGCGACCACCAGGTGGCGAAGACCGTCTGTCAACTCATGCAGAAAATCCTCCTGGCGGTGCAGCTGGTCGAATAATTGACCATGCTGGGTCGACAAGGCCTGCTATTGAGTCTGGATGGTTTGTATGCCTCCCTCATGAGCGGCTAACGTGGCCTGTTGAGCGGCCAGCACATGATCTAACCCCGTTGGGGTCGCTGGTCCCTCCATAGTGACTTTCGTGTACTATCAGGGAGTTGGAGCGGAGGACCAGATGCGACCGATTAGAGAGATGCGACCGATCCACTGATTAGAAAAGGTAACTAAAATGCTGAAACCTATCACAGTGAAGCATTAGGCCATGTCCGAATCATCACTCTTCCACACTATTGAGTAGCCTTGGTGAGTAAATGGGAAGATTAAGTCATTGAGTAGGTGAAAATATTTCAAATTGCAGTATACTTGAAACACCCAGATGACACACTTACTTCCAGGGTTTCGCTGAGTACATTCAGGAGCACACTCTTTAAGAAGTACACAAACATTTAGGTTGCATAAATATGACGTGAAGCTTTGTTTTTTTTTAAATGAGGCGCAGCTTCGCTAACGTTTTCCTACAAATACAACAAAAACAACACATGACATGGCAGCGCAAGGGTGTGGAGCAGGGTTGCCAGATCTTGCAAGACTTTCCTACCAAATGGTGACTAAAAACTAGCCCAAAATTTATTTTGAACTGAAACCAACATATTTTAAATAGAAATAATAATATTTTTACCTTTTAAAATAAGTGCTTGCTTTGCGACATAATTTTTACCTGTGACTCCACTTTGAACGTAGCCCAATTTAGCTGTAAAACCACGGACATGGCAACACTGGTGGGACGTCTTGTAACCTGCTTATGACACTTCCACAGTAAGGTTGGAAAATAGTATGGCGGATATTTTTGGGGGACTGCTAAACAGTGCGCATTAAACAGCACACTTCTGCCTGTGACACACAAGCTTGAGAAGTGAGAGGGCCATTCTATTTCACAACATAATGAAGAATACAGTTGTTCATCATTTAAAAAAAATTTGTACAATATTCTGTTTAAAAAGTGTGTGTGTTTTCTTATTCACAATAGAATAGAATAACTTTTATTTTCCTGTTAGGGAACTTAGCAACAACAAAAAAGTCATAGACAGTGGGGCAGACCCACAACACACAAACAAACATATCAAATAAAGACATTCAATAGAATAATTGCATTAATCCAACTAATTAAGTGAACTAAGGTGGAATACAGCCAAACGTCATGATTAAAAATAGCCTCGGCTGTCCCAAGATGTCCAGTGTCATCAAGCAGTCCAACACACAAACTCCGCCTCCATGACTTTCCTCCATACACGCAGTGTTGCGGTCTCTGTCCACTGTCGAAATGGAGCACCGAATTGCGTCAGCCTTCCCAGTCGTCGCCTCACTCCTCCCCCGCATTATCATCTCCTTCCCTTCCCTGGTGGCCTTTTGAAGATATTCTGCAGTACAATGTAATAAAAAGCATCAGTACTGTATGAGCATGTAATACATTGGTGAAGTAAATAAATGTGGTAATACAAGAATAAATCACTTGTTAATCAGTGCTTACTCTGTGCTCTGTCATAATGCTTACTACAAGCAGATGTATCCGATATTTACCCCCATATTTATCAAGTGTCTCAGAGTAGGAGTGCTGATCTAGGATCAGTTATGCCTTATAGCACATAATGAATAGGACTATTTTGACAATATAAATTGCATTAATAATTTATTTAATAGCACTTTTCAAGCAATATAGCACAAAGTGCTTTAACAAACAATGAATAAACAGATATAACAGAACAAAATTACAAAATATGGATTGTAGCAAAATAACATTTACAGTATACATATTATACATATATATTTATAAATAAAATAAAGTACAAAGGAGATTAAAAATATTAAAAGCCAATTTATAAAAATTTGCATTGTGCTAAGTGTACACATCATTTATCTCTCAAGAACTTTGAGGAATGGCGCAATTCAAGTCTGCCCTCAACAAACTCATCAACCAGGCTTGGCAGCATGTGAACATAGAATGCCTTAAGCCTTTGGACCTCCTGAAGGGTGAAGCTCTCATATGGAATGTCCAGCAGGACCTGGGCTGCAGGGGTCCACATGAGGAACTTGCAAGACTTTATGTTGGTGCAGTACATACCCAGTGGGTACATTATGAACTCTCCGTTCACTTTCCTCACATCTCCGTTGCTCTTCGTCAAGTATTCAGATAGATCACCTGTGACTGGACACTTGATTTCTAGCAGCTCCTTGCAGTCAACCACACCATCAGGGCTTGCTGCAAGCAAGGGCTCTTCCTGAGACACAACTAGGCCTTGATGATCCACCTTATGTCCAAGATCTCTGAATAAACGCAACCCTCTTGGCCATTTTCTTTCCCATGGTTTGTGGCAGCATTCCCTCGAAACGACAGGTACGTGTTCTCGAAGGAATTTGTTTGGCTTGGTGGAGTGATGGTTGGTACCTTTTTAGCAGAGCTTGCTGTTATGCGCACCTTTCGTGCGTCACACCACATTTGGGACAGAGACTGTGTCTGTGTCTTCTCCTCAATGGCTTTCCGCTGCTCAGCATCCACCTTTGCATGACTGTACTGTACTGTCATGTTCAGTGTGGCATGTTCAGTGGATTGTCGGTAGTGTCTGGCATTGGCGCAGCTCCAGATGTGTCAGCCCTGTAAGCAAGCTGCAGCAGACCGTTGGTGGGGAGCAAAAAAAGGTGGCCCATTGGAGATGCAGCAGCTTTCTCTTGGAAGTCGTGGCTCAGAGAGAGGATTCCAGTTGCTGGTGATAGCACTGATTGTTTGGGCGTAGGCCTATATTCTTGGTCAGTTTGCGGTGCTGGAAGTTTATGTCTGCTAACCTCTTGGGTCCAGCATGCTTGCCTCCAGCATTCCATGTCCTCTGTACTTCTGTACAAGAGACAATCTTGCCCTGCCTTATTGCATTCTCCACCTACAAACACAAAGAGCAGAAAGATAAAATTATTTCTCAAATCCAGTTAACCCTATTTACTTTGGCCCTCCATAGGCAATTTCCACCTGGTTTTTAATAGTTTTATTTAAATTTCAATATCTCAAAAACTATTCCTTGCACATTTTTAAAGTTCGAATTGAAGAAGAAGCTGCATCATTCAGAAATTTGCAACAGAATACATTTATTTCAGAATAGTCACATACAGTATATATCAGCGGTTCCCAAACTTTTTGGACTCAAGGCCAACTTGAAAATCTCAAAAGTATTCGCGGCCCACACAGGCATTTTACGCACGCGTACAATTCAATCAGTATTCTTATTGGATATTTCATGTATATGCATCATCATACATACTAGGGATGGCTAAAAAGTCGACTATATAAATTAAATCAAAAATATATATATTTTTTTCTTAGTTGAATGGCTCATTCAAAACTAATTAAAACGAATAAATGTAATATCAGAACGAATAAACTGAAATGAGAAAGAATACAATTTAATCAAACCGTCACTTATTTTCCTGAGCCAGGGAAAATGCCCTGGAAGCGGTTAAGAGGCATCCCTTATTGTATAAGTCGTTTATTCGTCTTTATCATCACATTTTAAGCACATAATAAACACATAATAATATTTGACATGAATCTGACGAGTCGACTGGCAAAAACCTGAGTTGTGGCCATCCCTAATACATACATTGCAGTAGGCCTAGTAGTAGTAAAAATACATCCAACAATAGGCGCACATTAATGTTGACTCACCTAATGAGAAGGATGATGTTGCATGGCAGACACCAAATGCTTGATGTCTGGCTTAAGGGATGACAGCCTCAGTCGAAGATCTGGCTCAACATTCAGTTTATTCCTGTATTTTGTCTTTAATGCCACAAGCGCCGAAAAGCCAGTCTCACACAGATATGTCGTCGGGAATGGTATCAGAAAGCGCACAGCTCTGTTGGACAGCTCAGGATACTCCGAGGCAACGTGAAGCCAGAAGTTTGTCAGGTGCTTCTGTGAGAAAGCCAGTTTCAATGCGCTGTCGCAGGAGAGATCAACAAGATTGTCCTGCTCTTTTGCGCTCAGGCCTGCTAGGGCCTCATCACTGTGGCTGGCGAAGGGATTTTCGATCCAGCTGCACTGCACATCTGGGATGGGGAAGTATTCGCGCAGCTTGGTCCTCAAACCATGCAGGTGCTCTTTGACGTGATTGATCGTGGTGACGGGAACCTGCATTTCTTCCTTTGTCAAAAAATCTGACAGATTCTCAAACGAGTCAAAGTTTGACTGCTCAACTCGTCTGGCCCACACATCCATTTTCCTTATGGTCGCTTCTATTTTATTCTGGACATTGAACATGGTCACTGCTTTTCCTTGGAGACTGAGATTGAGTCCATTTAAGTGGTTGAAAATATCGGCCAGATATCCCAATTTAGCCAACCACTCAGAATCACTGAAACGATGCGCGAGTTCAAACTTTGTGTCGAGGAAAAACACCCTGACCTCATGCAATTCAAAAAGTCGCGTCAGTACCTTCCCCCTTGAGAGCCACCGGACTTCGGTGTGTAACAGAAGCTGGTTATGGTCACTGCCCATCTCATCACATAAAACGGAAAATAAACGTGATTGCAGTGGGCGGCTTTTGATAAAGTTGACGGCTCTGACTGCCTCGTCTAGAACAGTCCTTAGATCCGCAGGCGTTTTCTTCATAGCCAGCGCTTCTCTGTGTATACTGCAGTGTACAGATGCCATGAGTGGAGCCACAGCTTTCACACGGGTGACGACTCCACTGCGTTGGCCTAACATCGCACGGGCTCCATCAGTGCTCACTCCCACACATTTGGACTAATCAATCCCGCTTGAAACTATGAACGCGTTCAGAATGTCAAAAATGGCTTCAGCAGTAGAATGCGTTAGCAAAGGTTTGCAAAACAGGAAGTCTTCTTTTATCTCTCCATTGTTTTCATACCGTACATAGGCAAGCAGCTGTGACATATTTGCGATGTCTGTCGATTCATCCAGTTGGAGGGCATAAAAACGACTTTCTCGTATGCCCGTTATCAGCTGTTCTGACACATTCTCTGCCATGTCGTCAATCCTGCGTTTGACTGAGTTATATGAGGTTGATTGACTTGCGTGCCTTCTCTCCCAACATCACCTCCACTATCTCTTTTGTGGCGGGGAGAATTAAATTCTCACCGATTGTGTGTGGTTTACCAGCCTTGGCTATCAGTCGTGCAACTCGATAAGATGCTTCCACTGCCTTTGCGTTCTCAGTGCCCATACACGACGTTTCAATGACGTTCTTCTTAGCCTGATACTCCTTGAGTTTGTTGTCGAAAAATTCAAGTGGCTTGGACATATACTGTTGGTGCTTTGTCTCAAGGTGACGACGTAGTTTACATGGCTTCAGAGCTTCATTTGATAAAACCTCAGAGCACACCACGCACAGCGGTAACGGTTCGTCTTCTGTGCCTGTCCAAAAAAATCCCAAGGCTAAATATTCAGCACTGTACTTTCTCCGAACTCTTCTTTTTTGCTTGACAGGTGGGACATCACTTGTGGACGGGACAGATGTACCATCTTCTTTTCTTTTAAGTGTGCCAGATGCTAGCCAACTATCCATTTTGATTAGCCTCAAGTTCAACTCAAAATGAATTTTTTTAAAAACAGGTGCGTGGCACATCGTATTCCGGCTGGGGCGATCAACGGATGTAGGGCCTACATCCATGGTAGGAACTCATGGGCCAACATTGCAGGCCCATGAGTTCCTACCATGAGTTCCAATCTATCGGTATCACACTGATGATGCATTTTGGAAGGTTTTGAAGGAAAAAAACAAGAATTTTTGTTAAAAAAATAAATAATAATAATAATAAAACATTTTTTTCCACATGATTTGGCGGACCACTTGCAATACCCTCGCGGCCCACCAGGGGGACGTGGCCCATAGTTTGGGAATTGCTGGTATATATAAATAACCGTAACATACGTCGCCGAATGTATTTAAATAGGTTTTTGTTTTTTTTAACGTACAAAAGCGCGTGTGTATTTACACAAGAACAGCAACATATTTCAGACCTAAGTGCGATGGGTGGTCACCGTGGAAATGTTTACTGTACAGGACTTTGGCGAAATGTAACAAACTCTTTAGGGTTAATCAGAAAACAGCTGTAGCTCAATATACTGCTAAGTATTTGGTTTCCTAAGTATATTTATACGAGAGATTTTGGAAAAAAACAATTAGGTGTCTTCTAAACCGAAACTGCATCAGGTACTGTATATAGTACAGTAAGCAAAGGAATATGGTGAATGCTCATTTGTACAATGCTTTAAAAATATATTGTTGTTTCTATATGTGAACGTGATTTTATTAGTGTGTATAAACGGTGCATTTTATACATTTTACAGTCTGTGACTATGGCGAGAGGACGGTCGTAAGTGCTTTGGGCTATTGATAACGCTGTCCTATTTTATGGCACTGCAGTGTAACTGGAGAAGCTGAGGTTTTCACAAGCGGCTACCCTTTTAAAAAATACTGCGTCAAAATTTACGGGGTTTTCTTAAAGCTGTAGTCTATAACTTCAGACAAACATGAATACTGTAACTGAGATGGACAACCACTGTAACTCAACCACTAGGGGCAAAGTTTATAGGGGTAGCAAATTTATCTTCCTTGTATTGATGTGAAAAAGCAATAAAGGCTCTGGAAAATTATAGAATGTGTAGCCAAAAGGGGGCGCTGGAAGATTTATTTTTCTTTTTTTTTGGCCAGAGCAAACGCATCTGTCTAGTTTTTCTCTTTTTGTACGCATGTCTAGCTGTTTAGCACTGCTGCTGACATGATAGATTTACTATTTTGATAGTCGATTAATCTATCGATTATTGAAACGAATAATCGACTATTCGGATTATGAATCGCACAATTACTCAATGGCTCTTATTTAGCTATCAGCTTTTAAATTTAGCTTGAGATTGTTTTAGGCATGTGCTAGCCTAACTAACAATAAAGATGCATACTTCATTCAAAAATACGTCTTTTAACGAACTTTGCTGCGGATACAAAAGATAAATAAAAATTCCAATATAAATTTTTTCTGTCAAAATTTAAAACCAAGGACAGGCAAAGTAGCAGCAATAAAATATAACAAAACTACAGCCGTTTTCCCTTAATTAAAGCATATTTCTGGCATCAATACAACATACATTTTAAATTTATAGCGCGGCTCCGGTACAAAAAACGTATTACTGGACTATCATATTAGGCCAACAGTAGTGGTGTAATGGACCGTAGTTGATTCGTGATCCGTACGGAGTCGCCCCCCATGGTTCCGCACACATGTGAACTGCGGATTAATTGCAATGTTTTTAACCTGTGTGAAATACAGTTTTACTGCCGCTGTTACTTTTTAAAGTAATAATTCCCTAAATCTCGATGCAGAGTTGCAGTGATTTGATTATTTAAAAAAAGCAGTTGGGCGAACAGGCATATTGAAAAAGCGAGAAAGAAAAAAGAAAAAAAGCGCAGTGACATTCATGGCTAGCGGAGGAGCGGAAGAACTTGAGAGGCCTCCCGCATCATTTAAGTCATATGTATGGGAGCATTTTGGCTTCCCTGTAACATATAATGATGACAGAAGAAGGGTGGTGGACAAACCCGTTATGGTATGTAGGCATAGTGCCACGAAAAAGCCAGTTACTCCTTTAAAAAAATGTACATTCAAGCCATATTTTTTGTTCTTGGTTCTAGAATCCTGTGTAGATATTGAAATGTGTTCTAAATAAACGTTCCCCCCTATATGTCCAATTTCACGATAAATGGAGAGTTATTAGGGCTGTCACTTTTTCCAAAAGTCAAGTTCGAACAAGATCAAACAAACCCATAAATCGTTCGAATCAATTTGAATGCAATGCACATTGGGCACGCACACATAGTATACTGGTATATGCCCCAACATAACCACATCCTGTTACTCGAAATATGAGTGACGCTAACAGCTGGACCATGCCGGCAGGATATCCAAGGCATTTTGAATGTTGCAAATAGCGTGCTACGAAATAAAATAAATAGCCTCGAAAATAAACCAACAGTATACAAAAGGCCAAGATCAAACAAACCCATAAATCGTTCAAATCAATTCGAATGCAACGCACATTGGGCACGCACGCATAGACGGAAAGTGTCAAATTCTCCGGTGTTCTCTAAACTTGTGCACTCGACAGCAACACATTCTCCATAAACGTTGCCATGATGACAATGATGCAATGTTTAAGATTGTAAAGTTAAGGGCACATTTGGAATGTGAACTGGATCGTTGTGAATAATAGGTTATTATTTGCTACTGTATGTTCAACGCAAGAGAAAATGGATTTCAAAATAGAAAACGTTACAGCTCATAACATGTAGTAACATGGCTTTTAACATTAGCTAGTGTAGCTAGCTAGCTAACAAGCTAACTAGCTTACCGAGATGAGTCTTCATCATCCAGAACGTGCCTCTTCTTCAGATGCTCCAGCGAAACTGATGTGCTCCCATGCCAGGCAAGGTCAGCAGAGAGAAAAATATGATTCAGTTACTGTCAAAATTTGATTGATGGGTATTTTATGAATATTAATGAGGTTATGAAAAAATATAATTATGCATAAAATATTGAAAATTAAAAAATAATAATAATTATGTATTATTACTCGGGGTGGGGTGTGGGGGTTTTGTGATGGTTGTACATTTTTTATGGAGGGTCTTGGTGCTTAGGGGAACATTTTATTTATTCTTTTAAATGTACTTTTTATTATAACATCGTGAAAAAGTAATGGTGTATAAATGTATAGGTTAGTAGTAGTAGTAGTAGCAGCAGCAATTAAGTTTTATTTTTAAAAAACAGTTTGTGTTAGCAGATGAGTGTTAAAAGAATAAAACAATTCAAGCAGGTTGTTAAAACGTGAAAAAATAGCCGAGGCTATATCGAAAAGCAAGTTAGTTGTCTGAAAGAAAGCATGCAAAACATTTTTTAAATGTTTGTTAGAGCCGAAGAAAAACTTAAGAGTTGTACAGATAGAGCCCGATGTCGCGTGAAATCATAATAATGTGTTAAAATAGCCAGGTGAAATATGTCCAAAATGCAAAATAGAGAGCTTTAAAAAACGCCTATAGACTTATAATGATAGACTATGAAGAATGAATTTCAATAAAATAATATGTTACGTTTTACAGAATTAAAACGAAAAAACTAAAAAGAGCCGTTGTGTTGCGGTGGTCTGTGGATATTCAGTCTTCGGGGGTTTGTAGCGTAGCCTGCCGCCTACAGCTACTGACTGTCAAGAGAGAAGTTCAGCACGACGGCGAGAGGCCATGTGTGACTATATGTTTCAGAGCCGGCGTGTGTGTGTGTGTAAAACTGGTATACGCCCAACATAACCACATCCTGTTACTCGAAATTTACACGGTCCAATGATAGCTTGAAACGTTTGTAAAGTTTGTGTCATGAAGCGCTTGAGCGATTTTAACAGCTGAGTTCTGGATGTGTGTGTGTGTGAAGTGGGGGGTGTGTGTGTGAAGTCTGAATGACGCTAACAGCTGCTAGCAGGATATCCAAGGCATTTTGAATGTTACAAACAGCGTGCTACATTTAACAAAGCCTAGAAAATAAACCAACAGTATACAAAAGGCCACAAAATGTAGTTGGAAAAAAAAACGGCCAAGAAGCTTTTTTCCAAAACAACGTAGCTAAACGTACAAGTCATATTAAAACGAATTACACAAAGGCATTTTATAATTAATTTATTTTTAATAATTAAAAAAGAAATTCTGTAGGTCTAATAGGCTTGTTTAGTATCAAATGGCTTGTAAAAAGATGGGCTATTCAATTTAAACTGATTTGCTCTATTATATGTAGCATTTTTGCGCTAACTGTGGGTTATTTACTTTTATAAGTGTATTTAATTTTCGGAGAACGACGCAGGCGTAGAATTGACTTGGTCAGGTGTCAGCATAGCCAAAGGCTTCACGGTTTGTATAAAAACCAGACCTTTTGCGCAGATATTTAGCAGAAGCAGACATTAAAGCTGTCACCTGTAAAAACCTACAAAAAAAATGTCGACCTCGCAAATCTCAACACCCAACTCTCCAGAAGTTATGACGGATAACCGGACAGTGTTGTGAAGACCAAAGAAACCCTTTGCTGCTATATCAAGACTTTGTGCAAACATTATTTACAAGGAGTAGGTCTGTACAGGCTCCGACTATAGCCGTTGTGGTTATAAGATCCATACAGACGGGGATGTTCCAAAAATGACCCTTTTCAACCTGTGTGAAGGCAAAGTGTTTGGTGAAAATACCGTTGCTGTGGTGTTTGAGTATAAGGACTGGGGACATTTCAAAACCTGCTACCGAGAGGTGGTTGATGGTGTTCATAGTTATAGTAATTATGTAAGCTGGATCGGGGATTGTTCTTTGATTTGTGTAGCAACCCTCAGAGGTGTTAAAAAACTGCTTGTTAATGAGAAATATGCCTCAAGAGACATTGCGGATGTTCTAATTGATTTTCATTTTGAAGATCTGCACTTGTTGAACAATGGTATTGAACAAGCCGATAAAGTGTTTGAGGATTATCGGTTATGGAGATCCATGGACTTGTGTGCAAGGTTTGACGCCACGGAGTTCTTGGAAGAAGATAAGGAAAACGTGCCCCCACCAACACCGTTTGTCTCTGATGACGAAGATTATGCGATAAGCTTGGGTAATTAACTTTACAAAATGTTTTAGGTTGTGCGTTTGTGTGTGCGTGTGTGTGTGTGGGCATGCATATATATATATATATATATCGCTATTATACTTGTATACATAATGTAGTGATGTTCTTTTTGATTGTTTTGTGAACTTTAAAATAAAAAAGCCTTTCTTTTACAAACTATTTAACGTATTGCTTCATCATTTTTATATTAAGCATTCAAACATGTTAAATTCAAATCACGCCCCAAACATGAAGGTCCGACCCCGTTCATAACTCTAGGCGTGGTTATAAGCTTGAGGAGGGCTTTAAAAGACACTCTGTAAAAGACTGATTTCATACAGTCGGTACAAACCTCTTGACAAACGTGTCTCAGGACTTATACAAAATGTATGCACCCCTACAGGGTTCCGAGTGTTCAGAATCTTGGGAGAATGAGTATACAGCCCACAATGACAAACCACAGATCCGAATGCCTCGGCTGTGAAGTTGACCACTCCAGTCAACTGAGACATAGCTGCATCTTTGAAATGGACTCGCACTATTTCACATATCACTTTGACAAATTCCTCGCCAAACTGAAGAAACCGTGGTTAAGTCCTCTGCTTGTCAAAGCCATGAAATTGTTCTTTGTGAAACCAGACCCTGTGATGATACAGGGCTCTGTTGATACGCTTATTGCAGATTCGCGAGAAACAAAACATTTGTGACAAGTTTCATGAAATCCTGCGTGCAGACCTTGACACGGCCAGCAAGAAGGCTGTTGCGGACATCAACACAGACTTCTGGAAGATTGGCGTTCAGAAAACCGATAAATGTTTAAAAGCATTTCAAGACCCTGTTAACTGTTGCCATATATGCATTTTTGTAATGTAACCTGAAATCTTTAAATAAAAATAAAAAATACTTTGGTTTTTTATATTGTGTTTCATTATTGCTATAGCTGTAAGGATGGATGTCAAGAAGCGCCTGAAAGATGTTTATTATTCTCCAGAAAATCCTGGGGCTTATGGCGGAAAAAAGAGTTTGCAAAGGGGTCTTCGTGAAACAAAAGGCTTTGTAAGTAAGTAAGTAAGTAAGACTTTATTTATATAGCGCCCTTCTCAACACGAATGTACAGAGTGCTTTACAGAACAGTACACAATACAATACAATTATAACATGTACAAAAAAATAAAAATAAATAAATAAATAAAAGAAATAAAAAAAGGCATGTAACACATCAGTACAAGTTTATGACGAAACGCCAATGTAGGACAGCTAAAATCTCACCTCCCCCGACACCCCAAAAGCTTGTCGAAAAAGGTGAGTCTTCAGCTGCCCCTTAAAAATCTCCACTGAGACTGAGGCTCTCAGGTCCTGGGGGAGTTCATTCCATAGCCTTGGGGCTACCGCCTCAAAAGCACGGTCCCCCTTAGTTTTTAGTCTGGTTCGTGGCACCCTTAAAAGGCCTTGCTCGGAGGACCTCAGGGCCCGGTTTATTCTGTAAGGGTGGATAAGGTCGTGAATGTAGGCGGGGGCTTGGCCATGGACAGCTCTATAAGTGAAGACGAGGACTTTAAAATGTGTTCTGAGATGGACAGTGCCGGTGCCAGTGCAGGGCAGAAAGGATCGGGGTGATGTGGCATGTTTTTTTGGACCGAGTGAGTAATCTGGCTGCAGCATTTTGAACCTGTTGTAACCGATTTATAGAAGTTTTGTTGAGGCAGGAGAACAGAGCGTTACAATAGTCGAGCCGGGATGAGATAAAGGCATGGATAGCCATCTCCAGTTCTACATTAGATAGAAAGCCTCTGAGTTTGGCAATGTTCCTGAGGTGGAAAAAACAAGTACGGGTCAGAAGTTTGATATGCTTATCTAGTAGCATAGCATGATCGAAAGTTACACCAAGGTTTTTTATATTTGCCCTAACGTTACCACTAAATGATCCCAGATGGCTTGCTATCTTAGAGGCGATGTTATCAGCCGCTAAGATCAGGACTTCCGTTTTGGACGCATTGAGCTGTAGGAAGTTGCTTGACATCCACTCCTCAATGGCAGACAGACATGCAGTCAGGGTGATTAACTTTTCCATTTTAACGGGTTTGAAAGAGAAATAAATCTGAATATCATCAGCATAACAATGGTACGAGACCCCCTTGAATTTGCTAATTAAGGGGCCTAAGGGGAGCATGTCAAGGGAAAAAAGAAGGGGGGCTAAAACAGAACCCTGTGGCAGGCCGCAGGATAGGGAAGTGCTGTAGGATGAAAGCGGGCCCACAGCCACGGAGAAACTTCTCCCACTGAGGTACGAGGCAAACCACTGGAGGGCAGACCCTGAGATGCCTACAACAGACAACGAAGATGTGAAAGCATCGGTTGTTGAAAGTTTCAATAGAACGTTGAAAACAAGAATGTGGCGTTATTTTACAGCCCACAACACTAGACGCTATATAGACGTTGTACAGGATTTGGTCCTGGGGTACAATAACAGCTATCACAGCACGATTAAAATGAAACCCATTGAAGTAAACAAAGATAATGTTTTTAAAGTGTTTAAAAATATGTATGGCCTCTTTCAAGTTTAAGTTTGAGCAGGGTGACACAGTCAGAGTTTCCAAAGTACATGGGAAGTTTGCAAAAGGATACGAGCAAACATATACCGATGAATATTTCACGGTTACTGAAAGGGTGCACAGAATACAGGATTATGATGGTGCGAACATTGACGGTACATTTTATGAGGCTGAATTACAAAATGTTATAGTGGGAAAAGACAAAACCTTTAAGGTTGAAAAAATTGTTGCTGAGAAAAAACACAATAGATATAAGCTTGTTTTAGTAAAATGGGTCGGATGGCCTGAAAAGTTTAACAGTTGGATCCCGGCAAGTCATGTTGTTGATCTCTAAAAGAGTAGAAAAGCTTAAAGACCCTACAAAAACATTCGGACACCATGAAAGAAGCAGGTTTTTATGTCACTCTCCCGAGCAATGCATGTCTAGATATTTACCCTGGAAATAAAAGTTCAAGCTACACAACAAAGTTCGCGAGACCCCTCGAATTTCGAGGACAATGGGAGGTTGCTTTAGCAGAGATTCAGTACCCCTATGCTTGGAGCTTGCTCGCAGCTGATGAACTCTTTTATCGTGGGTGATAAGAAAAAGGGCACCAGCAACGTTGTTGTAATAAGCTGGGGTCATTACAAGAACCTGAAAATGCTTGTGGATGAGATTAATAAAACTTTAAAAGCAAAAAAAAAAAGGCTATTTAGGTGTGCCATGCCACAATGAAAAACCTAATTTATATTAGTACAGATGAAAATCTAACCCTGGCGGCTAGCGGAAACCTCGCCAGAATGCTGGGTTTGGAGCCAAATGTTCCCTTAACGACTGTAAAGCCTGTGGCGCCCCATCCAGCCGATATTCGTGCGGGGTTCTACACAATGTATGTCTACACCGACATTATTGACTACCAGAGAGTCAGAGATATTTTTGTACCATTGCTACGCTGTGTACATATAACGGGGTCTAGCAACGACGTAATCACAATCTCTTACGAGAAGCCACACTACGTACATGTCAGCAAGAAACACATTGACAATATAACCATTGAGCTGAAAACAGATCAGAACAAGAACATAGGCTTTACTTACGGCAAAGCCATCATAAAACTGCACTTTAGGCCTGTGAAATATGACTATCACGAATAAAAATGGCAAGGGCACCCCTCTACGTAGACCCAAATAGGTATATAGCCTATTATACAGAACAAGCCGGTAATGGTCTCCCGGGGTAAAAGGGTGGTATAAGGGTGCGAGTGTTATGTACAGCAGCGGTCTTGGACTTTTTCTAGGTTTATTCCGAATGGCCTTACCCCTACTAATCAAAAGGTTTCAACATAGCCAAACCGCATTTGACGGCCGCGGCCAAGAACATAGCTAAAGATGTGGTCAACAAAGCTGTGATGAGTCGTTTGAACGTCGGTGACCAGGAAGGATCGGGTCTTATGGTCATGACAAGACTTTCACAGAAGAGGCCCCCCGGGGGGCGTGTCTCAAGCAGGTCTAAATCTAAAAAACTACGGACTGTAAACAGTCGAGCCGCAGTAGCGAAAAACAAGCGGAGGGTGAAAAAGCATACCAAGAAGGTTAAGAGAAAAAGTAAATACACTTTTTAAAAATGGCCTTCATACACAACATTTCAGAGGAATGTATTGTGGCAAACTCCGAGGTGGTTGGAGTTGTCACACAACTGAAAACAATAACTTCAATGTCCACACCGCGACAATTCAATTTAACTTGACGTTTTATTGCTGTTTTGGGGAAACGAGAGGTAGAATGGAAGCGTCAGCCAGTCCGTAATCCGGGAGAATAGTCGGTGTAGGATGGCAGGGTTCGGTACACTTAGACGGGTTCTCTTACGGTCCAGGGCTAATGCAGGAGGAGGGTTGTCAGTAACGGGGCGGGTTCTCATTCAGTCCAGGGATTGGGCACACAGCAGACTTCTCCTGACAAAAACAAATCAAACACGGCAATACAACACTCTCTCTCTACTCCACCTTGGTTTCGCATATGCTACTCCGTCTTCTGATTGTTTGTCAGTCCCTTTTCTAGGGCACCGATTAGCCCGGTGATTCGTCACAGCTGACTGGCCTGGCGTCTTTTTCAGGTGCCGGGTATTTCCTTGTTGCAGCGGTGATTTCCTCGGAACTCCTAATATGGGCATGCCGTCTTTCCACATCAGCTGAACATATCTTCCATCAATTACCTCTCCGTGTTTCTGTCCCCGCCGGTTGCCACACAATGAAGACGAAACTGGACCTTTTTGCAGTAGCGTATACACAAACAAGCATTGATAAGAACATCTATGTTGAAGTATCCCCCCTGTCAGCCATTTCAGACACAGGACCCCTAGAGTTCTATATAGCCGGCAATGGTGAAGATTACCTTGACTTAAACAATACTCTTTTATACCTACGATGTCAGATAACTTGTGCAGATGGATCCAATATCACCGCCGCTGACAAGGTTGGGATTATTAATTACCCCATAGCGACCATTTTTTCACAGGTGGATGTTTCACTGGGGGACAGGCTGGTGAGCCAGTCTAGCAACACGTTTCCCTCCAGAGCAATTATGGAATGTCTACTTAATTATTCTGAAGCCACGTCTAATCAATTTACGGGCGGCTTATTCTATAAGGACACCGGTGGACAGGGCCTAACAACGGTTTGAAAAACAGAGCACTATATACCGCGGCGAGCAATACTTTTGAATTGCTCGGACCCATCCACACAGACATGTTTTTTCAGGAGAGACTACTTATAAATGGAGTCGATATTACAGTTAAGCTGGTGGTAAGGATGATTTCTGCCTAATGAGCGATGATGCCCAACAACAGTGCAGGCTTAAAATAGTCTCTGCAACACTTTGTAACCACTAACTGTCTTCTCACCCTTTACTACAGCCTAATTTACCCCTATCTTTCCTACTGTAATCTAGTCTGGGCAAGCACTTTCCAAACTAATCTGCAGAAAATACTTCTTCTTCAGAAGCGATTTGTTAGGATCGCATCGCGATCAGAGTCACGGGCCTCATCTGACCCCCTATTTCAAAAGCTCCAGATCCTGAATATCTATAATATAAATACTTTTCAAATATGTCTTTTTATTTATAAAATCCATTCTAGTGAAGGAAACATTCCTGTTCAATTTAATACCTATTTTATAAAAAATTCATTGTCCCACGCATACTCTACTCGCCAAACTTCTCATCTTCATCTTCCCAAATTTCTTACATCCAGAGGTCAATTTTCTATCAAATATAGAGGTGTGCAACTATGAAATTATTTCATCCATCTGGCAAATATGTCTTCTCTAAAAAATTACAAAAAAAGTTTGAAGGAACATTTGATAATGGCATTATAAACTCCTGTATTATAATGTATCTTCTATAATTAATGTTTTGTATTTTAACCTGTACTCTTTCTCTCCTGCACACACACACACACATGCACACGCACACACACACACATCAGTCACATCCTACCTATACTTCTTTGATTATGTAATGCATATTTTTTGTTTATTTAGGTGGAGGTTCCCTATAAGCCCCTTGGGCTTTTTTTTACCTCTCCCTGCACAGTATCTTTTGTATGGTACAGTTGTCATTGCTGTGTATATTTTATTGTCTTGCTTTTTACTGTGCGAATAAAGAATAAAATTTAAAAAAAATTTAAAAAAAAGAAAAGAAATCTGGGTATCACCACCTGTTAAGCTCGGACATGCACAGGCTCTACTAACATCGAATGTTAAATATCCAATTGACCATGTTAGTCTTAAAACTTTCATCTTAGCAGCTGGTCTTAGAGTTTGCAATCAAGAACGTTTGTTTTTGAGTCAATTACCGAAATCTGTCATTATAGGTTTAGTAGATAACGACGCCTACAATAAAAACCCTTTCAATTTCAAACATTATAAGGCTGAACATATATCGCTCAATGTGGAAGGCAATCAGATTCCCACAAAGGCATTCACACCAGATTATGTTACCGGTTCTGCGGTTCGTGAATTTTATTACATTACATTACATTACAGGCATTTAGCAGACGCTCTTATCCAGAGCGACTTACACAACTTATTTATTTTGATTGTTTTACATATTATCCATTTATACAGCTGGATATATACTGAAGCGATTCAGGTTAAGTACCTTGCTCAAGGGTACAACAGCAGTGTCCTACCTGGGAATCGAACCTGCAACCTTTTGGTTACAAGGCCAGTTCCTTAACCATTATACTACACCAGGCCTGGCCAACCCGCGGCTCCCGAGCCGCACGCGGCTCTTTGCCTGGTTTCATGCGGCTCTTACGTTCATATCGAAGTTTGTGTTTGTGTTTTTTTTAAATGTGCGTGTTCGCTTCGCTTGAGTTCAATACGGTATTTTCGTCAAACGCGCATGTGCGTGAGATGAAAATACCGCAAAGTTTCCCAGTAGGGGCAAGATCATTTGAGTAAACAATTTGTGTCAAGTTCGCTCTCAAAATGGCAGGGAAAAAATGCACAGCAAAACGAAAATATGAAGATGAACACAGGACGTTTTTAACAGAGTGGGAGAGTTTATATTTTTTTGTTGAACGTAATGGCAAGCCATTCTGCCTTATATGTCAGGCGTCATTAGCGCATTTCAAAGCTTCAAATCTTCAGCGCCACTTCAGCTCACTCCATGCTAACATCGACCAGGAATTTCCAAAAGGGACTGAACTTCGCAAGCACAAGTTGGTCACTTTGAAAAGTCAGGCAGAAAAGCAGATACAGTTTTTCCAAAAATTTACGAAGCACTCAGAGACCGTAACGCTTGCATCGTATCAACTGGCTTGGAACATTGCACGGGCTAAAAAGCCATACAATGAAGGGGAGTTCGTTAAAAAATGCCTCAGTGACGTTGTTGAAATCTTGTCTCCTGAAAACGACAAACTAAAACGAATGGTATCAGACGTCCAACTGTCCCGCCACACTGTTGAACACAGAATATCGGACATTAACACGGCTATTGAATCACAGTTGCACTCTGACCTTCAAGCATGTGAGTATTTTAGTGTCGCATTGGATGAGAGTTGTGACATACAAGACAAGCCTCAGTTGGCAATATTTGCACGGTCTGTGTCAAACGATTGTGTGATCAAAGAAGAACTCCT
Organism: Ilyophis sp. 1 JC-2022; assembly: GCA_022702515.1. Taxonomy (NCBI): domain Eukaryota; kingdom Metazoa; phylum Chordata; class Actinopteri; order Anguilliformes; family Synaphobranchidae; genus Ilyophis; species Ilyophis sp. 1 JC-2022. The sequence goes on along the minus strand of CM040406.1, from coordinate 130,419,504 downwards.
TGATATTGTGCCATTAAAAGACAGAACCCGTGGCATAGATGTGAAAGAAACAATGATGGCTGCATTTGCGAAAGCAAATCTGCCCATACCGAAACTAACTGCAATAGCCACGGATGGAGCGCCAGCCATGATCGGATCTGTGAACGGGCTTGTGGGGCTGTGCAAAGCTGACCAAACATTTCCCGAGTTTTGGAATTTCCACTGCATCATCCACAGGGAGCAACTCGTGTCTAAATCATTGAATTTAGACAACGTCATGAAGCCTGTGATGGAAATCGTCAACTACATCCGCACACATGCGCTTAACCACAGGCAATTCAAGAATCTCATCGCTGAGCTGGACCAAGGGCTTCCAGGTGACCTGCCACTGCACTGCACTGCACTGTGAGGTGGCTGTCAAAAGGCCAGGTACTCTCTCGCTTCTTTGAGCTTTTGGATGCTGTGAAACTGTTCATGGAAGAGAAGGACAAGGACTATCCCGAGCTCTCGGACCTCGAGTGGATTATGGATCTGGCCTTTTTGGTCGACATGCTGTGTCACTTGGACAGACTGAACCTGACCCTGCAGGGTAAGTTAAAAATGCTGCCTGACCTGGTGCAAAGTGTGTTTGCGTTTGTCAACAAACTGAAGCTGTTCAAGGCGCATATTCAAAAGGGAGATTTAACGCATTTTCCCACTCTGCTAAAAGCCAGCGGGCAAGTCACCAGCGCCGCCCTGAATAAGCAAAGAGCCAGATATGCAACACTGGTTGAAAACCTGCACGAAAGCTTTGTGACCCGGTTCCGTGATCTACAACTGAAAAGGCCACAGATTACGTTCCTCGTCAACCCATTTAATGCGGAGACGGACTGTTTGAAAGCCCCGCTAGTCACAGATGAGGCTGCGGCTGAGTTGGAGATGATCGATCTTTGTGAGGAGGACCAACTGAAACCTTCTTTAAGGGAAGGGACCATTGAGTTCTGGAAAAGTGTGCCAATGGAAAAATACCCCAATGTCAAACGGGCTGCGCTTAAGATACTGTCAATGTTTGGGTCAACATACGTCTGCGAGTCTGTGTTTTCTACCCTGAAACACGTGAAATCAAAGCATCGATGTGTTCTGACTGACACCCATGTGAAAGAATTGCTTCGAGTGGCAACAACGGAATACAAGCCAGATTTGAAGAGGATTGTTCAAGGCAAGGAATGCCAGAAGTCCCACTAAGCAACATGCATAGTAAAAGAAAAACGCTATTGTAAATTATTATATTTTTGTTTGTGGACTTGGTTGAACTGAGAGTTTGTGTGTGTGAGACAGTGCACACAATGTTCATTGTTGAAAATGACTGGCCTGTGGTCTTAGTACTGTAGGAGTCAATTTCTGTCATTATCATGTTGGTGTGTGACATTTACAATAAATCTGGCTGAGCAGAGGTCTGTGTGTGTGTGTGTGTGTGAGAGAGGAAGGGATGGGGTGATGTTCATGTGTGCCCATGTGTATGATGTGGCTCTTTGCGGTAACACAGTAAAAAATGTGGCTCTTAGTCTCTGACTGGTTGGCCACCCCTGTACTACACTGTATAGTATATAGTATTTATGATTTAACACTTGCAACTGGACGGCAACGCCAACTGGATGGCATCTGAAAGATGCACCATTGTGTATAAATCGTCAAGAATACATAAACGGTTACACCCTTTATGCTTTCAGTCTGACTCCCGATGAAGGATGCAGCCAACATCTATCCCTGATCAAGACGGGTAATATACGTCTAGAGATGAGATTCAGAAACTGTGCGGGTGTTGAGAGAGAAACCTCTCTTATCCCTAACAATTTGTTGTGTGTTGGTTGTAATTTCAACGAGCTGGGGCCTCTGGATTCTGTACATAGTGTTGTACCAATTCTGTGAGGGATGAAAGATTGACAACTTGTGTGTTAGTATGATGTAGTGTTATACCTTTCACTTTCATGTTTTACCTAGCAGTGTTTTATAACCGTACGTCTTGGGTCCTCCTGAAACAAATTCAACAATGTGATCACTGGGGTCTAGCTTGCTAGTCAATTTGCCCAAAAAATCACAGAGAGAAGGCATCCAGTCACCCGGATGGCTCACAAAGATTACAGAATCCGTTGTCCTCTGTTTGGACAGCTTTTGTCTCTCAAGTCGTTTGGACCTGCTCTTGTGTTGTACGTTGGTCTGGGCTCACACGTTTGATCGGACGCCTTTTCTTCAGAAGGGGTTAAAATATTACAGTCGATCACCAAAGCCAATAATTCGTCGTCCGTTATTTCACCGTCTGTAAGGAAAAAATTTAAAAAAATATTAAATTTAAAATTTTAAATACTTAAATAAGCACATATTTAATTTATAACAAACACACACACACAAAATAAAAAATTTAAATAATTAAATGTAAATAAAAAAAAATTATTCTAAATTAAAAATACCTAAATAAGCATATATTTAATTTAAAACAAACACACACACGCAAAAAATAATAATAATAATTAAATGTAAATAAAAATTTTAAATTCTAAATTTAAAATACTTAAATAAGCATACATTTAATTTAAAACACACACACACACGTGCATTCACAGACACACACACGCATTCATGCCTGAGCACGCATGCAAGCCAACACATCCCCGTTTTGTTTAGAGAAAAACTTAAAACTCACAGCTTTTTCTCTTTGGGGCCTTAGGCCTGCAGGGTGACTCCTCTGTAACCATTTCTAGAGGGCTTTCAGGGGCTTTTAAAAAATAATAAAATCAGAAAAAATAACACCTAACAATGTTCAATATTCCTAAACAGATGTTTACCAAGGTGTTTGACCGGTTTCTACTCTGAATATACGCGTATCGACCGTCCTTGAATGAAGCCAAAACCTGGACCTCGGCAGGCTGCGTAGGCCTTGTGTACCCCGTATCTAAAACAATTAAACATTATATATATATATATATATATAAAGTCTCTTTAAAAGTACATTTTAAACAAATGTATAAAACATCTTACTCTGTCTAATGGCTATGTCTTTGTAAAATAAAATCTGGAAAATAACACATAACAATGTTCAATATTCCAAAACAGATGTTTACCAAGATATTTAAAAGTTTCCTACTCTGAATATAAACGTAGCGAGAATCGTAGGCCGACGCTAAAATCTTGGCATATACACATTGTAGACCTTGTGTAGAGACCCAGTATCTAATACAATTAAACATTCACCAATTATATATATATATATATATATATATATATATATATAAACATCGAACAAAAAGTTCGGAAATTTGTGTTTGGTAGATTATTTCTCTGTTGTAACAATGCTTCTTGGCAATAAATTTTATACCGTTGGAAAGCCTGTTTATTTCCCTTTTAAATGGTGCCCCATTTGTAAGGAACATGCATTTGTGGGATGAGCAGCACAGCTGAGTATGTGGGTTGCGCCCATGTCAAATTTGCCAAATCTTCTCTGCTGTTGCAAGTGACTCTTGTTTGGTGTTGTTTGGTGGATTGGATGATTGAAGTCTATCAGTAACAAGGAAGAAACAAGACATATTGGCAATTTTACTATTTATTAATTTAACAAACAGTCAGGAGCCTCAGTAGCGTGTGGACGAACCATACACAGCCACAACAGCCTGGCACCTCCTCCTCATGCTGGTCACCAGCGTGGTCACACACTGCTGTGGGATGGCATTCCACTCCTCAACCAGGATTTGTCGCAAGTCAGCCAACGTGGTTGTGTTGGTCACTCTCGCACGAACAGCACGCCCAAGCTGATCCCACAAGTGTTCAATTGGGTTGAGGTCAGGACTGTTGGCAGGCCATTCCATTCTCTCTACTCCCAAATTCTGGAGGTAGTCTCTGATAAACCCCGCTCTGTGGGGGCGAGCGTTGTCATCTTGGAGGATGGAGTTCGGTCCCAGACTGTGGAGATATGGGATTGCCACTGGTTGCAGAATCTCATCTCGATATCTCTCTGCATTGAGATTGCCTCCAATGATGACAAGCCTCGTTTTTCCAGTGATGGAGATGCCGCCCGCCCCACACCATCACACTGCCTCCACCAAAAGGTGTTACTCTATCGGTGCAGCAATCAGCATAGCGTTCTCCCCGTCTTCTCCACACTTTGACCCTACGATCCAACTTCCGTAGGCAGAATCTGGACTCATCGCTGAACATAACGTTCCTCCACATGTTCAGGTTCCAGTGCAGGTGTTGCCGACACCCGCACAAACAGGCCTGACGGTGAAGGGCAGTCATGGCAGGCCTCCTGGCAGCCCTATGAGCCCGGAGATTGGCTGCGTGCAGTCTGTTCTGGATTGTCTGGGCCGAGAGCCGTGTGCCATATCGTCCTGCAAACCTTGACTGCAAATCTGTAGAAGACAGCCTACGGTTCCTAAGTGCTGAAAGGGTGAGGAACTGGTCTTCTTAAGGTGTCGTCTTCTTGGGACGCCCACTTCGCGGTCTGTCTCTGACATCCCCCGTTTCATGGAACTTGGCCTTCAGTTTGAAGATGGTACTAGGGCTCACTCCAAATAATGCCGCAACTTGCTTTTGCGGAACACCAGCTTGAAGTTGCCCTATCGCACGGGCCTTATCGAGATCAGACAAACGTGGCATGCCGATTCTTGGAGCAGACACCAATTGACCACTGTAGCAGGGCCCATGCTCACAGGTGGTGCCAATCAGGCACCTGATTGTCAGCACCTGGGGGTACCGGAAGCTCAAAAGAAGAGTCAATAGCAACAGCAGAATAAGCTGTTTGGCATTGGCAGAGAAGATTTGGCAAATTTTTCATGGGCGCAACCCACATACTCAGCTGTGCTCAGCTTTCTCTTTTAAATGGGGCACCATTTAAAAGAGAAATAAACAGGCTTTCCAACGGTATAACATTTATTGCCAAGAAGCATTGTTACAACAGAGAAATAATCTACCAAACACAAATTTCCGAACTTTTTTATATATATAAAGTAAATTTTAAACAAATGTATAATACATCTTACCTGTTCTAATCGAAATGTCTTTGTTTAATTCAGCTTGATTGGGTAACGCCTCAATAAAATCCTTTAGCACTTCCTCGTGGTCGAAAGACACTTTGTTAGCAACCCCGCCTATATTCCATAATTCGGTAATACATAAATTAAAGTCTGTAATGCATTTACATTAACAAAAACCAAGTTAAGAAATACAACATTCAACATGTTTCATTAATAACTTGTAAGCTTCATACTTGTGCAATAATTAAATATAGGAAGACATAGCTACCTTGTGTTGAAAAATCCGCGGACATCTTTCTCAATGCATCTCCTCTCGGGTCGAAATTTCAACATCCTGTAAACCCTTGTTTTATGGGTTGAACACTATGGGGTTTGGCGCCCTCATCTTTGATTGGTTGTCCCTACTTTTTTCAAACCACCCACACACCCGCCCCCACATAACTGTTTGACGAAATGGTTTTGTGAATTATTGGGAACTTTCCCGACAATTAAATACACTTTAAAAAGTAACTACGTTTACACATTATATGCTACATACATGTTTAAATTGAATAGCCAATCTTTTTACAAGCCATTCGATACTAAACAAGCCTATTAGACCTACAGAAAAAATAATTAAGTTATTAAAAATAAATAAATTATAAAATACCTCAGTGTAATTAGTTTTAATAGGACTTGTACGTTTAGCTACGTTGTTTTAGAAAAAAGCTTCTTGGCCGTTTTTTTTCAACTACATTTTGTGGCCTTTTGTATACTGTTGGTTTATTTTCTAGACTTTGTTAAATGTAGCATGCTATTTGTAACATTCAAAATGCCTTGGATATCCTGCCGGCATGGTCCAGCTGTTAGCGTCACTCAGACTTCACACACATACCCTCCACTTCACACACACACACATCCAGAACTCAGCTGTTAAAATCGCTCAAGCGCTTCATGACACAAACTTAACAAACTTTTCAAGTTATCCTTGAACCGTGTAAACGCCCGTCAAATTCTGAGTAACAGGATGTGGTTATGTTGGGCGTATTCCAGTTTTACACACACACACGCCAGCTCTAAAACATATGGTCACACATGGCCTCTCGCCGTCGTGCTGTCTAGCTGTAGGTGGCAGGCTATGCTACAAACTCCCGAAGACTGAATATCCACAGACCACCGCAACACAAACAAGTTATTTTTAGTTTTTTCGTTTTAATTCTGTAAAACGTAACATATTCTTTTATTTAAATTCATTCTTCATTGTATATCATTATACGTCTATAGGCATTTTTTAAAGCTCTCTATCTTGCATTTTGAACATATTCCGCCTGGCTATTTTAAGACATTATTACGATTTCACGCGACATCAGGCTCTATCTATACAAGTTTTTCTTCGGCTCTAACAAACATTTAAAAACATTTTCTTTCAGACAACTAACTTGATTTTCGATATAGCCTCTGATATTTTTTCACGTTTAAACAACCTAATTATTTTATTCTTTTAACACATCTGCTAACACAAAGTTTTTTAAAAATAAAACTTAATTGCTGCTGCTACTCCTACTAATCTATACATTTATACACCATTACTTTTTCACAATGTTGTTCTTGAAACAAAACACCCACACCCCACCCCGAATAATAATACATAATCATAAAAAATTTGTTACTTTTTTTCAATATTTTTATGCATAATCATATTTTTTCATAACCTCATTAATATTCATAAAATACCCATCAATCAAATTTTGACAGTAACCGAATCATATTTCCCTTTGCAAATGTTGCAGTTCACAGCCTTTTTGGCCGAGTTAAGAGTGAAATGCGCATGTGCACTTCGCAACAAAGATGAGAAGGAAGCAAGATGTTTCACACCTTAGCTACTTCCATCATCAGCTCCGGAAAAAATGATGTGTTTAATTCAGCTCCGCAGTGTGAAAAACACATGCGATGACGTCACCAACTAATCGACAATTAAATTTGTTGGCAAATAATTTGGTCATCGATTTTCATAGACTACGTCGATTATAAAAAGGTGGATACTCGGAAGTTAACCATGCTGCTGCACAGTGGTGTATCGTGGGATCTCGGATCATGTAAAATGTCTGTCACCGTAGCCTACCTTTAAACGGATGAAACTCTCAACCTGTTTACATTAATTATCAATCAAGCAATTGATTTAGGCTACTGAATAACATATCAATAAATACAGCAAGTTTTGTGGGTTAGCATATTTCTTTGTGTCATAAAATGATGTAGCATTTAAATATGTAGGACGGCCGTGCACTGGAATAAAGCATTTAAACCGAACACATTATCAACCTGTTTCCATTTATTTTGATTTGTCAATGAAACAAATTCCCTGAATGATCAAGAACAATTATGTAGCCTATAGGCTAATGATGAACAAATGACAATGACAAAGAGATAACTAATGTGAGATTGTTTAATTAAGGGTGGCAATAATTCAGAATAATGAACTGAGAAAAAATACTGAAGTTTTCTCTGAGTTGCACGTTAGCATTGTGTTTTCTCCTCATCACGTGAAAGAATGTATAGAGTTAGATAGCTGCCAAAACATTTTATAAAATGGTGTGTCTCCACTGCAGTCGACCACGCTTTCGATAGCATGCTGGGAAGGATTGATTCAGCGAGCTGACGTTAACTTATCACTTCGGAATCCTTACAGCACAGTTTAACGCCAGGGAAGGGTATGTTCGATAAAGAAAGGCCAGAGTATGGTTGAATTGATGCGATGTGCATGACTGCCATAGCGCAGGAGGGGTAACGTTATCAAAAGCAGATGCATACAGTAACGTTAGCAGGACGGCTAAGATGTAGTTTGAGCAGGATAACGTTAGATCTAGCTAGCTATGTGTCGACATACCGACTCTAGACAACTTTGATTTTGTTACGCTAACATCAGTCAGTTATCAAATCGTTTTTCATGTAACTGCTCAACTTCATATAAGTTCTCAGCTATCAATAGCTGGCTAACGTTAGCCTAACTCGAATTGTGACCTGCTCTATCAAAATCAGCCGTACTGACCCCCAAACACATTTTAGGCTTTATATACTACCTGGGGGAGGAAAATGTAAGCTTTCTAATGATACCAAAATGATCTCTCTAATCCAAATATCAAGCGAGTTATGTTGCGTTACATTTGTGTCATGGATCGTGCCTTCCTTCCCTTATCTCCGCGTTTTGTATTCCTTTTACCTGTAATCTATCGGATTTTTCTATGTTCCGCTACGGGTTTTGCTTTCGCCGCGGTGATTAGTGAGTTCACCTGTCCTGCATTTCCGCTCACTATTTATACCCCGCTTCCTTCTTTTTCTCGTCGCTTCCATGTTATTTTCTGGTAACATTCTAGCCGGTAAAGGTATTGGACGTTGTGCTGCTATCAACTGCTTTGCTTCTCAACGCGGGACTTGTTAGCACTAGAACACTTATTGATTCCTTGTCTGTTGCACCTGGACCTCCAATATTTCCTCCGTGTCTCTGGGCATAGAGATCCCCAACAGAACATGAAAGCCACGGGGGGGGGGGTGCAGCGATAGATCCTCATTTTCAAGTAGTCCTAGCCACTCAGGAGGCAGCCCTTGCGGCCCAAGGAGAGAGTATTCATGCCCTTCAGGTCTCTCAGCAGGCGCTGCACGAGCAGCCGCGCCTTCAGGCGGTCGCTCTGCGAGGTCTGTTGGAGAATCTCCGAACTCTTTCTCATGGCAGATCCACATCCAGTAGCACAAGCACCTACACATCCCACTCCTCCCCCACCTCCACCTGACGCTAGGGAACCTAAGCTTCAGCTCCTGCTGCGGTATAGCGGGGAGTCAGGAAAGTGTCAGGGGTTTTTACGCAGTGCCTAATTTTTTTTAAGACACAGCCCTCACGTTTCTATTAGCAAAAATCCCGGGTAGCCTTCATTCTCTCCTTACCCAGAATGCTCTTGCATGGGCTGACCCACTTATCAGGGCTAATTCGCCCATCATGAACAACACAGAGAGGCTTCTGGCGGAAATGTGTTTAACCCATCTTCGTCAGGGCACAGACACCGTGGCTGTCTTTGCTATCACTTTTCGTGCTCTTGCGGGGGTGACAGGATGGACCGATGAGCCTCTGTTTGCAGTGCACTGTTTCTTAACGCTCTGACGGAACCCATAAAAGATGCTATTGCGGGTCTTGAACCACCCGCTACATTCGGTGTCCTGGTATCCAACGCCATCCGTTTAGACAACCATTTTAGAGAGAGAGAGAAGGAGAGGGCCAGCACCCTCTCACATTTCTTCTTTATCTCCTATTGAGCATGATGAGCCCATGCAGGTCTTTCGGTCCTCCATGCATGAAACAGGGGATGCTAAGTCCCGTGAATTGTGGTGTAGGTACTCCAAGAGGCGGGGTCATTTAACGGACCAATGTCCCAAGCTTTCGGAAAAAGAGGGGTCTCCCTTGGGGAACCAAGTCGCCTAGCGGGACTAGATTTAATTTACCCTCGAACCCTTCTGCCAGTTTATTTACGCTGGAACGACTGCCAGCTCCACTGCAATGCTTTTATTGACTCCGGGGCAGTTGAGTCGATTCCGATTGGGCTAAATCTCACAAGATCCCCACCCACCCTCTTCCTTGCCTGGTTACGGCTCTGGACGGCCGCCCGTTAGGCACAGGCACCATCTTCCGGGTTACCTCCACCATACGCATGCGCGATCCGTATCAGGAGCAGTTTTTTTTTGTGGAGTCCCCAGCTCATTCACTGTTTTTGGGCCATTCCTGGCTTACCCGCCATCACCCACAAATTAATTGAGGGGGGGCCGGTTCCGTTATTCGTCAGTGGGGTTCCCAATGCAAACGTCACTGTTCTTCCTCCAGACCTTTTTTGTCGGGAAGAGGGGTTGAGGATTATGCCGAGTCTTATTCAGAGAGTGATGAGGAGAATTGCTCCTTCAAACAGGAGGCCTCTCATGTTTCCTACGAAAATGGAGAGGAGAGCCTAGCCTGGGATCACTGCTGAGCAACCTCCTGCATGTCAGGAGCTGACGTCCGATTCTGAGATTGATTGGGAGATTCACTCTGTCTTGGACACTGAAGATGCTGAAGTGGGAGGGGCACTTGAATTCCAGCTGCCGGTTTATGTCCCCAAACAGTACGCGGACCTCGCGGAGGCATTTAGTAAGCAACGTTTCGCCTCGCTACCGCCTCACAGACCCTATGACTGTGCCATAGAGCTACACCCTGGCACTATTCCCTCTAGAGGGTCTCTGTATTCCTTGTCCATTCCAGAGAGCGCAGCTATGTGTGAATACATTGAGGAGGCTTTGGTCAATGGATTTATTAGACCTTCCACCTCACCTGCAGGGGCGGGGTTTTTTTTTTTGTTAAAAAGAAAGACTGAGGTCTCAGACCCTGTATCGATTACAGGTCCCTCAATGACATCACAGTGAAGAACAGATACCCCCTTCTCCTTATGAACTCCGCCTTCAAGCGTCTTCAGGGGGCGTCTGTTGTCACTAAACTTGACCTACATAACGCCTATAACCTCGTTCGCATTCACAAGGGCGACGAGTGGAAGACGGCTTCTAACACACACAGCGGGCACTACGAATATCTCGTCATGCCGATCGGGCTCACTTGTGCCCCCTCTGTCTTCGTCTTTGTGTATCGCGACGATATTTTTATATTTTCGTATCTTCACACATGTCGGTCACGTTCGTCAAGTTCTTTCAGATCTTCTGGAGGCCTAATTACTTGTTAAAGCGGAGAAGTGAGTTTTTCACACTGGCTCGGTTTCATTTTTGGGTATTATCATTGCTGAGGGTAAGGTACAGATGTATCCGGGGAAGGTTTCCTCTGTAAAGAACTGGCCCACGCCATCTTCCATAAAACAGGTGCAACGCTTTATTTTTTATCGCAAATTTATCCGCCAGTTTCAATGGAATTCGAAGGTGGAAGCAGCGTTTGCTGATTTAAAGAGAAGATTCACTTCAGAGCCCATTCTCGTTACACCCAACCCCTCCCCTTTGTGGTAGAGGTGGATGCCTCTGAACTAGGCGCCGGAGTCATTCTGTCCCAACGCTCGCCACTTGACCACAAAATGCACCCCTGCGCTTACTTCTCTTGTGTCCCAACATCGGCGGAGAGGAATTATGACGTAGGGGATCGAGAGTTGCTTGCGGTTAAGTTAGCTTTGGAGAAGTGGCGCCATTAGCTCGAAGGGGCAGAACATCCGTTTACAGTATGGACAGACTATAAGAACTTAGAATATGTTCAGCTGGCTAAGAGGTGTAATTCACGGCAAGCCCCGCCCCGGATCTAAAAACGTAAAACCTGACGCCCTTTTGCGGATCCATTCCAGAGCCTATCATCGCTACTGACCTCATTGTTGCCCCGGTTATATGGGAAGTTGAGGCAGCGGTGCAGAGAACCTTGCGCACGGACCCAGGCGGGGCACCGGCCCACTGTCTTTTCGTGCCTCCTCGTCTTAGGTCTCGGGTTTTTCAATGGGGCCACGCCTCCCAACTTACCGGTCACCCCGGTGTTCATCGTACTAGGGACTTCTTATCCCGACGTTTCTGGTGGCCCAGTCTTGAGAGGGACGTATGCTTGTTTGTCGCGGCTTGTCCGGTTTGCGCTCGCAGCAAGGCCTCCCACCTTCCTCCCTCGTATCTCCTTCGTCCCCTATCTATTCCCACCCGCCCCTGGAGTCACATTTCTCTTGACTTCGTAACAGGTTTGCCTCTCTCTTCAGGCAATACTACTATTTTAGTGGTGGTCGACCGTTTCTCTAAACATGGATAATGGGTTTGGCTCACTTCTCGTGATCTTCCGTTGAGGGTCGAGTCCCGCTAACTCACCCCTCGTTTTGTGGGACCATTCAAAATCATAAAAAAGATCAACCCAGTCACATTTTGACTGCAACTGCCGTGCTCCATGCGCATCCACCCCACGTTTCACGTCTCCCATCTGAAACCGGTACTCGTCAGCCCTCTCGCCCTGGTTGAAAGACCGCCTCCGCCTCCCCCATTCATAGAGGGCGGTCAGTTTATACCGTTCACCGCATTGTGGCAGAGAGACGTGTGGGCAGAGGGTGGCAGTTCCTTGTGGACTGGGAGGGCTATGGTCCGGAGGAACGTTGCTGGGTTCCATCGAGGAACATCCTGGACTCTCAGAACCGACTTCCGCAGAAATAAGGTTGTGGAAACATCTGGTGCCATTCCTAGATCGCGCCTTCCTTCCCTTATCTCCGCGTTTTGTATTCCTTTTTCTTTTACCTGTAATCTATCTAATTGTTCTGTGTTCCGCTACGGGTTTTGCTTTCGCTTCGGTGATTAGTGAGTTCACCTGTCCTGCATTTCCGCTCACAGTTTATACCGCTTCCTCCTTTTCTCGTCGCTTCCATGTTATTTTCTGGTAATATTCTAGCCGGTAAAGGTATAGGAGGTTGTGCTGCTATTGACCACTTTAAGACTTGTTAACAGTTACAATTTAGTAAAGTGCGCTTTTATTTTCTCTTTTTATTCAGAGCAGAGGTTTATGGGTTTTGTTTCTTGCTCAGACCTACGAGTGCTCTCACCCTAAAGTTTAGGGTTCTTTTATTTTTCTCCTTCCTTTCTTTTGTACACTCCACAACATGAGTTAGAAAGTGTTTCGTTTATTTATTTGGTTTGCTCGGATATCGAGCTCCTCGCTTAGTTGTATCGCAAGGTTTTTTCTGTTCTCCTTATTTTTCCCATCCACTACGGATTATTGTCCGTCTTAGTGGTGTTCGACTAGAACACTTATTGATTCCTTGTCTGTCGCACCTGGACCTCCAATATTTCCTCTGTGTCTCTGGGCATAGAGATCCCAACAATTTGGACTGCCATCAAACCATGTTTTTGAGAAAAACACCTTCAAAGTTCAGCCGCGAAAGTAGCTAGCTGTGTTTACGTTTCTGGATAGAGCTAGCCCATAATCCATAATGAACTCTGGTGTTAGCTTGTCATTGTCATGTTAACGTTTAAATGCTTCAAAACTATATTTTCACATTGAATTTGACTTTAAGACATGCAGATGATGACAGCCAAGACATTTTTTGAGTAAAATGAAATTAAACTGAATAACTTTCATTAGCTTGTCCCTGCAAATTCAGCTGATGTTATTGTCTGACTGTTACATTAAGCTGGCTAACGTTAGCCTCCAAACGTTGCAAAAGTCTGGATGAAAGCAAAGCTTCAAAACTATATTTTCACATAGAATTTTACATTAAGAAACGCATATCATAAAAGCCAAGATATTTTTAAAGTAAAGTCAGATGAAACTCAATTAATTTGTTGCTTTGAAAGCAGCCAATGTGATTGTGTGACTGGTGGAAGTGAAAGCTGGCTAATTACATGAACGACGAGAAGCTACATCGTTAGCTTGTCATGCTATGTTTAAAAGCTTCAAAACAATATTATAACTGAATATGACATTAACACACACAGATCATGAAAGCCAAGACATTTTTTGTGTAAAATTAGATAAAATCAAATAGCTTACATTAGCTTGTTATTGTGTGACTGCTTACAAGCTGGCTATGCAAATGACCAGTCCTAGCTTGTGATATATGACTTTTGATATACGTCATATACGTTCACACTGAATTTGACATTAAGACACGCATATCATGAAAGCCAAGACATTTTTCGAGTAAAATCAGGTGAAACCCAATACATTAGCTTGTCGCTTTGAAGGCAGCCGATGTGATTGTGTGACTGGTGGGGCAGGTGAAAGCTGGCTACACCAAACGACGTGAAGCTACGGCGCCAATTTGTCATGCTACGTTTAAAAGCTTCAAAACTATATTTTAAAACTGAATATGACATTAACACACACAGATCGTGAAAGCCAAGACATTTTTAGAGTAAAATCAGATGAATAACTTACATTAGCTTGTCGCCGCAAATTGGTGAAGTTCAAATTCATGTCTTTTTTCTTTTGTGGGTGTGGATGGGGGAGTGTTCCATAGACAGTTTTGAGACGCCGGGGAGTGGTCATTTCTCATGTGACGTCAGTAAAAAAAAAAAGGCTAGACTATATGCGGCAAGGCTGTCGTCTATGGATTCCAAAATTAGTTTGTGAGTTATCATTCAATAAATTTACAGATAACTCGGATTCTGATTACGACAAGGTGCTCAAGTTAACCGAGGAGCCGATGAACAAACACAACATCACCAACTAGGATGTCACTGCTTCACGACAGCGAAAACTACCGGCAAAATTGACCAATTCTGTAATTGCAACACAGCCCTACTTTCGGGAAAACGTCAAGCATCAAGAACAACAGCGATTTAAAGCAAATGTGTAATAGCATTCTGGATACGCGGATCGCAGAACAGAATACAAGATTTCAAGAAGACACATATGGCCTTTTGCCAGCAGCAGTCTCTTTTCTCAAAGATTTACAAACTTTTGGCCGAAAAGAACAGCTGAATATATATTGAATTGATATACCCTGCGAGCCGTATGGTATATCAATGCCTGATGCTAAATTCACCATTTTCATTGAGCAGTTGAACCGCAAAATTTAATCGGGAACCTGTTCTGTTCTTCCATAATGGCTGTAGCTTAGGCCACTGGACAGTTGCCCTCAAGACGTTTTCCCGAGTTAAATTCACTATTAAGTATCATTGCAAAACTGGTCTCCGGTCATCAATGAATAGCGCGGCTAAACAACTTGGCACCTCCTCCGCAATATGCCAGCAAAGGTAGAATTATAGCTAAACTACATTTTTCATGCCCGCCATGGCATGAAATGTGGTCACTAAAGGTGCTGTCTTAAAAGTTAACAGGTTGTTAATATCACATCACTTGTAGAGGTGTCGTAAGTAAATAAATAAATCAAGTTTTACAAAAACTGTTGGCCTTAAAATTGTATAAATTGTATACAATTTTGCTTGCTATACTGATGCTTGATGGCATGTGGTTTTAAGTGTGATGGTTTTGTTTTTCCCTCGACTTTGTCATGTATAGGCCTACATATCAGCCGTCCAATTTTAATTCCGTTAATTCGGTATAATAAGCTGTGCCTGTCACCAGCGGACGCACGCTATAGGGAGGAGTGTTGCATTGTTGGTTCGGGTTTATGTTAAGCATGTGTTCTCCTTGTTGTGCTTGCTGTTTTGCTAGCTAATATTGATTTTAAAAATAGAGAAATGTGTATTCACGTAATTTGTCATTGCCGTTAGAAATACAGTAGCTAATGTCATAGGATAGCTTCAAGGAGCGCTGGAGCGGGGCATAGAGCATGTGGGAAAATGCAACATTATTTTGAAAAAAAACCTACTGCCATCCCCGTCCTCAATTGAGAACGGCGACATTACTTCGAGAGACAGTTTAATGCAGCCAAAGTTTGCCGCGCCCAGCTGTGATGGTGAGTCTTATGTGTCATCAAATTCTTCAATAATGATTCACATTGAACAGAAATATTGAAGGAACTAAATAGCCTATGACGATTGCGTACAGGCTAGTTTCAAAAGTGTTCCGGTAAATAGGCTATAACGTCAAAGCAGAGATGCGGTAAATATTATTTAATGGAATATTGACGCCATAGTTAACTGCCAGTAATATTGAAAAAGTGGTTTTCTTGCAGGGGCCCATTTCCACCATCTTGCACCTGGGCCCAAAGTACACTAGCGCCGGCACTGAAAGTGCTGCACAAGTTTATTTACCTATTCGTCTTGGTTATTGAGGAATTCGGTTGTTTGATTGTTAGGCTATCTGGCAAATTATACTGAAAAATATTGAGAGATGAGTAGCCTAATAATCCGTTTAAAAGCAAGATTAGGCTACAGATAACCTGGTACATCCCACAGTACGTTACTCTGTTGCTGCATAAAGCAATTTTCTAAACTAGGAAATGCAAAATAGCAAACTACTACTTGCTTAATCTGTATTTATTAGCATATACACCGTCTTTTCCATTCAGTATGTGCTTTTAATGTATAATACCGTGATAAACATTAACATGATGTGATTAATTCAATGTGAATTGTGGGTAATATGAGCTTGCAGAGTCTGCTCTTCTGCAGACTCGTTCCCTTGAGAAAAGTTGAGGGTGGAGGGGCTATGTCACAAACTTCACTTGGCTTTCTAACGGATTGGATACCTTTACCTTGTTTTATTTTGTGCAGATCTGACGGCAAATTATACATTGATAGCTAGCAAGACAATTAGCCAGCTAACGTTCATAGCAATGACTTAATTTTAGTTAGCTCACTCGTAAGCAATCTTGCAGGCAGCTGGCGTAGGAAGGTTATAGACAATAAACCTGTGTTTAAACTTTTTAACGGGGACATGCTGACATTGATTCAGCTACATGGAGTCTAATTCATTCAATTACGCAGTCATTAAATCAGACAACGCAGGGTGAGGTCCAGGCTCCTCAGGTCAAGGCCAGCCAGTGGACCACTCACAGTTCAACAGGAGATGGCTAGGTAAAGGAATATCAATGTTTTTAAATCACATCTGTCGTCTGACTATATGGTGGTGCTTTAACTAACATATTCATCTCATCCGTAGGTCTTTCCTGTCACTTTTCAGATGGGAGTCTGGGCGGGGGAAACGATAGACAGCACCCCAGATGCACAGTCAAATGTTTACCTTTATTTTGATCGTTTCGTTTGATGAGAAAATCAAGCTGTCAACACCATAGGCTAGATATCCAATACAACGGTTCCAATACAACGGTAGCCATGCCTGTTTGTTATTATTACTGGTGGTTCTTATTTGTGAGATTAAGGGTTAGTGGTGACTGGTGATGTTAGCCAGCTAGCGTTTGGTAAATGTCATGTGAAATATGTTAAGTTAAGTTTAACACAAATCCTGTTAAATTTTTTTAACTGTTTATTATAGAGACAATGTGAAAAGGAAGGAAGGGATTGGGAATATTGCCTGCTTTAAAAAAAAACAAAAAAACAGCGAGCCTGTTGCGAATTACGTCGCTTGCCATTCTGGATGTATTTGAGGTTTTTGTGGTCCGCCCACTCCGTGAAGGGATGCTCTCCCAGCGCTAATTTAACTGCCAGGAGCTCCCGGTCCCCTATGTCATAATTCAAACCTTCTGATCCAGGGGAGAACGTTGGGACAAAATAGCCCCTACCCCTAACTCAGATGCATCAACCTCAACCACAAAGGAGAGGGAGGGGTTGGGAGTGATAAGGATCTCCTTTTTAACTCTGTGAAAGCAGCCTCAGCCTATGGGTTCCATTGGAAGCATGTTTTCCTCGTGAGTGCCATGATAGGTGCCACCACTGTGCTAAAATTTCAAATAAATCGCCTAAAAAAATTGCTGTACCTGTTTTACCGAGTCCAGGTTGGGCCAGTTCCTGACTGCTGAGACCTTTTTGGGGTCCATAAGGAGTTTTCCTTCAGAAACTATAAAGCCCAGGAAGGAAATGGTGTCAGAGTGGAAGACACACTTATCAGCCTTGATGTAGAGTTGAGCCTTGAGAAGTGCCTTTAAAACCTGTCTGACATGCCCAATGTGCTCAGCGAGATTGGCGGGGAAAAAATTAAAATGACAAGTATTTGTTGTCTAAATAGAGGAATAGCTGTCTTCCACTTGTCCCCCTCACGCATGCGCACTAAATTGTAAGCGTTACGAAGGTCCAGCTTGGTAAATACAGATGCCCCCTGGAGGCGTTCGAAAGTGGAATTAATCAGCGACAGCGGGTAGTGGTTTTTGACAGTGATGTAATTGAGAGCTCTATAATCAATGCAGGGCCTCAAACTACCGTCTTTTTTCCCCACAAAAAAGAAGCCCGCACCAGCCGACGAAGTAGAGGTTCTGATTAAGCCATTGGACAGGGTTTCCTTGATGTATTCCCTCATAGCGGCACTTTCCGGGGCTGATAGGAAATATAAGGAACCCCGGGGAGGTACCGTGCCCGGATGAAGATCTATGGCACTGGGTGACACACCTATTCACATCATCTATGTATGTTAAAAATATATATATATTTAGTCATCACCACATAGACTGTATAACATGAGTAAGATGTATGAAATGATATGATAACAATGAAAATTAAAAGAAAAGTTAAAAAAAGATCTATGGCACAGTCATAGGGCCGATGCGGTGGCAAGGTAGTGGCTCACTGTTTACTGAATGCTTCAGCGAGGTCCCCACAATCAGTCGGCACATTTGCCGGCAGGGGGAAATCAAGTGACCCCATAACCCTAGTTATCAGTATTGGAGGTCGAGTGGGGCGTGGACTGCCACATGATTTCTGAGCCCGAGTGCATGTCCAGGGAAGCATCATCCCAAAGGGTATTTCTGTCTGCCAGTGAATCCCAGGCCAAACTCTCCTCTCCACACTCAGAGAGTAGGAGACCTAGCCTGATCGGCGAGGGAATTCTCCTCCCCATCGTCACTGATGAACTGAGCTCCGAATGGTACTAACACCCACCCAAAGTGGGCGGTGACGTCAGCTGACAGTGAGACGAGCACCTGGGTCCCCACTGGAGGATAATGTTCTTGTTGCCAACCCAATTTATGTGTGGAGTATGCAGAACCAGCCAGGAGTTCCCCAGGACAAGGGGATAGGCTGGGGAGGCGACCAAAAAAAAAGGCGGAAGACATGCATTATTTGTTTTTTAGCCCATTTAGCATCAAAAAAACATTCAACTCCGGAATCAACAAAAGCATCGACCCCGACCGAACGCCAATACCAGCGCAGTTGAACAGGCAAAAGGGTACGGAGGGCGGTGCTGACATGTCTCGCTAAGGTCCCCCGTGCACTTAGCGAGACCCACCGTTTCCCGTCAGCTTGGGGCATTGAGCCTTAGAGTGCTACCTACGCCGACAATAGCGTAGACAATAGAGAGGCTGAGGACGTAGGTGGAGAGTTAATCAGTCCTTTCCACCCTCTTTCTCTCTTTCACGCTCCCTAACCCGATTGTCAACGCGGATAGCTGTGGTCACCAGGGCATCGAACATAGCAGGCGGTTTGAGCACTGCTGGGGCGTCTTTAATGAGGTCTGACAACGCGTTAGTAAAGAGAGAAATCAGAGGACCCTCAGACCCTGTCTCTCCTGCCAGTGCTCAAAACGTGATAGAGAAACCTGCTACCATATCGTTACCCTGGCGGAGACAGGTTAGGCGCATGGCAGCCTCCTGACCAGAAATGTCATAGTCAAAGACTATCGCCATCTCTCTCATCAGACTATCCGCATTGTTAATAACAGGGGCGTCTGACTGGATCAGAGGATCCGCCCAAGCGAGAGCGGTCCCGGTGACAAGGGATAAGATAAACGCTACCCGGATGTCATGAGAGGCGAATCGTGAGGGCTGCGCTTTAAAAAATGTTTTGCCATGGAACAGAAAGCCCCGACACCTCCCTGACTCCCCGTTGTAATGAAGAAGAAATTGAAGCTTAGGCTCCCTAACCATGGGTAGGGTAGGCAAAGGGGAAGAACTCCCAGGGACTAGTGCTGGTTCATTAGTTGATCCTGCCGGACATGCATGGCCTGCTGTAGTACCTGGAGGGCAGAAATGCCCTCCTCATGTGAGGCCAAAGTTGTGTGCTGCTCGCCCAGCACTTGATCTATCCCCTGCATTGGTAAGTGAGGCAAATAAATTCCCAAGGATCACTGTTGGAGAATTACAGAGGAAAGTAGCATCTTGGGGTCATCAGGTCTCCAAAACTACCATTAGATGTCACCTCTATGCCAACAAATTATTTTAAATTATATGTTTGTGGTCATTTCACCACAAACATAAGCACCTGGAGTTTGCTAAACGCGACTGGAACTTTGACTGGAACCATGTTCTATGGTCAGATGAAACGAAAATTTTGCTTTTCGACAACTAACACTCAAGGTGGGTTTGGCGTAAAAAGAAGGATGGCTATACCGAAAATAACCTTATCCCCACTGTAAGTATGGTGGAGGTTCCGTGATGTTGTGGGGCTGGGAAACGTGTTAGGGTACATGGCATCTTGATTTATGAAATACTAGGAAATTTTAAATCTGAATCTGGCTGCCTCTGCCAAGAAACTAAAACTGAGTCATCGTTGGATCTTCCAGCAGGATAATGATCGAAAACATACATCCAAATCAACACAAAAATGGTTAACTGAACACAAAATCAAGGTTCTGCCATGGCCATTTCAGTCCCCTGACCTAAACCCCGTTGAAAAAATGTGGGCTGAGCTGAAGAGGAGAGTGCACAAGAGAGTAGTCTCTGGACGATCTGGAGAGATTCTGTGAAGAGGAACGGTCTCAGATTCCTTGCTCTGTATTCTCCAACCTTATTAGATGTTATGGGAGAAGACTCAGTCCTGTTTTATTGGCAAAGGATAGTTGTACAAAGTATTAAATGCAGGGGTGCCAATACAGTCAAGCCGGAAAGTCTGCACACCCCTTTCACCTTCTCCACGTTTTATTACGTTACAGACATATTCTACAATAGATTGAGTTCATTTTTTGTCTCAAAATTCTACACAAAATAGCCCATAATGACAAAGTGAAAACGGGTTTTTAGACATTTGTGCTAATTTATTAAAAATCAAAATGTAAAATATCATATGTACACGTGTGCATACCCTTTGATAGGACACCCAAAAGTGAGGTGCATTTTGTTTCCACTGATACTGCTTGAGATGTTTCTACAACTTAATTGGAGTCCACCTGTGATAAATTCAATAGATTGGACATGATTGGGGATTGCCAACACCTGCCTATATAAGGTCCCACAGTTGACAGTCCATGTCAGAGCAAACTCCAAGCCATGGTGTCAAAGGAATTATCTGCAGACCTCAGAAACAGGATTGTGTCAAGGCATAGATTTGGAGAAGGGTACGGAAAAATCTCTTTACAGGTCCCAAAGAGCACAGTGGCCACCATCATTCGTAAATGGAAGAAGTTTGGAACCACTAAGAATCTTCCTAGACCTGGCCGCCCGGCTAAACTGAGCAATCGGGGAAGACGGGCCTTAGCCAGGGAGGTGAGCAGGAACCCGAGGGTCACTCTGACAGAGCTCCAGCGTATCCTTGTGGAGATGGGAGAACCTTTCAGAAGATCAACCATCCAGGCAGCACTCCACCAATCAGACCTTTATGGTAGAGTGGCCATACGGAAGGCCCTCCTTAGTAAAAGGCACATCACAGCCCGCTTTGAGTTTGCCAAAAGGCACCTAGAGGACTCTCAAACCATGAGAATCAAGATTCTCTGGTCTGATGAAACCAAAATTGAACTTTTTGGCCTGAATACCAAGCGTCACGTCTAGAGGAAACCAGGCACCGCTAATACCATCCCTACAGTGAAGCATAGCGGTGGCAGCATCATGATGTGGGAATGTTTTTCAGCAGCAGGAACGGGGCGACTAGTCCTGATAGAGGGAAAGATGAATGCAGCTAAGTACACCGAGATCCTTGAAAAAAACCTGCTCCAGAGCGCTCTGGACCTCAGACTGGGACGAAGGTTTACCTTCCAACATACAACAACCCGAAGCACACAGCCAAGAGAACAAAGAAGTGGCTTCGGAGAAAGTCTGTGCATGTCCTTGAGTGGCCCAGCCAGAGCCCAGACCTTAAAATGAAAATGGCTGTGTACCGACGCTCCCCATCCAACCTGAAGAAGCTTGCAAGGATATGCCAAGAGGAATGGGCAAAAATGTCTTGAAACAAGTGTGCCAAGCTCGTAGCTTCTTTCCCAAGGCGTCTTGAAGCTGTAATCGCTGCCAAAGGTGCAGCAACCAAGTATTAGGCTAAGGGTGTGTACAGATATGTAACCCCTAAATAACCTATTTTTGTCAAAATTGCATATTTTCTGGAGAAGGTGAAAAGGGTGTGCAGACTTTCCGGCTTGACTGTAATTGTGGCAAACATGGTTTTGTTAAAAATAATTATTTCTTGATGAGGGATTTTCTTTTCTCAGAATAATTAAAGGTAGGATTTTTCTCATTTTTTCAGTATGAGAGGAAGCTAATTCACCAAAAGGTGCATTTTTTATAACTTTTTTTACTCATCTTTACCAGGGTTGCTAATAATAGTGAAATAGGCCTAATTGTTTTTCGGTGTGACCATTGCGGGAGCAGACATGCATCAAGCAAGGGAAGGGAGTAGGAGACATGGAGGGCATCTCCACCAACTCTGAGCAGGTCGCAGTGTGGATCAAATTTTTCGGCATCTGCTCCCATCTCTCCAAGTCATTGGATGAGATGTACGATGATGCTGAAGCATTGGATAAGACAATGAAGCCCAACAGACACAAAGAAGAGGGTAGAGTTGGAGTTGGACGCAGAGGATCTGGCTAAAATCCTGAGAGTGCTATGGGAAAACTCCCACCCACTCACTACAGAGACTACTACCCTCCACTATATCATAAACGGCCAGGTGGTGGATGGAAAGTTGAATGTGCAAGATGCATTGAAGATCGGACAGGACATGAGCACACTGTTCTCTTCATCGCTTCCTGGGGGATTTCATGCGCCCATCTCAAAGGAAGTGGTGACAATGAAATTCAAGACAAAAGGAGTGAAGGTCAATGGGAAGATCATATGTGACCTTGGGGCGTTGTTTGCTCGGCTGTTGGTGGTGGGGAGCAAGAGAAGAATGGAGCTGTCTGTCCTCTTTTACTACGAGCTCGGCCCGGTCCCTGCATTCATCTTCGATGAGTATGGATGCCTCAGAAAGGGTAACAAGTCTGTGATCATCCAGCGTCTTGGAATCCTTGTCCCCAATCCCCACCCACCAGATGTTGTACTCATTTCTGCATCGCAGCTCATCTAGTGGTGTGGCTATCATCAGGCACCGTGGCTGACCTCGCAGCCAGGATGGGGCGCCGGCTTAATCGATACATCACCCAAACATTTGTCATCTTTGACCGGTATGAGCAAGTCTCTGCAAAAGACCACGAGAGGCAGAGAACAGCTGTGGAGAGCTCAACAGAGTACCAACTCTCACTGATAACCCCTCTACCTAGCCGTGACAAAGTGATGAAGAATAAGACAAACAAGCGGAGGCTGGGCGAGCTTCTGTGCACACACAGCATAGGAGATCACATCGAGATGGTCAGCAGTATTGTCATTTATGACGAGGCTGATGTCTCCCTCATCTCATGCATGCATGGATGCAGCCAGGCGCGGAGCTACAACTGTCCACATTCTCAGCAACGACACTGATTTGTTTGTGCTCACGGTGCTCATTGGTGCTGGAAGGTGGGTATCACATGTCACTTGCAGATGGAGAGATGGGATAGCACTGTTCTGAACATCTATTCGACAGTAGAGAATCTGGGTGAGCAGTGTCGCTCCATCCTGGCTATGCACACTCTCTGGGTGTGACATCACCTCCTATCCTGCCGGGAAAGGTAAAGTGTCTGCGCTCAAGGTCATGAGAGTAGTACCTGGTGACCTGCTTCACTTCATCGGAGAGGAGGGAGCTACTGATTTGCAGATCACAGAGGCAGTGAGGGGTTTCTTCCTGGCTCTGTAAAACCAGAGGAGGTCAGCATCTCTGAATGTCGCCAGATATGACATCCACCGAAAGCGCAAAACCCCCCCAGCACTGAAGACACTGCCTCCTACAGAGCGCAATGTGCACCTCCATAGACGACATGCCCATCTACAGGTGCTGCTTTGGAAAGCAGCACACTGCCCTGATCCACCAGCTGTGGACATCACCAAGTTTGGATGGGATGGGACAAGAAGGAAGGAGAGGAAGTCATCATGCCCGTCCTGGATGCAAGCCCCGTTGCTCCTCCTGCCCTGTTGGACATTATCAGCTGTAGCTGCAAAGCTGGGTTAAAGCCATGTACAACAGCAAAGTGCAGCTGCAGGCCTGGCCTGTACCAGCAACTGCTTCTGCAAAGGCTATGATAGTACATGTTGCAACCCGCTCACACACTCACAGCAAGAAGAACAAGACGACAAGGAAATATCTACATCGTGCATACAACGCAAAAAGTAGCTTTCCATGTCCCTGTCGTATACGCAGTTTTCATATGCTTTATACTATATATTTATTTTTAATAAAGTAGTCTATATATTTATTTTTTTAAATAAACTAGCTAGCTACTTGCTAAGCTAGACTGAAAAACTAACTATCAAAAAACAAGGGACTATCAAGCTAACTATAAAAAAATATATACCAAAAATAAATAGGCTCGAGGCTGAAGTTGGATCCTTATTCACAGCTTCTTATTCGTAATTCCCGGTCCACTTTACATTTTTTGAACTGGTTTCTTATTTGCGGCTGATTGTTCGCAATTTCACAGGCAGATTCAGAACAGTTTTAAAGGCTTAAAATTGTCTTGGCCCACATGTTACACACACTACATCAATGCAAATATACATGTACTTTGATTTTTGCCTGGCCCAGTACATGTTTCATGCTCAAAAACAAATGAAAAACTGGCTGATGTTGCTTTCTTATTCGCAGCCTGGACTTAGGCAAATATTGTGGTGAACGCAAATGCATAGCAAAATCAGGACATCTTTTAGAGGGTTTATTCATTTTGGGCCAGTCCTAATACCACTGATTCTTGAAGAGAGGGTCCTCTCCTGTTCAACCAGTGTCATTTCTGCCTGGCCCAAATGGGTTTCGTATTGGGCCACACATTATATATGTCAATGCAAATATACATGTACTTTGTATAAAAGGTGATTTTTGCCTGGCCCATAGTGATGTGTCGGTCGCGAACGAAACGGCTCTTAGAAGTGAACGACGGGAGCCGGCTCCTGTCTGTCTGGGAGCCGGATCCGCTTCTTTCTTTTTTTATTTTTTTATTCTTTTATTCTTTTTTCTGTTCAAGCCGCACGTGATTGGTCAACTACACGATGTGTTAATTGTGTGTGTCCGCAATGAGGGGGAGGGGGAGGGGCGGGGTTACAGACACAGCTGAGCACACAGAGACGGAGAAACAGGAGACGAGAGAGAACACTGCTTCAGAAGAGACAAGACGCTGGAAAGTCGGGAAAATGAGTGACAGCAGGAAACGGAGTAGAATTTGGACGCATTTCAATAGAATAGACAATACAAAGGCAGAGTGTAGATTGTGCAAGATAAAAATATCATATCGAGCAGGCTCCACAAACAACTTACACAGGCACATAAGAACTGCACATCCAATAGTGCAGTTGGAAGAAAAGAGACAAGCTAACGAAAGTGAGGGTGGCAGTACGTCTACTGCAACTGTTGCTGCTGCTGCAGTGTCTACAGCGTCAATGTCATCCGGTACACCACCACAACCTCCTAGACCTACAACCCAGAGCTCTATGAGCCAGTTTGTGCAAAAGGCTTTGAGCCGGGTAAAACAGAACACAGTTGACGAGGAATTAGCTAAAATGATAGCACTTGATTTATTTATGTGCCAGGCTGTTCTACGTGTTTAAGTGCTTGCCTTTACCCACTGAGTCGTTATTATTATTATTATTATTATTGTTTATTTATTTCAAAAACCTTATTGTGTTATTATTTTGTTAAGTGTGATTCTCCAAGCTTCTCTATGTTGTTTCACTGTAAATAGTTAAAAGTTAATAAGTAATACAATCAGAGATTGGACCTTTTGTCTAATTGAGTTGGGTCTTTATAATTTATTTTTTGGAGCACTCTGCTCCTTATTGAGTATAATAAGCCATATAAATAATAAACATTTGATATAATGTATGGTTTTTACATTAGTAATTCATATTACATATAATTTTTGGTAATTCATTAATTTAAACAACAAAAAATCTGAGGAGCCACTTGGGAGCCGAAAGAGCCGGCTCTTTTTAGTGAGCCGAGCCAAAAGAGCCGGCTCTCTAAAAAGAGCCGGAATTCCCATCACTACTGGCCCAGTATATGTTTCATGCTCAAAAACCAATTAAAAACAGGCTGAAGTTTCTTATTCGCAGTTCTGGACAGGCAAATATTATAGTAAAAGTGTCATGGTCCATGGTTATTTTTTCCTTTTTTGCTACGGTTCTCGTCCTCTCTCTCTGGTTAGTAATCTATCAGATTTTTTTCCCCCAAGGGGTTTTGCTTCGCCTCGCCTATTATTCGTTTCACCTGTCCTACTGCCTGCGAGGTATTTAAGCCCCATTGCTTCCCGGTGCTTCTTTGTCTTATCGACTTACATTGAGCCAGGTATAGTCAGGTACAAGCGACCTCATAATATTAAAGATTCGCTTTATGTTTACGAGGGACTTGCTTTAGTTTAGTTGAGGATTATTCCTCGTTTGTGCTATTTCTGTTCTACTTACTTTGTGCTGTTCTCCCTCAGACAGTCTCCTTTGTTATTTCATTATCTTTTCACCTTCCTACCGGCCGTTTTAGTGTTACAAAGCCAAAGGTGTTTTTTTTCTGTTGTCTCCCTGGGTCAGCTTGAGTATTTGAGCTTGGGAAACTTTGTTTTTGTTCTCACTCATTCGTGTTTTCAAGTTCGCCCATTTTTCCTGGGTGGATTATTATTTAGATGTTTAGCCAGAAGTGTTTATTCCCTTTTTTCTTTTCTGCACATTAGCGGCTTAAGCTCCTTTAGTGGTCCTCACTTTTGTGGGTGACTTGTTCTGATCCCCCTTCCCGTTGCATTTGATTCGCTGCTAGCTGAAACCATTACAGAACGCTAATGCGATCCATAGCGAAATCAGGATTGCTTTTAGAGGGTTTATTCATTTTGGGCCAGTCCTAATACCACTGATTCTTGAAGAAAGGGTTCTCCCCTGTTCAACCAGTGTAATTACTGCCCGGCCCAAATGGGTTTTCCATTCAAAAAGTGGTTGCGAATATGCGTCTGTGGGCTAATTTAGCCCCTCCTTTTAAAGGAGAATACAAAGAGATCCCTATGTGGGATTAAGCATAGAATCTTTTATGATTAGGTTCATGTCATTGGGTCATGTGACTTGGAACCTATTGCAAATAATTCTCCGAACAAAAAAATGTATAAAAAAACTTACCGATATACCAACCAACCGATACGTACTCGTACGCGAAACCCACCATAAGTACTAATAATCAAACCCTAATCCTCACCTTGCTCATAAGAAGCTAATCGACCGCAGTTTAATTGCATCAATCGATTAAACACGATAAGATAAGATAATTTAAACGATTTGAAAATTGCAGTTAAAATTGAAAAATTTTATTGATAAGAAAACGAAAAAAACAAATAATTGTGTGATCAATAATAATGTTAGTTTTAATGTGAGTTTTTGAACGAAAGATGTTTTTTTTTACCACCAAATGAAGTTTGAACTTTTTGTATTTTTTCCTTGTTTTTATTTTTTTTTTTATGGATTTTTTTATATTTTTTTGTTTTTAATTTTTTTTATATTAGTTAGCGTTGTTTTATGGATATGATTATTTTTGTTAAAGTATGGATTTGTGTGTGTAATAGTAATGAATTTCAAATGGTATGAAGTTGTTTGTCAAATTTGTGTAAAGATGTTTTCATTTTTTAAACTATTTTAAAATTTTAATTTTTTTTTTTTTTTTGTTTTTGTCATGATTCTTTTTTGGGGGGATTTTTATTTTTTTGATATTGCAGGGATGGGGGGAGGTATATACAATGGGTTGAGCTAGGTGCACTGATGTAGCATAGTGATGGTAATATTAAGCACAGATGTTCATATTAATCATTAAAATATAAGTCCGTTCAGCTGCAAATAGCATTAAAATAAATTCAAAATAAAATAATTAGAGACACTTATTATAAAATTTGAAACAAACACTAACAACTAAAGAAAAAACAAAAAAAAGAATAAGAAGAAAGCTTTATATTTAATTATATATATTATATTGGTGTAGTAATTAAGCCACATATGTTTTATATATAAAAAGCCTTAAAAAATACATTTTTATCCTGCTAAAAATATAACAGATAATGACATTCAAAACACGATAGAAACATTACAATTATTATCATTATTACAGATTTTAATAATTTAATAGATTAAATTTTTTAATTAATTAGATAGTTACAGAATAGGCCTATTTGGAATAGATACAATGAAGGCCTTTTGATAAAGTGTACAACGTTTTTGATTTTTGATATGCTTTTTTTTTGGTTTACGGGTTACGTCCGTTTTGTCAGATGGCGTTTTACAGTAGTGAGGTCACAGTGAAAGATCAGTTTTTGCAGTTTATTAAATTAAATTTGAAAACTCCCCCAAAAAAAAATTTGCAAAAATTTATATTAAAACGTAAATTACCCCGCCATTTGTTGCAAACTAATTGAATTATGCGTAGCCTATGCTATGTAGTTACTGTAACGTATGACAGTATTGTATGATTCAAGGGTGCGGTAGTCGGTTAGTCATAAAGAGGTAGTCAATAGAAAAAGGACATGTCTGAGTGAGTTGAGGTTGGTCAGGGAAACGGGCTGCTGTGAGCTTGGGTGAGAGAGATCCGTGTGATAGATAAACGGGGGGCAAAAACGGCACTTCCCGACCACGTACATTAAATTAGAAGCTAATAAAAAAATCTATTAATATGATCTATGCATATGAGGCTAGCTAAACAAAAATAATATAGCCTATGATTTTAGTTGCTACTTATAGGTATACTACTAGTAACTCGCCTTTCCATTTCAAGAGAGATTAGAGAATGCTGCTTTGCTGCGCAGCATTTTGCAATGCTTATGACTGATGCTTATTTTTTATTTTATTGATCTATTTTATAGCCATTATTTTCATATTCTATTTCATTTTCTCACACCACATCAGCCATCAGTGGCTTCTGCCAGTGGCACAGAGTACTCAGAGAGACATACCAGACAGTTCACTCGTGACCACTCCAGGATCCGATAGAAGATTAATTCTGCGATTTTCCCGCTCTGGGCCAAAATGTCAAAAACCAACCTCTCAGCAGTATGTAGTACGAAAGTTGTGTCAAGTTTAGCTCAGTCACACACAAAACAAACAAAAAAAACAGAAAAAACACAGAAGCAGAGAGGCTTAGAAATTTTCATTTTCTTCTAAAAATAAAAAACCACTTGAAAAACAGAAGTGAAGGTAGTAAGGTAGTAGTTAGTAGTACTCACAGACAGACCAAACAGACCTAACAGACACACAGTAGCACAGTAGCTGTCCATCAGTACACAGTAGGTTAGCCTTGTATGTATGTGTATTTGTTTTTTTTTTTTTTTTTTTTTCCCCCCCCCCCCCCCCCCCCCCCTGTAAGTATGACATGTATATTAGTGGGTTAGGGGTAGGGTTTACTATACTTGACGTTCAGTAAAAATAAAATGATGCAACAAAGACAATACAGTTTTTTTTTTTATTTTTATATTTATTTTATTTTTTTTATTTTATTTTTATTCATTTTATTTATTAAATAATCAGTATGATAGGACTGTGTCCCATCAACAGGAAAAAAAAAACACACAGTTCAAAATCAAATCAGCCGTTATTTATTGTGGTATTATATATAGTTTATTATTTTAAGTACTCAAAAAAAAAAAAAACACAAAAAATGGTATCGGTATCGGTATCGGCGAGTACTCAAAAGTGAGTACTCGTACTCGTACTCGGTCTGAAAAAAATGGTATCGGTGCATTCCTACAAATAATCAATTATTTCCCTATTAAAACAACAGAAATCTATTGTTCTTTTTCCATTATAATATTTATAAAGAGGTGTGCCCTATGTGGGATGAGCAGTAGAATTATTTGGTAATGGTTGTAAATCATTGGGTCATGTGGACTTGGAATTTATTGAAAAGAATACATTATTTTCCCATTAAAATAACAGAAATCTATTATTGTTCTATTAAAATATTTATTTAAAAATAAAGAAGTACATATTGAGAATATAAAGAGGTGTGCCCATTTCATGGTTTCTCAGCCTGCTCTTCTCTTGTTAGCCACTTCCCTGGGGAGCGCTCGTGTTGCATCTCTTCTCTTTGTTTTCTTTGTCCGTTTCGTATGTTTGGGTTTTCTTCTACTCAGTGTGTTCACCTGTTTTTTTTTCCTGTCATTATTTAAACCTTGCTTCGTCTTTGTTTGACGCTTCCATATTGCCAATCTTTTGACAAGGAAAGCCGGTAATTCATGATATAAGACTGACCGTTTGTAACGACCGTATCACCTCTACGTGTTGTGGTTCCACGGAACTTGTTACGGGTGTCAAAAAGTTTATTAGAAACTTAGAATAGGTTATTCTTCACCCTTTGTTTTGTCCCTTTGCAGAACCTTTGTCTCCCTGTCCTAGACAGATTGTCTTCGCCGTCTTCTTTTCTTCTTGTTTGTGTTTTTTGACTCCCTCGTTGTGAGCTATAGGACTTTCTTTGTTTGTTGTCTTAACCCATTTAATCCCACCAAAACATTTGTACTTTTCAGCATCTAAATTTACTTTCCAAGTTTTTATGACTACTTTTTTCACACATAATGCACCACCCACTAGTTCTTTAAAGAAAAAATGCTGTTTCACATTATTACTGTAAATGGTCACATGACCACGGCTGTTTACTTCCTGGATGCACTTTGAGGAGAGGATGGAGGCATCGAAGCTATATGTTATCATGTAGCTACAATAACTATTTTTGGTAGATATAACCTTTAAAGTACCTAGAATGCATGTGTTCTTTCAAAACTATTCAATTTAGTCCGTGCTTGTCATAATATACACTGACATTTTGTTGGTCACAATTGTGACCGGTGGGAGAATACAAGGACTCTTTGTATATACATATATTCTAATAACTCTTCCTCTCTGTTTTCTCTCCATTCATTTAGATTGACTTTAAGTCAGGTTTTGGACATACTTGATCAAGATGAACCCCCAGGAGCTGCATGTAATATTGCAATAATTCCCCAGCCTGAGAAAGATGCAATAGTCAGTGATTGTGATAGTGATGCGTCAGATCTCGACTATGAGGGAGAAATTGATCATTTACCAGCAAGACTTCTCAACTCAACTGCTGAAATATTTGGTTATGATGGACTGAATGACAATAACAGAGATGATGATGATGATGATGACCTGCCTTTGTCCTTACCTATCACATCACTGCTACATGTGGCCACAGACAGTGATTTTGAGCCACCCACTACAGAAAATAGTGAGGAGGCCACCAAAACATTGCAATGTAAACCTGTGATCAGAGAGCCACTCATTTGTTCCAAACCAGAAACCAGAGCATCCACCAGGATATTAAAGAGGAAGTCCAGTGAGCAGCCCACTCTCCCATTGCAGTGTACTTCTCAGGTCAGCAAACCAACATCCAGATGTTCCAAACCAATGAGCAGAGCTTCTACCAGACTACCCAATGAGGAGCCCACTCTCCCATTGAAGTGTTCAACCCAGATCAGTGAGCCACTTCCCAGTGCTGACAAACCATTTGTCCAAGCAAACATAGAATATGCCAATGCTTCAGTGAAGTCTACAAGTCAGTCAGCTCAAGTGACAACTACACAATCCTCCACACAATCAGCACAGAAACTAAAGCCTATCAAAAACAAAGACCGTGTCTTTACGAAAACAAAGAAGCCAGCAGCAAGCAAAATTCCAGAGCATGTTATCTATGAGCCAACTGCTGCCCAGTGCTTCAAGGAGACAAAACCAAACACAATGGATGTCTTTCTGATGCTCTATCCGCCAACACTCAGAGACATTACCATTGAAATGTCAAACCTTTACTCTACTCAGACCAAGGGCAAGCAACTCAACATGAGTATGGATGAGCTCCTTACATTATATGGGGTTCTGCTCACTTCTGGGTACAGCTATGTATCACGACTTGTGTTTTTTGCATTGTCCACTTTAGGGCATGGTATGTTCCCACCGGTCACAATTGTGACCGTCCATAAAACACATATTTTCAGTAACTTTCCCATTGAATTTTTGAAAAAAACATACAGATTATTTCATAGGGCTACGTATGGAGTAAGATTCATGTAGTGACATATCTGGGAAAAAATTGGGATTAAATGGGTTAATCGCTAGTGTTAAGAGTTTTTCGCCCAATACGGGTCGCTTTGAGTTTGGTAGCGGAATCTCTCGTTTTAAGCGGAGTTTATTGTTTATATTTTTGTAACTAATTCCCTGTCTGCAGGTTTTCTCCCCGATTTGTGGTGTTCATTAGAGCACTTTCTGAACCCCCTTTTTCACGCTTGGTCCTTCGTTCCGTACGCTACTCCTGACAATCGAACATTAAATATAAAACTAACTTTACCGCAGTATAATATTTCAACCTGCATTCAAATCCAATTTAACACGCTCCCTTCCCTTGCTGTCTTCCCTCGAGGAAGCTATCTTGTGACTTAATTTGCTACGGGCACCATTCAAACTTAAAAGATGCGCTGCAAGGGAGGATTGACCTTAGAGTATAATGTAGAGACAGCGATGCCAATAGAAACCAATGGAGAACACATCCGAACCAGGACGTTTTAATTTTGCGCTCATCTCACATGCGCAGTCAAGTCACATGTACAACGAGGAAGGCAGATAGGCCAAAATAAATTATACAAAAAAAAAAATCCTATCTTTGTCTATGTGGTAAGAACCAAAAAAATTACTTCGGAAAAATTTTGTGATTTTTTAAAGAAATATAATGCGCAGAATTAACATTATTATATTAATGGAAATATTTTTATCTGTCAAGTTTCTGCCAATTCAGTTCGCTCAAGTCACCAGGGCCTTCACTGTCTCGTCTCACCGCCCCGTGCGGCCTGCACGCCCGGGGAAAAGGCCTCACTTAAGGAAGCTTGAGTGAAGCGGGCTCATCTACCCCCGGCTATCAGCCACGGAGGACCAGAGACGAGACGCAAGGACGCATCGCGAGCACCCGGTGGTCAAAAAGAACCACTAAGCGAACCACGCACCCACTGACTGTATGTATAGAAGTTCCAGACAGGAAAAATGTGTATTTGTGCCAAAATAATGTAAGCTGAGTTGAGTGAAATTTATACATACATGTATGTATACTGTTTGTATATGAACAGGTGAACACATATAATGCAGCACTGCACTCGTTTTGTGCCAGTATACTAACATCATACAGTCGACGTTGAATATCTCGGAAGTCGCGTCACTTGAAAACCTGTGTAAGTCAGTGCTCCACAATGCGAGATTGATTTATTTTAAAATGCAAATAATGCCTAGTATGTATGCACTATAATCCACTGGATGGTTCTCTTCATACTCCTCGTGCTCATAGTAACCAAAACATATTATTCGAGAACTTGCAGACATTTTAAAACTTGGTTGATGTTTCACATGGCGTGGTGTGGAAAGCTCAACGATATGGTAAACAGTACCAAAGATCTTTGACAGTACCCAGGTGCGTGCGCAGTCTGCGCACGTTTTTGTTTACGTGTTATGATATGGTGGCGCGGGTGTATATAATAGTATGTAGCGCGCTAGCATGCTACGACTAGCGACACGCACGGAAATCCCTGCTGCGTTTCAGCAAGACGGAAATCTCATTCGAGACCTGACTGGACAACTAGACAACATTTAGTCTGTTATCCACACTGACTGGTGAAAATAGTCACTCTGACTGAACAACAATAAAACAAAAACAACGACAACAGCTAGTTTGCTG